>OX439140.1:63435038-64685038 GCA_949318255.1 Pollenia labialis | reverse complement strand
TTTCACCAACCCATATCTACTCTAATTGAAAACGAATAAAAACATGTGGATGTGAAATGCAGAACACCAATAATGCTAAAGAACACGCCCGTGTATTTTATTTGTTGCTTTCGTTGGTCGATGTGTCAAAAACACAAGTAACTTTTGACATTCCGCTCTAAAATTTAACTCCACCTGGACAAATAATTCAAATGAGTCTTCTGATGATGCAGAAGAAATCCCAGAATAAAATAAAATTGAATAAATTTCCAACTCATCAGTAACCGATGCCGCAAGTTTATCTCTTGACAGTGAAGCCGAGGAGTGTGGAACCTGAAAGAGCTTTTTCTGCAGCAGGGTTAATACATATGCACTAAAATTAGAACCAGCATTAATTACAATACAATTGATACCATTTGCCTATTGCGAGCACGTTTTATGAAACAGGCAGATCTATTCAAAAATTAAAATTTTCTTTTGATGATATTGATAAATTACATTTTATTTTAAATTACTTTGTTGAGCAATGCATTAAACGTTTCATTACTTTACTATACATATAACTCAAGCATTTATTTAACTCGTTACTGATCAACTTAAAATTAAACATAAATACCAGTAAATTACCGATAAACCGGGTTTTAAGCAAAACATTTACCGGTAAAAGCAAATTTCGGTTATTTTATTTAATTTTAGTCAAGTTTTAACTGACATAAGACATGTTTAGGTTAGGTTGTGTAGAAAGGCTTGTGCGAAGTCAAGCTTCACACCCTCATCTGGAGGCCAATTTGGTTTATTGTTGCGCCATAAGTAGTACCTGAAGACGAAGAACGAAAAAAAATAAATAGCGAAAACATAAGTAATAGTGGGAAATAATAGACATTAGAAAGCGGAATTTAGTGCATAACAAATATTATCCCACTAGCATCTACTGTTGGCGACCTTTTGAGAGGAGATTTTTGTAGAAGCTATCGTTAAATCGTTTACCAAATTTCCTCTTTCAGAAGAAACGAACTTGGGGAAGCGGTTTATAGTAAATTTGGATTCAAAGAGAACATTAATTGTACAATTGTTTTTTTAAGAAATTGTATTTTAAACGTGTACTTTAATACAATTTTATTAGCTATAAATATTTAAAAATAGCCTTAGGTAGCAATTTGGTCCAGTTTTCTTCTTAAATGTTGGAAACATACGAGAAAAGTTTTCAATGACAATCACCCCTAGTTAGTAAGTCGATATCGACGTCAATTTAAGGCTGTTGTCACATCATGTCGGCGACTACATCACTTCGACGTTAATTTGATATTTTCTAAGAATATTGTGCCGATGTCAACTAGTTATCGAAAATCTAAAAGAAAACATGACATCTATATTTTTTTTCTTTGTTTGTTGTTGGAAAAATGTATAGTAAAATTAATTAAATTGAAAAGTGTGGTTTTGATAAATAAAGTATTCATCCAGACGGCGCATTTTAATCGGAGCAACATTTCCTGCCGACTGGAACAGGATTTATTTTTCTGGACGTCCACTTAAAAACGCCTTAGGAATAATAGGAATTGATTCTTTTAATATCGACTAAGAAGTTGCAATATATGTACATATATATGTATGTAGACAAGGTGAAATATTGCGAATAGAATAAGTGACTGATCTGGTTTAAAAAATGATGAACTTACTTTTGGACAGTTTTTAAATGTGCTGGAAATAGTGCGGTTGTTTCTGTTGAGGGGACTGTAGAAAGGGTAATAGTTCTATGTGGTACCTACTAACTTTCTAAATTTTTAATTCTATCCACCTCATACTTCTTTTCTTTTCTCTTTCTATACCTTTTTTCATTGAAGGGACTCACAATGGACCGCATTGGTCTCCGAGTGGAAGTGTGCACTTGGGCACATAACCCTTCTTAACCTAACCTAATTGTGCTGTTTGGGATTTAAAAAAAATTATAATGTGGTTTATTTTTGAAACCCATGCTTATCGTGAGTGTATCCACTCTTCTATATTGATACACCTTAACAAGGTCGAATTTTTTCGTCATAGGAACTATGTATACGGCAGCTAGGCCATGCCAACATGAATGTTAATGATTAAATCTCCAAAATATGACCAACTAACGAAAAAAAAAATCGGTTTTAAGTTCACGGACCTCTGGAAAAACTTAGGTGCTCAAGCAAATCCAACGTTGAGAAAGGCTGACTTCATAATCGCAGTATTGCAATGCAACACTAAATGGAATAGCTTGAAAAACTCCACAAATTTTCTGTAGACAATGCTTTGAGTTCATAATAACATGGTAACTGTAGACAGTGCACAACAGTTGCGAAATTTGTGCATTGTTTTTATTTCTAATGCCATTTTAACGGATTTATTTTTTGAGATGCTTTGCAATACTGCGTTTATAAAATCGGTCAAATATTTGTAGAAATAAATGTATTCACTAATTTGTTTGACTTTCGAAAACTAAACAATAAACATAAACATTTATTAAATCTATGGCTTAAAATAAATGTTAGTTTACAGGCGAATGAACATACATTATTAAATAATAAAATTCGTAAAATGTTATAAATCAAATAAGTTTAAGTGCAATTTTAATAAAAATATGCAACAAACTTCCTGAAATTTAGGTGCATTTGGCATTTGTCTAACAGAATTAAAAAAATATTTTTTAAAAATATTTAGTAGCGCATTCATTTATTTTAAGAAATTCAATTAAAAGGATAATAATTAATGTTATCAATTTTACGGGTCCTCTGGAACTCTGTTACAGACATCCATTTGGAAACCGTTGAAGGGATCCCCTGAAGTTGTGTTACAGACCCCATTTGAAAAACGCAAATTGTTGATTTCAAGTTTTCTTGTTTATTAAATTTATAAAATTTGTTTTTTAGTACATACAAACTTTTCTCTAATAAAACTTTTTTAAGCCTTTCGAATAATAAAAGTAAATTTTTTATAACAAACTGTTTTTAAATTTATTTTTTAAACACAACTAAAAATATTTCAAAATTTTAAAAATAATCTTTTGTATTTATAAACTTCATATAAATTTAATTTTCTTTGTAATTGTTAAGCAGGTGGATAACCGTGTGTTTCTAGACGAAAAAATAGAAAAATTCGAACAATTTGAACTCGTATATTATTTCTTTCGAATCGAAAATGCGATACCCCCTGAATAAAAAATTAACCGATTAACAGAATCCCAAGAAAAACTTTGAGAAATTAGTTTCGTTTGTTTAATATATTTATATTTTTGTATTATTATTATTATTTTTTAATTATAACTTAAAAGAAGATTGTTTAATTTAATAAATCTTTTATTGTTTAAACACTACAGATTAAATATAAAAAAAATATTATTGCTAAATACACATGAAGGAAAAAAGGATGTGAAAGTTAAAAGAAGAAAAAAAAAGATATTAAATTAAATGTCAATAACATTAAGATAAATATTTATGAAATATATAATATGTTTATTTATAGTATATGTATAGCCGAAATTAAAAAAAAAATGCGCAAACAAATTATCTATATATTTTGAATATTTATGTATGTATTAAGAGAAAAGAGCGAATGCACATGGTTTGTTCAATTAATAATAATTTAACAATCCATTCAAATATTAAAACAAATAAGCCGACTGACTTTAAGACTTAACTGCAGCTATGAAATAATTAAGATTAAAAAAAATACAGGGAAACAAGAATTCAAGTATTTAATTCATTATTTAGAACACGTACTTGGTATACGTCTATAAATTGATATCATTATTTTAAATTCTCACAGCTTTTTTTAATATTAATTTGTAAAATAAAATATATGTATTTTATTTATAGTTTCATTAAATTAAAATGGAATTGCTTAAAATGGTTTTATAAATGGAAATGTTTGTTTTTATAAAAATCTTTGTTAATGAATCGAATGCAAGGCATTGTCTTATAAACAAAAACACATTTTTTCCAACGGAATGATGACTGCATATGTGGTAATTTAGTTGTATGGATGCGTGTATGAAGGCTAGTGTGTAAGTTTGTTGTAAAGAGGAAAATATACTATGTAATTCTAAAATAATATGTATGTATAATAAACTACTGATTTGTTTCGAAAAAATTCTAAAACAAACCACAATCTTTAAGATTGTTCTTAATTATGACATCGGTGACGGCATCAAAAACAAATTGTACATTATTTGTATCGGTGGCACAGGTAAAATGTGTATAAATTTCTTTTTGATCTTTACGCTTATTTAGACTTTCGAATTTCATGCGTATGTAGCAGGCAGCATCCTCAAATGAATTGGAACCTAAAGGATGGATATATTTTATAGTTTTATTAAAATGATATCATATACATATTCGATTATATCAAATGTAAACTTACCAGTGTATTCTGGAAAACAAATTGTCAAGGGAGATCTTTTGATTTTCTCTTCAAACAAATCCTTTTTGTTTAAAAACAGTATAATAGAGGTCTCTACAAACCATTTAGAATTACAGATAGAATCAAAAAGTTTTAACGATTCAATCATTCGATTCATTTCTTCGTCTTCTGCTAGAACTAAATCGTAGCCTGTAATTTAGAAGAAATTTTTATTTGTTATTGTTTAAAAAGCCTGTTTGATTACAATGTAGACTTACGAACAATTTCACTAGGTTCAGGTCTAATTAACTATTAGTATAACTATCAGTTAACAATATTTTAATTGACAGTTATATTATAAGTTAATTATAACTAAACTTGGTGAAATTGGCGTTAAAGGGTTATTTTTAAGTTTAAACTTAACGTAAGTTATAAAAGAATATACAATATATAGGCAGATAATGAGATGAGAATATTTTTTATTTGAAATACATAAAGAAATCGACAACAAAGATGCTGTCTGCTAAAGGACGATTTGCTTCTGTCAGAGAAAAAATAATCAAATAAGAGACGACAAAGGCAGAAAAACTATATTGCAGTGAAGCCTCCTAACGGATACCTCCCATAACCTGCCATATTTTGCTCATCCAAGCACTTCATTAGTTTTCCCATAACAGAACGGACACTCATACTAAACGGGACGGACACTCCTAATCGGTCCCGGACACTCAATTAAATTTAAATTATTTTTCCAAATATGTATGTATGTATCAAACAGACACCAACAAGAGTTGTATTTTATTATTAGTTCTTCTTATCGCAACTCTAATTTATATTTGTGTTAACACCAATTAAACTGGTGATTCTTATATTAACACAAAGGTGCATATATACTCATGCGTTGAGGATGGCAAAGGAACTGCAGTTTATTTGGAGAAGTTGTTTGTTTCGCTTGTGTTGTCTGCTTTAGAACCACAAAGTTGCTTTCGGAAAGCTGGATTCTCATCAGCTTTTAATAATCTTCCGGATTTTGATGCCAAGAATGATATCCCACTTGCAACGTATGCATAGTTTAAAGAACTGGGTTCTCATCACCGCATACGATATCGGGCAAAATTGATCGGAATCTTTTATTTTGGTATCATGACACTCGACATCGAATGAAATGTATCGTAATTTGAAATGAAAGCATTCGATATCGAGTTACATCTCTCGAGTTTTCATTCGATAGATTAGTGTCTATCGTATGCAGAAAAATACGATAGTTTACTCGATATCGAATGCGGTGATTATACCCCTGTTCGCTCAATCAAATTGCTTTTATGAAATTTTAAAAGTAAATGAAAGCATCTACACTAAATATTAAATTCAAGCGTAGTGGTCGAGATCCGAATGTACTTGTAAAGTGACCTCAGTAACGCAACTGTTCGCAGTTATTTTCTTCTTTTTTTTTAATGTGTCCAAAATCGATCGAAATATCCATTTAAACTGTATTATTATTTTTTCTTGAAGTACAAAATTTAAATGGTTTTATACATTACTAAAAATAGCTAACATAACCTCTACATTTCTATAAGATTACTTCAACGTGAACAGTTGTACATATTTAAAAATACTTGTTGAAATGTTAGGTTTAGACCGTTGCTACAAAGATGCATATTGTAATTTATTGTATAACACTATGGAAAATTTTTGGGATTATTGTCTGGGGGCGAGAAATTCCAAGTCAGGGTGATGGTACTAGGTCAGTATAGTAAAACCCTCAAAGGGTTTGGCGTTCGTATGTGTCAGTTTTTTTTTATTACATTTTAAATTTTTTCCTTATCTTGATGTTTTTTTGGTTTAACATAACTCGAGAACCACTTTTTCAGTTTGTTTTAGCAAAATCGGACAAGTGGTTCTCGAGTTATGTTAAACAAAAAAACATCAAGATAAGGAAAAAATTTAAAATGTCATAAAAAAAAACTGACACATACGAACGCCAAACCCTTTGAGGGTTTTACTATACTGACCTAGTACCATCACCCTGACTTGGAATTTCTCACCCCCCAGATTGGCTGTTGTACTGTGTAATTAATCGTAAGGTTCGAAGCTACATACTACAAAACTGTTGGTTTAAATCACTTCTTTTCCGACCGTTGAATTGTAAACTAAATTGAATTTTTATAAACAAATCTGGAATTGTAATCTTAACTATTGAAGCTTGAAAGTTTACCCTCTAAAGTGTCAACCTTCATTTATATACATAAAATAATTTAATTTATAATTTCAATTGTAACCTACAAACCAAAGGTTTATGCTCACCTTCCTCAACCCAATATTTAACGATTAAAAAATGAGATGATAAATACTAACTTATGATTATAAAAACTAACATTTTATTTCTCACAAAAGATTTAAAAAAATTGTATCACAAATTATTCGTTGAGGTGATTTATCGGTAGGGTTTTTGTAACAACATGAGTATAATTTATGATCGAAATATGTATGAGCTCATATGCGGTTATGTGAAGCTGATTCCTTAAAGATTCGATTGTAATATAAAATATAAGCTGGAATTAAACATTTTCATCTGTCTTAATTTTTTTTAACTTGATAACACTGAATTTAGTACAAAGAAAACATTGTTGTATTTCATAAAATCTTCTTAAATCCAATTAAAAAACGATTTTAAGATGGTTTTAACAAAATTATTTTGTATGGTTACCAGGTTTTAATGTTTGGTTTTATCGTGTTATTTGTGTTAAATAAAACCTCAAGTGTGAAAACCAGAACTGTGGAGTCGAAGCCGGAGTTGAAGTTTTTGTACCGGATTCGGAGTCGAAGTAGCCACAAAAACTCTCTACTCCGATTCCAAAAATTTGCGACATAAACAATGTTCTTAAACAAACCTTTTTTTTTAAGATAAAAAAAATTTTACGAGGTCTGTTTTAAAAACTTTGAGGTCATAAATAAAGGACCTTTCTACTTTACATATCGCACTTGATCAACAAGACGGTATTAACTCAAAATTTTTATTTTTTAGTATTTGAAAGAAATCGACATGTTGTATTCATTTCTACCCGCTGTAAAAATTTCATGGTATTTTGTCTACTTCTTTGCTATCAAAAGGGTGGTTTACCAAGTCTTATTCATATGCCTTTAATCTAAAATATAAAATTGTTTTGCTTCTGCTGAACAATTTTAAATTTTGAGTTAATACCCCCTTTTTGATTAAGTGCGATATGCGGATGGAGTCTGATTCCGAGTTACAACTTTTTCTGGAGGACTCCACGACCCTGGTGAAAACACTATTAGCATGTTTTTATTTTTTGAATATTGTATTGATCAACTTAAATTCTGTCGAATTTTAGTGTTGATTGGCTTATCCAATCACAAGTTATGCGCAAAAAAGTAATTAAGCGTACAACTGAATGTTGTATCGCCCGCAAGGTAGGTAGGTAGTTAGAAAGGCTGGTGTGAAGTCTCTTTCACACCTTCACCCAGAGACCAATATGGTCCATTGTGACGCCATAAGACAGATTCAAAACATATATAAGAAAGTTTCGGACCAAACACGAGAGAAATCATACTCAACCAATTTCGCCCTACGAGCGGCCAGGACCCATTCTCCTCTCGCGCAGACAGGCCATCTCCATTACGAATCCTATCAGATTCTCGAGTCTACAACCCGAGACTACCCCTAATTCGCCCAGGAATCTACTGCCCAGCCACCTCAGCCTGCTGCCCTTTAGCCTGGGACCGTGTCACAGAATGTGCTCAACTGTTTCCAACTACTCCGGGTCCCCGCACAACCCGCTCATAACCGACAAGTCGGATCCCATTCTCACCGCCATCCTGCCTATCATACAGTGGTCCGTGAGAATTCCTATCATGGTCCCAACGCAGACCCTACTCCTGCCCAGCAGTGACCCTGAATCGGACTTTGTAAGCACAGGCCACAGCGTCCGTGATACCCAGCAGTCCGTTCGGTTCCAACAAGCCCGATTGGTCGGGCCAAAGATCCATTCCTGATTCTTCCAAAATAAAAGC
This sequence comes from Pollenia labialis, assembly GCA_949318255.1. Lineage (NCBI taxonomy): Eukaryota > Metazoa > Arthropoda > Insecta > Diptera > Polleniidae > Pollenia > Pollenia labialis. Next base: position 64,676,668 of record OX439140.1, on the reverse strand, counting down.
CCATTGGAGGCCTAACCGCCTCCATACAGTTAGAATCCTCCACCTCTGAGCCCTGTCTCGCCAACTCATCAGCAACCTCATTGCCGCCTATGCCATGACCCGAAACCCAGCAACCTTAGCACATACTCCCCTAAGACTCACTCCAGAGCCCTCCTACAGTCATCAACCAGCCTGTAGTTCACATAACAGCCCCTTATGGCCATAAGAGCCGCCTGGCTGTCCACATATAAAGTGACCTCCAAGCCCCTATCAATGTTGTCTTTCAACAGTTCCACGGCCCTCAAGACCCCCAGAACCTCCAGCTTGCAGTCGTCGGGAAGCCTGTATGACCTGCTGATGTCCAGATCCTCAATGAAGACCCCCGCACCCGTGCCCCTCATCGTCGAGCCATCAGTGAAAATAGCAAATCCACTAAATAATCTGCTCCTACCTGACATAATTATCAGTGGAGCCGGGTTATCCCAAGCAATAGCCACCAGCCTCAATCTCACCCAGGATCCGTGAGTGACCCTGCGTGACATTCCCCATCAGTCCAAACTCCCTCAATGTAAGAATGCTCCTGGCTGCGATTCCCATCACACTACTGACGGCCGGAGTCCCCAGCTCCTACCTACCGATGATCTGCAAGCAAAGTTGGCATTGAGACCCCTCTTAAGTCTCTCCTGAGTATTCCTTCCCCATGACAGCTTGCTGTCCAGGAAAACTCCTAGATACTTAGCACTATCGCTCACAAAATCTAAGAGCTTCTCCTGCAAAACTCACTTTTTCGGCTTCTCATGTTTTAGAATTGAACTGCCGATATGGACCCACATTCCTTAAATTTGATATTGTAATTATTTGTCACAAGAATTTTTTTAACTTTCTAAAAAATAAAATTAATAATAAAGCAATGCTCTGAACAACTATTTTATTTACTTAGAAAAAAAGTAAAATAAAAAAAAAGATTTTACTTGAAAGAACTAAATCACATTATCATCTTTAAAAAAAACATGCAATTATTGCAAGACACACTTACCCGATAATGCTACACAAAAAATAATCGCTGTTACGCACTCAAAACAATGTATCCATTTTTTACGTTCCGATCGTTGGCCGCCAACATCAAACATTCTTAAAAGAAAGCAAACCAAAAAAATTAAACAAAACAATTACAAATGCATTTAATTTGACAAATTTTTAAGTTTAAATCATACTCATTTCACTTACTTAAAGTATAAGCCCTTGCATTTAAAATGCGTTTCAATAATGCCGGTCGTTTTAACACGCGTGCGTAACACATCCTGCTGTGTTGGAACATAATTCGGCTGTGATATACGATCCAGTGAATTTAAATAGTAGGCAGCTGAATCGTTTAATTGATATTCTCGAGAACGTGCAAATGATTGCTGGACACCGGCATCAGCCCATAGTTTTTTCATTAATAATACTAATTCGGGTAAGAGAATGCCTTCTTCAGCGGCTGAGGCGTATGTGAAAAATTGTCGGGCTATTTCCGTTTTTGAGGGATCAGCAAAGTCGATTTTCAAATGACCCATTGCACGTATAATTGCCATAAGTGACTGTATTGTATTGCTGTAGACAACGCGTCGATATTCTTCACACTCTTCCTGTGAGTAGCCGGATTCGTGAATAATTTTCATTTGTTTAACTATCGTGGATTTGCCTGATTCGCCGGCCCCTAAAATAAATATTAATTAAAATAAAATAATTAGTTATAATACAAGAAAATATGTGTATTAAAAAGATTTATGTAACTACAAAAAATTTTAAATATTGTTTAAGGCTATTTTACACTATCACACAAGTCTTACGTATTTTGAGGAAAATACAACTCTGTCATGATAAATTGTTATTGTTTAAAAAACTGCAGTCGAACCCAAAAACTGTTGATCAAAAAACGAAAATTGGTGTACAACTTTTTTTAAACGCTGGTTCAAGCAATAATTAGATCAGAGATGCATTTTCGTCAAAATACGTAAGCCTTGTGAGATGGCGTTAAACAACTTTTAGACATTAAAGTCTACATTGTTTGAAGTGTTTATATTTTATAATTCTCCATCGAAATCTCTTGTAAACTATTTAATTTTTATTTTTTAAATTTTGTAATCTTTTACTTGTAGGAATTATAATTTTCTTTAAGTGTTGGCAGCACTGTTTATTTGTGTTTCCTATATTATTCACTAGCCGTTAAACCCGGCGTTGCCCGGCGTAAAACTATGATGGAATTTAATATTAATTCCCTACAAAACTTTGTAGAATGGAAGCCCAAATATTTATGTACATTAGGGTTTCCCAAAAAATGTTTTCTTTATGATTTTCATTGGTGCTCAATCAAAATTTAAAAGCTAATAGGGTAAAATATTTTTGGTTTTTTTTAAGAATTTTCGAAATAGGTTTAGAGGTCGCGCAAATTGAGTTTTCATAAAAAACCGGAGTTTTCGGCCTTTTTTTTAACTTTACTGATAACTTGGTTAATACCACGAGTTTCTGCACTCCTGAGGAAACAGTTTTAAAGAAAAGTATCTAAGCTTTATTCCTGTGTGAAAAACTTATAAGTTTTGGTGATGAGGTTACTCATTTAGATACCCTTAATTGCCATTTTTCGTAATTTTTCAAAAATTTTGTAATAACGCTTTACAACTTTTTAAGTTTAAATGAAAACGAAAAAAAACTAATGATGCAGTTTGAAAGACAAATTAATTCTTATTAATATGAATAAATAATTTTAAAATTTATTCTTACCGTCCCTGAGTTATACCCGTTTTTATCTTTATACCCAGTATATGTTATTAAAAAATATTTGCAGAATTTGCATTTTTGTCGGCAGTTTGGAGGGATCAAGGGCATCTATAATTTTCCCCACATGCCACACATTTCTTGTTTTCACAAAATTCATATATATTTTGAATAATATTATACATTTCGGACTAACAAAAAAATAATATAAAAAAATTCTTACTGGTACGTCGACGAAAACATTTATTCATATATGTGACGCGCAAATATAAAGGCACCTAAGGGTAAAAACCGGTTTTGTTCAGGCGAGCCATTTTGGTGTACCATCACTTCATAAAACGCGTCTATCTCTGGGAGGGAACACTTTTGGGGCATGGGATCGGTCTCATTCGATGTTGTCCCCATAAAAAAAAGTAAAAATTTATATTTTTTACCCTTAGGTCCCTTTTCGCTATGCGCTGCCACATATGCAAAAAACTTTTCTATTTGATTCGTCGGTCAGCTAACTCAAATTAATTGTGTTATGCAAAATCGTATAACGACAATATGATAGCGGAGAATACACATAAAATAAAAAGTGAAAATGACAGCGTGTAACGATGTAGATCAATAAATGTCAGAAGTTAATGACAAACTATAAAAATGTATTGAAATATACAATAATTATAACGAAAAAAGTATCACCATTTTTAAGGTACAAACAATAAAAAATAGTGTAACTCGCAAACTGTAGGACAAAATTTCATTTTTGTTTTTCTTGTTTCTTTAGAACTTATCGGTATTTAAAATCGCGTCACTAGTTTTTGTACCTTTCATATAAATTTGGAAAGTTATAAACCGTTTTTTACAGAATTTGTTAAAAAATTACAAAAATACTTAATATGTGGAATCGTAGTGGACAAAAATATGGCCGGAACTTAAAGTTTTTGCATATGGAAATAAAGTTTGGGAAATTTTCTTTAGAAATATTCGGTCAAAAAATTAAATGAACGTGGTTATTGACAAAGTTTTGAGTCAAGTTTGAAAAAGCCCCAAAAACCCAGATTTTTAACAAAGACTTGAATTGCGCTACCTCTAAACCTCTTCGTAAAAATCTAAAAAAAAATTCAAAAATACTGGACCCTTTATGCTTTCAAATTATGCTTGAGCCTCTGACAAAAAAAATTTTTGGGACACCCTAATGTACATATCGCTCCTTTATTGCAACATAGTGGTCATATCACAAAAATCAAAATTTTTAAGTTACTTAAGAAAAAGTGTTCCTTCACACTTTCTTTATATTTCAAACTGAAAAGAAATGGCATTCTCTTTCCCTTCTCTCCTAAAAGCTCATGATTTGACGAGTCAAACTTGAGATGTGTGAACCGACACTTACATTAATTAAACTCAATTTAATTAAAAAAAGTGCAACCATGTTTTGACGCTTCTCCTTAATATTTTTAAGTTGTGCCTGTTTCTGATCGGTTCATTTAAAATTGGCTATTTTCGATTAACGATTAAATTTCAGTCGATTAACCGATATAACAAAATTTTTAAATTTTTGTAGTAGTATTATAACAAATTTTTTTTGTGTTTTTCATTATTTGTTTCGTCTCATATACAAAAGGTATGTGTTCAAAAAATATTTTGTCATACAATATATTTGCTACTAGCAATACATTCTGAAAATACCGTACAAAAACAGAAGAAACTCTCGAAACAAGTATTTTTAATTTAAAAAAATTAAAACAGTGATATCATGGCATAATAGAAGATTTTATATGTTAAGAGAAATCGAGGAAAAAGTCTGAGAAATTAGATATTCTGTATTATGGGTTGCTTTGTATTTCGCCAACATCTTCGATAAGTGAAAGAGTTTTTCCCAAGTCAAGTTTTAACAAAACTTAAGAAAAAAATTGCTTAAATTATTTTTCTAAAAAATTTGTTTATAAGATCTCATTTAACTATTGAAATAATTAATAAAATGATCTCACAGTTTATTTTTTAATGAATACCTAATATATAAACAATATAAAATATGTATTAATACATATTAATACGTATTGATTTTTTATTGTTTGCTCGTTTTAGTTCAAGAATTGTTTTGTTAATTTTGTAATTGTTTTTTTTTTTTTACTAATGAACTCCAAATAATAAATAATTTTTTTGCATTTTTATTTATTGAAATTACTTAATTTATAACAAAACTTTAGTAGTCGGTTAACCGATCAATAGCAATGTTAGCCGATTATTAACCGATTAAACCAAAACCTCGGTTAATTAATCGAGCGATTAACCGATTAAAGCAAAAGCCCGATTAAATGAATACCCTAGTAATGCCCGATGGAACTCCAGAGCAGTACTTGGCATCTTGGCATTTATTATTCTTCCAAATTAACGGGAAAAGCTTCTCCCTATCTTTAAGTTCATATGAGGTCCATGCATGGTATGATGCATGTTTTTCGGATCACTGTTTTCGTACAAATAACTTTTCATCATTATACACCATTTAAGGAGGCTCAAGAATGTTTTTGACAACACTGGGCACAAGAATCGTCTGCAACTAATAGACAGCCGCCCTGCAACATCAGTGCAGATCAAGCTGTGAATAAAGTGCAAGAATTGTTTCTGCTATGGAAATCAACGCGAGCAGTAAAATTAAAATTTATTTCTTGTAACTTTTCTCTTATAAATATTGTTATGTTGTTTTAAAATTGAAAAAAAAAATCTTTATGGGTTTTTATTTTCAGTACAATATTGCAAAGTGCCTGAACAAATTTTAGTAAAAAAAAGTTTTATCCCTAATGTACATACAAAACAATTTAAAAATGCAAGTAATTTTTTTTATGTAGATACTCATTAAAAGGCTCTACTGTATTAAACTTAATTAAGAAGAGAAATTCCTTTGTCAAAACACAACACAAACAAATAAACCAACAACTTGTAGTTTAAATGAAGATCTCGCAAAAGTTTGTATGTTGTAGACTCTTCGTAACACGATATTATTAAATTAACAAAAAGAAAGGCAAAAACAAAACAAATATAAAATAAAAAAAAAACGGAAATGTCATGTCAAAACATTAGAAACATGTAATTAAATGCAAAATTTAAGACCATCTTAAAAAATTTTAATTGATTTACTTATTTATAACAAGCTTAGAAAGAAATTAGTCTTTGAAAATCATTCTTTTAAAGGCCGTTACCCACTATCCCACAAAGTCTTAAGTATTTTACGAAAATGCAACCCTGCCTTTATTTTTAAATTTTCAAACAATAATTAGATCAGGGAAGCATTTTCGTTTTTGAAGCAGCATCCAACGGTATATAAAACTTGGCCACTTGCGGCCTACTAATTGAGATATTTAACTAAATACATATTTTTGTTTCTGGTTTTCATGCGAATTCTACATACGTATTTGGAAATAATGTTCTGGTTCTCAAATTGAATCTGTTTTGAAATAATGTTAATTAATTTTTTTTGTAATTATTCACATAAAACGCGAAAATCGCGATATATTTTACCTTTTTTCATATACGTACATACATATGTATGTATAGGCAATATGGGTATCAAATTTTTTAATTTTTCAATTTATCAAAATGTGAAAAATACAATTACAATAAAAAATATAAAACTTATAAAAATCTTCTCGCGATTCTATCTTTATATAAAGTTTTCACGATTCCATTTTGTTTTCGATATGACCTGGTCTTTTACTTTTACATTTTCTTCGTTCTCAGATGATGATGAAACTTGGTCTGATTCATCTACATTTATTGATCTTAAGGACATAGCTGTTCTCGCTTTCAGCTTCACTACATACAGCTGAATGATTTGAATTATGGTATCCATTCCTTACTAAGCCACATGTTAAAATATCTTCTTTTCATGGCCCAGCTTGATCTATGTAATACTTTCAGGCAAATCGTGGAATTTTTCTCTTGCCAGTACACCTTCATGGAGCTATTATTTTATGGGGACATTCACACAGTGAAATGTTAAAAAGTACGTTCCAATCGTTTATATTATAATGCCTAGGATTCTTTTTGACGTCCCGATATCTGCTTGTAGGTATTCCACCTACTTCCATATATCTGAAAAACTATTTACCGATATTTGAACAAATTTCCATAATTCCAACAACTCCGTACTCATTGCTTTATAAAATTTTGAGAGTCCATATGCCTGGTTATTGCACTGCTGTCGCAAAAAAATTCAAAGCTGGATTATGTCACTGTTTGTCGGGAGCTTAGTTTTGTTCAGCTGAACAAGAGAAAAATCCATTTTTAGTGTTTTCGTTAATTTATTTGTAAGTCTAATATTATAAAGTTATATTGCACCTGTCATTAAAAGATTAATATATTTTTAATTGAAAAATTAATATTTAAAAATTAAAATTTATCTCACAGCATCAAGGGTTTTGAAACGGATCGTTTGCTTATCACGAATAATTGAAAAATAAAAAAATTTGGTACCCATATTGCCTATATATGAAAAAAGATAAAATATATCGCGATTTTTGCGTTTTATGTAAATAATTACAAAAAAAAAATTAATTAACATTATTTCAAAACAGATTCAATTTAAGAAGCAGAACATTATTTCCAAATACGTAGAATTTTTGTTGAATTTTTAGTTGAATATCGCAATTAGTAAGTCGAAAGTTTTATATATCATTGGATGCTGCTTCAAAAACTCTTTTCGATGATACTAAGTTTTATTTATGTCTTCTTAGAGCAAAGTACAAACAAATTAGAAAAACTGAAAAAATACTTTTTTTAAAAATGGTCCAGCTCACGGATGGTCAACGCTAGAACCAAAATATTTTGGGAATTATCATAAAACATAGCAAGCATTATTTTCAGAGGGGTAACAAAATTACTTTTTTCAGCTCCATACAAGGTGAATCGATCTAATGTATGTATGAATAATAAAATATTTTTCTTTTTTTAACATTTTTTTTTGTTTGATTCATTTAATTGGAATGCCGATATATACCGTTATAAAATTTGCTTTACCGTTATAATTAAAATACCGATACCGAAATTCGTTTCGTTATCCAACCTTGCTATATATGACTATTCATATGAGGAGCTCCGTAACAAAACGTTATAATTCCACTATTAAAATAATGGGATAAATGAATAAAAAATTCATATGGAGTATTTTTTGTGTTTGCTTGGTTGTTTGCAGGGTAATACTATGTTCACACTTGGGTTCTTAAACGCGTTTAAGCAACTCGAACGTGATTAAGCTCTAATCACATCAAAATCGATATGATTTCCCATACATTGAAGTGATTTGTTAATCACTTCAAAATGACATGTTTACAACTAAATCACTTCATTTATCACATAGAATCTACTGAACATACCTCAAAACGGTTTTAAATGTAGAATCGGCCAACAAGAACTGAACAACCGGCCACGATTTCTGCTTAATGTTTTTATTTTTTTCCTTAAATAATTCATAAATTTTCACAATTTCATCATAAATATGTTTAAAATAATCTTCTGATAACTTAATAAAAGTATTTTTTAATAATTTTTAATACTTTAAAGAAATACAATTTGTTTGTTTTGTTTTTTTCTTAATCATCTGCCATCTTAATCAGCTCAAATGTAATGTGAACGGCTTTGATTAACTTTATCAACATTTTGCATAAACGCGTTTAAAAACTCAAGTGTGAACATAGTATTAGACCTGACAATGTGTACTAAACATATGTATGTATATGCGTGTAGTTAATGTATGAATGACTAATAATAAACATACATACATACATACATATACATATAAATATGAAATAATAAAAAAAACAAAAGAGACCAACTCTTTAATTTGCAAAATTAGAGGAAGGTGCTCCATAAAAAACTTAGAAAATTAAAAATACTATAGCAAAGAAGTATAAAAATATATTTTGTGAATGAAACTTTAATTACTCTGGCAAATGAAAAATTTCGCACTATTGAAGCAAATAAATAATATAATAAAGCAAACATAATTATTTGATATAGTAAAAGTAAAAAAAAATTTAACAAAAAATTAATTCATTCAGAAAACTACTAACGAGTTTAAATTAAAAAAAAAAAGAAAAAAAACGCCATCAATGAATGAATTACTTGGTTTGTGTTTTATTCTATCGGGTGGAAAGATCATGATCATGAGTGGCGACGAGTCATTCTTAAAATGTATGTACATATGTACGGCGCATCTAAAACTAAACGGAAGGGGTTTGTTAAATAAAAAATAAAAAAAAACCAGTTTTATGTTTAAAAAAAAAATGCATTCTGAATGTCACATTTTGTATGAATGACTGTTGTTATTGCTAATTTAACAATTATTTATTCCAATAAATTTTAATTGTATTTTTTTTCTAGTGCGTTTTATTAACTTTTTTTTGTTGTTGCATAAGTAATCAAAATTAATACAAACTCTGTATGATTTCAATTTCTACATTCTTTATTGGAATTATTTTTATCGTGTGCAAAAATAAACAAAAATTAAAGAAATACAAAACACGTATGTAATTATTTAATACTTTTTTTTTTAATAATTTTGCCTGGTTTTGAATATTAATTATAAGATTTCCATAAGAGAAATACAATAAAATAAACACGTATGATACAAAAATGTAAAATGTGAATGTACAAACTTAATTTAAATTACTTTTACAATCATGAATATGTTTAAAGTATGTATTTTAAAATGTATGTGCACGAAAAAGTGATGGCGGTTTGTATTTAATGCTGTAATTTTCTTTTTTAAATCTTCATATTAAAGTAAAAGATAAAAAGCAAAGTAGGTATATGTCTATTAGAGCTGTAAACAACTGCAATCAATTGACATTGAAATCAAAAAAATCAACGAAACTCACTTCATTCTTTGATTTCAGATTAAAAAATCTTGTTAAAATTGCAATATTTTTTGATTGCAATCATAATAAAATCATTCCTTTTACAAATCATTGAAATATATTCGATTGAAAACTAATTTTAATTGAAATCATGCAATTTCAATCAAAATTCCCAACTATAGTGAAAGCCCAAAAAAATATCATACACTTTTTTATGGCCAATTTTCAGGATTGATTTTAAAACACTTTTATGTTTAAAATCGTTTATAGTAAAATTTCTCTTCTTCACTTAACACTTTAATGAAACTTAATTCACCGGTGAGGTACATTTAAATTCAACATAAGTTTCCATTGCAATAACTTAGCAAGGTGGCCTAAATATCACAACAATACAACAACAACAGGCAAAGCAATAAAAGTCAGATGTTTTTTAAGCCCACCTTGTAAATAAATACACTTTTTTATGATATTTTTTTGAATTTAGTAGTGCTACCATACTTTTATCTTAATTAAATAAGTCTTTTCAAATAAAACTCAAAAATTCAATCGGTATTTAAATACGATTTAAGTTTATATGAAAATTAACTTTAAATAGATTTAAAAACTATCCTGAAAATTAGATATTAGAATTTTGTTTGCAATTCAAAATTATCAGGAAGCTTCATTTCTATAAAAAGGAGTTTTATCTAAAGAGGACGACGATTTGATTCTGATATTATTTTGATTGCAGTTACTGGACTGTAAAATATAAAATAAATTTTCCAATTTTAAATGCAATCAAAAAATTAGCAATAATTAATGAGAAATCAAGTGATTGCAAATAATTTGATTGCAATCTTTTACAGCTCTGATGTACATATATGCATGTAGATAAGAGTGAACCACCTTACCAGTGTTGCCAAGTGATTTTGAAGAAATAACCCAAAATCAAAAAAATACCCCCTAAATTTGTACTGGGTAAAAATAAAAAAACCCCAAAATAAAAAGAATAATTTTTTTAAACATACGTATGTACATACCATTTTATTTCATTTAATTTTTTACATTTGTATGCATGTAACTATATGTTAACATATACTTACATAAAAAGGCTTTTAGAAAAACAGAATATATTATTCGGCCTTATTGTGGTTGTCGTTGTCGTATACGAATGTGTAATAGATTAAAGTAATACACAACATGTGTTCTTTAATCTACTACCAAAAACGACACGTTTGTTTACGAAAACGACAACCACAATAAGGCTGATTATAACTCATTATAAACGTCTAGTATATTTTTATACCTCTCGTCCACGTGCATGTTTTCATAATTCAACAATTTAAGCTTTCATAAGACGGAATAAACATTTGGTATTCATTGCTTAAAGAATATCTAAAGACCCAACCATAATGTGCTTAAGTTGGCTTAAGGAAATGTTATGTTATGTTATTTATATGAGGAAAACATTTTTGAACTTAAGGAACATTTTTGCTAAGTTTAATGAAACTGTGATTTGCTTAAGAAAGGTGCGAATCTAATCGCACATTCCATACGGAATCAAATGTTTCTAAATACATTTGAGAGACTTTTTGTTAGGCCTTAACTCTTAAATTAATACATTCAACTGTTGAAGTTGCCAGTTGGTTTCTTAGTTTATTTTTTATAATACTAAACATTGTGAATTATCGCTCGACAGTTGAGTTCGAAAATGGTAGTGCCAGTAACGCAATATTTGAACATTTACTTGTAATGAAACTTATATTTAATAATCACCTTTAAATTCATTTGGTTTTTTCCATTTTTTTTGTAATTTTGAAAATATTTTATAATATCAACCCTAAAATATCCCCAAATGCTATTTATACACACTAAATTTCCCCCTAATTACTTTTTAGTCCCTTAAACTGACCCTAAACGCAAAGGAAAACCCCAAATTTGGGGTGAAAATCCCTAACTTTAATATAAATTATTTTTGCAAAGCAGTTTCTAAAAAAATATATTTTAAAATGTTTCTTTATATCTTTGGCATTTACAGTCGGATCTTGAAGTGTGATAAATCAAAATTTTCGTCTTGAGAAGACCAATGTTTTGTTCTCACAAAATAAGCCTCAAGTATCCCGTTGAAGTATTTATTACGTATTTAAACGATTAACCGTTGTTCGAATAACTGTTCGAATAAATTTAAATTGCTTATGAATAATTCGAATAATTTATGTCGATTAATCGATTAGTAAAAGATTTGGTTTTTTTCACAGTATTAGTTTTTTTTTTCTTTGTGTAAAATAACAAGCCGGTACGTTTTAACAAGACTGAATCTAAAGAGTTTGGCGCATATTCATAAATTATCACTAAGGGCCATTATTACAACTTGCCAATAGTTAAAAGTCGGATTTTGTCGGACCGATAAATAGCTTTGCATTATAAAACCTTCATTTATTATGTTTTCATCTATTAAATATTATTATTATTGAAAATAACAGCAATAAAAAATGGAAGTTGTAATAATGCAAAGCTATTTATCGGTCCAACAAAATCCGACTTTTAACTATTGGCAAGTTGTAATAATGGCCCTAAGTGTTAACTATTTTAAGTACCTATTTAAGTTATTCACAGTTGGTTACTTTCAGCTGAAAAAGTTTACACTTAATTATGGGTAAAGCTGTAACTAAATGTTAACTAACTAATACATACAAAGAACAGCTGATTGACATTATCTTATAATTTAATTGGATAGCAAAACAATTTTGGCGGCCAATTTTTGTCATTCTAAAATACAGAAAACTCTAAATACTCTTACAATTTTGTAAATAATAAACTTGCTTTATTACATTTGCCACTTGCATCCATTTATACTGCGTCCAAAAACATCCATAAAAAATAAACTAAACTAGAGATGTGTTTTAAGTCACCAAATTTTATTTAAAAATTATATTTTTACAGGCACCCATTTTAATTGATTAAATCAAAACTATAACCAAAAAATTACTTTTTTAGAATTTGTATGCATATTTTAAGAACAATAATTGTTTTTTTAATAGCTTAATAAGCTTTAAAATTAACTACAGTATTTATCGTTCAAAATATTATCGACATTTTGTTTTCACTACCTGCAAATATGCATGGTTGCATTTCTTCAATCAGCTGAAAGCTGTTGCCAAGCTAGTTATGAATTATGAATAAGATCTATAACTATCTATGAACTATTTTTTAGTTTCTGTTTTATTAGTTGCGACTTTAGTTATGATTTCTGAATACGCGCCTTTGTTTTTTAGAATGTTTAGTACATGATCTTTCGAGATGAATGAAAACAACCTTTAACCAGAGCTTGACAAGACTATTAAAATTCATAAAACTGTTAAATAATCAACAAAAAAAATATTTTAGGTTTATAATGGAAGACTACTAATTTTTAGAAAAGACAAAAAAAAAAAGAACAGATAAATTAGATATGCTTTATATTTTATTTAAAAAGTTTTCCTCTTTTATTACATGAAGTATGCAAGCAAGTACCTTTTGTTTAATTGTTGTTACTTTATTTTAGAACAATTTATGAAGCGACTTAGGAGTTACATATGTATGTAGTAAGTAGCCTTACAAAAGAAAAGCGCTTCGCGACTTCTGCTGACACTTTTACTGCTCTTTTTGTTGTCATTGTTTGGTTTTTTTTTTATTAGATATGTGAAAATGTCGTGATTTGTTACACGAGTGATCGTGGTTATCTATATATGGGTGTTTCTCCGGTTATGCACGCGACATTTGTACGCGTTTTATTGTGTTTGAATATTAAAAAAATAGAAGTGGATTGGAATTTTAGAATGAATTCTAGAATCGTTACATTGTTTGTGATGAGTTCTTTCTAAAAAGTATATATAATGGTAAATTGAGCACTGGGTACCCAAATGCCATGCAATCAAAGTTGACTTACTCACGTGATAAAAATAGAAGTGCCTTTTAGGACCGTAAGAAAAAGTGCGAAAGTAAGTGAATTGTAGGAGGTTTTTATTTCGGAAAAAATGTTTTTATAAAGGTTAGTAATGGGCCTTTATAATCATGTTTTGTTCAAAAGCAACTATGCATGGGTTGGCGAAGAACAAAATAAATTGTAAATTACGCACGTGACATTACGCACGTGACACTTTTACATATATGTTTTTTTATTATTATTACCACGCATTTTCCCATAAATGTCTTAAAATTTGCTTAACAAAAAACTTAATACTCCTTTTACAATTGATTGTAATGGAGAGATTATGAAGAAAGAGTGTAAACATAACATATTTCTTGCATGTATAAAAATGTCTTTAAAAGTAGAAAATACAGAAAATTATAAAATTTTCCAGTTTCCAGCCCAATTTCCTCAAGTAAAACAGCTCAGATATGATAGGAAACCATTCTTTAATAAGAACATAGACTTTTTTTCTAATAATAAACAATAAAAGACGATGATAATCAACATTTTATTTTTTCATCCTGGTAGACCATTCTGGAGAAATGCCCATATATAAAATAGGATGTGTGTGTGTATGTAACGTATGGACTCCAAAACGGCTGGGCCGATTTTGATGAAATTTTCAGGGAATCTTCAGAATATTCAGGAGGGTGACACTGTGAAGTCTGATTTTTAATTTTCGGTCTAGGGGCGGAGGGGCGTGGCAAAATCCATAACTTGAGAACGGCTTGACCGATTTGAACGATTTTTTCTTTAAAATGATCGCCATGGTCCAACTTAGGTTTTTACGGAAAGAACATTTTGACCCGCCCACTTTTTCGATTTACCTAAAATCAGAAAACGGCTCCATCGAGTTGACTAATTTTTCTTTCAAATGTTGGTATTATTCAACTTTAAGTTTTCATCGAAAGAAAAATTTACCACGCCTACTTTTACGCCCACTTTTTCTATTTAGCGCATAATTTGAGAACGGCTTGACCGATTTGGACGATTTTTTCTTTAAAACTTTGGTTTTTACGGAAAGAAAATTTTGACCCGCCCGCTTTTTTCGATTTACCTAAAATCAGAAAACGGCTCTTTACACCAAATAAAAAAAAAAACAAAAAACATTGTCTATGCGCTGGCCTTAAGATGAAGTAATAAATAACTATAATTTCCAATTTGCCTTAAATACATGCGTTTCTTTTTTGACTGAGCCCATATATTCACCATCGGGCATGTTCTGTAAATCGAAATGAAGTGGATTAAAAATCGCACGAATTTTGAAAACGACCGTGTAAAGAAGGTTCATAAAAATATTCCGTTTTATATACTTAATACTTTGAGTGCTAATTATCTTTACAAGAACCACTGTTGAAAACCGGATAAACTACAGTAATTTTGTAAGCAATTGAGATTGAAATTTCGTTCGATTTCAATTCCACTTCATTTCGATTTGTAGAACATGCCCCCATATGTAAGTTATTTTGTAAAAAAACTTTATGATAGGTACTCGATGGATTTTTATTTTAAAGGCCGTAAATTTCGTTAAATGCTCAATTTAAATCGTGTGGTAATACAACACTAATGTTTGCTTAGGGCCAGCAACGCGGACCGGGTCAGCTAGTATTTATATATTATAAATGATTTAAAACGATGGCGTGCATAATTTTAATTAAATTCTAACGCACTTACGAACTAGCATTCTTAGGCTTGTTTAAAGCAAATAAATTTTTGTTAAATTCGTATCCTAAGTCAGTAAATTGCAGGCAATTAAACAGTTACGTGCGTTTATTAATTAATTTATTTATAATTTTTTTGTATGGGGGTATCCGTCTTGGTAGGGACCAGATAAGGACGGCAATATCGATCATTACAGGTCATTGGTTGATAGGGACACTTGCGATGAGGAATGGCATACACAGAAAGATAAACACTCGGGATAAATTATGATTTCTATACTTACTTTTAGAACGAGTCGTTCTCAAAAATTCAAGTATGAATAACACTAAAACGTACTTAAAACAATCCTAAATGGGATTCATTTTAAAAATCAATCCCGGAATTTCTTAAAATAAGTACAAACTTCCATAACAAATTAAAAATGTATTAAACTTTTCGTTGGTAGTGACACTCTGAGAGTAAAACTATAAAGGGCGCATTTTAATTTAACTGAACTTATCAACGTTTGTTGTATACTACTACAACAACACCACACAAGTAGTTAAAATACGATTTGCTTATTGTGTTGTTTCTACACACGTTTTGCTTGTTGTGCGAATAAACAACAAAAACAGCAAAACATGACGAGAACACATTATTTTCATGTTTAAAAATTAAAACTGAGAACTCTTGCTTCTCATTTAGTTTATATTTTCAGTTATTGGTTTATACTCTCAAATTAACTGTTTTTCGATTAAAATTAAATTTATTTTATTTCAAACACAATTTTTTTAAAAACAAATAAAATTCTTAAAGAAACTAATTAAATTTTATTAAACACAAATTCAACTTTTTTCATTTAAAATTTAATACATTTTATTTCAAAATCATTTTTTTTTTGTTTAAAAATTCGTTTTATTTGTTTTTAAAAGGCGTCATGAATTTTGAGGGGTTTTAAAATCCATTTCTGAATTAAAGGTTCAGAATAAACTTCAGTTAACGTATAAAATATAAAATTTAAAAGAATAATAGAAGGAATATATATTAATTAATTTTTTTCAATTTGTTTCAGCTAATTCGGACTAGTGGTTCTAGAGTTATGACAAACAAAAGAGCCTAAAACGTGACAAATTCCCCTATACAATACTTACTAACTTCAAATTAATTTTTAATGATTTTATGATGTTCCATAACCAAGCTAATGATCCAGAAGTTCTTATTTTTGGGTCTACTTTCATAACCAATTATCAGAATTAAGTCCCGAATCAATCACCTGAAAAATGTTGTACTGTGTTAGTTACAATTATTAAACGTTCCGTAGAAACTGTAACACCATCAGATTTCAACAATTATTTTGTTGACATGACAATGAATCTGCCACTTGCTGCTTATGGAAAGCATTTGCATTAAACAAATTGTCATATTTATAAAAATTTCCCTTTTTTAATAGTATTAAAATAAAATATATTGATAAGAATTAAGTAAATTTTATAAAAAATACAATATGAAATAAACATACCTGTGGCTTTTTGACAAAACATCTTAAGTCGAGATAAGATAGCAAAAAAAGTTAAAAAAAAACTAGGTGAAAAAATCATTTTTATTAAATAATAATATAAACCGAAATTAAAGAAAAATTTCGTTTATAATACAAAATCGTAAACAAAAATGTTTTTTGAAGAAAAATTCTTATGATTAACAGCGTTTTTTAACTTTTTAAATTTGACTTAAGATGTTTTGTCAAAAGGCCACAGATATTAAGTTCTTTAAAAAAAATTAAGCTTAGTTAAAAAAGAATTTAATTTGATATTAAAAAAATGTATTTGAAACTAAAAAGTATGAATACGTTATTAAAGAAATTGTATTAGACATGCTAAATATTGAATTCAGATTGGAAATATGTGGTTTAATTTGTTTTTAAAAAAATTGTGTTTGATTTTAAAATAATTTAATTTGATCCGAAAAACTGTCAATTTGAGAGAAAAACCCTATGTATACATTTATGTACATTAAGTTTTTAAAGTAAGCCCATATCGGGAATGATGCTGGTGTTTTATATTTGCAATTCTGTAAGGTGTGAAACGGGTAAGTAAATCAATCATAATAAAATCCTCTTTCTAATTTCACTTTTAATTTATTTCAAGTACGAATTCGGAATTGAATCAACTTTATAATACTTGAAACAAGCGCATTTTGAGATTGGTTCAATCTTAGTTTTACTTAAATGAATCTCATTTTCGGATTAATTCGAATACGAATTCGGAATTGAATATGGAAAAGTTAAGTGTTCAGCAATTGAAAATCCGTACTTGAATCAATCTTTCTGTACTTGATTCAATAAAATCCGTACTTTGGATTGATTTTTCTTTTGAGTGTCGGTTATAAGGACTTTTGCAGAAGTTGTATTGACGATGAGGAGGAAACGGTGTTTCACTTTCTCTGTTAAGATCCGGTCCCGGGAATATTAGGATGAGGCATCTTGCAGACCAGAATTGTCGTGTTTGGATGCTCTTTCTAATGTAGGACTAAGGACGATTTCTATTTTCAGGATAAAGAAATAGTTCTAGGCTGCTGTGATGTCTAGAGACAAATTTGGTGAGCTCTGGTCACTAGCTGAGGGTATCAATAAGGGAACACTGTAAGGACCCAAGTGAGCCGTCCTCATGTCGACTGCCCATTATTTAAATTGAAAGATAGGTAGCTCTTAATGAACAACCCTTTACATTAAGATATTTTTTTTAAGTTTTTGGTTAAAACTTTTAGCCAAATTCATAAAGCAAATTAAATTAGACCTTTTTGTTAACAAAATAGACATTAAATAATAAAATTTAATATAAAAATAGCACTATAAATATGGTTGCTCTAGACATTATAACAATACAAACTAATAAAAAAAAGTAATAACAATTGAAATTAAAATATTTTTATTTAGTGCACAACATAGATGGAAGTACTATTACACAAACTAGTAACAAGTGAAAGTAATCATACGAGGAGGCACTTTTAAACTGACATATTGAACAAAGACGCGAAAAGAAAAGTGAAGACTACTTCTTCAAATAAATATGTACAAACAAGTGCATTAACTAAATAAAAAAAAAACTAATTTTATACGTACAACAAAACATTGTTGCCTTTAGCTTTAAAGACTTTAACTGAACTCTATACATACAAATATACATTCAACTTACATCTATCTTAATCGAGGCGAATTCATGTTAACGGTGGCGGTGAAACTACAGCAAGTACAGCACCAAAGACACAACATTGTTTTGTATAAAGGCCCAAATACATTGATCAAAATACTCATCAAGCATTGTGGTAGTATTAGTGAAAATGTGTTTGTATGTGTGACACCGACAACGCTTGATGAAAAATCAAAAAAATTTAGATATGACGGCGAATATTACGTCCAGCACACGTACACGATTGAATTCGCCTGCTGGACAAGCATTTGACAAGTGTATTTGGCCCTTAACCCTTTCTAATATCCGCAGTCGTTTTAGAAACATGGTTTTTTTTAATTATTTTTTTTTTATCAAAATTTCGAAATTTTAGTTTTTTAAAAATCATAAAAATTAAAAATGTTGTCCAGACTTATAAAAAAACAAAGTTGCAAACAAAACAAGCCATAAAAAATTCAAATCTGTTAACAACTTTTGATTTAATTAACAAAAGACTAACTGAAGAAAACCCCGATAATTGCCAAGGAGGCGACTCCTAGGGGGATAAAATGTGTAACCGACCTTCATTCGTTGTTTGTTCTTAACATTTTCCCAAAACATACTTGCCCTTTATCTCCACTTCTTAGGGGCGCTCCAATACAAATATTGCGACTTACGAAATTCTTAAATTTTATTAAAATTGTTCGTCTTTGCGAATAAAATCAAAAGTTGTAAACAGTTTTTAATCAGTTATGGCTTGTTTTGTTTTCAACTTCGTTAGTTATATGTCTGGATGGTGGCATGTCATAATGTCCATTGACATGGTGTCCATGGACGTTATTGTTATACCATAGAAGAGAAAATTCTAACACCCGGCCGAAGGCCTGCTGTGCAGAGAAGCTTTAGTTAGCGAATCCAGTATTTGTTTTACCACAAAGGAGAAAACACTTGCGCACGGCCAAAGGCCGGCTATGCCGTAAAAAAACAACAAAACAATTTTTAAAGAAATTTTTAACCATATTATGTTAATTTTAACCAAATTGTTGTCACCGACAACCATATTTTGGTTAAATTAGTTTCCTTAAAAATAGTTTTGTTGGTTGTTACCATAATAAAACATGTTTTTTTCTTTTTGTATTTAACTTCTTTAGTAATTATGGACCTTATGACATGTTTAAAAATGACATCATGTCCATTTGCAAAGTGTCTTAATGCTCACGGAAATTATGACATTTTCAAAAGTGGCATAGTGTCCACGGACACTGTGTCACTGGACGTTATGAGATACCACCATCTGCGTTTTCCAATTTTTTTTCAAAAAAAATTCGAAATTTTGCAATTAATTTAATTTTTTTTTTTTGCATATTAGAAAAAGTTTAACTTTACTTAAAGGTAATTTTACCGGCTTGTCTGTTTTTTTCAACAATCATAGTGTAATTAGTCATATACGTATGTATGTATGTATGTACTACAACGCCCTTTGAGTCATAATTTTAAATATAAAGTAATCAAATATTTAAAGAACACAACAATTAAAACACCTTTAGGTCATTTTCTATAGCATGATATTTAAGAAAATTACAAGATTCATTCCGAGTGAAGAAAATTTAAAAAAGATTTATTTTTATCCGTTATTTTGATAATCCGATTTTAAAACTTTAATTAAAAGTGCTTTATTTAAAATTTATCACAAATTATTACATCATCAAATGATTAAAAAATAAGCAACCAAAAACGTGTTAATTTTAAAAAAGTAATAAAATCATTCTTTATATAACTCT
The DNA here is from genome assembly GCA_949318255.1 of Pollenia labialis. Lineage (NCBI taxonomy): Eukaryota > Metazoa > Arthropoda > Insecta > Diptera > Polleniidae > Pollenia > Pollenia labialis. Next base: position 64,656,579 of record OX439140.1, on the reverse strand, counting down.
TCATATGTAAAATTATTTTGTAAAAAAAAAAATTAATTCATGTAATACATAATGACCTCAAAATTAGCACAACTTTTAGCGGTAAAAAGCAATTAATTTAAAATTAAACTTCTACATTTCAAAATTTGCAAAAGAAAACACATATATGTACTGTAAAATAAATTGCAATTATGTTATAAAAATAGAAATAAAACGATTAACAATTTATTAAAAGCCACATTTTAAATTATTAAATAATGCGAGCAGATAACAATAAGAATCATAATCACTATCATCACCGACAGCCAAGACAGCTTTTTAAACATCGTCGACGGCTGTTGAATATATTAAGTATTAATAAAATTTTGAATATGTATGTATAAGCGATGAGATTCCCAACCTTTTATTTGAAAATATTTTTAAGAGCAATGATTGACCTACTTTGCGAAAACAATTGTTTCTTAATAAGATTTTATTTAAATTCTTTTAAAATTAAAATTTTTTACAAAGCTAAAATCTTTTGATTTTTTCGATTAGCAAAAACAACATAGAGATTAATACACTCAAAAAATTATGTACTTAAATTCAAACGAAAATTCATTTGAAGCAACTTAAGATTCATTTAAAAAACGGACCATATACATTTCATTTAAAACAAATGATTTTTACATTCATTTTTAATTTTTTTATTTATTAAACAGCATATTCCGTAAAATTGAATAGTTTTTGCTTTTAAAAAATATATTTTAACCGAAAAAATCAAACTACATAACAAAATCAATACGGAAAAACATTATTTTTTTGTAGTTTGTTTTTTGAATAACAAACACAAATGTTGAAAAATAAAATTATTCATAAAATAACTATATTTTTAATCAATTTTAACAGTACCGAAAACGAATTTATTAACCCACAATCAGTTACTGTAATAATTTTATAAGTGTATATATAAGTTTTTTAAGCTAATTGGTCCTAATGTATTAATGTAAATAAAAACCTTTTTTACATGTTTCTCCCAACGTTTCGTCAATTATTTGTTGACATCTTCAGGGGTTGTCTATTTAATATTTTCTTAAAAATTTTTTCAATTACTAAGTAGTTTTTTACATTAAATTACACATTGAATGTTACACAGCTTACATAAAACATTTAACATATAATTAAATTAAACACACAACTTAAATTAATATCACATCTTATCTTTTCTATTTTAATGCAACTCTGTAGCTACAACTTTGTTCGGCTGCCTTTCACCATAGACTATAGACTTAAAAATTTAAAATTCTTTGAGATCCAATAGCCAAATCAATCTTAAATTGTCGGCGATTGAGTTCTTACCCTTTAAAACTTCAATAAATTTCAATAGGACATCATAAAGTCATCTTTTTTTACCTACATAAATAAAAAGTGCTAAGGCAACACAATTTCTCTTAAATATTAACAAATAAACTAAAGTATTAAATGGGAAAACATTGTAGTAATACATGGCAACATGTTCTTAAATGCAAACATAAAAATTTTGACGATGCATTTAGTTCCGAAATGCAACTTTGTAGTTGCCACTGCGCAGAGAAAAGCAAATAAAGCAGTTAAAATAATGTAGATGCAAACCATATTCATATACAACACAACGTAGGTACAAATTTAAGTACACAATGCATCAACACTAGGGATGCCAAACGGAAAATCCCGAAGCCCGAAATCCCGAGATTTTTCGGGACTGACAAATCCCGGGATTTATTTTTATGAATTGCGGGATTTTAAATTTTAACAACTTTTTTATATGAACAATTTTTATATGTATGAAAATGTTCGTTTTTATTGAATTTTTATACTTTCTAATTATTCATTGTCTTATGGGCGTTTTCTCATTACGCTATTATCTTTTTCCCAACGAAAAACTGAGCATTAATGAAATTTGATTTTCTCAATGTCTCATTTGTTTTCTATTCCGTCGCAAAGCTAACCAGCACTCATCTGCCAATTATTTAATAGAAATAGATAAATTCAATCAGCTGACTCCCAACTTTATACTTCATTGGTCCAATAAATTTATGTTGACATTAAGTAAGTCTGAATTCATATGTCTTATTTACATACATGATTCTTCCTTTTTCTTCTTAAAATATGAATTGTTATTCAAATGATTCATGTCATGTTGACGATATGTTTTTTATTTTGTATAGTCATGCACATATTTAATTTTTTTTTTCGATAAAGTAGTTATTAACAAATATTGCAGATTTATGACTGTATTCATAAAAATTTTTAAAACTTAATAAAGGTTTACAAAACAAATTATTTATGAATTGTTCTGTTAATTTTTCTTTTATAAAACTTCAAAAATAAATAAAATTTAGTTAATTAAAAAAAAGTTACTTATGAATTGTTTTTTTAAGTTTTTCAAACATTGTTATTTATTTAAAAAAGTTGTATATTAAAGAAACAAATTGATCCCGAAAAATTTCCAAAATCCCGAATCCGGGGATTTGTTAAAATCGATCCCGTTTGGCATCCCTAATCAACACGGTATTGATACATTGTGAACACACGTTAAGCAAAACAGCCTATTTTCAATAATGAACTTCTCCCTCTAATACTCGCCTTCGAAGTGGAATGCAATAGACAAGAAGGGTGTCTTGACGGTGAAGTGTATAGCGTTTTATATATAAAATAGTACTGCAGCCACATTCATATATGTATTCAACATTTGTTTAATACTAACCAAGGCGAATTGACTTTCAGGTGGCGTTGAAAACACAGCTGTGCTACTTTTTTTTCTTAATTAGAGAGAGGAACGTCAAAAGTTACTTGTGTTTTTGACATATCGGCCAACGAAAGCAACAAAAAAATACATTGTTGTGTTTTTGGTGTTGTTACTTGTTGTAGTATCGACACCACCGTTTACATAAATTCGCCTTGATACTAACCACAAATATTCTGTCTTTGCTGCATTTAGTAGACTACTTTTAACAGTTTTATAGTGCAATCAGGGTTGTTAGATGTGACGATTTTTCGTCATTTTTACGATTTTTTTGAGAAAATACAGTAAAATGACGATTGACGATTTTTAACCAATCCAACAAATTGTCTCTAATTTGTTAAATTTTAATATTTGACGATTTGTTGACGATTTTGTTAAATGTTCGTGACGATTTTGATAAATTTTGTTAAAACTTTTGACGATTTTTGAAGAAAAAAGCCTGAGTGCAATGTTCCTTTTTTTTGTCTTCACTAATTATTTTTACTTTGATCTAAATAAAAATAAAACAAAATATATAATGTATCATGGCGACTTTTTTAATGGTCGAAACCAATCTGACAACCCTGCGGTTGAAGAGAGAAATCTGTTTTGATTTACTCAATTTTTATTTTATTGAAACTTTATTTAAAAATAAAATAACAATAAAATTAGTTTTTACTTTTTTTTAAACGATATTTAAATATTTGAATGGAGTAGCACGATTTAAAGTTTGAGATAAAATACTAAAATTCTTCTACACTATTTCTTCTAATTCCATATTGAGAGAAAACCTTTTTTTATAGCTATTGTTCCAATATTAACGGTACATATTTCTATTCGATAACTAGTTTCTTTTATCGAGGTGTATTGTGATAGTTTCGGAAACAAACATTATTAAATGTTTTCTTTTTCTTTTAATTTATGATTGTTTTTGCTTCAATACATACATAAATTTAAAAAAATTGGTTTCTTATCAGTTGAAAAAATGGCTAAAATAAAAAAAATTAAATAAATATTTATTATTCAGTATAAAAAAAGGTAACTAGTGTGTCTGTTTGGCCATGAACTGATAGTGCTAATGTCGAAATCTAATGCAATTTTTTTTTTTTTATTTAAATAAGAATTATCTTACATTGATCTTATTTAAAAAAAACCCATCTTTAAAATATAAAATTATTTTTGAAAACAGCTGAATTAGAACTTCGGCAACTGTTTACTAGTTAAAATTTTAAATACATGTCGTTTTAGAATTTGAAATCAAACTTGTAACAAGAAAACATTTAAGCCTATAGTACACGGAATGTAAAAAGTCACATGCGCATGTGGTTCTGACGTAATTTTGACGTCATTTCAAAGCCACAATAGCTAGTTCGTGTTGTGTGATGACGACAAAATTACGTCAGAACCACATGCGCATGTGGCTTTTTACATTCCGTGTACTATAGGCTTTACAAAGGATAACAAAGGTTCGGTTCCCCTTTTGATAAAACTTAAGAACTTATTGTGTGCCTTTTTTTAAATTTAAATCATTTTTTTATACTGGAAACAACAATCATGAAGTTGTTTAACGAACTAACGAAATAAATTAAGGGAACATTATTTACTTAACAACTGTCTAGTTGGTGCACACAGAAAAAAAATCAATGCAAAATCGTGGAAAACAAGCTTGATTTTACCGTTTTCGGTAGTGATTTTGTTTCATTGTTACTAAATGTTAATTTAGGATGATTTTACAATAACAACATTTTTCTTTTAAAATAACTATAATTCATGTTAATTTAGCATTGCAGTAAAGTTAGAGCAAAATGTCATTAACATTGAAATAACAATCCGAATCACGTTGAATGAAAGTTATTTTAAGTTGAAACAACTTTAATTTCATATAGAATCCAATTGGTTTGAGTGTGATATAACAGTGTGAAGAAGCTTTAGAGACAACATATGCATTTATTTAAGAACAATTCAATACACTTACCACTGTTCAACATACTTCACTTATTTTGTATTCATCAGCATCAGCAGAATGGCCCGATATGGGTTTCGTCCTTATGGATTCAATATTGAACAATGTTATTTTAACAGTGAATAATATTAAATAAACGTGATTTAAGGTTATTTTAATATTTTTTTCATTTAAAATTAATATGAAATAATGATAAATTTAAATAAAGGGCATCCTTTTGCAGAAATTTACTATGATTCTCAATCAACATTTCGCCATGTTAATTTATCATTGGTATTTTTTTCTGTGTGTGGAAACTCAACTAATAATTAACTTTATATTCTAAACTTAATATGTAATCACATAATTTATTGCATATCTAAAAGCGATTACGATTTTAATAAGCTTTTAAGGCCGAACCATACAAGGGTGTTCTGGAAATCGAAAACGCAGAACGCAAGAATTTTACATGTAAAATTTCTGTAATAAAAGAATTTTATGACAAATATATTTCTCTATTTAACAGAATTTTGTAACAAAAATTTAAAAAATTAGATTAATGGTGGTTAAAAAACGACTTACAAATTCTTGTATTTTGTGTTTTCGATTTCTAGAACACCCTGATAATGGGCATGAGATGGCTAAGGCAACTGTGCGAATACGTAAATCGTATAAGTCGAATTATAAATGTCCTACCGATTAATCGGCTTCGGCATCAGCCAAAAATGTCTAAACGGCATATAATCGGTGTTCGCCATTTATTTGGCTAAATTTCGACGAAGGCCGAACATTTCATCTTATTCACCCCTATCGTGAATAATTTTTCCCTCGTAATTTTTCCCCTTTTCACATATTTGCGATCATGAAAAACTCCCATGAAAAAAGGTAATTATCGTGAAAAGTTTTTTACCTCGTAATTTGTTCACATTTCCCTTAGATTTTCTCACTTTATTCTTGCTAGGGAACAGAACATGTACATATGTCAGTAGTTCCTCCTATAAATAGAATATTAAGGGCTAGATCCGTTAATAATTCACCAACCGATATATTGGTCAACAAAATACAAAACAAGAGGTTGATTGCCGGCGGATTTGTAAAGCTTTCGAAAGACGTGGTGTGGTGGTAGAGTTTTGGAAAATATTTTACTACATAAAATTTATAGCGTTTTCAGTTTAAATTAAACCTTTTTCAAAATAAATGAAACCTTTTTCAAAATAAACGAAACTCTTTTCAGAACAAATTCAATTAAACATTTTTCAAATTAAATTAAACCAGTTTTAGAATTTGTAGGTTTATCATATTTTGTTGTACATATTTTTTTTTTTTTGATTTGCAAATATTTTTTTAACCGATTACTGTAAATGACCAACTGATGTTGGTGTCTGATGTTTCTTAGGGAGCTCCTGGCTAAAATTGAAAGCAGCCCAGAGTTACAAAATTCATTTTTAATTATGGATAATGCCAGAATCCATAAAACCTAAGAAATTCGAAATATGGTGGATAATAGTGACTGTACACTTAAATTTTTACCATCTTATTTTCCTATGCTGAACCCGATAGAGAAAGCATTTTCTAAGATAAAATTCCACGCCTTATCATTATTAAGTGACAGTACCTCAGAGCATAGCATATTAAGTGTAATTGAGGAAAGTGTCGCACAAATTAATCAAAATGATTGTGCGAACTATATATGTTATGGATATGATCATGATAATTCCTCAAGCGGTCAGTGGGCAAATTCTTCATTACTTTTAACAAGTATTAATTAAAAATGATTATGTTTAATATGTTTTATTTTTTTCTTTTGTTTTCTAAATATGTAATTTTAAAACTGGTTTTATTTAATTTGAAAAATGTTTAATTGAATTTGAATAAAATTTAATTTATTCTGAAAAGAGTTTCGTTCATTTTGAAAAAGGTTTCGTTCATTTTAAAAAAGGTGTCATTTATTTTGAAAAAGGTTTAATTAAAACTGAAAATGCTATAAACAGTGCAAAAAACTAACGTTACAATCAATCTATCCCTCCAATAGTAATCATTTAGCTCTATTATTTTAACTTTTCTTTAAAATATATATGAACGTGTATTTTTTGAACATAAATGCCATTGATTTTTAATATTTTCTAATCTTTCTTCTTTTTTGTTACATTCACTGGAACTGATAGCGTGAAAAATTGTTCACATGAGATTCATGATTGCTTTTTTCCCTTCGAGGGGAATAAAAATTTCATGGGAACAAAAATTCCACTTGGTATTCACGATAGGGGTGAATATATGCAAATGTTGTAATATTTCAATGAAAATGAAAAAAAAAATAAACAACAAACTTTTTTCCAAATTCGGCTGTGGAAAACTATATTGTTTCTAAAACAGGTAAACCAAGTAGCAATACCAGAAAGAAAAAAGTGGAAAACAAATTAAATATCAATAAAATATCTGTCAGCACCACCAACTAGTGTTTAGACCTAACAAATATTTGACGATAAAATCCAAAAAAAGCGTGACCAGTAATTTGATCAAACTTGAGCTTTATTTTTAACAATTTCAATTTATTTACTATACTTTATTTCTAAGATGATGATTGTATAATGTAATTTAGAAACTGTTAAATAATGTTTGCTCTAGCCAAACGTTTTTCAAAAGCAAAACATTCTTTAGGAAAACTAGTGGTTTCGTGTAGGGCGTCAAATATTATAATAGGTGTGAACATTAGGGCCATAACTTTTTCACACTTTTTGCGAATATTAAAAACGGCATAGTATAGTCGTGTAGAACATCAAAAGTTATTAATAAAAAAAATGATTATTTTTTCGGATTGTTAAAAAAGTTCACGCATGCTATTATGGAATATATCCACTGCTTTAGATTTAAAAATTTTCTTACGGTTTACAATTCAGAAATTTGCTTCCCTGCGTGTGGTTTTTTCGCAAAACAACTGGAGACAGGTGTTTTCATTACTAAAACATTATTGGCCACACCGTGGTACTATGCCAAAAATTTGGTTATAGCCCTAGTGAATTTTAGAAAAACTTTGGTTTTAAAAAATGATAGAAATTTCATAAATTAATTGTTTCAGATATTCTGAAAAATTTATTATAAATACTTAAGTTTTAATTTGTTGGTGGTTAAGCATGTCTATATGAATCAGTAGACTTAAACCATATTTTGGAAAAGTTGCAAACAAAACCTCTTATCCAGGATTATATATTTAAAAATTTTTTGTTTCAGCATTATAGAAACAATAGTAATATGAACATGTTTTTTATGAAATATCTGTCAATTCGTCGATCACAATTTAAACCCTAAGTTCTTGGTAATTTAATAAATAAAGCTGAAGAATTTTTCCATATCGTTGATTTCGCCGGTATGGTGTAGTTTTAAGCATGAAGATATGCTAGAACTACTTAAGAGTTTTTCATTAATTATTGGCAACATATTTTAGTAAAGTATTATTTGCAGTCTCTTAAACACTACTTGGAACAGAGTGAAGTTTTACTTGGCGTATATTTATGTCAAGATTGTAGGCTAATTAAAAGTGATTAATGAGTCGTGAAGTTGAAGAACCTTTGAAACCTAACATTTTAGGGCCGTTTAAGCACCATTGCCTGTTAAATCAGTTCGATATTATCACCAGAGATGCCATCTTTTTAAAGATATATCAAATTGCTAATTACTTTTTAAGCTGATCTTTTTGTTATAGTATTTTGGGTTTTTGTTACAGGAACACACGCTTATATGTGTAAGCGATTTTTATTTGCATTGCTCATAATGTTTTTTGACTTTTGTTACATTTTGTTTTAACATTTTTTATAAAAAGTTTAAGTTTGCCAAATATTCAATTAGAAAAATACTTTAATTACGGGTAATTTATAACAAAAGTAAGGAAAACGTATATAAATTACACATTAATAAAATAACCGGTTTATTCGATAATCGAAAAATGGACATTTTAAAATATTCGACTTGGGCAAAACTAAAATAACCGGTTAAAACCGGTCGAATACTATTCGATCGATCTCCCTAGTACACACCTTTTGCGTTGTAATTGGAATATTTGACAAACGATTAAAGAAGTGGGAGTTAGAGGAATGTACATATACAGTATTTTTTGTTTAGCTGCATTTCACTTAACTGCATTTTTTTTTGCCTATCTGCACAAAATACAAATCATTGTGTATGATGGCTAAATTTTGTTAGAAAAAAATTCGTGTACGTGCATTTTGCTTAAATTAATATTGTGGATAACAGCATTCGATTTTTGGTCAGCAATGTTTTTTTTAATTCAAAATATTATTTTGAAGTGCCTGATAAAAACAAACAACATTATTGTATCAATCGCTATTTTATGAAAAAGATAGGAAAATAATATTAGTTTGCTGATATGGTAACACAAATAGCTGAATTGAAAATTCATTTGATCTGGCATGTACATGTTTTGCTAAAAGCTTCTTATGCCCTTCATCACCACTATTGGTGAATGATGGTATACTTAGTTTGTCATTCCGTGTAAAACTTTTTTTAATTGTACATCTAAGACCCTATAAAGTATATATATATTCTGGCTCCTTGAGTAATTCTAAGTCGATTTAGCCATGTCCGTCTGTCTGTCTGTCTGTCCGTCTGTTGAAAACACGCTTACTTTCGAAAATCTCAAAAGAACGGAACAAATTTGGTGTTAAATTTCTTGTAGTTTTTTTAACCCAAAACTTATTAATGCTTAAAAAAATTGCAAATGACATGTCGAAGAACTGCTATAAAATGTCTCTCTGATAATCACTTCTTTCGATTTATGGCATTTGTCTAAACAGCAAACATGTTTTGTAAGAATGTTATTTAAAGTAAAATATAACTGTAAAATATAACGAATATAAACATTTCCACTTCCGTTTTATTGATCTTCTCTTAAACGTGTTGAACTTGTCTCATTCACTGGACATAAAAGAATATTTCAAGAGATGACAGCAAATAAAATTCTTAAAAAGTCTGAAAGACATAAGATATGAAGTACATAGTAGTAAATAAAATTGCGTTATAAAAAATAAAAGCAAGGCAACTGCAACACATTATGTACTTAGACTTTTTGGAATTATATAAAAAAAAGCAAGGGTTGATTCACACATGAAAAGACAGAGAAAGATCAAGTAAAAGTAGGGATCATTTACAAAATCAACCAAAAAACAAAAACAAAATAAAATAAAAATGTGGGAAAAAACTTATTTTACAAAAATGTACAAAATTTATTCAAGTGTGAAGACAAACATTTATTTTTATTTTCTTTACTTTAAAATTTTCTTACGAAGTCATTAATGAAAAATTATATAAAGAAAATGTTTATAAGAAATTAAGAAATAAGGAAAATAAAAAAGAGAAAAATACTACCTGCTGTTAGATAGATAGATGTTCACTTGTTTTTAATTTTTTTTATAATAATGAAGAAAAGTTAATGAATGTTTTTTAAATTTAGTTTTGGAATATAATTTTCGAAATTTCAAATTCAAAACAAAAAACATCAACGGGAAAGCGTCTTCTGAATGAGTAAAAAGGATTTTTGTTTTCAAAATTACATATGTAGGTATTCATTTATTTTGCTGTTAAGCTTGAGTCAGTGTTTCAATATTGTTTTTTTTTTTTTGAAAATGTTTCAAAAGAAATTTATGAGTTTAATTTGTACAGCAACTATTTTAAATTTTATTTATTTTTAACCTTTAATAATAATCGTTTTTAATTTAACCCAGAAAACCCCACCCGGGTGTTAATGGGAAATTGTATATTTATATTCATTTAAACAAAGTTGGAATAATGTTTACGTTTTATTTGTACCTACATTTAACGTTAGTGGGCTTTTATCTATTAATTAATTTAAACATATGTAGATGGGATACATATTAAAAACATTTTTTTAACATCAAATTCGGCATTTTCCAAATCAAAATCAGGGATAGTTAAAAAAAAAATAAACCTTTTTTTTATTCAAATTCGACATTTTAAAAATTTAAATCAGGCTTTTTGAAACGAATTTGACTCATAAAAGACTGCTTTTGATATTTAAATTTTATTTAAAAAATGCGGAATATGATTTGTAAAATACTCAAAATGATTTTGAAAGTTCTGAATTTGTTTTTTAAAACCCTGAATTTGATTTTGAAAAGGCCGAATTTAAAGTTAAAATCCTATATAAAAAAAATTTCAAGAAAATAATTAAAAAAAAAATCCTAAAAAATTGTAGCACCAACACGTACATAAGAAGATATTTTAAATCAGTTACCACTCTGGTGGCTCAGATTTTAAATGCCGATACATTTTTAGAAGAGCTTATGCTTTTCTAATCCAAGACAATTTCAAGGTTATTCCATGTTAAACCAAAATATGAACAAATTCTTTCTATTGATGCTGAACTGAAGTGAGTACATCGTAAGCTTGCTGGTAAAATTTTTTGCTGTCCGATTTTTATTTTCTACTGTTTTCTATTTTTCCTAATAAAAAATTGTGCTTCGAGCAAAGCAGGTTTGTTAGGGAGAAATGCAAGGGTTTCGCTTACCATTGCGCTTACGAAATACGTGAATTTTATATGGCGAGTTCCCACTTTGAAGCAATACTTTTTTGACACATAAAGCGCATTATTCAGCGCATATAAAAATTGTTGGATGTAATGATCAGCTTTACACACTGAATGTTTTGATACAGTTATTTTTTATTATTCTCCTTTAGAAACCTGCTTCGTAGTAAGGGAATGCCGTAGAACTTGAAATTTTATTTTTTTTATAAAAATGGTACTGCATTTCTGTATATCTTATTGCGTAGCGCATAATTGTGCGCTTATTTTTTTAAATGTACCATTAGTGCTTCGCAAAATGATAAAATTTGTTATTGGGTTACTTCTCCCTTTCTTTCATACTAAAATTATTTCTTTATCTAAGGCGTCACAATGGGTATCTGGGTGAGGGTGTGAGGTTTACTTCACACCAGCATTTTAACCTAGGGTCTTATTGTTAATAATATTGAGATATCGTCTCAAATAATTGTATATCTTGTCTTTCTTTTATTCTAGTGCGAATGAAACCATCTCTTGCTTTTAATCCACATATATTTATTAAAGCTTCAATTACGAATTTAACACACTTTTCCACTGCTTGTGTATGGCAAAAAAACTTCTGCAATTAAAGAAAATTATTTTCCGAATAAATCAAATTTGAAATTTCAGTATTGGAATTTGAAGACTTTCCAAATGCTTTTCTCATAAAGCAATGACTCCATTAATATACCCTGTATTGACTGCCGTTTCATCACATTCAAATACCACGAAGCCGAATTACATTCACACTTTTCTGTCATAATGGCAACAATATTCTTCACAATATAAGCTGCTACATAGAAATGTCCAATATATTCAGAATCTGGCTTCGATATTATTGAGACATGCGGGCATGTTCTACAAATTGAAATGAAGTGGATTTAAAATCGAACGAAATTTTGATTTCAATTATTTACAAAATGACGGTAGAATTTCCTGTTTTTAAGTGTTGTTCTTGTAAATATAATTGGTACTCAAAGTATGGAGTTTATAAAAAGGAATATTTTTATGAACTTTCTTTACAGTCCCGTGTTCAAAATTTGTTCGATTTTAAATCCACTTCATTTCGATTTGCAGAACATACCAGATGTTCTTCGATAATAGACTTCCGTTTTGTCTTTACGACCTTCAAAATAAATGCATGTTAATGGTATTCCATTGCTAGTAAAGTTCAATTCTTTGCGCAATATTTTTTTTCTTTTTCGGTGTTTTTTTTACTTCAATATTCTGCGCTTTACGTTTGCGATTTCCAGCACACCACTGATTATTAATACACAGTAGGGTTTCTAATTTCCCGGGAAACGAAACAAAAAAAAATCTTATTCCCGGGAATCCCGGGATTTTTTGAATAAAATAATGATTTCATTAAATGAGTTAAAGACAAAAGTTTTTACTTTTTTAAAGAATATACACATATCGATGCCTGACTTCCTCAACCTCGTAACTTAAAAAATACGGTTTTGACTTTTTCATATCAAACGACTGCTATTTTTGTGTTCTAATACTGCAACAACTTATTATTTCAATACAATATACATAGATGTAATCAATTCTTTAATAATTCCATTTTAACTTTAACCCAAACACCGAAGTATACAAAGATGAAACGATTTTTTTCTCTCCTGAAAAATTTTATTTTTTTTTAAGATACAAGGTTGAGAAAGTGAGGCATCGATATACAACAGTCTAAAAAAATTAGCTTAAATAATTCAACAGAAAAGCAAAACAAAACCATTATTAAAGCATTTAAAAGCTCATCAGAGATTCTATATCTAATCCTTGTTGATATGTATATAACCTGCTACCGAAAACGTGCTCTCGTTCTCTACAGACGTTGGTTTTATAATAAGAAGCGCATGATACAAAGATTATAAATTTGTTGGCCTGTTACCCGTGACTTAATAGACGTAAAATTCTTTTTTTATTTATTTATTTTTTTAGAATTTTTAGATGGTTATGTTCAAGGCCCATTGAAAAGGTCTGTGCAAGAAGCCTGATGATCATTGTTTATGTTCTTTTTAGTTGTCAAAAGTTGTTTACATGTGCATGTATACGTTTATGGTATGCGACACATACACGTTTTTTCCTTTTGCTTTGTATATGAGGTAGTAAATTTTTGGCAACTAAAAAGAATTGTATTTTGTTTTTGTACAAGTAAGCAGACCTGATAGATGGGCCTTGGTTATGTTATTGGTGATGGTGTATCGTGTACATTTTCATTTTCTACTTCAAGAAGCTTTTTAGACATTTCATCAGCAATTAAAATTTTTATTGGAGTAGGAAAAATAGATCGATTTGTAGGTAGTTTTTAGTAAAGATTAACTTTTTATTGCTCGTTTTTGATTTTAACGATGCAAACAAATTAAGATTTCAAAAAATTTAATTTGAAATTCCCGAAAATTCCCGGAAACAATTTCCCGGGAATAATTTAAAAATAATGTCCCGGGATTCCCGGGAATTCTTTCCCGCGTAGAAACTTTAATACAAAGGGAATTCCCAACTTCTTTTTACCCACATATGCTTTAAAAGCAGTTGAAAAAAAATCTATTATTATACGAACTTCACCCTTGATGCGCCACCTCTAAATAAAGTCGTATTGCTTTGTAATGTTGCAATTGGGCTAGTTGCAAAATTAGACAAGCCGGGCGGGCACATGGCGTTTTAACATAATTCGGGTACGCTGAATCCAATGATGCTAACCGTTTTTTAGGTTAGCTCTTGTTTTCGAGATATACCGTTACTAAAAAAAACCGAAATTCCGCAATAAAATTTCCTTTAATGAAATTCTTAAATTTGGCCCCTGCAGCGCCAAATATGCCCCTAGATGGATCATCTCTATCATTTATTTCAAACATACCTAATCCTCCAATCCTTAAGCGGGCAGCCATACAAAATGTCCAATGCAGACTAGAAATATATTGAACAAAAGTCCCATAAATGCCCAGGAGTCGCCCCTTTTTTTTGTCCTTAACATTTTCTCGAGACATACTTGCCCCTTATAACCACTTATTAGAGGGGCTCCCATAAAAATATTGCGTTTTATGAAATTCTTAAATTAATTAAAATTTCAAGACTTTTTTTTAGTAATTAGTAATTTCAATAAACTAAACCGTTTTTGAGTTACGCGAAAAAATGTTGTGCAAACTCCTCCATTTTCAAAATAACGGTATATCTCGAAAACAATAGCTAACCTAAAAAAACGGTTAGCACCATTGGATTCAGAGCCCCCAATTATGTTAAAACGCCAAGTGACCAGCTTGTCTAAAAAAAGTGTCAATTTCGAGCACAGTGTAATTATTAACTGCTGTATGATTTAAAAATTCACTCCACTCTAATGTTCATACATATCGTACTTAATCATAAAAAGGATATTTACTTACAATTTAAAAATGTTTCGTAGAAGCAAAACAATTTTTAATTTTAAGGCATATGAAAAAGAATTTTTAAACCAACCGTTTCATTACCAAAATGTAGACAAAATAGCACGACATTTGTACAACGGGTAGATATAAATATAACGTATCGATTGCGCGATTGAGAAGTGAAATAAAAATTTTGAGTTCGTATTATGTGAAGCAGGATACGAAATCACTTCCACTTTCGATCGGAATTGATTTCTGTGACAGACAGGCCTGTATATAATCAGATGCGATATACATATTAAAATATATATTTACATATATGTAACACTAAATTAATATTTTCACTTAAATAATTATCAGCCCAATTATTTATACAAATTCCTCGGGAGTTTTTCCCTTTTGAAAATTTTACAATTGAATTTACATAGGAAAAATGGGAGAAGGGAGAAAACTCCCGGGCAATTTTTATTCATAATTTGGCTGCATTTTTACGGTATAACACAGCCACATATGCGAAAATCTCAAATTAACGCCCACTAATTGCGATAATTTAAACTAAAACTGATAATAAATATTTGCTGTTTTTTTTTTTAATTTATTAATATAAAGGAAAAAATCTATGAATAAGCAAGCATTCAGCATATACAAACGAATAGTCGATGTAGGATGGTGATTCAATTTTATTTTGTTTGTATACTTTTGCCAGATAAATTAAATTATAACAATAGAATATAGAATAAACTATAAAATAAATTGTTTACATGTAGATACACACTCATTCATGCAACATTATAGGAAATCAGTTAATGAATTCACAATTTTTCTTCGATTATTATTTAGGTCTGTTCAATAACTGAAAATTATTGCTAATTTCCAATCTTAGTAACTTTTGCAAATATAAGCCCATTTTAACAAATGATATCTCGCTTTTTTCTACATAAAATTATCTTTAAAATACAGTGCAAAAAAAGATAGGTTTTCATAAAAAAAAAAAATTAATAAAATACAAAGAAAACGCATTTATTAATTATTAAGAAAATAACAATTAGGTAGCTAATGAAAAAACCTTGCTCATTCGTTATATCGGATTTTCGTTAAAGTGAGAATTTTTTATATCGAATAAGGAACACATTTTTTGTTATTTCCTTTTTAATATTTATACAATTATGTTTTTTTGGGTTTTTATAAGGAGAACTAAATTAAAGATTTATTTGGAACTCCCTTGATAATATTATGTTCATATGTATTTTCTTAGCAACAAATTCTTATTTCAATATCAATATTATTTCTACGTGCATGAGGGTAGAGCCTCGGTGTATGAAGGGAAAAAATCATCCAAGTATTTTAACCTCCAGAATGTTGCATCTTATCTATATATATAAAAATGAAAAATGTTTGTTTGTTGGCTTATAGACTCCTAAACTACTGTACGGATTTTCTTGAAATTTTAACAGTAACATCGCGTGAGCCCTAAAAATAAAATAGGCTACTTATTTTTTCGATAGAGGCAGGGGAATTGATACCCTCCATAGGATGCCAATATTATGTATCGCATATCTTAAGAGCCGCTGCACTCATTTTGTTGAACTTTTGGTAGTAGGATCTTCTGAGACCCAAAATTTAAATAAAATAGCAGCAGGGGAAGTGGTACCCCCCATAGGACTGCAATGTTTTATATAGCATATCTTTAGAACTGTAATAGTGAGAATATTCAAACTTTGTGGAAGTCACTGTTATTGTATACTAAATAGAAGGGACCTAAGGGTAAAAACCGGTTTTTTTGGGGCATGGGATCGGTCTCATTCGATGCTCAGATGTTGTCCACATCAAAAAAAAGATTGATTTTTTTTTACCCTTAGGTCCCTTTCTCTATGCGCTGTCACATATATTAAATATCTCTCAACTGAAAAACTATTAAAGGGAGAGTCTTCAAACGTGGTTAAACAGTGTAGCGAAGCGCACCGGGTTAAGCTAGTTATACACAAAAATAACTTTTTTTCGACATATCTTTTAGTACTTTACAAGGACTGTATCGGTTTTGTTATTCAAAATAAACCAAGAAGCTCAAAGTTGTTGTTTTTTATTTGAAATAAAGAAAGTAACTAAAAGCTTAATTTTTTATTTATGTAATTGTTTCCAAGTTACAAAATCAATTATAAAGTAGTATTAATTTTAATGTCTTTGGCAGTTCAAGCGGATTGCTGCAATCTGCTCAAAAGCCTTTTTTCTGTTTTTGCGCATTCTTCACATACAGCAAATATGCAGCAACTGCATTGGTCACATTTTTTATTTTTATAGTTTCCACAACAAATTTTTTTTATTTTCAATCAATTCACATTCTATTTTTGCAAAAAAATAAATAACACTTATATAAACAATAAATTCCAAGCGGTAAATATTGGAAGGACAGCAATCGGCAGGCCTTTTTGAAGGCCTCTATATTTCTTTCTAAAATATTCGCTTAGTATGGTATATTGACTTCAGAAGTATGCCTTCTAGAATGTATACATTTCTTTTTAAAAGACCTTCCCAAATATTCCGTACACATTCGCTACTCCCTTCTTAAAGAAGCGAGAAAGTGACCTTTCTTACTCCCTTCGTAAACAATTGAGCCAATAGATAAAACAGCTGATTCGAATATCGTTTATTTGCATTCGAATATAACATAACCCACTTATTTTCATGGAACCAAATGAAAACCATAACAGACAATGAGCAAATCCTACTTGGCTTACAACTTTCTTAACTTTTATGTAAGTTAACAAATTTTATACATCTTGTGATCGTCACGACATTATCTTTGAAAAACAGCCCGAACAAAAATATAGTCAAAATTTTTTTTTATCTTTTTGACACTACAAAGCCACAATAGCAAGTCCGTGTTGTGTGATGACGACAAAATTACGTAAGAATAGGCTTAAGAATTTAAAACTCAAAGTCTAAAATTTAGTTCTTGACCTTTACCGTTTTTAGTCCTAGAACACGTGATAATCAGTCCATTATTTTATGTACTCTTAAATCAAATGACCCTCTTGAAAAAAATAGATATTCATATAGGTATGTACATACATATATTTAATCTGAATCAAGTCAAAAACACAACCATAAATCTAAGAAAATAGTGATAACGAAAATAAACTAATAGAATGTGGACTAAAAAACATATATGTACATACATATGCATATGTATGGTATGTCTTGCTTCCGAAAAAACCATGTGTAGTACCCTACATAAATGGCACAAAAATTGTGTTATCAATAAAAATTGAAATCGAACGATTATTTAAATTCATAGTTTTACCAAATTTTCGCAGTTTAAAACTATAACATAGTACTTGAAGACGATGCTCCACCAACAAAATCAAAGGGGGCTACAAGTGGTCCAATGAATAAATATTTTAAACAAGGTACTTCGATCGATTATCTAGAGGAAAATATTTGCAGAATCATAGCAGAGGATGGAATGTCCATGAAGTTTTAAAAAATCCAAAGTTATATCGACTTTGGCTGAAGTGCACTTTACGGGGCGTACGAAAAAAAAATATGCCACCCGATTCAGAATAAAAAAAGAAAAAAATCATAATTAAAATTTAAGGGGGCTGAGGCCCGTGGGCTCCTGGACCCAAAAAACTGTCCCGCCCACTTAGTTATATGTGTGGATACTCAAATTAAAGGTAATCTGCTTACGATTGCAAATATGTATTTTGTTTATGTCTTTGCACATTATTTTCCTCTCTAGGTTAATTTAAGTCTCTTTTAGGTGCAGAAAAGCTTTAGTTAGCGAAGCCGGTGTTTGTTATACCATAGAGAAGAAAATTCTTGCGTCCGGCCGATGGCCGTCTATGCAGAGAAGCTTTAGTTATCGAAGCCGGTCTTTGTTATACCATAGAGCAGAAAATCCTTGCGCCCGGCCGAAGGCCGACTATGCAGAGAAGGTTTAGTTAGCGAAGGCGGTTATTGTTATTCCATAGAGGAGAAAATCCTTGCGCACGGCCGAAGGCCGGCTACGCAGAAAAGAATTCTTTAGCACATCGGAAATAGGCTATTAGTTACAAAAAAAATTAAAATTTTTTTTTTTTAAAATCGAACTTAAAACATTAAAAAATACAAAATATTTACAATCGTGAGCAAACTACCTTTAATTTGAGTATCTACACATAGATGTGAGTGGATGGGGCACTTTTCGTTGACCCAGGGGACCCCAAAAGTCCCGCCTGCCCTAACTTTTATTATTTTCGTGTTTCTTGTACAATAACC
The DNA here is from genome assembly GCA_949318255.1 of Pollenia labialis. Lineage (NCBI taxonomy): Eukaryota > Metazoa > Arthropoda > Insecta > Diptera > Polleniidae > Pollenia > Pollenia labialis. The sequence continues at coordinate 64,637,725 of OX439140.1, read as the reverse complement.
TTTAATTTGAGTACCCACACATTCCACTAAGTGGGCGGGGCGGTTTTTTGTATAGAGGAGAAAATTCTTGCGTCCGGCCGAAGGCCGGCTATGCAGAGAAGCTTTAGTTAGCGAAGCCGGTCTTTGTTATACCATAGAGCAGAAAATCCTTGCGCCCGGCCGAAGGCATACTATGCAGAGAAGCTTTAGTTAGCGAAGCCGGTTGTTGTTATTCCATAGAGGAGAAAATCCTTGCGCACGGCCGAAGGCCGGCTACGCAGAAAAGAATTCTTTAGCACATCGGAAATAGGCTATTAGTTACAAAAAAAATTAAAATTTTTTTTTTTAAAATCGAACTTAAAACATTAAAAAATACAAAATATTTACAATCTTGAGCAAACTACCTTTAATTTGAGTATCTACACATAGATGTGAGTGGATGGGGCACTTTTTGTTGACCCAGGGGGCCCGAAAGTCCCGCCTGCCCTAACTTTTATTATTTTCGTGTTTCTTGTACAATCACCTTTAATTTGAGTACCCACACATTCCACTAAGTGGGCGGGCGGTTTTTTGTATCGAGGGGGCCCACGGGCCTCAGCCCCCTTAAATTTTAATTTTGGTTTTTTTTGTTTTTTATTCTGAATTTTTTATTATCTTTTCGTACGCACTGCACTTTTGCCTCGACTTTTTTAAAATCTAAGTGCCCGAAAGTGAAGCAACAATTTGGAGCTACATTGACAGCTTTATTTAAAACAAAATGTTTATTTATTCAAGTACTAATTTTTACTAAAATTATTGAAAAAAATCCCGTTAATTAAAAAATTTCTCGATTTACAGTTATTCGAATAATCGATTAATTTTTAAATTTTATTCGTTTAATCGAATAAGTTAAAAATGCCAAATATCGATTATTCGTTTAATCGAACAAAAATAAAACCCGATTAATTGAGCACCCTAATAGTTGACACTAACATCATATTAGTGTTAATGTTAAGCATTTCATGTCTATTGTAGACTGGGTGTATTATTAAGGGTATTCATTTCAGATTTTATTTATGTTGGAAGAATGGAAAAGTGGAAAAATGTAATTTTTGTTACAACAACCACAAGAAAAAAAATTCTACCAAAAGTTACATTTTTGTCAAACTATAACCAAGTGTAAAAAAGTCAGGATAAAAAGATGTAATTTTCCACTATAAACGTCAAACGAAATGATGTTGCCATTCATAACAAATTGCTAATTTTTAATACAAAGTACGAAAAATTACATCTCTTTTTATAAACTCTTGAATTGTACAACTCTGATTTTAAAAATTATTTTTTATAACTTCTTTCTCATTTGACTTTTAAAAATAACAAACACATATTAGGAATGAGTTCAATAAAAAAAGTTATTAAAAAAGAATTAAAAAAAAGAAATGAAGTGAATGAAGTAAACATTTCTGCAATTTAATATTTCAAAGTTTATATTGTATTGTTTTCATGAAAATGTATCTTTACACCCTTATTTTCGTAAATATTATCAATTTTAGTTAATGATGTGACAATTAAATAAATTAATTAATTCACTTTTTACACTTATTTGGCATATTGAAAATATAAATTACTTCCACGAATTATTTGGCAGATTTTTTTTGACAGTTTGTACTTTTTACAAAAAAGAAATAAAAAAAACCCGTTCACGTCAATAAGAGTGTAATTTTTCGTTTTTCCATTTTCCCAACCAAAAAAACTTTGAAATGAATACCCTTATTATGTTTTTAAACGAAGTGCCGGTTTACACGCGTCAAGTTTGACTCATCAAGTCTTGAGTTTTTAGGAAAGAGGGGAAAAGAACTGCCATTCTCTTCTGCCTTCTCTCCTAAAATCGCAAGACCGGCCCTTTATTAAAATTTTTTTTTGTTCATTTAGCTGTGCACAAAAAAATATTTTTTTTTTCGCTATATGAGTACTCAATGGAGTAAACTGGCATGTTCGTTAATAGCAATATTTGCAGAATCGAATGCTCGTTTAACCGGAAAGCTACTGTGTTAATTAAAGTGCGTATTAATTTAGAACATATCAAGCCTTTGGTGCAATACCTTAGTAATTCAAAAAATGGTGAACTGAGAAAAATGCATTTGAAGTTTTCAGGCATATTTTTGATAACATTTTTGTTCACTAAAGTTATGTTTTTAAAAGTTTTTAAATAAAGAGGAATGTTTTGTAATTAAAAAAGGTGAACAATTATTAATAATATTAAATATTTTTTATATATAGAAACTGGGAATTATTTCCTTCCGAAGGTTACTTTATATTATATTCAACATTTTTTTTATTTTTCAAATTTATTCTATGAGCTAAATTTCAGTTATGTATTTTATAAAGCTTTTTTGTAATAGTCATATTCCTTCAATTTTTCAGAAATGACTTTATACACTATCAGATACAAAAAATACAATATAATAGTCTGATAGTGTATAAAGTCATTTCTGAAAAATTGAAGGAATATGACTATTACAAAAAAGATTTATAAAATACATAACTGAAATTTAGCTCATAGAATAAATTCGAAAAATAAAAAAAATGTTGAATATTTTTTATATATTAATATCAATATGGTTGGAAATAGCTAGAGGCAAAAAAGACATTTTTAGCTGTAAAATCTGAACAGTTAGAGATGGAATCATAATCTTTTTTTCTTTAGATAGATATTTCCCCAAAGATCATTTCTGCATACCCAGCTCAAAAAAATCAAAGAGTTACTACGATATTGCACCAAAGGCTCGATATTGTAAGTATTCTTATTTGCAAAAATAAAATTTTTTTATTCATATTCGCAATCGCCAAACCTATATTCGCTGCACCCCTACACAAAAAGCACACAACATGTATTTGGGGTAACAACTCTGTTATAGGGCAACATAGATTCCATTTCCAAAAAAATACACTGACTGCCAAAAGTTACATTAATAGATCCATTTTAAGCATTTAACGCTTTAAATAGAACTTTATAATTTTAATATGTATGTACTCTAACAGATTTTATAAATTTCAAAATTACTTTAGATATCGGTCAGTATAAATTTTTTTTGAAAAAAAAAACAAAAACCTAAAAACATATCATTTCATAAAATTGCCTATTGTAGTTATGGCCACATAATATTGTCTGTCTATAGTAAGTTGTATTTGTGTAGATATTTTTCGGTTTAAATAAAAGAAAACGAGGGAAATAGTGTGTAATGGACTCCCCTGTACTCAGATTACTTAAGCTTCTCGTATTTTAATACAATTCAATTATTTAATTTTTTTTTAATACTCACATAAACTAAACAAAATCTTTTTTTTATAATGTTGTCGTTTTCCTCTTTGTTTATTTTGCATATACAAATAGTAATTGTGTTTTTTGCTGCCTCGATCATTTGAGAATGTTGATGTTTGAAAAGAGGTGATTCAAATTTAGTTTAAGTTATTTATGTTTGATTTGTACATTTTTAAATTCTATTTAAATTGTAATGTTTTTTTAGGTGAAATTTTTTATTTCCTTTTTTATTACAGAATAAAGAAAAACTATTTTTTTTATTAATCGGGCATGTTCTAGAAACCGAAATGAAGTGAAATTGAAATCGAACGTGATTTTAAGTTCAATTATTTACAAAATGACCGTAGTTTTTTCTGGTTTTAAGAGTTGTTCTTGTAAAGCTAAATGGTACTCACAACATGAAATTGATAAAAATGGAATCTCAAAAAAAAAAAAACAACAAAGATTGTACAATATCAAGGCGAATTAACTACTGGTGGTGTTGATTTTGACAGTTCGAGCCTGTTTGTTTTGAATTTGTTAGTGTTTTGCTATAATGTTGTTTCTGTTGTTTTCGGATTGTTGTAGTTGCGACACCACCTGTAGTTGAATTTGCCTTGTGCAATTAAGGCGAATTAATTACAGGAGGTCTTAAAAGCCCTGCTTATAACTTTTTTAAGCTTTATCATTGTTGGATGTCAAAATGTTGTTAATTATCCTTGCTTCTGTTTTGTTTTATTTCTATTTTTGACATTGTACAATGATTTTACAAAAACAAATTGCTTGTGATTTTTGTACGAGTTGTACTTTTAGTAGTACCGAGATTACCTGGGATGAATGAATTCGGCTTGATTTAAATAAATGAGTTTCAAAACATCAGTTGCAAAGCATCTCTTTTTTTAAATGCATTTTGCAATGTATCAATGCTGACACTATAAACAAACAGTGCATCGTTAAGCTCTGTGATATATTTGTAACTATGACTGCAAAGTATGTTTTATGATGTTTTGGAACTCAGCCATATTCTTTTTCCAGTTTTCATTAATTTTATTGCCACTAAATGGATTCAATTTATTGTTTTAATTGTAATTTTCTGAAGTCTTCAAATGGATCAGTAAATAATTTTATTACTCATTGCTATAGATGGGATTCTACCGGTTATTTACCTGATGTCTGGGTAAATACCAGAGCCCTTAGTCCCAAAACTACACTACTACAAATAAGTAAAAAAAATCAACAATTTTAGAATTTTTGTTTCAAATCTATTTTACTTGTAGATTTGTTGCTTGTAGTTTTGAGAAACAGGGCCCAGGTAAATTCATTTTTTGGGAATTTATTTGGGTATTTATAAAACACAAATAAATATGGCAATAATTAGCTGTCAATAAACTCAATTCAATTTTAAATTACTGTTTGTTTTTTAAAAACGTCGTTAAATAATAAACCGGAGTATATTGAATTAAAATTGTGAGGAAGGTACAAATGTGTTTATTAGTGAAGCTAACATTGATTATATTAAACAATAAACTTTAATCAAATTTTGTACAAAACGTTTAAACCAGTGAAGGGCCCACATGCTTGTGTGGGAATCAGCAGAAAACGAAGAACGCTCATCAACAAAAAATGACAACAAAGCAAAAGCCGAACGTACATACATTGTCACAGACCACACGAAGAAGTTTATAGTGTACTGGTTTATATCCACCCTTGTGGTAAATACCAGAGTACTTACCCAACCAACAAAAACTAATGCTTCCTCGGAAGCAGTAGTGTTAGGGAGAATTTGGAGTGAAGTTACACTTCCATGAAATATTACATGATTTTTGTTTGGAATTTCTCACGTAGAAGCTCTGCTGTAGAGATCTGAAGAACGCTTATTTCATACTTTGAAAACTGACATGATCTATAAAGTAAGTGAAAAAATTAACATTGAATAAATGTTATTTCAGCGCTTAAAATTTTTTTGGAATAAAAGGATTATATTTTTATAATAATTATGTATGATTTTTGTAAAATTAAATAAATAATTTTTATTTTTTATCAAAAGAATAAATGATATCGCTGCTTCAATAAAGCATAAGAAAATATGATCTTAAAAAAACGAATAAACAGCGATTCACTTTTAGTATTTAGCACTGCATTTAACAATTGTAGGATTGTATGCCTTATATTACAGCAGTATGTATAGTAAAGGCAGTAATTTTTAGAAGCATAAATGGAAGCGGTTGGGATGCAGTATACCAGTTTATTGCTTCCAAATATTAAAAAATTTTTGCTGGGCAATTCTCCCTATTTACCGGGTATTTTACCTATTAAATATGTCATAGCTTATATTTCTATCCAATCGAATTTGTTTTACCCTATTTAAAATTAATTTTAATTTTTTAAACGGCAAAATATGGAACTTCTACTATTTTTTACACAAACAAATGATTTTCTTCTTGACATCTTTATCATTTTTTACACAAACAAAATGCGCGCAAAATTGGGCCATAATATGGAATTATTTCCACTTTCGATTGGAATTGATTTTTGTGACAGGCTTGTAAATTAATTATTTCTATTGAATTAAAATGATTAAAATAAATTTTGTTATTGCAGAGATTTTTTAAAATTGGTAGCACAAAAAAATTATTAACTCAATTATAAATTAAAACAGGAGTTATTTGCTTTCCCATTTTTGCAATTCATATCAACAAGTAAGGGCTCAGTTAGCTGAGAGTAACAGTAACTTAACCTTACCGTAAAAAAATAAGACCAAACTATTTCTTACTGATTGAGACGAAAAATCTTTCTGCTTACTATAAACGTTCTAATTCCATTACATGCAACAAAATAAAGGAGCTGATTACAAATATTTATTTAGTATTCATCGCTTAATTGCATTTTATTATTTGCACATGCTTGCGTGCGGTAAAATATATTAACTCAACTCAGTTGAGTTGTAATTTATTAATTTTTGTATTATGGTTTACAACTTTGCTACATGGCGGTGTTCAAAAACATAACAAAAATTACAACTAATCACAACCAGTTGTCTTAATTACAACTCAATTGAGTTGAGTTCACTAGGACTAAGGATAAAGTATAAAGTTTATAAAATACCTTTTAAGGAAAATGATAATGGAATGAAATTAAACTGAATAATAGAGACAAATTCATTCTGGAATAGATACAAAACATTTTTTAAAACTTAATTGACAAATGTGATTATGATACGAGGTAGGTAGGTAGGTAGAAAGGCCGGTGTGAAGTCTCCTTCACACCTTCACCCAGAGACCAATATGGTCCATTGTGACGCCTTAATTAGAGATAGCTATATGAAGGTAGAAAGTAGGTAAAAATAATCAGCGAAAGCACAAGACAGATCCAAAAGATAGGTAGAAAAAAAGGAAAGAAAATAAGGTTACGGACCAACCCCGAGAGAAATCGTACTCAAGCCAAATTCGCTCTACGTGCGGTTTGCACCCAGTCTCCTCTCGCGCAGCCAGGCCATCCCCATTACGAATCCTATCAGATTATCGAGTCCGCAACCCGAGACATCCCCTAATTCGCCCAGGAATCTACTGCCCAGCCACCTCAACCTGCTACCCTGCTACCTGGGACAGTGGCACAGAAAGTGCTCAACTGTCTCCAATTCCTCAGGGTCCACGCACAACCTGCACATATCCGATAAGTCGGATCCCATCCTCACCGCCATCCCGCCTATTATACAGTGGCCCGTGATCATTCCTATCATGGTCCTAACGCAGACCCTGCTCCTGCCCAGCAGCGACACCGAATCGGACTTTCTAAGCACCGGCTACAGTGTCCGCGATATGATACGAGGATTAATAGTATTGTGCAGGATAATTTGACATATAGGAGATCAAATAAGGATCCCACAAACAAATAACATAAGATGCATTATGATATTATTCAAGAACTTTTTAATAAAAACATAATCACATCTACAGAGAGAATATCCATTGCGACCAATTTGCTCAAGTATCAATTCTCCATCATATGACCTTTGTTAATATATTACAACAATTCTTAAGAATGTAACAATAAATTCTGAATACAATGTAAAGGATTCTTTTCAATTTAAGAATAAAATAAGACATGTTAGATCTTGCTATAGATATAATAGAGGAAAAATGGAATATAATTAAAGAATTTACAAAAATTGAAAGGGAAATGTTTTTACGTATTCTTAGATTCTGTATCATAGATACTAGATATTTTCAATTGGATAATAACATATATGTCAAACAAAAGGGACTTCCAATGGGGTCACTAGCATCACCAAGTATAGCGGATATAGTTATGGAAAAATTATTAGATACTCGTATTACAAAACTGACTATTAATTATTTGTATGAAAATTGTTCTAATTGTAAATAATTTGTTCTATGTGACAATTATTGTTATTTTTTAATGTTTTTGTGAACGTTATTTTTATTGTTTAATTATTTCTCAGCCGATGATACACATTGCTGTATCGAAATATTGGAACTATAAAATAAATGTTATCTAATTTGTTATTAAATAAAACCTCAAGCTTAATAAATAATATTGCAATTTAATAAATAAAGGTTGAATAAAATAAAATTTAGGACGGTAGGCATATAATTTTTATGTTTTTAATTTACACCTAAAATAAAATGATTTTATTAAAAGAAACATTAAATCAAGCCGAATTTATTATTTATTAAATCTGAACCGATATGAACATATATGTACATACATATGTATGTAAGTCATATCAAAGCCCTAAAACTCATTTGTGGGATGATGCGTATTGATAACCGAGATGTTTGTTCCTAATATAGGAACTAACTCGCTTCTTTCTACAGATATACAGATATTTATAATGTATTTGTATGGGAAGTACCCCGCCGCGCCCACTTCTTGAAATCAATGAAGATTTGCAATTAATTCTCTTTGATGACAGTATTTTTTCCTGATTTTAAGAGTAGTTTAATCAGGTTTGTATTTACTAGAATTTGTGCGAAAGTGAAAACTTACACATTTTTCAATTCGTACAGTTTTACTTTTGCTTTTTCAATAAAAAACAAAAATTTTTTTGCATTTTACATTTTCAAGAGAAGGTAAAAACGGTCCCATTTTCACGTTCATACGAATTTCTGTGACACACCTGAATAGGTATGAGTTATATCTAAAATATGAAGTGTATAAAAAGGGCTTATTTCAAAATTTTCGACACAAGATCTTCTTAGAATTCGTTAAATTTCAATATTATTCGGAATCGATTTTAGAACATGGCTGAAAAAGTACACAAAAGTTATTTTAATGTTTCTAATATGCTGATGTAGGAATAAGTTGAATGTTCTTAATTTAGATTTTTTCAGTAGTATATTTTAATACTATGGAAATGCACAAAGGAATTATCAAGATTTTTTCAAAAATTTATATTGTATTACATATTTTTATTCTCTTCTTTAAAATCTATCTATCACTCACCTAAATTTCAAGTATAAAATGTTATTATTAGGGATGCGATTTTCAAGCAAATGCATGTTTTTTGTCGATAGTCTAATTATCTTTCCGAATCGATACATTTTCGTTAAAATGGCATCGATTTGGTTTTGTATATCGTTGCATATTTTGGTTTTAAATGCATTTTATGTTATTTTAATAAAATCTATCCCTTGGTACTTTTACCACCGCAGTCAGTAATAACCTGGCTAGATGCTCTAGAATACTATTCCAAAAATTTTGAGCAGTTTAAAAACGTTATTGAAGAACTTGTTGCTACCGGGCTTATGAAATTAAAAAGGTAAAAGAAATATTAAATTTTACTAACTCTAAAACTCAATTAGCATTTGGTTTTTCCAACTGCGGATAGGTATATTGGTGAGCCAAAAACTAAATTTGAGGAATATTGTTCACTTCAGACAACTCAAGTCAAATTAACTGATATGCAGAAAGTAAAATTAACAATGTGGAAGGAAGAATAGGCCAACCATTAAAAAAATTCAAAATGTTTTGAAAGAAATTAAGGATTTCAAAAAATAAAACAAATTTTATCTATTTTTGATCTAAGATCAAATGTGCGATTTGAATTAGAAAATTAATATTCCCCAAATGAATTGGCATCCTTCAAGTATAAAAAAGTATGTAGGTATTTGTTTATGCATACAAAAATTTAAACCAGTTATTTAAACTAAGTTTTAAAATATATAAGACTGAACTTTTTATTTTTTTTGTTTGTTTTAAAAAAATAAAAATAAAACACATTTTTAATGAAAATCTTCAAGATTTTAGTGCATATTTATTATTTTTTTAAGTCATATTTTGGAGTTTTTAGTGTATTTATTATGCGCATATTTTCGATTTTTTACTGCATGAAAATCTCATCCATACTCTTTATTAATAAAACTAAACGCATTTATATTTTAACTTACACAACAAAACACAAAATTTCGACTTAAGCTATTATTATTTATTCCCAAAGATATATATTTAGAATTTATTGGAACTTGCGGTAAAAAAATGGCTTTGAATTCAAGAAAATTTATATTCAACATTTATATAGCTTGTATTTTTTCCGATGAAAACGATTTTCAGCCACTATGCGCCGTCAAAAATTCTGTTCTTGAGACGCTACAGCTCTGCACAAACAAAAGCGAAATTAACACCAAAAGAAATGTAGAACAAAAAAGAAAAAACTTAAGTGAAATATGAAGTTAAAGCAAAACTAAACAACACTGTTGAATTTCTGAGAAATTCCCCCTTAAAAACAACAAGTCAATCTGATGAGTAATTTTTGCAATATGTATTGTAAAAAATCACAAAAAAAAACAAATAAGATAAATTAATTATACTATGTACGTGTATTTCTTCTATCAACCAATTAATAAAATGCAATGTAAAGTAATAAATAGGTTTTAAAAAAATAAATAATATGTAATAAGACAAAAAACAGACGCACCCAAAAGTAACAATTTCACCTCTGATGCGGCACGCTCGCCTTCTTCACGCAAAGCACGATCAATACTTTTAGAGCGTTCAATTGCTTCCTTATCTCGCGCAGTACTTACAGCGCAACCCATTTTGTTAATAAATTGTTAAGTAAATATAAGTAAAATTTTAACAATTTGTTTTTTAATCACACACTTTTGTCTTTTTTTGGAATTAGAAAAATTTGTATATAAAATATTCTCCTGTTAAACAACAGGCGTCGAGCATGAGAATGCACTTTTTCTTATTTGTTTCAAATTTCTTGTTTTATTATATTTTCTTATTATAAATTCTTTTGCACTTTTGTTTAAACAATTTTAACGCCGCTAAATTACTTTTATTTTAAATAATGTTGTTTTTAATCCGACAACGAAGACGAGCAGGCGAAAACTTGTGTTGAAATTTAAGAAAAATGATCTTTTAGGTGGAATTTCTATTGTGGTGAATTTTTTTTGTTGGCAGGGTTGAAACCCTACACAGCAACTCTGTGTTGTGTGAGATGTGTTTAGGAAGTGTTAAAAGAGCTGTGTTTAGTAACCTTTTTTAGACGGTTACTTTAATATTTTTTTAAAATAAATTTTCCAGGTGTGTTTTAGGTTTCGACTCGTATTGAAAACATAAAATTTAAGCAAAATTCATAAATTGGCAATATTTTGTTGTCTTCATTGCATCAAAAATTATTTCGAAAAAAATAAAATTTGTACGTAAAAATGCCACGAGCTTTTGTTTTTGATGTTAAAAAAAAACAATTCGAAATATTTGTATAAATAAAAGATAACTTTTTTGTATTCAAATTTGTGAGAAAGTATAAACGTTTTGGCTTTTAAGACCACCTGCAATAAATTCGCCTTAGATTTACATACATTTGCTCAAGGCGAATTCAAACAGGTAAACTCATCTCGTCAGCCGTTCATCATTCGTAATTCGTAAATGTCAAAATATATAAATAAAATTGTTTTGAGAAGAAGTTGATTGAAAAGTGCTACAAATATTATTATTTTTATAATAAAAAAATTTCAAAACTGCGATTGATTAAAGTGAATTTAATAATTTCTTTTATAAAAAAGTGATAATTTTAATTTGCAATAAAAAAATTTTGACAGCTATCAATTATATTGCAAAAACAAAATACATGGGGCCTTTTGTAGTAGTAGAGTTGCACTTAACTTTTATAAATTCTCCTTGCATTTGCTACCCCACAAGAAACGAATGAGCGAGTAGTACCATTTTTCATTTTGGTGTTAAGAAAATGATAGAAAGAAATGACCGAATGTGACCGTAAACTTTATTTCGGTCATTTCATTCTATCATTTTCTTAACACCAAAATGAAAAATGTGACTACTCGCTCATCGATTTCTTGTAGGGTACTAAAATCAAGTTTTCGGTCATTTCTTTCTATCATTTTCTTAACAATAAAATGAAAAATGTGACTACTCGCTCATTCATTTCTTGTGGGGTAGTTTTAAAAAACGCTGCCATATCGACCATAGTTGCATTTTTGAACTCTAATGCATTTTCATTATCATGTTTGCTGTGCAAGCTTTGTTTGGTAAGCACTATTTTGAATGACTGTATTTACTTAAAATTACCGTTAAATTAAAAAATATTGTTCAAATTCGAAATACACATAAAACCCATTTTTAGAATCATAATGAATGATCTCAAAAAATTTATAGATTTTAAGGAATTTTCGGAATATTACGCACTATCTGGGTACCAGCTTAGTACGTGATTTGTATTACGTCATCAAGCATACATTTATTTTATGCTTTTTAGGCTTTGATATTTATATATCAACATATGTAAATATTACTTACAATTGACATGATTTTTCTTTTGAAGTAGAAATTATATAGGAACTTAAAATGATTTATAGCCTTTTCACACTTCGTCGAAGTTATCTTCTCGTATACAAATTAAATTTTTTTTTTTAAATCGAATCTAAAGGCTTAAAATTTCAGGTCTGCTTACTTGTACAAAAACAAAAAACGATTCTTTTTAGTTGTCAAAAATTTACTACCACATATACAAAGCAAAAGGAAAAAACGTGTATGTGCCGCATACTAGAGATGAGCGATATTTCCGTACCTGTGATTTAATCACTGTTACTGAAAAATCAGGAATCACAGTTGTGACCAAATCTGTTAAGTAACAGGTACTTGCTAAGTTGTTATTTTCTTATTTTGTTTCATACACAAATTTATGATATTTCACTGTTTGTGTGGGTAATAGCGTTTTTTGCACTCATGAATGTAATTGTTGCTATTTTTTCTTTTGTTCTCTCTTCTTCCTTTTTAGAATTTTTTTACAGCCAATGTTTATTTGTTCAAGTATGTCCAACTAAACAGGTGATCGTTTTTGTTGCCTTATTTCTTTGTCAAACTCCATAACAAAAAATTTTCAAATATCCTAGAACAAAAATAAAAGTTGTGATCACAATCACAGTTTTAAATAACAGTGATTTTAAAATCACGTTCACTAATCACGATGTTCCTTAAAAATCACGGGATCGCTCATCTCTACCGCATACCATAAATGTATCCATGCACATGTAAACAACTTTTGACAACTAAAAAGAACATAAACAATGATCATCAGGCTTCTTGCGCAGACCTTTTCAATGGGCCTTGCAAAAAATGTACTTACGTGCAAATAGTAGTCAAATATTTTTGTCAGTTATTGTGCTGGAAGTTTTTTTTATCGATTTATTTTTAAAAATATTCAAACTCATAGAAAAGTCGTATAAAGCTTGGTATAGCCAGTGAACAAAAATAACAGGTATTTTGAAATTTTAAAACAAAAAAAGCATATAGATGCAAATGTTGGAAAACTTTTTCAAGTATACCATATTGATCCGTATGAACTTTTCTATGATAAAATATTTCTAAAATCTTTGGATGAAGTTTCCTGACGATCTGGCCTAAGCAACCAGTGAAATGCGCATAGGAATAGCTTATCCCTTCAACAATAAATTTCAGTTTCTCAATCAGGGTTGTGAACTATTTCTAATCAAAAAGCGCTAAATAAAATTTAAATAAAATACTTAATGAAATGTTAAAGAACCATATTTTATTAATTACACTGGTCGTCAAAAAGAGATCGTTTTAAATTAAAATATATGAAATACAATGATTTTACAGCGCTAAATTCAAATCCGTTTTTTCTATCATGTCTAGTTTTTAATGAACTAGACTAATTTTCGACCGAAATAAGGCGGTTATGGTACATACATTTTCTCATAATTTGAGAACTATTTGTGCGTTTTTGATCTTTTACAAATGATTATTTTAAAAATTATTTCTTAATTGGTGGCGACGATTTTTTTATGCAAATTAGTATTTACACATTTTTATCATTTATCAGAAGTCCAGGTATATTATGAATAAAATAAGACATGAAATCATGAAGATGTTAACTAGACGTGATTGAATAAACTATTTGTATTCAACATGCTGAAGTCAATTAAAATCACATAATCAAGTTCTCTCTCTACACTGACTTTTTTTGTCTTTTGCCCAACTGTGTTAATAAAACATTAAAAGTTTTAAAAAGGCTTTACTGATATTTCAGGAAAAGTAAAGTAATATAATTTCAAATATACACGGAACGAATTGTTTACTAAATCACCAGAAAATATGTCTTAAACCAAGAAAATGTTGCACTATTCTCCTCAAAGCCAAAAATTTCTTACTGTAAACATATGTGTGGCTTGGTTTAAGAAAAAAAGGAGTGACTCAAAGCGACATAAAATTTACTAAGCTGCAGCTAAAAAAAATTCATTTTTATTCTTTAGTTACTTAAATCTATAATGATATAAAAATAAGAAACTTTTGATAGATTTGCCTAACATGTCTTTCCAAATAAAAATTAATTAAATCAAACCAAGTTTTTAATAAAAATAAGCTACTTTTGTATTCTTGTTTTAAGAAATTTTTGATCATACATATACCTACCAAAAACATGAATTTTTTGATCATGAGATAATATTTTTTATTTAAGAAAGTCTCACTTAATACAAACAAAACAATTTAAAATCAGGAAATATTTTTTTGGATATTCTTTTTTTAAGAAAAGAAATGGATTTCTTTAGAAAATATACTTTTCCCCGTGCAATAGTATGCATTTCAGAGTACTATATATCAAAAGTATTTGAAAAACGGAAACAAATTTTGGATTAATGTGTCTTGATTTTAATGTATTTAAATAAAAGTACAAAAATGTTGGGTATCTTTAAAAGCGCTAATTTAGCGCTCTTTTTAAAAAAAAAGCGCTAAGGGAAAAATATGCGCCTTTTCGACAGTTAAAAAGCGCTAAATCTAGCGCCAAAGGCAACCCTGTTCTCAATATTATGAAATGGGAATTTAGCACATTTGAAAGAAACCTTGTTGATAAAATATATTGATTTTTATTTTTTTGCACAAAAATAAGAGTAATTTTTTGATATTTATTTATTTTTTGAGCAAAAAAAAATAAGTTAAAATTTTCTTTTGTATGAATACTTTTTAGGTTTACTATTTATTACTACTAGGATCGCCGAAATTCGACCACTTGTCATTTACTTTCGATAGAACCTGTGCGTTGTACCATAAAAACGTACACATTTTAACCCATTAGCGCCCAATGATCCCTTCTAAAAAGAACCGACTTTAGCGTTTGACTATGATTATGGGCCATTGTCTACCGTTAAGTAGTGTTTTCTAAATCCAGTTTGGAATTCGGTAAGTAATTTATTGTACTCGAACCATTCCGTTTATCTTTTTAGCAATAAAGTAAGATAATCCACTTCTTGAATAGCGGAATCAAAATAGATTTTTGAAAACTCGAAGGTATTTTTCTTGTAAAAAATATTGTTGAAAACTGACAATATTTTATTAATAAAACAATCGGGTTAAAAGTGTTATGTTAGTTATAAAAAGTTAAATTTCTACTTTGCCAAATTGGATTAGACTTCATGCTTGCTGTCATCTGTCAAAAATACGTTGATCCAAAATTTGACGAAATCAAGTTGGGCAAAAAAAAAACGTGATAAAAGGCAGAAATAAGAAATTAAACGGAAAACGTACAGCATCTGTAGTAAAGCGTGATAGGGTTGGCTTTTGTAATACGTCCTAAAACAGCTGGATCAGTCCAATAGTCGCTCGATATCAACTCAGCTAAACATCTGGAAGCATTTGGACAGGTAAATTAAAAAAAAACATAACTAGCAAGCACTATCTGACGAAAATTCTGCAGGAATAGTGGCCAAAAATGTCTACTGAGCTAATTTTAAAATGGCCAAAGAGACTAGAAGTCCTCCTAAAAGCAAAAAGAAATCAAACAAAGTATTAGCCACTTCACTGTTCTTAGTATTTAAGAACTGTACGCTTTTTTTTTGGACGCGTTAAAAAGGGAGTAAATTTGTTTTTTATAGCACTGTTTTTGTTGTTTTTGAAGTATTTAAAATTTTTAATTTTATATTGTAAATGATAATCAACTTCTTAAAATTTAAATTCGTTTTTACTAAAATAACACTTTTAATATTGTTAAACAAGCTGTTTGCTTTATTTTGACGCTCACTGTGTATATAACTACATGCTTTTCTTATCAATAAAATGAATTTAAGCAAAACAACCATGCATTTTACGATTTATGTATATTCCATTAATATAAATTTTGTAAAATGCCTACAACATACATACAACAAAATAAAGCAAGAATTTTTGATTGCAAATTTTCATACGCATTAAATTTTTTACAAAAGTGGATACAAAAAAAAAACCATTAGAGATCCTCGCAATCCTCAGGTTGGGCAGATTGATAGACCTGTGAAATTTACCACAGGAAATAGTTTTATCTGATTTCTTTGGATTTACGCCATGTTCTTGAATTTTTTGGTAGGCACCTATAACATTTAATTGTGGCAGTAACCAAGCGGATCTGCGTCTCTAGAAAAATAAGAAGATCTAAGGTATACCTAGACTTCTTGTAAAGCTGAACCACAGCGAAGGATGGACAGAGGATAGATCATCCTTCTCCAAATTTTCTTTTAACATTTCCACACACGATCCAAAGATCAGTTCTTGTAGACAGTGTCTTCAGCACTTTTAGAATACAGAGTCGTGTAAAGTAGCTCAATAAAAACGATTTTGCGATCTATTGTCTTATTGTATCATGCAAATATATCGTCACCTAAAATACAAAACAACGTATCATGAAAAAATGCGAAGTTGACTTTTTGATCGATTTTTGTTCCTTTTATTAAAATATTTACATGCAATTGACTCAAGAACTAAAGCCCCTTGACCATTCCAAACGTCGTCAATTGTCGGAATGGTGGCAAGAAATGGCAACAGTGGATGATCAATTTTCGAAGAAAATCATCTTCAGTGATGAGGCACATTTTCACCTCAGTGGATTCGTCAATAAGCAGAATTGCTGCATTTGGGCGAATGATAATCCAAGAGTGCTTGTCGAAAAACCAATGCACGCACAAAGAGTGACTGTTTGGTGCGGTTTTTTCCAAAATGAGGCCGGTCAGGCAGTTACTGTGAATGGTGTTCGCTATCGTGAGATGATAACGAACTTTTTATGGCCTGAATTAGAAGATCTGGATGCGGACGATATGTGTGTTCAACAGGACGGTGCCACTTGCCACACAGCTAACGAAACAATGGCTCTTTTGCGCAACAAATTCAATGGCCTTGTTATCTCACCTGGGGGCAATTGGTCGCCAAGATCATGCGATTGGACAACGTAAGACTTCTATCTTTAAAGTTATTTGAAAGAAAAGGTATACGTCGATAAGCCAGCAACAATTCAAGACCTAAGCGATGAGATAATTCGGCTCATTAACGGCATAGAACCTCAATTATGCCTCAGCGTCATCGAAAATTTGGACCATCGGATGAAGGCTGATATTTTGTTCCATACATAATTGAACCATACCAATATTATCATAAGATAAAAAGAAATTACAATAATTTCCTAAATAATTTGTGTTTTATTCAAAATCAACATCGGCCCTTGAAACCCAACCGCTTTACAATATTTAGTTTAAAGTGTCAAGTTACGTTAGTTATATTATTGTTTAAATGTTTTGTTATTTCGGTTTCAAAAGTGTTTACGTTGCTGTTTATTTGTACCCTTTTCGGAAGTTTGTTCCACAGATGGACTACGTTATAATAAAATTGCCCTTCCGTTATCTTACTTCTGTGTGCCATAGGCAAGGTCCCCTATTGGACCTTGCAAATGTTGCCCGATTCTATTAATATGACTGCACTTTTGTATACACGATTTTGTGCACAACAATCAAAAAAATTTCGTGTTTTGTAAAAGAGATATTTGATTTACACATTGCGACCAGTGTCCTAAATCCGATAAAATAAAATTTAGTACATTTTCTCAAATCGACCAAAATTAGATTTGGCCTACCATCAGTGATGGCAGGAGTGCAGATTTATACCCCCAAAATTGCGAAAATACATATTTGAAGATTTTTGGTTTAAAATTGCAGATTTTTTAGCTCGGTGGAAACTTCTTTATGTTGTCACTTATGTTTGTTCTATTTGCACTTCTTGGATTGATAAATAAAATATATCAACCATTCATGGAAGAACCGTGCGGAAATAGATTCATCAGTGGGAGTTTTATTCACAAAATACTGCGTAAAAAAACAAAATTCGCATCGTCTTGACACATTATTATTGCTGGATCTTTATCATATGATTTTCCACGAAATAATATGCATATGTACTTACATATCTATAAGTATCTTTAATAGTTGCAATATGTGATATCTTGTAAATGTTGAATAAGACCCTTGATAGTTAAAATAACATGTCAAGCGAATAACTTTTAATTGCTGTTTAAAATAACAAAGATGTGATTAATTCTTACTCTGCCTTAGTAATTTGGATAGATATTTTTAATGTAAAAATTTCCCAAAATTATCAGCCATGTTCTGAAAATCGCATTCGAGTGAAAAGGGCTTACTTAGGTACTAAAATACAACATGTTCAGGAAATACAAAAAACTGAATAACCATTAAACTTTTTGAAGCACTTTTTGTTCCTGAAATTTCAAGACTACGTTATATTTGAAGGAGAAAATGGCCATTACAGTTTCCGGAGATGAGCCTTTTTCGAAAATTATTTTTGAATTTTCGTGGTTTTAGTATCAAAATGGTATCTTTAGTGTATGTAATTTATAAAAAACACACAAGTATTCAAATAATCTATAACGTTTGCATTACAAGATAAGATTACCCCCTTTGAAGATTCATTTAAGAACTCCAAAATTTTAATAAAAGTAAAAAATATTTGCAACGAAAATATGTTATTAAAAAGAAACAATCAGAACATTCCGGTACATTTTTATCTGTTTATTAAGATTACAAATTAGAAAACACATATCGGCTATTCACAAGGTAGTCATAAAGTTGTAAAGTCATAAGTCTTAAAATATTTAAAAGAAATATATATGACTGCTGTGGGCAAGCGCTTATAATTTAGATTTCTAATGTATAGTTACGACAAAATAATGAACACAGCATTACAATTTTTATTTTGTTTCAAACACAACAGTATTTTTTTTAAACAATTGTAAAATTTTATTTAGGACATTAGGGCGATATGACTTGATAGCACACCTTGTGAATAGCCCAATAGATTCATAGAATAAAAACGAAAACATTTCATCCAGATAAACATATGAATTAGAAATACATGTCGGTTGGCCATTGTAGAATATCTTTAGAAACATTTTAGAAATCGGCATCTCCGAGTAGTATTCGCAGAATTTCAAAATGAAGAAAAATAAAAATTGTGTTTTTGTTTAAATTTTTCCCTCAAACGTTGTTCACTATACAGATTTTTTTATTAATAGCAAAATCAAAAGAAAACTTTTCGGTGTTGAAGGTTCAAAAAAATATTTTCTTTTTTATACCTAATACTTCGAGGACCACTTATAGTTGCTTTTAAGACTACCATCGATTTCAAATTCCAGAACATGGCTGTATAGTTTGAAATTAATTGTTATATATTCTTCTAAATAAGCTACAAAACAAATGTAATAAAAGTGATTTGAAGATTTATTGAAGATCTCGATGCAGATTTTTTGATGAAAAATTGTGGGTTTTTGCTGATTTTACCTCTAAAAGTTCTGGCAACACTTCTTTCGACCAAAAGAAAAATATCCGACCAAATTTGGTCGGAAAAGTTCAAGTTCGGCAACCGTGATACACGGTTGGGATCTACCAATTCTTAAATTGTACCGTCTCAAGGGCAAAATTGTACCAAATTGGCATAAATTGTACCAAAATTTCGCTATAAAATAAAAACAGAGTTATTCATAACACTGTCTTATTCGATACAAAACAAAACAAGTAAAAAAGTATACTTAGTCAAGTCCGACTATTTGATACCCAACATTACGGTATATTAAGACAAATTTTCGAGTCTGTAACATATTTGGGAACCATGGACCCGCCAAAACAAAATTTGTTTTAAGGTTAAACATGTATACGCGATTTGTTTGCCCTGAAGTGATTTTAGAAAGAGGTCTTATATGGGATCTAAGTTAATTTTTATATTTACTGGCACAACATGTTGTCATGACATAGTAGCTATCGTAAAAGTTAATGTAGCCAATTTTATGTCAAAACCAACCGATAAAAGGTAGTTATGGCATCTAAAGCTTTTTTCGGGAGTAGTATGGGAGCTATCTTCAAATACGGACCGATTTCAAAAAAGTTTTACAAGATGAGGATAAATTTAATCAAAATACCAACATAATAAGATGGTTTATGGGCACACACACTATTCCGGAAACAAGTTTGTATGTGGGCCATGTGAAATTGTGGATCGATTCTTACCATTTTGAGTGGGCTTCGTACTTACGAATCGAAGGCTATATACAAAATTTCATCAAATTTGCGACCTGTACTTTGCGCACAAGATAAAATGAACAGACAACCAACTAGACGAACGAAGGGACATCGTTTAACCGACTCAGAAAGGTATATTGAGTCGTTCGGTATACTTCAAGTTTTTCCTAGGAGCAATATTTTTTAGTGTTGCATACATCAGCATAAACGCATAATACCCGTTTCACTATTGCGGTGTTGATATACAAAATAAAGAAGAAACAAAAATGTATATTTTTCTCTTTTTTTGTCCAAGGCAGACAAAAGCGTAGACTTGAATCCTGGCTTCCTAAAGGGATACGAGTACACATACTAATATCTGTATGTACACCCAGAGAAAAAACATGTTTAAATATGGTCACCTCGAACCAAACTATTTTAAAAGAAAATTTTAAACATATTATGTTTAATATAACCATATTATTGTCAGCGATAACCATATAATGGTTATATTAGGCCTTAATCAAGAAGCCCCAATTATATTATTGTTGCCTCCAAACATTTTATGATAAATAATAACTAAAACTTGTTTAACACTTACAATAGCATGGTTGGTTTTCAACCATAGTATGTTGCTCTTGTAAAAGTGGAAAATACTTTTGTAAATTTAAAAACAAGTTATTATCATATTTAACCATAACATTATTAGAGGCAACCATAATATGGTTGTGGGTTCTTGATAAAGGACTAATTTAACCATAATACGGTTGTCGCTGACAATTATATGGTCATAATAACCATAATATGTTTAAAATTGTCTTTAAAAATAGTATGGGTGGAGGTGACCAAATTAAAACATATTTTTTCCCTACGTGTACTTAACATCGTGAACATAACTTAATAATAATGCAATTTTTGGTAGTTCTACTCAGGTCTGGAGATATGTAATTAAACATTTTATTATTGAAAAGAAAAGAGTGTTAATCTACTTGACGGGAATGATAATCTTCGTGGGTATTGGTTTTTTTTTTGTAATTGTAACAAAAAATTGTGAACTGTACCAGTGTACCAATAAAGTTTCGATTGTACCAAATTTGGTACAATTGTACCAATAATCCCAGCAGTGCTGTGATATCGAATTAAAAAAAGGAGAGCTAGCATAACTCTCTTTCTATCTCATGCGGCAGCCTGTATGAATTTATCTTATTCTTATTCTTTAGAGGATCTGGTTGAGTGCGTTTTAAGCGGCGGTAAAAATAATGCAAATAAATAATTTGCCCTTATTTTAAGTGTTCCATATTCTAGATAAGTCCAATATCAGCTTCAATCCATTACGTTGATAAGTTGGACCTTATAAGTATATATGTATGTAGGTTTATATTTTTTTTAAAGTTCCCATCTCTTTTAACTTCCTTGACGCCATTAAACAAAACGCTGAAGAATTAAAAAACATCAAAAAAATTTTTTTTATTATGCATCAACTAAAATTCGAATTTTAAACGATTTTCTCATCTGTATTTGTAAAAAGTATTTATTTGTATTTAAACGCTAAAACAAGAGCCAAAAGAATTTAAGGTTTCTTAAAAAAGAAATTCTCAGATCATAAATTAAAATTTCAATTAAATTAAATTGGCTTCAAAGCCTTAACACAAAAAGCATTTTGTTTGTTTTGTTTTCTTTTATGAATTTGTAGTTTTTAAACTAAACAAAAAATTATCGAATACCACGTTCCAGTGATTTTCTTACAGATCAAACAATTGAAGATCAAGATCGCAATAAAAACCCTGAAGTAAAAATATACTCTCTTATCATCAATTTAAGATTTAAAACTTTAAATATGTAATGTTGAAAAATATATAAATTTGAATGAGAAAAGATTTTATTTAATTTAATTTAATTTAATAAATTCCTTTTTATCATTCTTTCCGATGTTAATGTATAATTGCAAGTTATAAACATCCGTTTCTAAAAATCTTTTGTACTTTTTCTTAGTCACTAAAATTAGTCACCAATTCACCTTTTTGGTGTTGACTTTTCTATTGCAGATACAATTTTTCTAATATCAATAGAAAAACATCAAAAGACACCTCTTATTTTTTATAAAAAAAAGTTATGTTCCCATATTGTACCATACTTTTTTCACGAACGAATTCTTTCTTCCTTTCTAAACATGTAAATTTGGCTCTTTTAATGCATTTTCAAAAGTTCTACACAGAATTTTGAAATACTCTACAGTGTATAATAACTACACAAAAAAGTACCAATGTTAAATTAACATGGCGAAATGTTGATTGAGAATCATAGTAAATTTCTTCAAAAGTATGCCCTTTATTTAAATTTATCATTATTTTATATACATTTTAAATTAAAAATATAAAAATAACCTTAAGCCATGCTTACTTAATATTATTCACTGTTAAAATAACATTGTTCAATATGGAATCCATAAAAACCTGTTTTATGTTAAAATCAAAAGTGTATCTTGTTAAATTAACATGCATACATACTTAAGAAAAACGTAAATTTTTTTATTTTCATGTGCAAAATATGTTATAAAAAGAAGAAAAATTTCCATATTCTTTTAATTAAAATTATTTAGTTAAATAGTACATGCATTTTTCAAAGTATAATGATGACGAAAGCCATGTCGAGCCATTCTGCTGATGCTTCTGTAATCAAAAGAGAATACAAAATAAGTGAAACATGTGTTACAGGGTAAGTGCTTCACGCTGTTGTATTACACTCAAACCAATTTGATTCTACATGAAATTCACGTTGCTTTAACTTGAAATAACTTTCCTTCAACGTGATTCGGATTATTATTTCAATATGACATTTCAAATGACATTGTGTTCTAATTTAACTGCAATGTTAAATTAACATGAATTATAATTATTTTAAAAGAAAAAAATGTTGTTCGCAAGTTATCGTAAAATCATGATAAATTAACATTTAGTAACAATGAAGCAAACTCCCCACCGACAACGGTAAAATCAACCTTGTTTTCGACGATTTTACATGAATTTTTTCTGTGCGTACAGATCGTTGTTTACTTCTGGCAACCAGACAATAAGAGTTAAAAGGACTCAGCTTTGGCAAGAAGATAGCACGTTTTAATTGTATTGCCATTAATGTGGTATTGGATCCAGCCAGTGAGATATCTCAGTAGGTCATTAAGTTTAGGCCTAGATATCTCACAAAGCTTGCATAGTTTTTAGATGCTCAGAAATATGGTTTTCCTGACAGCTTATCCGTTTTGCCATCGTGTAGCAAAATCCGGATAAGAGTATGATACAATATGAACAAGTTAGTACACCTTTGAATTAAGAGAATTTTCAAGAGTGTATACTATTTGGAACCCATGGCCACTCTTGGACACCCGCTAGGCCAAAATTATGTCATGGGTTAAGGTCTGTGTTATAGTTTCTTTGTGCCGAATATTATTTAGAAATTTTTGTACAGGCTCTATGTTCAATTTTGGACCTACCAACAAAAAATTGTGACGCGACATATCGTCAAAGTTACTGTCGCCAAATTTAATGTTAATACAAACATTTATAAGGAAAAAATCCAAAATTGACAGATCCGAAGAGATTTGTACGACCTCTTAAGATCGCGGCTGACTATTGGTTAGGGCCTCCGATAATATATTTCTTGCAGGAAATGTCTTCTGTCTTTCGGGAAGATTGTCTTTACAGGGAGTTTTACTTTTCGGCTGACAAGACACTTTCGGGGATCACGTGGTGGTTTAAGATTACTATCCAAAGTCGCGGGATGGGAAAACCACTCATGGCCTTTTTTTTCCCCACTTGTGGGACAGTTCGGCCTAAGGAACGGATCATTCTTAGGTGATGTTGCTTCTTAACAGAAGCTGCTAGCATGTTTGATTTATTGCTTAAGACCCACTCTGAGATAAGGCCACAGGGGGCTTATGTAAATCTTTTTCACAACTGTATACGAGCTATGATCCAAGGGACCCTACTTACTTACATGAAGGTCCTCCCAGACATGTCTCGGGGTAGCATTGAACTGCGTAATGTTGTCGGATGAATATTCCAGTGGCATTTCAGAAGGAACTGTTATCTCAGCATGATGAAATGTTTCTTGATTCGTTTACTTGTCTTGGTGGTGTTAAGAGGTTATTTGCATGCAGACCATGACAATCTGTATGTTAGCATTTAGACAGCGCAGGTGACCACAGTAGCGTTATTTACCAATGACCGATCACTTGTGTATTGGTTACTTATAAGGTTTCTTTATTCATACCCCAAATGCTTTGAGGTGCTTTGATGCTTCTATTTTGCAATCTGTAAGTCAATCCCAGTGACATGAGCTGAGAAGGTAAACTGGCTGTCAAAAGTAACCCCAAAATGTTTGTGTGGTGCACTGTAGGCATTTGTTCTTCAAACAAATTATGCCTTAACTAGATAGAACTGATATGGGTTTCATGGAATGAAAACATTAGATACAACCGAATGCGAACGCGAATGAGTGAACAATGATAGGGTAGAATTTCCCTCTGTTGGACAATTGAACATGATAGAATAATTGGAAATCAGGTTGTCGGAAGAGCTTATGGAACATTGATTATAGTGTTTAAAACAGGGGCCAAAATACTGCATTTAATATCGATCGAAATGTTTATGCAAATGGTGTTGTAATTTCGATTGGTTTCAAATTCGGTTAGAACATAACGGATACTTTAGAAAAAAATTAATGCACTGTTACATGGAAAAGTTACTGAAATATCTTTTTGGTTAGTTTCTAAGAAAACAAGAGATGACATGGGAACAGGGTAGAAAACCTAAAGGCCAAGTCACATAAAATTTGTAGTTTATACGTCGCTTTTTTCAATTGACAATTAAGTTGATATACAGGTTTTCTTATGAGCCTTGTCCCATATTGTATGTTTACGTTAACGCAAAGTACTAAAGTTGGGCAGCTTTTAATGTTTTACGTACGTTGAGTTGTTGAAACTTAGCACTTTGTTTTTTGATTTGTTTTAATAAAATTTTTGGTGTCGTGTGTCATCAAAAATAAAATAATCGTTAGTGGCAGTTTAAAAAAACGACGTATAAAGAAAAGAGGATTTTATGTGACCTTAACTAAACTATGCAAAAAGCTGGCTTATTTATAAGTGTCAAAAACGTTTTATGAAGTCGCCATGCTTTAGCAAAATGCGAAACTGATCGCTTATTCGGTACGTATTGTTTTTTGATAACGTTTTAAATTTATTTGAGAGGCTTTTTGTTAATTTTTGACAGTAACTTAAGCAAGCTTATACGTATTATAGTTGGGCCTTAACAATTCATTACAAAAGAATGCACACTACTCTACGAGCAATAAACACCAACATATTCAAAGTAGCGCCACAATTATAAAAGTACGATTAAAAAAAATGACGTTCATTATGCATATGAACATCTTTGAAATAGTTTCATTTCAATTTGAACTGCGCTGTTTTTTTGTTTATTTTTTCTAAAATGATTTCAAATGTTCTTTCTTCTCTTTTTATTTTGCCTTAAGAATGAGAAAAAAAAAGAAAAATTATTATTTTCCGATATGTCTTTTATGCAAATAAACAAATCATTTTGAATTTTTTATTGATCAAGATGGTGTCGAACGTTTTAGCAATCAAGCAGCGGAATTTGGTGGGAATACCGTCGATAGCTACCAGACAGTTTATTGGTATTTAAAATTAAAGAAAACAAAAGTCGAATGCACATTTTTTATTCAAATACGTTTTATTGCTATTTCGGAAATCCTTTTGGAAACTAAAAAAAAAATGTTCATAGTTATAATAATTTTTTTTTTTATAAAAAATTTATGTAATTATTATTAGGGTCATTATTACAACTTGGCACAAGTTAAAGGTACGATTTTATCCGAAAGTTTTTTATTATTACAGCATAAAATTAACCTAAAGTCAGCTTTAAGTTAAAGACAATTTCATCTTAAAGTAAAATTGTTGTAATGAAAAACTTTTTGTACAACCGATAAAATCCTTTCATTAACTAACGCCAAGTTGTAGTTTATAACAGCCCTAAAATTATTTTAGAATATTTCTTTTTTCAAATCTTTTGAATGTACATATTAAAAAGAAAATTAAGAAAAAACTTTTTTAAAAACAACATGAAAAATTTAAATAAATTTCATCGCCTTTAGGTCATAAATTTTGTTTAGTGCATTTCTTTTTTTTTCTCTCAACGAAAATTCTATAGGAAATACACTTAAAGAAAAAGATGTGTGTCCTTTTTTATTTAATTAAATTTTCAATTTTGAATCCACTTCATTTCGACTAAAAACTTAAAAATAAAAAATATGAAGACAAATTAAGGTTGTATCCAGGGTTTAGAAAACTGCAGTTAAAATAAAAAATTTCTTTTTGTTCCACTTTTTGATTTTTCACAGGACAAAAATAAACTATTGCTTTTACTTAATTTCTTAAAAATTTCAGTCTATCAAACCAAATACTTCCGAACATGTCGACTGTCGATGTTCTTTGTTTTGTACAACTTTTCGGTTTTTGCTTTTGCCTTGACTACGACTGTTTTCATTTAATGAATCAGAAGTAAAGGCAACAGTTTATTTTTGTCCAATGACAAATGACGAAGTCGAAGTTACAGCACAATCTTGTGACTTTTACTACCTCAGCTGCAGCTTTTTAAACATTGTTTGTATCAAGGAGAACTTAAATAAGCCTCTTCAACACAAACATTCAATCCACACTTTCGTATAATTGTGAAACATGGTACCCTGCATTACATGATATACACATTCAAACGTTCGTGAGCAAATGCCTACGTATGATATCGCTTAACAAGCTATAGACTGGAATACTGATTTCCTCAGCCATCACACCTCGTCGTTACTGGCATGCCAGCATGGTTTTAGAAAAGGCTGTTCATTTACACAAAAGAAACAAACTGATGCTGTTTATACTGATTTCAGTAAAGCGTTTGATAAAGTTAACCATCATCTTCTTCTTACTAAATTGGATTTATTAGGTATATCCCGCAGAAGTTTACGCTGGTTTAGTTCTTATTTAATTGGAAGAAAGCAACAAGTGCAATTCAATAATTGTATATCCAAGTACATTTATGTTTCGTCCGGTGTTCCCCAAGGCAGTCATCTTGGCCCACTTCTATTTTCGCTGTTTATTAATGATCTGCCCAACGTTATCAACTTCGCCAATATATTGATGTATGCTGACGATGTAAAAATTTTCCATTCCTTTAATTGCTTTGCTGCTCATTTTTATCTTCAATCGGATCTTAATAACTTCTTTTTAGGGTGTAATCATAATATGATGGAGCTGAATCTTATGAAATGCAAATGCATGCGTTTTTGTAGAAATAACTGTATTGCTGTTAATTATGCTTTGGGTGGTCATCAACTGTAGTTGGTTGATTCGTTTCTTGATTATGGAGTCTTACTGGATCCTAAATTAAATTTTGTTTCTCATATTACATTAACTGTAAATAAAGCTCGAGGTGTTCTTGGCTTTATTAAGCGCTGGGCTAAAGAATTCACCGATCCATACATAACGAAGCAACTTTACGTATCACTCGTTAGACCAATCTTAGAATATGGGTCAATCATTTGGGATCCATTTTACAACATTCACAATTCTCGTATTGAATCGGTTCAAAAACAATTTTTATTATTCTGTTTACGTGATCTTCATTGGAGTTACTCGACAAACTCTCCTTCCTATGCTAGTAGACTGGCATTAATAAAATTACCATCGCTCAAAAGTCGTCGTACAATGTTAAATGTTTCTTTTATGGTTAATCTTATTTATGGTAATGTTTGTTGTGATTTTCTGTAGAGTCTGTTAAATTTAATAAACCTTGTCGCAATACGCGTCATTATAATTTGCTTTTTGTTAAATTTTATAGAGAAAATTACGCTATTGCTGATCCTTTTTCGAGGTTATGTAGACAATTTAATTCTCTTTCACAATTTGTTGATTTTTCTTTATGTTTAAATTCCATAAAACATAAAATTATTGTTTCTCTTAATTCGTAAATTTTTATGTACATATATATATTCTGTAAAGTTGTAGTATATTTTAAATTGCATATAATATTGTTATTAGTCAGTAAGGATAATATCCATTCATTAAATAAATAAATAAATAAATAAATATAAAAATAAATAAATAATTACGCAAGGTAGCCAGTGTATTGGGATACCAGTACACACTTAGAAACGACAAATTACAATGGAACTGTCGAAACTCAACTTGTTGCGGCCATATGCTCCTTATAGGAGTTAAATAAATAACTATATACAGGGTGTCCGCCGGGAAGGTATACTACTTTGTGTGTTTATAATTTTTGATTAAATAACGTCCACTACTATCAATCAAAAATGTCACCATTTCTTCTTTTTCTTCAAAAGTTCTAACATTTTAAAAGAAAACACCACGATTTCTGCTTAATGTTTCTATACATTCCTTAAATAATTCATACATTTTCACAATTTCATCATTAAAATGTTTAAAATAATCTTCTTATAACTTCATAAAAGTATTTTTAATACTTAAAAGATATGTATATACATTTGTTTGTTGTGTTTTTTTCTTAATCATCTGTCATATTAATCATCTCAAATCAAGAGTGATTATGTAGTATAAAATAATCGTAAGATCAGGGATGATAAAGGACATTTTCAAAATTGTATCTTTTTGACCTTAATTGTACCAAATCTCAAAAAAATATATATATATGTATCAGTGATGGAAAATTCAGTACTATGGTACTAATTTCAGTACTTTTTCCTATCAAAAAATCCCACGGTACCCTTACGTCCGTTTTAGTACTCTTTTTCTTCTTACGCTTCTTTGTTTAGAAATTTAGCGTTGATATTATTTAACAATGACAACCAGGGCTGTTGGGTCGTCAAAAAAAAAAAACATAACTAACTCCGACTCCAACCGCTGAAATTCCAACTCCGACTTCTAATCTAACCTTAACGCTTAACCTTTTAAATGTTTAAATATAGCAAGAAAAGGATTTTGTAAAAATTTCAAATCCATATTTTAAATATTGCATCGCCAATTCGAAGTATTTTTATTTTGGAAATTATTCGAATATTTTTTAAATTGTTCATTCCGAAAAATTTTGGAGTCGGTGTCGCGAATTTTTTGTGGGTACTTCAACTCCGACTCCGGTACAAAAACCTCAACACCGACTCTACAACTCCGACTCCACAGCCCTGTTAACAACATTGCCTACACAAAATTCATTCGTATCAAAAGGTTATGGCAACACTGCTTGTTGGTATATTTTAATGTCAGATATCCTCATCAGAATTTTGCTGTTGAAATTTAGCCAGCTCGGGCCATAAATGGCTGAGATACGAGCAGAACAAATATGTATTTTAGTATTTTTTTACTTTTAAGTTTATTTAAAAATTTTTTTTTTTTGAAAAAAGTACCAAAATGTTGTAAAAAGTACTCTTTTACATCTAAATTTTTCAATTTTCAATTACTGATATGTGTTACAATAACAAAAAATGTTCACTTGGTCTATACATTTATATTTGAAATATATCTTTAGCAAATAACAAGAAAAAAAATTATGCAAATAATAAAAAATTCAGACGAGAACTTTTTGCTTGTTTTTTCTTTTTTATTAGTGGAACAGCGTAAAAATACGTTTAACCGAGTTAAAAGTCCAAAAGGTGTTCTCTAAGAAAATAAATTTCTTTTCGATTTGGTATCCCGCTAAACGCGTTTATACCCCGTTTGACCATAATTTAGAAAATCAAAATAAAAAGTCTTCATCTAAATCCCGCATAAAATTATTTACATATATAGCACGTACTACCCAGCTAGCATTTGGGTTATTTTTTTTGTAAAAATCAACTAAATGTGTCTTTTCAGATCAGTTTTGATGATTTAAAACTGATTTATCCCTTGAGCGATAGAAAAAGGATTCATATACGATTAATTGATATGTTACAATAATGATTTTTAAATATTTTGAACTTTTGTTTTTGCCAAATCAAAAAAAAAATCATAATAAGTAGAAACTTTCGTGGCAGCCAAACTTTTATTCTCTTCTTTGCGAAAAACCGAGAACGTTTGTTTGGTTCAAAATAAAGCTGGTTCGAATAATCAAAAGCCATAATGGTGCTGATTTTATCGAAGAAAAATTAAAAAACATGACAGTTAAAAAATGATATGAAATATAATTTAAAACTATGGGGCCTGTTCTTAAAGTCACTTGCTTTTAGAAATCACGCGTGGAATTTGGTGGTGTTCTGCTGAACATCACACCTTTTTTGTGTTTCTCTGTGTGGTTTCAGCAATTAAAAATTACACCAAAACACACAAAAAAGGAACGCCAAAAAATCAGGCGTGTGATTAAAAAAGGCACATGGGATTTGAAATCACGTGATTTGAATTAAAGTGATTTTCAGAACAGGCCTGTAGACGTAAACGATCCAATAATGATCATAAAAGGAATAAGAAAATTGTATCACAAATGATTCATCGGTAGGGTACCACTTTCTCACAACGAGAGTATCGTTTATGATTGAAATACGGGTATTTTGCTCTTGAATCTGATTCATAAATGATTAAATTATAATACAAAATGCTTGCTGGGTATGTTCTTATATATGTACCTGAAGGAGTCTTGGGTGCAAGTGTCTCCAAATCACCAGTTTCGCCGACTATTTTGGTGACATTGTCAACGAAGTGTCTACACTACACTACATTTGCCACTATATTTGGTTGTAATACGAAAGAAAGGTAATCAATAACAACTGGGAAGTATAATTCCTATAAATGTTGATGAAAAATTAAAAAAAAGATTGTTTTGATTTCATATTCGTACACTCAAAAGAAAAATCAATCCATCCGTACTCAAGTCAATCCGAAGCGGTATTAATAGTAGGGCCAGTACGGATTTTCTTGAATCAAGTACAGAAAGATTGATTGAAGTACGGATTTTTAATCCCAAAATACTTAAATTATCCATATTCAATCCCGTTTTCGTACTTGAAATCAGCGTTACCGTTGAAAATTTTCAAAAAGGGGCACAAAAAGGGGATTTTTTTAAAAAAAGGGGCAACTTTAAAAATAAGAAAATTTTCAAAAAAAAAAAAAGAAACAAACATATGTATTTATAAAATTATTTTCATCGAAAACTTTAATATATATCGTGAAAGTACATGTCTTGTTTGCAAGTAAACGTTTATAAACTGTTGCATAAAATTTTTATTTCAATTATTTATACAAAACTGTTACTTATTCCTTGTAAATAGAACAAGCTTAAAATAGTGTTATAACCAGGGAAACCAGAAATATGCTCTAAAAACACGTTTTATGCGCATTAAATATGCAGTAAGAACTTGAAAATATGCGCTGAAAATTGTTAAAAATTTTCTAAATTTTACCCTATTTGGAAGCGATCGACTCTCAAAACCAAAGATATGTAAAGAGGTTAAAATTCATATAAGAGTTATTTGTGCCGAATGTTATTTAAATATTAACATCCATATGAGATTTTTTGTCTTAAAGGGATTTTAGGGACGGCCGCTAAATTGTTTATTAATATTAGTATTTAAAAGAAGGTTAAAGCTATTTATGTTAAATGAATCGAAAATAATTTAATTTGGAGTAAAATAATTTTATGGCGCCTTCATTGATTGCCAGTATAAAAAAAATTTGGTTCAAAAAGGGGTAAAAGGGGCACAAGAACTACAATATGATACAAATGGGGATTTAAAACAAAGGGGTCAAAAAAGTGGCATGGCAGTCAAAAAGGGGCAAAAATGCGACTTTAGTCGCATACAGTAACGCTGCTTGAAATAATCCGAAAATGAGATTGATTTAAGTAAAACTAAGATTGAATCAATCTGAAAATGCGCTTGATTCAAGTAATATAAAGTTGATTTTATCCCGAATTCATGCTTCAAAAAAACAAAAAAAGAAATTAGAAATTATTATGATTGATTTACTTACCCGTATTACACCTTACAGAATGATAAAACACCAACATCATACCCGATATGGTTTTTACTTTAAAAATCTTATGTACATATTTAAACGAAAATATAAACTAAATGAGAAGCAAGAGTTAAAATTTACTTTTTAACCCTTCGTTGTACACATGAGTCTGGCCAGACCTTTTTCCATGTGTAAAGAAAATCAAAACATGCGCAAGCCGGAGGATTAAACATGCACGCATAATATAATGCATTGCTGAGAGATTAGACTTAAAATTTTTATGAGATTAAAACCCTCATTTTGTAATTTTACTCTCAGAGTGGCACTACCAACGAACAGTTTAATCTTTTTTGTATTTGATTTAAGAATTTTATACTTATTTCAAGAAATTGCGAAATTGATTTTCCCATTTAGGATTGTTTTGAGTACGTTTTAGTGTTATTCGTACTTGAATTTTTGATTACGACCGATACTTAAAGTAATCATAAAAAACTTGATTTATCCCGAGTGTTTTTCTTTCTGTGTACCAAAAGTGTAGACAACCTTTACTAAAATGTACTAGTGATTCTCTGGTTCTAATGTCTACATATGAACAGACTCACTAGTGACATTTCCTGCAGAAAAGGAACATCATTATATATAATTTTCTTATTTGTATCTTCCTCTTTTTTTGTCCATCCAGAGCTTTTTGAAGCCCGCTGATGGGCTAGAAAATCGAAAATTGGGATGCATATTTTATCTTAAATTAAATCCCCCTAATGGACATTGCCTAAGATCTAAGATTTTTGGACTACCGGTGGAGAATTGAGCGAAAAATGGTTATGGCAAAATTCTGTTATTTTACATTTAAGCTCATTTTGAAGCAGCGTTTAAAAAACTACAGTCAAATCTTTCACTTCTTCATTTGTCATTGGTCAACAAAAAAAACGGTTGTTTTTACTTCTGACTCTTCAAATGTTATTAGCCGCTGTCAAACCAACTCAAAAATCGAAAAGTTCTTCACAAATTTTCGTTTTTTATTCGACGGTTTTTGGTTTCGAGTGCAGTTTTTTAAACCCTGTTTTAAAGCCCCCTAAAGACCAATGAAGCTAAGAATTGCCAGGCATATGGTTCTGACGTTGGGGATTCCCCTTAAGTAGTTTTTCCTTCTGATTGGCAGGGACAGACTGCTCGTTTAATGTAGGAAATTAGTTTTTTGACAAATTTCTACACAAGTTTTTTGTTAATTTAAAACCATAGCAACAAGATTCATAAGACTGTAGTAAATCTTTTGTCTTAATTAAATTCGATAAAGACGATTCATTTGCCTTTTAACATATTTTGGTATTAAAAGCTCCGTTCCATATTCGCCGACAATTGTCGTATAGACAATTCTACTGGTATCTGGAAACATTAGTATCTTAATTTCGCTTTTCAATACTCCAACCCTAGAGTGAAAAGATGCATTATTAATGCTTGAATTTCTACAAATAGATATCTAGCTGTATATAGATATCTGCAGTTTTCATAATTTTAAAACGTTTTTCCTATCAACGGGTTAAAGTGTAATTCATTTTACACCATCGATTTTCGGTAGTTAATTCACGTAGGCAAACTTAGCGTTAAAATTACCACAATAGTTTTACCACAAAGGTAAAGATAACTGTTAGGTACGAACGCAACCAGATATCTGTTTGTAGAAATTACGGCCATAAATCGTTTGAATTGGAGTACTTTAGTACTTTTGCAATGGTAATACAGTTCTTTTCATTTATAATCACTACCGCTTAGACCCACATTAGCGATATAGTTATTTTGCCGCTATAAGTTAATTTTATATAATATAATATAACGTTATACAACGGATAATAACCTTGCCAAAAATGCCAATATTTTTGGATATTATGCGGGGTAAGCATTAAACAAATACGCTTAACTACCTCATTGAGGTAATTAAGCGAATACGTTTAAATACAATACAAGATACCTCGACTTTGATGTATGAAAAAAAGTTAAGACATATAAATTTTTGCATTTATTAGCTAAATCTAAAGAGAAGATAATCAAAAACAATGGGATTTGCTGTCTTAAATTTGTATCTGTAATGCTTTTTGAGATGTCCTGTCATATCCTACAAACAAAAGCGTACTCATATATACAAACTTATGATCAGGGCAACCTTAAATATGCAATTGCATTTTTAAGGTTTGCCAATGAAGGCAGAAACAATATATTTATCAATTTTTGAGCTTTTTATAAATTTTAGTATCGATTTATTTCTGAATAATTTGCATATTTCAGCTATTGCTGCATTTTTATTGCACACATATTTCACGTTTTTGAAGCATTTAACATGTTAGTATTTTGATAAAATTTGACTTCCAAATATCTTGCTGCAAATAAAATATGGGTGAATCGGTTCACATTTAAACATACAGCTTCTATTCAAATATGAATCCCTTATATATTCAAGCTAATTTATCGACAAAATATATCATTAATTCGGTGTAACTAGATTATATTCAGCAGAAATAACTCTTAAATATATGAATCTTAAACTCATAACACTATTATTTTAATGTAAATATGTTGCAAAAAAAGGCCTGATGTTGGTGTAATTTATATGAATTTTTTATTTTCTATATTCACACACAGAAAAAATAGAAAATCGACTTAAATTAAACAATTCGTTCAGACAATTAAATATTTAGCTAATTTTGCCCCTGCAAAGGAATTGATCATATCAATTAACGGATTTGTATTTTCGAGTCATGGGACACAAATTTAGTCAATTAAAAAATTAATTGCATAAACAAAAAATACACCACACATACAAAAACATTTAATTTTATGGGTTTTGATTAAAAAAATTAATTGCAGCAAACAAAAAATTAATTGAATAATTAATGTACACCAATTAATTATTTAATTGAATAATTTTTTGCAAAAATTATTTCTGTGCATATATGTGTATTAGCCTTAAAGTCACATTAGCGATATAGTCCACGTTTTGTCTGCAACTAAAGGATGCGACTATAAGCGAAAAGTACTGTAGTTCTGAAAAAAGTACAATTGTACCGACTTTCATTCCTGCGTAAGATCTAGAATGGAATACAATGAGATAAAACAACTTGTAAAGATATTGATTTTTAGCTCTATGTATTTTTTATAGGAAAATTTCAACATCTTCACAAATTGTTAGAAGATGTTAGATGTTGACAAGTGTGAAAGGCCTATTACGATATCAAGTTAACTCAGAAACAAAAGGCCCTGAAATATCCATAAAATGTAACAATTGACTTATGTATGTGAAATGGGGGTTTTTGTGATCAACTTTGGTTGTAGATAGTATTTTCCATTTTCTTTGCAATTTAGGATTTTCGTTTTGAGATCTCACAACAGCAGAGGAGGGCGGGCTATAAAAAAAATTTTAAATCGCAACTTTGTTTTCAAAATAGATTTTAAAGAATTTACTAAGATCAAAAATTTTCCTCGTGTACAGAACTATTGATAAATTCCCGTAAAAACATCATACATTGCTCGTAACACCAAATTCTACAAATTTGCTACTAAATTGAAAAAAAAACAATTGTTTATATTAGTGAACTGGAAACACACACAAGAAACAATTACCAAATTCAAGCTGGGAAATAAATTATCAGGAGGCAGTCAAATTGCCTCCACACAACAACAACAATACAAAAACAAAATACAACAACTTTATAACATAATAAGGAAAAGACGAAAATAAAATATTAAAAGATCAATTGAGCTAGTAAAAAATTCAGATCGAGTAAAAAAAACTAAAAAAATCCAAAAATAGTTTAATTTTAGTAAACAAAGACAATGCCACGCGTTGTAAATATTCTAACGCTGCTCACGATACACATACGACTATGACGGATCATCAGGCCTTTCGAATTTGGAAAACAAATCAGTGTTACCAACAGAAAAGTTCTAAATTACGCTTGAGATGAAGTATATTACCCCAATTTATTCAAAATTACACCTACACAGAGGACAAATCCGGTGAAATGAACAAACAAAAATTTAAGCAACGACCGCACCACGAACAGCTTGTGTGCGTATTGTGTATATGTTTTGTTTGTGTAAAATTATTTTGCTGGCTTTTTGTTTTTTTTCGTATGTGTATTTTATTTTTGTTAAAAATGTGTGGTTTTTTTTACCAGCCAAAAGGGGCCGAGCCGAACACAATGAAAATTGTGGATTAAAAAAAACCGAACGGAATTAAATGTTCTTATCTTCTGTTGAGTTTGGTACAAACAGTATTATTTTTGTGTTCGAAAGATGACTAACAGGGAAACTTTATTTTTTTTATTTACACAAACACTATTAGCGTTTGTGTTTTCCACAAATCTACCGAACCGAACACTAAGGAGCGATATTTAGTGTTTATTTTCGAACACTGATTGTGGCTAATTTATTGAACGGTTAATGGTTTTTAATCCAAATGGTTATATTTTAATCAGGCAAAAGTTCATTGAATTTAATGTTTATTAAATTATTTTTATGAAGAAAGGAATTTTACAACATGAAATGTATTAAAATTTATTGATAAATTTCCGTTCTTGGCCTAGCTGAGCCATGAAAAACAGAAAACCGCACTTTGGACTTCAAGAAGAATTCTTTACAAAAAATACGAAAAAAACAGAAGTAAGGAAGAACATGTAAATCAATTAAAATAGATAATAATTCAAAACTAATTTCGACCTACCAAAGATAAAGTACCATTTGGTTTAAAGTTTGATGTTTAACTATTGACTGCCAGGTGCCGTCAACGGCAGTAAGTGTTACAATGGTTAAGGGTTAAACAATTTATAAAAAATATATACCTAGTAAATAAAAAACATAACAGCATTACACATTTTATCTGCAAATATGTAGTTCCTAAGTTCCCGTTACCTTGTCCGATTTTTGCCGCTGCGATTCTTACTTTAAGGGTGAGAGGGGATAGAGGAATCATTGCAAATTGTTTTCATGATTTATTAAGTTTTATGGCAAAGCCTTTCACTTTTTTTTGCTGATAAGAAATGCGTATAACCGGGGTAAAATATATGTATATGTTTAAAATAGAAAAGCTATTTGTTAACTAGAGTTTTAACATTTTTTTTATTCTGCTGCGAAAGCATTTAAAAAATTTAACTAGTAACAAAATATGCACCAAAAAGTTGAAATATGTCCTACAAACTTAAAAAGTGATTTGGGTAATTACCCATGAAGTGGTAACACTGGAAAATACTTGTACACGTAGAAGAAGGAAAACTATGCACCATTAAGGCACCCCACATCAATTGTTTACATTATCAGTGTGTTTTTTCTTCTTTAGTTCTTCAAAATATTTATGGCAACATACGCAGCCAACCTGTAAATTAATTATGTTGTACATTTAAAAAACGGGCTATTCGTTTAAATAATTCTTTGGTTTTTTATCTCAAGTATATAATAAATTACATACATATTTACATATATGTATGTATTCCGATTTGTTTTAAAAAATGTTATTAACAAAACAGGAGTATCTTGATTTTGCTATGCCTGCCTTTTTTTTGGTCGAAGGAACAATAGTTCCATAGTCCATGTAGGGCTTGTGCGCAATGTACAGGTCGCAATTTTGGAAATAATTTAATGAAATTTGGTATATAGGTTCTAATTGGTACAAGGATCAATAAAATGGGGCGAATCAGTTCATAATTTTATGTAGCCCTCATACAAGCGCCTTTCCAGAATAGACGTTCGTGCCCAAAAAAACATCTAGTTAGGTTGGCATTTACATTTAATTTTGTCCAAGCTCCTGTCCTGGTAGGTCCAACATTAAGCATAGGTCCCGTAAAAATCCTTTCATAAAATCACTTTAAGGCAAACAAAGTTCATATAGATGGAAGATGCCTAAATAATATTCGGCACAAAAAACTATTACATGAATCTCACATCATAATTTTGTTTCCGTGGGTAGGTACGCTACTTGGCACCCATGGGCAATCAAGGGCTCATGGATGCCAAGTTGGGCACACTTGCAAGAAGTGTAGGGTATGACCGACTATTCTTTCTTACTTGTTCCTTCATCTTTAATAAAATTTGCTAATCACATTATACCATGAAGTTGAACCAGGTATGGAAATTTTAGTTTAATAAGAAATGGTAATAAATATTAATTGATGAGAAATTTTAATTAAAATAGTTTAAAAATTAATTGAAATCCATAAAACATTTATTAATCATTCAGAAGAATAAAATTTGTGGTGGTTGGTATCACTAGGAATGCAAATGCATGTTTTTTGTCGATAGTCTAAGAAAAATGTCGACCAAAGTTGTTCCGGTTTTTAATGCATATTTTGAAATTTTTGAATGATTTTTTTTAATTTCCATATTATAAAAAAAGTTTTTAAAGTATAAAAGTAATTTGACTTGCCCCCCGTTTCCACATGCAAGTACAAGTTCGAAAAACTCAATACACTCACACTTTTTCACTAACATTCACACAATTTTTGTATTTGCAGCCAATCGGCTGTTTCCTCGATTTTTCGTTGATAATACGTATACACTACTTGCAAGTAATTACTTGCATGTATAAACGCCGGGTTAGAATACACATTCGAATAATATGAGTTTTTAAAAAAATTGTATATACACAAAAAACCTTAAAAACAATTTTAAAAAAGTAAGAAAGTATAGTCGGCCAAGCCCGATCATATGATACCCTACACCACTGTTTTTAAAAACACATCATGCTTATGTGTCCATATAAATAGGTTTATATCTATGCTTTAAATTTTATATAGGTTTGATAGTTTTCGAGAGGCAGAAATTGCCCCCTATCTTCCCTCGTGGTCCTACGATTCCAATAAGAATTCCTTGTGCCAATAAGAGCCTATGTCCCAAATTTTATCAAATTATCTCCAAAATTGTGACCTGTACTTTGCGCACAAGGTTGCATAGACAGCCAGCCAGCCGGACGGACATCGTTAGTTCAACTCAGAAAGTGATTATGAGGCGATCGGTATATCGATGGTGGGTCTAGGACCAGTATTTTGAGGTGCTATACACATCAGCACAAATGCATACTAATAAATTCTGTTGGAGCTTTACTTTGAATACAAGATTTTCAAGATTTCGACAAAAGATCTTTCTATTTTAAAACGATGCAGCACCTTTTATGGTTTAGGCTTCCAATGGGTTAAACATATTTTGTCCAAAACTGTTACTAGTTACTTGCTAGACACATGGGTTACATCGCGTTGCAGAAGAAATTATTGTTTAGATGGCTGAACTCTTTTTCGGCGTAAACAAAAATTTGTATGGCGGCTGCACGCTATTTTGAAACCGAGAAATACTTTGGTTTCTGCAATAACTTTGCGAAAAAACACATTGACAATGTCAGAAGCAAATTACATGTACGCTTGTGACCGAATATTATAAACCTTATGTAAAACAGCAATTTTGGCAGACATACACAATTACATCCCAACAAACACGGAGGTTTGATTTCAGATTGAAAATGATTTGAAATCAAACGTTTTCTCAAACGACAAACGTTTGATAATGATTGAAAAATCATAGCGTTCTCAACAAAAAGGGGAAATTATTTTCAAATTGAAAAATGCCTTTATTTTCAACTTGCTTTCAAACGTAATTCTCAAACGTTTTTCAAATGTGGATTATAATACAATGTGGAATATAAATAAAACTATTTAATTTTTTTAATTTAAATTTATTATTTATTTAAATAAACTTTGAGATAAACATTCGGTACCATAGCTTAAAGATGAACTAGTGTTCTTTCCGTCCTCTAATTCTTGGAGAGACAAAATACTTGGCTTCCTTTTATTTTGAGGATTGTAGCACCGCGATCGTTGAACAAACTTTCTTCACTTTCCCGATTTATTATTTTTCTTTTTTTTCGTATATTTAGTCATTGTAATTTCTCACAAATAATTTTTATTTTTCACAAGAAATAAACTGTTCACTTTATATTAAAATTTATTTTTAATAGTTAAACACATGTAACCACAAAGCAAAAAAATGTAACTTGAATCGCCATTTTTAATGCTTACATTTATTTTTCGCTTTAGTATTGCCAAGTTTATTTTTGATTTGATTTTAACATTTGACAAACATTTGACATCAAATTGATAAAACATTTGATATCAAATGTTTATTTTCAAATCATTATCAATTTGAATTTAAATGTTAAATCAAACAATTGAAAAACGTTTGAGAATTGCGTTTGATGTCAAATGATAAAGTCATTTCATATCAAAGGTTTGACTACGTGTTTGTTGGGATGTGACTTAAAAAGTTGACAAGTTAGATGTAAAAACATGTCGTCTACATGCACCTTTAAAAACGCCAGTCACACATATCGTTGACGGCGACCAAAATTTACTAAAATTAAAAAATTTTCAACGATGGGGATGAAAAGGTGCGACTTTAATGTATGTTGTTTGCACAAGAGCTGTGAAAACATTCGTATATTTTATAAAAATTTTAAAAGCAATCTAATTAAACAATGTGCCAAGAACAAAATATTATTATTCTTATTCATTGCATTTTGCATTTTTAATATGTTTTTTAGTATTACAATTTTTTTTCGCCTCGTTTTTATTCGTGAGTTTATTTTAAACAAACAAAAATTTTGATTAGTTATTTCAGTTTTTTAAAGATATTTAAAAAACAATAGACTGAATTTTTTATATTTTTGTTTTTAGTAAAATTAAAAAACTATTTTTTATGTGAAATTTTTAAATTTTTTAGGGCATATTTTTTATTTTTTGAGTGCATATTTTGGATTTTTAGGGCATATTTGAAGCGCATATTTTTGTCTCAAAAAATATTTTTACAAAATCACCAAACAAATCGGACATTTTCAGGTCTGGCACATAAAACTCAATCATATACCAACAACAAATATACAATTTTGTATAACTATCAAGACGATTTTAGAACGAATGCGACGAATTAGACAAATATTTCTGTAATTGTCGTAAAAAAATTAACGGTTTCCGAAATTTTATTCGAAACAAACATCAAAACTACAAACATACATATCGTCGTTCGTAAATTATTGTGTTCTATTTATAATATATGTAAACTATAACCAAGTTCCGAAAGACGAAATTTATGTTGTTAAATTTTTGTTCAATACAACCTAAAACATCTGCAGACATTAATTCAAATAACATTAAAACTATTCGTTAAGTATTTACTGCTTTGGGAGTGTTACTGCCTGTTTTTAGAACATGAGGGCTAAATTCGTTCGTTTAACTTACATTTAAAACAAAATTTCAAAATTTTTATAAGACTTGCAATGCATGCATCATTTTTCGTTACACTCCGTTTCTTGAATAGCGTCATGCGTTGTATTCCAAACACTGATGGAAAAATCAATACTATTCTAATATTTTCTGTACTTTTTCATTTTTAAAATACCATAGTACCCTCACGTCAGTCTTAGTACTCTTTTCTTGTTATGATGCCTTGTCTAAACTGGATCCATTCCACGTGAAAAATGTGGAACCTGTGCAGTTGTACGTAACAAAAGCGTAGGATGCATTGAGGCATTGAATGCGAAAAAAATGTTTACTTTCTTTAGTAAGCATCACAAGCAGCGTCGAACAAACTAGTAGCTTTTGCCGAATGAAATTTTATTTTTACTTGCATAATAAACGCATAAAAAGCGATGCATGTAACTTGAAACGTAGACATAAGAACATGCAATGCATGGAAGCGAAAGCTCATGGTGTGGACCTCCAGCTTTAGAAATCCACCCTGAAATGTTATTGCTGGTCACAACAATTAAATAGTGAAACGACCAATTTCGTGCGTTGGCGAATCACCCA
Source organism: Pollenia labialis (assembly GCA_949318255.1). Taxonomy (NCBI): domain Eukaryota; kingdom Metazoa; phylum Arthropoda; class Insecta; order Diptera; family Polleniidae; genus Pollenia; species Pollenia labialis. The sequence continues at coordinate 64,595,857 of OX439140.1, read as the reverse complement.
GTAATAAAATATTTAAAAAAAGAAAATATTCACCCTTATCATGGTTGGCGAATTTAAAATACGTCTACGACTGTTTGGTAATAGATAAAAGAAAATAAGTTCACCTTCTCTTTAATCTATTACGAAACAGTCGCAGGCGTATTTTAAATATGCCAACCACGATAAGGGTGATTTAAATTATTTTGGAATACATACGCAGAACTAAAAAGGGAAATGGTTAAACTTATGTTTTCGGATATTTTACGTAAATCGTTTGCACGTACACAATATACATCAAATATAAGCATTTATGTAGATTTTTATATCAAAATGAGTTATTTAAAAAACCAAAATTTTATATTTTTTATATAAAATTTAATTAACTTTCTAGTTCTGTGTATTTTTGATTAATTTTTAACTTATTTTTCAATAAAATATATTTTATAAAAAGTACCAAAATGTTGAATAAAGTACTATTTTGCTTGGAGAGCAGTACCACAGGGCTGCCAGAGGTTGGGGATTTTATGCGAGCAAAAAGGACAAAGAAAGTCATTTGGGGATTAGGGATTTTTTGGGGATTTTACACATTTTTAAAATATTTTCCCATTATTATTATTAACGCTTATTTTTCTTTGTTTCGTATATTAAATGTCAAACAAAGTAGCAAAACTTTTATCTTGCTCTTACCAACAATTACTACGGTGGAGGGTCCTATTTAAGATTACCATTTTTGATGAGTTTGTTAAAATACGCAATAATCTTATGTAATTATTTTTGAGTGATTTTTAAAAAAACGAATTTAAAAAAAGAATCTAATATCATTGACAACACGTACAATATTTGATTTTTTTAAAGACAATTTTCAAGCAAATATGCCTTTCCCAAAAATAAGTAAAAATGAAAGACAATATAATAAAGTTTGGAAATATGTATTTTTATTGTTGATTTTAAGGATGGCTAAGCCCGATTGTTCCAAATTTTTTTAAATTGGCTCATTCGTCATTAAAAACAGCAGATTGTTCTGCTTGTAATTCCTCACTGGAATCGCATGAAAAGGATTTAAAAAATATGCCGAAACCAGTCTCTACAAACAAAATAAAAAAATGTTTTTACTAAAAAATTTCATTTGGGGATTTCTTTATAAAAATTGTTCTTATTATTTTTTAAAAAAAATTTTAAATTTGGTCAAAAACAAATAAAAAATATTAACTTTTTAAGGTTTTGTTTTTTAATTTTGGGATTTTTGGGGATTTTTTTTAATTTTTTGGGGACAAGGAAAAAGTACCTGGCAGCCCTGCAGTACCATCTCAATTTTTAAATTTTCCATTACTGATTCCAAAGCATTAAAAAGAGCAATAAAACCGTTCTTTGAAACGTACATACATAGTAAGGGTTCACACGCTTCAACTTTTAAATTTTTAGGAGAGTGGTGAGGAAATAAAATGGGTTGTTACGGAGATTCTTGTACTCAGAATGCAGAACGTAGTTATATTCACAAAGATGGCTGCAAAAAACCTTTTTCCTATAATTGCATAGGAGACCACCCTAGTTAGGTTGCATGTATGACCTACCTTTATTAGTTTTTCATTAAAAAAATTTTCTAAAAACATTCTTGCCCCTTATGAAAACCCAAACAAATATGCTGGGCTAATGAAATTCTTAATTTGGCCCATTCAGCGCCTGATCCAATTTGAATAAATGGACTACTCCATGCACTGGTCCGATGTAATGCAAGCATGGACAATGTCATTGTTAAAAAGTGTTTGTAGTGGGACGACATGTTTTCGTTTTTAAACGAAGTTAAAACTAATCCTCTTGTGTATACAATGGAGTAGTTTTAAAACTACTCCTTTGTAATCCAAATCTGAGTTATATGGTCTTGCCCTAGGACATCGTAATGTTAAATGGATCATGTTTTTTACATACGTTTGGGTTACTTTTGAACTAGTCCTAGTCCCTTGTGGGCTACATTTTACACGCGTGTTTGGGCTAGTCATATTATTTGCAGGGATGGGTCAAATGTTTGATATACCCCACTTTATTTTTCAACCCTTATATTTGTTTCAAACATATCTACACGCTATCTCTAATCTTGAAGGGGGCTCCACTACAAAATTATAAAACCAGACTAGAAATATAATGAAGAAAAAGTCCCATTACTGCATAGGAGTCCTGCCTCGGAAAGTAAAATGTATGAACTACCTCCATTAGTTTTTCGTCCTAAGCTTTTTGTACATAAATTTGCATAACTTTTAAGCTTTCGGAAATTTTTACGGTATAATAAGTACACCTTAGGCTAATATTGGTAAAAAAAATAAAAATAAGGTATTTAAGTTTGAAAACTTTTAATTTAAATTGGTCTTTTTCGGTTTTGCAGATAATTTTTTTGTAAAGATCAAACGATTTTCTTTAAAAATCACTAATCTAAATTTTTTGGTTTAATTTTTTTTAAAACGATAATTTAAAAAACATCTTGAAAAAAAATAATATTATGCCAAAATTAAGGCAAAGTTTATTTTTTTTGGTATGTCCGCTTCAAGAAGAATGCCTCACTAACATCATATAAGTGTTAATGTTAAGCATTAAATGTATTTTGTAGACAGGAGGTTACCAGAGCAACACATTAAAATGCTTAAGGCCTCGTTACTCTTACGTAAATGTTGCGGATACGTAAACGTTGCGGTCGACTTGAAATGTTGGTAGTTACTACAAAAACGTAAACGTGCCATATGGTGTTGAGGTGTATGTGTGTACTCGTACATATGTATGTATGTAAATTATTATTTGTTTTGATTTTGCTCACAGCCTTGTTGCAAGACATGTTGCTAACATTCTTGTTTAAAATCGCCAATACATACCGATACCGGCGCTTTTGTACAACAAAATGAAATACCTTATACATATCTGTGGCATTTTGACAAAACATCTTAAGTCGTGATAAAATAGCAAAATCTTTAAAAAAAACTCGCTAAAAAAATCATTTTTATCAAATAATAAAAAAACCAAACTTAAAGAAAAATTTCGTTTATAATACAAAATTTCAAAAATGTAAACAAAAATGTTTTTTGAATGAAAATTCGTATGATTAGCAAAATTTTTTTTGACTTTTTGAATTTGACATAAGATGTTTTGTCAAAGTGCCATAGATATATATTTACATATCCAGCACAAAATTTGCTTTAAAAAATTTGATTTTTTATCTAGTTTTTATTGCGCCTGAGAATCTAGTTTTGGAGTTATGGACCTTAACATATTTTTAGCCCTTATTAATATCTCTTCAAATGAAACTTGATACAACCAATATGTGTCTAAGCAAAAATTGAAAAAAAAATTTTTATAATATTTTATTGTAAACTTAATTTAAATTTCTAAAGATGCTAACCAAAGGTTAGCGCAATAATGAGAAAAATAAATAAATATAATATATGTATGTTTTTAAAAAAGACATCAAGCTTAAATAGTTCAAAATAATTATAAAAAAAGAAAGGTCAAATAACAATAAATAATATGTATATATATTTAATATAATAAGGTCAAGGCGAATATTCGGAACTATGAGCTGATTTTTTTCTATTTGCATTGTCAAAAATGTATGCAAATAATTATTTTACAATAAAATCAATATTCGAATCAGCTGTTTTATGTTTTGGCTCATGTGTTTACAGCTTTTAATTAAATTTTTATTTAATAATTTTATAAATTATGATTTTTGCGTTAAAATATTGTTAAAACTTGTGTTGTAAATGTAAATGAATATTATAGAAAAGAAAATAAAGGCCTCGTTACTCTTACGTAAATGTTGCGGATACGTAAACGTTGCGGTCGACTTGAAATGTTGGAAGTTACTACAAAAACGTAAACGTGTCATATGTTGTTGAGGTGTATGCGTGTACTCGTACACATGTATGTATGTAAATTATTATTTGTTTTGATTTTGCTCACAGTCTTGTTCCAAGACATGTTGCTAACATTCTTGTTTAAAATCGCCAATACATACCGATATCGGCGCTTTTGTACAAAAAAATAAAATACTTTATACATATCTTATGTCGTGATAAGATAGCAAAAAGCTCTAAAAAAAACTCGATGAAATATCATTTTTATCAAATAATAAAACATTTAAAAAATCAAACTTAAAGAAAAATTTCGTTTATACTACAAAATTTTAAAAAATAACAAAATTGTTTTTTGAATAAAAATTCGTATGATTAACAACATTTTTTTCAACTTTTTGAATTTGACTTAAGATGTTTTGTCAAAATGCCACAGATATACAGTGCCAGCTTGATAATTCGAATTAATGATTGCAGACCCTGATTCGGATTAACGAGATATTCGGATTACTGGATGTGCTGTTATTATGTATTATAATTCACTATATCCGAAAATAAAACGCAGACTAGGATTTTAAAACTAATTTATTTTATTTTTATTAATCAAGAATGAACAAATTAAGTTTTGTATTCTAAAAACATAATTTAGATATCATCCAAAGCGAATTTACACCAGGTGACCTTATCTTGCTACGTAAGCAACAGCTGATAACTAACCTTGTGTCAAAATGGTATACCATTCTGGTGGTTCTGTGGAATCTTTACTAAATTCTATAATTATCGATTAAAATTATGAAATTTAAAATGTTATTATATTTCAAAACACACAATTAACAATTAAAAACAAAATATTTGTTTGAATATTTGGCACAACGTTAAAATATTTTACAGTGTTATAAACGTTTTCAAATAAGACCACCTTGTATGAATTCGCTCTGTATCAAACGAATTTTCGAACAAAATTTCTATACAAATTTTTCTGAAAATATATTTCAAGACCAATTTAGTTTTTAATGAATACGGCAGTTAAGCTTTTTTTAAATGTTATGTTTTTTTTAAATACAACATTTTTTGATGTAGGGTTGCTTCTCTTGCAGTGCACATGCTCCCACGAAGTATTGTCAGATTTAATAATCCAGCTAAGAATTTCCTCTTCAGAAATGCACATGTCATTCTTGCGGTAAAATTAGTTGCAAATTTTCAAAGTTTGCACGGAATTTCGGTTCTTAAAATTATAAAAATAAAATAAATATAAATTCGGTTTGGCAAACTTGCAATCAATGCGAACTATAGAGGATGTAATACGTCATAAATTCAATTCGGATTACACACCTTCGGATAAGCGAGCTGGTACTGTATATTTACATATCCAGCACTAAAATTGCTTTGAAAAATTTAATTTTTTATTTAGTTTTAATTGCACCTGAGAATCTAGTTTTGGAGTTAAGGACCTTAAAATATATTTAGTCGTTATTAATATCTCTTGAAATGAAACTTGATATAACCAATATGTGTTAACCAAAAATTAAAAAAAAAATATTTTATTAATTTGATGTCCTAAAGATGCTAACCAAAGGTTAGCGCAATAATAAGAAAAATAAATATATATAATATATTTTTTTAAAAAAGACCTCAAGCTTAAATAATTCAAAATAATTATAAAAAGAGAAAGGTCAAATAAAAATAAATAATAATTGGGTGTTTCTCTGGTTATGCACGCGACATTTGTACGCGTTTTATTGTGTTTGAATATTAAAAAAATAGAAGTGGAATGGAATTTTAGAATGAATTCTAGAATCGTTACATTGTTTGTGATGAGTTCTTTCTAAAAAGTATATATAATGTTAAATTGAGCACTGGGTACCCAAATGCCATGCAATCAAAGTTGACTTACTCACGTGACAAAAATAGAAGTGCCTTTTAGGACCGTAAGAAAAAGTGCGAAAGTAAGTGAATTATAGGAGGTTTTTATTTCGGAAAAAATGTTTTTATAAAGGTTAGTAATGGGCCTTTATAATCATGTTTTGTTCAAAAGCAACTATCCATGGGTTGGCGAAGAAAAAAATAAATTGTAAATTACGCACGTGACATTACGCACGTGACACTTTTTACCTTCATACATATTTTAGTAATTTTACATATATTTTCAGAAGTTTTTAACAAAAAAATTAAACTTTTATTCAAAAATGAAAAATAAAAAATAAAAATATACTACAAAATTAATCCAACATAATTTTTGTGCTTAAAAAAATTATGATAGTGATTTGATTTTTTAAGTCACGGTGGACCATACCATATATATTTAATATAATAAGGTTAAGGCGAATATTCGGAACTATGCGCTGATTTTTTTCTATTTGCATTGTCCAAAATGTATGCAAATAATTATTTCATAATAAAATTTATTTAATAATTTTATAAATTATGATTTTTGCGTTAAATATTGTTAAAACTTTTGTTGTATATGTAAATTAAAATTATAGAAAAGAAAATAAGAAGTGGAAATACAGTAAACATACTAATGTACAATATTAAATAAATGCCATCGTTGTATAACTTGCATTTGTTGTTTATATTTGTGTAATTTTATTGTTTTGTACATATATAAAGCGAATTTAGTTAAAATACGAAAATATTTCTTGTTTCAAACTTATAAAAAAATAAAGTGACCATAGAAAAAGTGAGAAAAAGGCTTTTGCAGCAGCCCGCTGCCGGAAACATGCAAAAATAATATTTTAATATTTATCAATTTTATTTACTTCCATCTATGGAAATAATCTAACTGTTGGATTAAATAAAATAAAAAATTAAACTTTTAACAACAATATTTATTTCCAACAAATAAACAAGAGCTGTAAGCTGCTTCTTTTATTTTCAATAAAAACCCGATAACTTTGGTTTCTGTGACACATAAAGCCAACATTAATTTCAGTTCGAACAAAAAACCAATTACATTGGATTTCATTACATAAAATTTAAATTAACGATTTGATGAGAAACTCATTAATAAAATTCAAAGGTAAACCGCTGGTTAATAAGTTTTGTTGACAACACTGCTTCAAAACAAAAATACAATGCTTAACAGCTGATACGTAAAAACGGAGAGAAATTTTAATTTTATCAGGTTCGTCCGCAACGCAACGTTACGTTTACGTAAGAGTACCTATTTGCACAGTAGCTTGGTAAGGAAAACGGAACAGCTGATTAGCAACGTATACGTTTACGTAAGAGTAACGAGGCCTTAAGAAGTAGAAATACAGTAAACATACAAATGTACATATGAAATAAATGCCATCGTTGTATAACTTGCATTTGTTGTTTATATTTGTGTAATTTTATTGTTTTGTAAATATATAGCGAAATACAAAAACATTTGTTGTTTCAAACCTATAAATAAATAAAATGACCATAGAAAAATGGGAGAAAAAGGCTTTTGCAAATTTGCAGCAGCCCGCTGCCGGAAACATGCAAAAATACCATTTTAACATTTATCAATTTTATTTACTTCTATCTACGGAAATAATCTAACTGTTGGATAAAATCAAATAAAAAATTAAACTTTTAACAACAATATTTATTTCCAATAAATAAACAAGAGCTGTAAGCTGCTTCTTTTATTTTTAATAAAAACCCGATAACTTTGGTTTCTGTGACACATAAAGCCAACATTAATTTCAGTTCGAACAACAAACCCATAACATTGAATTTTATTACATCAAATTTAAATTAATGTTTTGATGAGAATCTCATTAATAAAATTTAAAAGTAAACCGTTGGTTAATAAGTTTTGTTGACAACACTGCTTCAAAACAAAAATACACAAATAACAGCTGATACGTAAAAACGGAGAGAAATTTTAATTTTATCAGGTTCATCCGCAACGCAACGTTACGTTTACGTAAGAGTACCTATTTGCACAGTAGCTTGGTAAGGAAAACGGAACAACTGATTAGCAACGTATACGTTTACGTAAGAGTAAAGGCCTCGTTACTCTTACGTAAATGTTGCGGATACGTAAACGTTGCGGTCGACTTTAAATGTTGGTAGTTACTACAAAAACGTAAACGTGTCATATGTTGTTGAGGTGTATGTGTGTACTCGTGCATATGTATGTATGTGTGTAAATCATTATTTGTTTTGATTTTGCTCGCAGTCTTGTTCCAAAACATGTTGCTAACATTCTTGTTTAAAATCGCCAATACATACCGATACCGGCGCTTTTGTACAAAAATTAAAATACTTTATACATATTTGTGGCATTTTGACAAAACATCTTAAGTCGTGATAACATAGCAAAAAGCTTTAAAAAAACTCGCTGAAAAAATAATTTTTATCAAATAATAAAACATTTAAAAAATCAAACTTAAAGAAAAATTTCGTTTATAATACAAAATTTTAAAAATGTAAACAAAAATGTTTTTTGAATGAAAATTCGTATGATTAACAACATTTTTTTCAACTTTTTGAATTTGACTTAAGATGTTTTGTCAAAATGCCACAGATATACAGTGCCAGTTTGGATTACTGGAAAACTCGGATTACACACCTTCGGATAAGCGAGCAGCACTAAAATTGCTTTGAAAAATTTATTTTTTTATCTAGTTTTTATTGCGCCTGAGAATCAAGTTTTAAAGTTATGGACCTTAAAATATATTTAGCCGTTATTAATATCTTTTTAAATGAAACTTGATATAACCAATATGTGTTAACCAAAAATTTAAAAAAAAAATTATTTTATTGTAAACTTAATTTAATTTCCTAAAGATGCTAACCAAATGTTAGCGCAATAATGAGAAAAATAAATAAATATAATATATTCTTTTAAAAAAGACCTCAAGCTTAAATAATTCGAAATAATTATGAAAAAAGAATGGTCAAATAAAAATAAATAATATATATATTTAATATAATAAGGTTAAGGCGAATATTCGGACTATGCGCTGATTTTTTTCTATTTGCATTGTCCAAAATGTATGCAAATAATTATTTTATAATAAAATCAACAATCGAATCAGCTGTTTAATGTTTTGGCTCATGTGTTTACAGCTTTTAATTAAATTTTTATTTAATAATTTTATAAATTATGATTTTTGCGTTAAAATATTGTTAAAACTTTTGTTGTAAATGTAAATGAAAACTATAGAAAAGAAAATAAGAAGTGGGAATACAGTAAACATACTAATGTACAATATAATATAAATACCATCGTTGTATAACTTGCATTTGTTGTTTGTATTTGTATTTGTGTAATTTTATTGTTTTGTAAATTTATAAAGCGAATTTAGTTAAAATACGAAAATATTTCTTGTTTCAAACTTAGAAATAAATAAATTGACCATAGAAAAAGTGAGAAAAAGGCTTTTGCAAATTTGCAGCAGCCCGCTGCCGGAAACATGCAAAAATACTATTTTAACATTTATCAATTTTATTTACTTCCATCTATGGAAATAATCTAACTGTTGGATAAAATAAAATAAAAAATTAAACTTTTAACAACAATATTTATATCCAACGAATAAACAAGAGCTGTAAGCAGCTTCTTTTATTTTCAATAAAAATCCGATAACTTTGGTTTCTGTGACACATAATGCCAACATTAATTTCAGTTCGAACAAAAACCCCATAACATTGGATTTCATTACATCAAATTAAAATTAACGTTTTGATGAGAATCTCATTAATAAAATTTAAAAGTAAACCGCTGGTTAATAAGTTTTGTTGACAACACTGCTTCAAAGCAAAAATGCAATTCTTAACAGCTGATACGTAAAAACGGAGAGAAATTTTAATTTTATCAGGTTCATCCGCAACGCAACGTTACGTTTACGTAAGAGTACCTATTTGCACAGTAGCTTGGTAAGGAAAACGGAACAGCTGATTAGCAACGTATACGTTTACGTAAGAGTAACGAGGCCTTAACGAGGCCTTTAGAATTGTGGTTCATTTCATTTGTGGAATGATGTAAAAAGCACCTGTGAATGGATAAACTGCAGCAGTATTAAATTAGAATGAAAATCTACATAAATTTAATTTTATTTCTACATACATACTTAAGTTTTGTTAACCTTCAATAAATTTTTAGTTTCAGTATCTGTAAGATATCGGCATTTGTTGTTTCCTTGGTCTTATTATTAAGAAACGCAGTTTGCTTTTTTCGGGTGGGCTTGTTTTTTTCGAAAGAATGTTTTTTGTAACTCAACCTGATCAAATATTGCTTTATTTTTTATGTTCATTTTCATGTTTGTTTTTCACACCATTTATGCCAAAATAGAAATTGATTTATTTGTGTTGTTTAAAGCAAAAATCACATGTGTGGGTTAAAACAATGGGAACAAAATGTATTAAAATTTTAAAAATTATGTATGGTTTTGCGCCATATTGCGAGTAACTGTTTTCTTTTACTATTGTCCGTCATGGGATTAGAAAACGATAGGAAAAAGTCCTAATTCTATGATTTTGTTAGTAAGAAATATGTTTATTATGGTTTTTGTAACTGTAACACCTATCAAATTTTGAAAGAAAAAAGTTTTATTTTATTTCTAAGAGAAAAAGAGAGAGTGTTTATATTCTGGTCGTTTTCCTATGGACACGGGTTTATAGTATGAAATTATAAAGAAAGAGACGATAATCAGCCGTAGTTTTACTAAATCTGTTAAAAAAAAAAATATTACAATATACAACCAGCGAGCGGTTTGATTGATCTATTTTATGCTTTGGTCAGTGTTGCCACTTTGTGGGTAATTACCCGAATCGGGTATAGTTTTTAAATCTCGTAGGTAGAGCGTGGGTAATTTCTTTGAGTTGTAGACCAGGTGTAATTAAAAATTCTTTTATTTCAAAAACAAATAATGTCAGAATTTGATTCAAGTGATTAAACTTAAGATATTGTTGATCTAAAACTTCTTCAGTTTACACAACCAGTCACTGTTTATTTAAAAAAAAATTCCATAGTTTATCAAGCAAAATATTCAAAGTGAATGACACCACATGGACATTTACATTTTAATAAATATAAGCTTTATAGTAAAGGTATTTATGTCAAAAGTTACATTTTTTGTACAATTATTTTGTACAAAAGATTGTCAGTGTCTAAGTAAGAGCAAGATCATCAGAGTAAAAGTATAAAAGCTGTGCAACTTTTTATGGAATTGCCAAATTTAACAAAATTGTGAAAAATAAGCCATTAAATCAACTCTACACTACGCCTTTTTGCACAGTTGCAAGGTAAAAAAAAATTGAAGTGAATACCTTTAGTAACTTAAGGTTCGTACAGACGGCGAACAGATCTTACAAAAATGTAAAGTCTGGCAAAACACTGCCAAAGAAAATTTGCCATCAAAAGTAATGTGTCAGTTCAGACGATTGTAAGAAAACTAGGGTGTTCAATTAATCGGGTTTTATTTTTGTTCGATTAAACGATTAATCGATATTTGGCATTTTTGACTTATTCAATTAAACGAATAAAATTTTAAAACTAATCGATTAATCGAATAATTCTGAATCCAGAAATTATATAAATTACGAGATTTTTTTCTATAATTTTAGAAGAAATAAGTACTTGAGTAAATAAACATTATTTTTCAAACATAACTTGCCACTGTAGCTGCGAATTGTTACTATAACCTTGAATCTATCAAAGTATCTTGTTTAAAATATTTATTCATTGGACCACTTGTAGCCCCTTTGATTTAGTTGGTGGAGCAGCGTCTTCAAGTACAATGTTTTGGTCACTGTGCAAGTGGTCAACTAGTGAAGTTTTTGAAGAACATTTACGTAAATACATCGAGCAAAAATAACGTAAGCGCCAAAAATCAAATTTTACAGGAGAGAGTTTTTTTTATTTCATATAGATTGTGTATTAAATTAGTTTCTTACGATAAAATTATTTTTGCTTAAACTCGTAACGTGGATTTAAAATCCAGCAAATTTTAAAAACGACCCAGTAATGAAAGTTCACAAAAATATTTAATTTGATGTACTTCATTCTTTAAGTATCTATTATTTTTGCAAAAGCAACACTTAAAACTACGGTTATTTTGTAAATTATTGAATTTAAATTATCGTTCGATTTAAGTTTTACTTCATTTCGATTTCTAGAACATACCCGATACATTAATATAAATCTTTGAGTTAACATACCTTTGGCGATTTTTATTTTGTGAGATGAATTATGTATTAAAATGTGTTGAAAAAGTGTAAAAAAACTAAATTGCTCACTTAACAGACTGTTTTTTTTTAATTCCAACGAACACATACATTTGGTTTGTTTATTCGACTCAAAACTTTAAAAAAAATTATATATTTAACAGAAATAATTTATATATTTTTTTTATTCGATTAATCGGTATAAAACCCATTAATCGATATAAGCAATTATAAATTATTTGAACAATTAATCGTCTAAAATTGTTCGATTAACCGAACACAAATTAATCGACTGAACACCCTAAAGAAACCCATACAATTTCATTGGCGACCATCTGTCTGACAATAAATTCATCTGCCAACAAAAATCGTCTGTTCACACTGTTGTCAAATAATTTCATGTCAAGAATTGCTAGATCTGCGTCTAGGCATTGTATGAAAATGTATTCACAATCGAGCAACGCGTTAAAGTTATTCAGGCTTATTATGAAAAAGGGCGTTCAAATCAAAATGCAAATCGTGCACTTCGTGATTTTTTCGGTAAATTTATTTGAGTAAATCGGGTCTGTAGGAGATGTTAAGATACCAGTTCATGCTCGTACAGCTCTTACTGCAGAAAATATTGCTGTTGTTCGCGATAGTGTGACGGAAGAGTCGTCCACCTCAACTCGTCACCGTGCCCAACAATTGTACCTCTCAAGCTTGTCGTTGGTGAACATTATGCATTAACACGCTAACAAGGTGCTATTGAATCAAGAACTAACGCCTTTCTACCATTCCAAACGTCGTCAATGATCAGAAAGGTGGCAAGAAATGGCAATGATAATCCTAGAGTGATTGTCGAAAAACTAATGCACCCACAAAGAGTGGCAGGCAGTTACTGTGAATGGTTTTCGCTATCGTGAGATGATAACTATCTTTGGAATTGGCATTGGAAGAAATAGAGGTGGACGATATGTGGTTTTAACAGGACGGTGCTACTTTCCACACAGCTAACGAAACAGTGTTATCTTACGTGGTGGCGATATCAATTGGCAGCCTAGATCATGTGATTTGACACCGTTGGACTTCTTTCTTTGGGGTTATTTAAAGGAAAAGGAGTACATCGATAATCCAGCAACAATTCAAGAGCTAAAGGATGAGGTAATTCTGCACATTAACGGCATAGAACTTCAATTATGCCTAAGCGTCATCGAAAATTTGGACCATCGCATGGAGGTATCGCCATTTGGCCGATATTATGTTCCATACATGATTGAACCATACCAATCTTATCATAATAAAAAAAATTACAACAAAACCATGTTCACACAGACAGCAATATTCGTGTTTCGCTCTCTCATTCCTGTTTCGCGCCCCAAACACGATTGAAACGACTTGTTTTCCCCATACAAAATTTTGAAAGCGAAACAGGTCGTTTCATTTTGAAACAGACTGCGAAATAGGAAAACTGTGCTATCATCTCCAATTTTGATAACAGTAATCGTTAGTTTTTCTGAACTACCTCTCAAAAAAAAAATCAAAACAAAAAAAAACAAAATAAAAAGTGATGTGTAATAAATTAAAGTGATAATAATAAGATAATAATATTAATAAAAGTATTAAATAATAAATTTTCAAGTTTTATTTTAAAAAGAATCACACTTACAACACAAAAAAATGTCAAAATGAAACAAGAACAAATCGTATGAACAGCATGTTTGTCAATCTAGTTTCAGAGAGCGAAACCAGTGGTTTATAGCGTCGTATGAACATAGCATAATTTCCTAAATAATTTGTGTTTTATTCAAAATCAAAATCTGCCCTTAAAACCACCATTTATATTTATCAATAAGTTCATCAGTTCAACATGGATTGCCAGGTATCTACTTTAAGTCTATTGGACAATTTATTGTTTTATAATGCTAATTTAGAAAAAAAAAATCGTTCTGCGGATGCACTTCTATGTGGTAAAGTAAAAACATGCGAACATGGACAAGCCGGAAGGCTCATCTGTGTTCATTGATTGCCAATTAAAAAAAATAGTTTAAAAAGGTGGTAAAAATATACAAAATGATACAAAAGGGGATTTTAAATAAAGGGGCAAAGAAATTAGAACGGCAGTCAAAATGGGGCAAAAAACGACTTAAGTCGCATAACGGTAACGCAGGTTAAAAGGCTATCTTGATTTTGGATCTTTTTTGATGCACGAATAGCCCAAGAGGGTGAACATTTGCCCCCCCCCCCCACTAAATTCAAATTCCAATTTGATCTTTTAAAACGCAGTCACACGTATATTTTTTTGGCCTCCTCTACCAGAATTCATTGTCAAAACACTGTTGTGGAAAAAGTTCGAAATTGTTGTAGAGTGTGTATGGAAATAAAGATTATTATTACCTATTTAAGGCTAATTTGATATCACGACCCTTTTCGTCAAACGTTTCAACTAATTGTAGTGGGGAATGTAAGATGAGATAAACCCACTGTTTATTGTTGATGTGTTTTGTTTAAACTTTGATATTATTACAAGTAGAACTGTTGCTATAATTCTTATACGTTTAACAGTTTTATTTGGTTTAATATCTTTAGTTTTTCTAAAATCTTTATGGATGAAGTTTCCTGATGATCTGGCCTAAGCAACCAGTGAAATGCGCATAGGAATAGCTTATCCCATCAACAATAAATTTCAAGTGTTTTTATCAATAATAAAAACTGGGAATTAAGCACGAATAACAAAATCTTTTGAAAATTTAAATTTTGTATTCCCAAAAATTGAAATTACTTTTTGATGATAAATGAAATAAATTAATTTTTGTTATGTATTTATGAAAATATATTCAAGTATACAATTTTTTTCCTCCATATTTATTTAACCACAAAATTTTTACCGTACGGTGTTGTCGCTGCGAAAGCTGAAAAAAATGCCATTTGAGGTTTTTCCCAGCAACACATCAAATTCGCTTCAAATCATAGTAAGCGGCGGCAGTGAAAATCTAAATTGTTTTGATTTTCGTCAAACTCACATCAACATATACGTGTGAGATCCCTGCAAATAATAGGACCAGTCCAAACACGGGTGTAAAGAGTAGCGCACAAGGGACTAGGACTAGTCCAAAAGTAACTCAAACGTATGAAAAAAACATGGTCTATTTAACTTTACGATGTCCAAGGGCAGGACCATATAACCCATCTTTAGACTGCAAAGGAGTAGTCTTAAAACTACTCGATTGTGTTCACAGGAGGATTAGTTTTAACTTCGTTTAAAAACGAAAACATGTCGTTAAAAAACAAAGACATGTCGTCTCACTACAAATACTTTTTAACAATGACATGGTCCATGCTTGCATTACATCGGACCAGTCCATGGAGTAGTCCATTTCATGAAATTGGATCAGGTGGTCCAATAATATTTGCAGGGATTTTTTTCACTAACGCCATCGTGCTTAACAGCCCTGAGCCTCATGTTCACAATAAGTGCTGCCACCATTAAAATGTTTAATGCAAAATGGATAATAAATTTCAAATTGTGGATACACGGAAAGGAGTTTATTTTCTAAATTAATTAATTGCGTTCCTTAAAACAAGAAAATCCAAAAATAATTTTATGATTTTTACTTATCATTATCAAAAAGTTAACGTTCACTAACGTGTATGATCAAAAATTTCTTAAATCAAGAAAATCAAAAGTTGCTTGTTTTAATTACAAATAAGAAAGATATTTCTGAAAGCAAGCTGCATTTATTAAATATTAGTCCGGTTCTCTTGATTTTTAAATAGAATCGATTTTTGGCAGAAGAAAGAAATCTAGGGATTTCTATAAAATTTTCAAAAAATGCTCAAGAAAACTTTGTTTAACGCAGTTAACTTTTATTTCAATTGACATGTTAAGCCGATCGATTTGATGGATGTGAATTGTCCTTACAGGATCTGCAAGTTACTTTTCATTCGTAATTGATATCACAATGGACAACATTCTTTAATTATTTTTTTCTATAAGAAAGCACAATTTGAATACACTATTAAGTAGAATAAATAATTACACTGTAAAATAAAAACCAGCCAATCTTTAAATTTAATTCAAAAGCTTCTATTCCTGAAAGTATCAGTACTTTTATCTAAACAATTTCTCCTTACATCTCCCACAACATATTTATAATCATCATCACGGATGCCAGATTTTTCGATTTTTGGTTACAAAATTGCATACGATTATGTGACCATTTATGCCCCCATCCATAGTCACAATCTTACCAAATAAAACCCATATTTTTGTCAGCAATTAATGCGTTTACGCAGCAATCTGTTAGTAATTTTTTGATTATTTATACTTTAAAACAATAACAATTTTATTCAGAGCAAATCACAGAGATAAAGAAAAGAAAAAACTTTACATGCAATCAACTTTGGGCAAATATCTATTCCCGTTGTTCCAATTTGGATCATAGATCCATAACAAATAACTGAAATGCAGATCTATTAAGGGCATATATTTTTCACTACAGGTCTTCATCATCCATGTAATTTCGCTGTCAATTTGTCCTCTCCATGAATGGAAGGATCTTTATCTTCTTCGGCTTTTCTGTGGATTACAATCAAGCACATATCTTGTCCGGTTGTCTTGTTGTTTGCGCAACATCTGTCCAAGAGAGTCTTAGGATTTTTGTTGCCTGTTAGATATTGTCGCTGGCTTAAAGAACTGCTGAACATTTGTAAAGCATTTATGTTGCGGAGTCCTTTGGTCCAAGTTATGAATCCATTCAACGAAACTGCGATCTTGGTCTGGCTGGAAATATATGTTGAGTTCCAGTCAGGGCTCAGTTTTTCATAGATGCGCTTGGTATGATTTATACGGTGTCACAGTCATGCTGGGTACACACTATGCAATTCATTTACGCAACGCGTTTCTCATTCAGATTGCATGTTTTGACACATACACTGCAATCAACAATGAAATCATAAGCGCAATGTCTGTTCTGGTTTTTTTATATTAACATAAACGTCGCTAGAGAAATACGTTTGACAAAATGGCACTTGAGCTAAGTGAAATAGCAGCAGTTCAGGTAAACTTTTGTATAAATTAATAAAATTTACCCAATCCTCATTTTGTTCAATTGGCATTTTTTCAAGTTTTTTACTTTTTTATGCGGTTAAGAATTTTTTTAAAGGTAGCTGCTTACATCACAGAATCTGTGCTTACAGTTTGTTTGTTTTTCAATGTACTAAACAGATAAAAACATGAAATCACGATACAGACAGTGCAACCTTCATCAATGCAATCCCACAACATCAAAATAGGAATGGGTAAAAAATATCGATATATCAAAATATCGATTTTTAAATAAAATATAATCGATAAATATCGCCGATATTTTAAATACCGATATATCGATATTGAAATACGACTATCGAATTCGATATTTTTTAAAGTCAGTCTTCTTTAAGAACTCAAAATTTTAGCCGTTTTTCAAACAATATGTTTTTTTAGAATTGACATCATTGCATGCATCATATGTTTTTTTAAACAAATATGAAGATCTAAAATAATTGGCATTTATAAGAAGCAGTGCCGGATACAAGAAGCAGATTGTCTGGAGTGCACATAAAACAGAGAGTGCTCCTGAGGTCCATATCTGATGATTACTGGCTAAAACCAGTTGGTACTTTTTGGGTGCAATTCAAATTTTAAGGGAAGTTGGTACTTCCATGACTTATTTTTTTCCATTTAAATTTTTCGTAATTTATTTTTTTTTCTTATGGTTTTTTGTATTCTTCCCTTTTGTTTTTGTTATAATTCAATTTTTTGTTTTTATTAAATTTTTTTGTTTTTATTAATTTTTTTAAATAAAATGAAACAATAAAAAGTAACAATGTAATTTCATATAGTTAATTTGTTCATACATATGTTTGTACAAAGGTATACTGAATTTTTTAATTTGGTAATAGTTTCAGCAAAATACGTTCGATATATCGATATTTTTGAAATAATAAATATCGATACTCTAAAAAAAAATCGATTCGATATATGTATATCGATATAAATTTTTTCAACTTGCCCATCCCTACATCAAAATATTTTGATGTTGGTGAAATCTTGACTGCAATCTGAAAACATGAATACACACGATGCAATTTACAATGAAATTTGCCTGATTGCGTAAATGAACTGCATAGTGTGTACCCAGCATCAGCGCTTGATTTTCCTTGCTTCCGATGATGCTTCCTTAAAAGCAAAAGCTGTTGATAACGCCTATAAGGGAGTTAAGCATCAAAAGTGAAAGCTTGTAAACCCTGACTAAAGCAAATACTTCAAGTACTCGCTGCACAAAAGAGCATTTAAAGATTCTGAAAAAGGGTATAACATCACCCTGAAACGTATTTAACGTTCATTTGTTTTTTTTTAGAATGCAGCATAAACTAGTGCGAATGGTAGCATACAACGAACATTTCGTGTTAGAAAAACGATTTTTTTTCAAAAAAATTTAACGATTTTCTACTAATTTTATCTGGCAACTATGCCAACTACCATCAGCACAGTCATAGATCATGACTAAATGATGCCAACATGCTGTTGCAAAGAAAGAGGGGGATTACTGACTGGCTAGCTGCATGATTTACACATGTTTACATATGCAGGAATCATTTCATTTCGTTTTTACGATTACAATTGATCATATCAATGCATCGTAAAAAGTACTTTTATTTCTTTATAAAAAATTATGTTTTCTGCGGTTTTTGTAAAGTAGACATTTTAGGGAATAAAAAAAATGCCGCACAAAAAGTTTGAACGCTGTATGTATGTATGTATGTCAAAAAACACTCATATCCCATAAATAAGTAAGCGAATGTCTGTGTGTGTTTGTGATTTTTTGTAGCTGATTTTTCATAATGGGTGGTCTGCGTCAAGTGATCCATCCGAATGCCTTCTTTCGGAAACATGCACCACATTGTCTTACATATTACATGAAGACTCGTGGAACTGAATCGGATAGAGCGCAATCATAAGAAGTATTATTGCCATCGTTTATTGCGCTGAATATGATGAACGCGATAATGCTGATGTTTAATACGATAATGAAGATTTTCTGTTATTTTAGCTGTGAATTGACGATGTTGCTGCTGTAGTGGCTGGTGATGATGATACCACTAAACTTTTTTTTATTTCTTTTTTGTTTTCACTTTAGTAACTGACTGACACTGACGGCAAACTTCAATGATTTATTTTTTCGAATAAAAAAATAGAAAAAATAATGCACAAATCCACAAAAAAGAGTTAGAAAAAAATCATTTCAAATACTAATCGAAAATCTATTTAGAAAAAAAATACATACATACATACTTAGATTCAGCAAAACCATTTTTTTTTCTTTTGTTAGATTTTCCGTAGAATGATAAAAAATTGAACATTTCCAGGCGTTGAAATCTAAAATTGATTGCCTGTGCCTTGTTGTGGAAAATTATCGATTTTTTGGTGTGATGGGTTTCTTTAAGATCATTCAGTTGTGGCATAATAGTTGTATGTTTTAATGCGGGGTGTTGTGTGTATTGTATTGCGCTTGTCTGACTAGAAAAATATTCGTCAAACCGATTCGAATGATAGACATTTAATTGTCAGCACCTCATGATCTATACTTCTAATTGCTAATGTTTGGCGGCAACTATCCAATTATTCAAGTAGTGAGTGTGATAACATTTTACTGTTTTGTAATTTGTCGGCAGAATCTGAAGAATTTTATAATAAAAAAAAATACATATCCAAGATTTGTGTTAAACTAAATGAAAATCATTGTCCTAAAAATGCATTTAATGATTATCAAGAATGATAGAAATAAAGAACACGCCATCCCGAAAACAAAGCCTAATGTACTGTTTTCACAACACAAGTGACTGAACGTGTAGTTAAATTTATATGGAAAACACTAAAGAACACAGTGGTTTTCATATTAAATTTACTACACGTTCAGTCCCTTGTGTTGTGAAAACAGCACAAAAAACTTCATCTGATGTGTCACAAAGAAAGTCACGCGAACTATATTCCAGCGTTTAAAAAACTGCAGTCAAAGTAGAAAAACTGCTATTGCATCTACTTCTTCATTTGTCATTGGCCAAACAAAACCAAAAACAGTTGCATTTACTTTTGATTCAATTAATGTAAACAGTCGCAGTCAAACCAACTCAAAAAGAGAAAAGTTGTACACAAATTTTCGTTTTTGTTCGACAGTTTTTGTTTTCGACTTCAGTTTTTTAAACCCTCCCACATTCCTATTGGCTAATAATTTCAGACTGGCAATTTCAAGATATTTTTTTGTTCAATTGCGGGGCTACCAGCTCTTTTAGGCCCTAATTTTGTAAAACACAACGCACGCCAAATATATTATATTGAAAGCAAAAACAAATTCAAAAATATTTTGTAATTTTGTTGTTGCTTTGTGCAGAAATTTATTTACCGTTTTAAAATTTTCAACGCCACAAGCAATGATGCGTATGAAATCTTAAAAACCAATGTGAATTTCTGGTATAGGCAACAACAAAATTTCCAAATATTTATGAATTTGTTAATTTCCATACATTTCTTTTGTCTTGCATTAAGTGCTATGTTCACACTTGGGTTTTTAAACGCGTTTAAGCAAAATGTTGATTAATACCATGTTCCCACGGACAACAATATTCGTGTTTCGATCTCCCATTCCTGTTTCGCACCCCCAACATATAAAATTTTGAGAGCGAAACAGGTCGTTTCACTTTTAAGCTGGCTGCGAAACAGGGAAAATGTACTATCACCTCCAATTTTTTTTACAATTAACGTTAGTTTATCTTAACTACCTCTCAAAAAATCAAAACAAAGAAAAAAACTAAATAAAAATTTATGTTAAATAAAATAAAGCGATAATTATAAAATAATAATATCAATAAAAGTATTAAATAAACTTTTACTTAATTTTTTATCTACTTTAAATTAAATCACACAAACAACACAAAAAAATGTAAAAATGAAACAAGAATGAATCGAATGAACAGCATGTTTGGCAGTCTAGCTTCATAGAGCGAAACGAGTGGTTTATATCGTCGTATGAACATAGCATAAGTCAATCAAAGCCGTTCACATTTGAGATGATAAAGATGACAATCTCTAACTTTTAACGATTAACGTTAGCGTTTCTTTTCCCTTCTCTCCTAAAAACTCAAGACTTGACGAGTCAAACTTGAGCTTTTAGGAGAGAAGGGAAGAGAGAATGCCATTTCTTTTTGCAAAAATAGCAAAAAAATTTAATATTTCAACCAAGTCATAATATTGATTAAAAGTCGTTAAAACTATTAGGAATTGCAAAAAATCGGTAAAAATTGTTTAATTTGCGGAAATTCGCAAAAAATTTGCAAACAGCGGCTATTTATTAAAAATCGTTAAAGCTTTAAGAACCACAGGTAAAATCGCGAACACGACTAAAATTCACGAAAGATTGTAAACGTGGAAAAACCCGTAACATTTATTTGAAATCGCTTAAAAAAATAAAGGAAAAATAGCGAAAATTCGCGAAATTTTTTAATATTTTGAACAAACCTTAAAATGAATTTGAAGTCACTAAGACAATGAAAAATGGCAAAAATTACTGAATTATCGGAAATTCGCAAAAACTTGCTAACAGTGGCATGCTAGGAAAGTCCACCACTTATATTTTGTGTAGAAAAGAAAACACAATTAGCAATTTCCATAAGCTGCATCTAAACTGTAAAACAGTAAAATCCTGATAATTCGTACCCCAATAAATCATACCTAATTCCTGATAATTCGTAATAAACTGTCGGTCCTTTGAAAAACTCTCGATAATACGTAAAATTTCCTTATATTTTGGTCCCCTCACTAATTCGTAATTTTTTTTTCAAATTAAATCTTCTTTACCTCTTATAAATCGTAATTGTTTGCTAACATCAACTTATAATTCGTAATAAAAACAACAGAAACATAAAAAGAATGATTTTTTGTTTAAGGCTAGTTTACACTATTATACTTTGTCTTATTACATGTCAAAAACTCAAGTAATATGTAAAATAGTGAAAGTGTGAATGCATGTGTGATGAAAATCACAAGAATTATGAAAAAAATTGACATCCAATACGACTTAATCGTTTTTTTTAAAAATGTCTAAACTATAATACAGTTTATCAATACTTTTCATTGGATCAGCGTTGCATTTTATTTCATGTGTAAGTGTTTATACTTTGTGTTTATTAGATTTTTTCACAGTCGCAACAAATTCATTAGATTTCTATCTATTTCTATGTAATACGTAAGACTTGTGAGAAAGTGTAAACTAGCCTTTAACGCTATTTTGTTTTCTTGCGTGGGTATTTTGTGTGTTTATTTTCCTAAGATCAGTTTGTTACATGAATAATAAAAAAATGTTTTAAAATTATGTTTTTTTTTATCGTTTTAGTAAATATGTAAATTGAAAACCCCCTTTAAGTCGTATTTTAACCCCGTTAAATCGAAACCCCGCTAAATCGAAAAGCGGTTCCTTGCGATTACGAATTATCGGGAGTCCACTGTATTTTTTAAACAATTTTTATAAATACCCAAATAAATTCCCAAAAATAAAAATAAATTTTAATATTTATTAAGGAAAAATTAATAATTATATATTTAAATTATAATAATTAATAAAGAGGAAGAAGTACTAGCAACTGAGACTCTCGACTCTATGTTGGTATGTACATATGTACATTTTAAATAAGGTTTTGTAAACCATTTGTAGTTACAAATTTGGAGATTAGTTTAATATTTTCATCACACGTGTGACTAAGGAGATCAGTTGGTTTATTTGTTCTGAAAATGCGAGTTCTTGATGAATTGTATGAATTGTTCTTACACTTCAATGTATGGGTAATAATGTTGATTTTGATGTGATGAGAGCTTCATCACGTTCGATTTTCTTAAACGCCTTAAAGAACCCAAGTGTGAACAAAGCATAATAATTTGATTTTCTAATACAACAAGACATAAAATCTTATAAAATACAGTCCATTAAAGTAAAAAAGTTTACATATCAAATGTTAAAAAATTTACGAAAAATATTTCCTCAGCAATTTTCTAACCCAACAAACACGGAGGTTTGATTTCAAATTGAAAGTGATTTGAAATCAAACGTTTTCTCAAACGACAAACGTTTGATAATGATTTGAAAATCATTTGTAAATCATAGCGTTCTCAACAAAAAGGGGAAATTATTTTCAAATTGAAAAATGCCTTTATTTTCAACTTGCTTTCAAACGTAATTCTCAAATGTTTTTCAAATGTGGATTATAATAGAATGTGGAATATAAATAAAACTATTTAATTTTTTTAATTTAAATTTATTATTTATTTAAATAAACTTTGAGATAAACATTCGGTACCATAGCAAAAAGATGAAATAGTGTTCTTTCCGTCTTCTAATTCTTGGAAAGACAAAATACTTGGCTCCCTTTTATTTTGAGGATTGTAGCACTGCGATCGTTCAACAATCTTTCTTCACTTTCCTGTTTTATTATTTTTCTTTTTTTTTTCGTATTTTTAAACATTGTAATTTCTCACAAATAATTTTTATTTTTCACTAGAAATAAACTGTTCACTTTATATTAAAATTTATTTCTAATAGTAAAACACATGTAACCACAAGGAAAAATAATTTAACTTTAATCGCCATTTTTAATGCTTACATTTATTTTTAGCTTTAGTACTGCCAAGTTTATTTTTGATTTGATTTTAACTTTGACAAACATTTGACATCAAATTGAAAAAACATTTGATATCAAATGTTTATTTTCAAATCATTATCAGTTTGAATTTAAATCTTAAATCAAACAATTGAAAAACGTTTGAGAATTGCGTTTGATGTCAAATGATAAAGTCATTTCATATCAAAGGTTTGACTTCGTGTTTGTTGGGAACTCTTGTAGCGTTGCTAGTAATTTGCAAATCATTCGGAAGTTTATTCCAGTGACGAAATTGAAGGTAGTTTAAAAATGACATATTGAATAAACGATACATTTTCAAATCATTTTTAAGAAAAAATGTAACGGATGATATTTTTGTACGAAGGGCTGCGAAGTCGGTGTCAAGCTTTTTATACCGGAGTCAGAGTCTACTTCAAAATTTTTCGGCATAAAAAATATTAAAAAAATTTTCTAATATTTTCCAAAATAAAAATATTTCGATATTGGCTATGCATTATTTAAAATATTGATTTGATAACGATTAAGGCTAGTTTACACTGTCACACAAGTCTTACGTATTCCATAATACTTTGTGGGATGGAAACCTATTGAGTTTTGTTGCGACTGTCAAAAAATCTAATTTAACATTACAGTTTCTGTTCACACTATCACACATGATCATGCTATTGTTAAAATGCAACCCTGATCAAATGAAAAGTATTATTCTTTTGAAAAATTTCAAAAAACGAAGAAGTCGTATGGGATATCAAACTCTTTTTCATAATACTTGTCATTTTCATCACACATGCATTCACACTATCAGACTTTTACATATTTCTTCAGTTTCTGCCATGTATTAATACAAAGTATAATAGTGTTAACTATCCTTTAATAATACTTTGGTCACACTTGGGTTTTTAAACGCGTTTAAGCAAAATGTTGATTAAGTTAATCAAAGTTGTTCACAACAAATAAATTTATATTTCTTTAAAGTATTTAAAATGTATAAAAATACTTTAATAAAGTTATCAGAGGATTATTTTAAACATATTCATTAGACCGTCTTTTTTTTGAAATTCCTTCATGAACATCGACTTTCTTACTGTTCTCTAAAAACCAAGAATTTTGGTGATTAGCACTTAAATATTGATGAACGGGAAGTGGTGCGTTTCCGGCGCAAAAAATCGTATCGAATTGGTTAAACTTCGTTAGTGGGTGCAAAACTAACCATAAGGTATTATTTAGGATTAAGTCAGTGTTCTCTAACGAAAAAATAGCTGTACCTTTAATTAAAAAGAGAACAAAAGAAAAAATTAGTAATAATTTTGTTAAGAAGGCAGGGCAAAACGTAAAAAAATTACACATAGCCCTATTCACAATCTTAAGCAAATGGTCTTTCATCGTAGCATTTGCAAAATTTTATTGCATATTTTTAGTTACACCAACACAATATACAGCAATGCACTTTTAACTCTTTTATTAAGAGTTTATATGCATTTACTCGACGTTTGCAGCAGTTAATTGAAAAATCACAGCTGACACTAAGTTACACAATTTTCAATCAGCTGAGAGTTTCGAGTTTTGCAAAAACTATTGTTAACTAAACCACAATTGCTAGAAAATATCTACAATTGCATTAGCAATCTCAAATGCACAAGACTGTGAATAGGGATTTTGAATATGTTCAATGAAAACGAGAACGAACAGGAATCATTTGGTCTGAGCAATTAAACTGTCGTATAATTTCCGTTGAATTTTTACATTCACATTAATAAAATAGTAAAATTTATGGGGCCATGATCTGCATACAATCAATACAATAAATACATTTTCCCAGATACTGAAAATCTTCCAAAATGGCAGAGAAATAAATACACTATCCGTTCGTTGGAATATAGATAAAATTAAAAGCTCTAACAAAGCAATTTGCCAATTTAATGGAAATACATATAAAAAAAATATTTAACAAAAAAATTAAAAAAAAAAAATGGCTGAATGCGTTAAATAATATAAAACGAAAAAATAAGTAACAAAACAATTACAGACAGACTTTATTTTTACGAATTATTTCGCCAGACCAAGTGTTGAAATGTACAAGAGGGATCATTGATCCTAAAATGCTTCGAATATTTTCCTTATTTTGGGGTCATTTTGTTTCAACTGTTGCCGCAGACAAAAAAAAGAAGAAAATTAAAGTTCCTGCGAAATGGGATTTTCGTTTAAAAAAATATAAGTTTTATGACAAGATCTTTTATAAAGATGTTACAGACGACACACTTTAAGCGAAAAATTATCAAAAAGGTAAAATAAAAGTGGATAAAAATGAAGCTGAATGAATCGTTTGTGTGTGGGAGTGGGTTAATTTAAAATCATCGTGAAATTAGTTCAATTGCAATTCATTTCAGGTTGGTTGTCTTTTCGAACGGTTAGTGTCTGTTTCATTTCACTCGACAACTCTTGTCGTCATTTTTAGTTTTGAGAAAAAAGTGTGTGTTGTTATTTTGTATTTCTCACTGCCAAACTTATTCTATGCAGAGGAATTGAGTGCACAGTGGGGAAAATATTTGAATTGAAATATTTATGATGCAGTGGTTTAAAAATGTGGAATTTATTTTATTTTGCTTAGGGCGAATATACTGAATATATTGTAATCCAGATATTGGGGTATTAAAAATTTTAATTCTAAAATCAAGTGAACTAAATTCCGTACAAATAGCAGAAAAACAAAAAAGAGGAAAGGCAGTTGGACATTAGACCGACTCAAAAAAAAAGTTATTGATGTATCCCCCTCAAAACTAACTTTGACATGTCTTATGAAGATTGCCAAAATATTTTGGCTCAAGCGATAATCTTCCGTGAGCTAAACCGCGTCAAAAAAGGGTCCAAAAATGGTGTTTTTTATGAATAAAAAGTTCGGTATTTTTTTTTTGTCCAATGAATGACCTAATATTTGGACATTCTTTAATTCTGCATAAAACATTTTAAAAATGTCACCACAGATTCGAGATAGCGAGATGCCTGCGTCATTTTTTTTGCTTTTCAATTCGATTTAAATAAAAATTTAATTAAAAATTTACAGACAATAATTCAATTGCCAACATTATTATTAATAGCTTAAGGGATAGCTAGCATAACTATCTCTCTCTCTCTCACATGATGCGGTCACCTTTATGAATAAAGGCTCAGTTAGCCTGAAGTAACAGTAAAAGTAACCTTACAGTAAAAAAGTAAGACCAATCTATTTCTTACAGATTGAGACGTAATATCTTACTGCTAACTATAATCGTTATAAATGCTTAACATACAACAAAATGAATCAGCTAATTTGTAACGTTACTGTTACTCCCGGCTAACTGAGCTTTTAGCCTTCATTAAATCAAAAAACGAAAGAGGAATGCTTATGAGGTGTATCCACGCTCAAGCGGTGTGGGCATTTAAAAAAATTTGTAAGCAAGATGAGCGTGATAATTGTTTGCCAGGCAATCCAGCTTTGCAGGGTTTTGGTAAAATGATATTAATGGTGCACACTGCTATCTTATATTCTATTGATCCAAACTTCCATATTAAATCTGCGTTAGCCATAAAATTGCATTGAGGGCCAGGCAGTTATACTTTTTAACATGTATAACTGCCTGGCTTTTTTTAACAAGTATAACTGCCTGGCTCTCAATGTCGACAAGAAAATTTCTTTCGTATATTAACATTGTAAAGAAGAACAAATTTCAAGTTTTTATTGTTGTTTTCAATTGAAATATGCGAAAAAAATGTTCTTGGGAACAGTGTGGGCCAGGCATCATATTTTAGAATAATTTTTTTTATTGGTACAAATGAATTTTTTATTATTATTTTGTATTTTTATATGCACATAAATTTAATTTCTGTACTTGTACTGTATTTAATGAATTGCTTAAATTTTTTTGTTATTCGTATTGTTAATTTTTTTCATAACTTTTATTTATATGAAAAAAAAATTAGCGAGTAAAGAGCTGTTTTAAGATATTTTAATTAAATAATTTCATAAATTTTTAATATTTTTAGTAAACAGTCTATAAGTTGTATACTGTGGTCTATAAATTTAATATTTTTTTCTGTAAGACAAAGGCCCGTTTTCACAACTTACCGATAGCTAAAAGTAGACTAAAACCAGCCTTAAAAAAGGTGTTCCATTATTAATACTTTACTTAAACCTAAAATGAGCGATAAAAAAAATTTAGGTTCATCCTACCTGTTAGTTTAAAGTGAAGTTCTAATAATGGAACACTTTTTTTGTTTTTTTTTTTTTATAATATACTTCAACACCATATGACGTGTGTACGTATTTTTAGCAATCACCAACTATTGAAGTCGACCGCAATGTTTACGTGGCTGCAACATTTACGTAAAGAGTAACGAGGTCTTTACATACTTCTACGTTTCAATAAAATCTTTGCATATTTTCCGGAAAAGGATCAGATTTTGTGTAGTTTGACTAAAAGTCCTGAAAATAAAAGGGTATAATATTCCGAGTTGATCGTTGAGGCTCCTTGGACAGCCGACGTTGACTTTAAAATTATTAAGCAGGAATTTATAACAAAAATTACTACCAAGCAAAATAACTAAAAACGCAATGTTAATCATTTTTCTAATGGTTTCTCTTGAAGACAATTTAACTCGTTTAAGTCTAATAGAATAGAAAAGCTTCAGAAGAAAACCAAGTTGAATGCCCTTAACAGAATAATAAAAATTGTTTTGGACAGATACTATTCGATTTATGTGAACATCATACTTCCATATTCGATGATTGATCTTTATAAAAACAAGTACTTCACAGGCTTTGTTTTTCAATGTCGTAATGTTTTTTTACAAAAACTAATTTTGAATTTAGTCAAGATCCAAAATCACTTCAAATAATTCAAGTTGTTATTTTGTATTTATCAAAATATGTAATATGACTCCAGTTATTAAAATTTTCCAAATCATGTTGAAGATTGAGCATTTCATAAGGTTTTTTGTAGCTTGATAAGATTTTTTCATCACAATTTTGTAATTGAAATCAATTTTAATTTTTTAATTCCTCAAGCTAACACTGCAAAGCTCTACGTATGTCTGCAGGAAAGAAACCAGAGTATCTGGCGTGAATCGAGCCCGCAACCCCGGCTAATGAAAATTAAATTTGGTGAACTCAAGCCTAACTAAATATGAAAAATTTCAAATTAAAACTCGACAGTTCAACAAACAAATCACAATTGTTCTATAATAAAATATTTTATAAAATTATATAATTCCCAAATTCTATTAAAAAAATATTTTTATATATTTTTGCTTAAATTTTAGGAATTTTTATTTAAAAGTATTTAAGAACAAGTAAGAGTGCTATATTCGGCTGTGCCGAAGCTTATATATCATTCACCATGGTGAAAGTTGTGTAAAACCGCTCTTAAGAAAGAAATAAATCAACTTTGCTCCACGCCCACTTGTTCAATACCGCCCACATTTTGTCGGATATTGTGTTTTGATAACAAAGATGCTTGTATCTATGTTGGAAACTTTGGCTCTTACCGTCCTCCAGATATACAGAAATCTTGAATGTTTTTGTATGGGAAGTACCACGCCCACTAGTCCAAATGTTGTCGGGTATTATGCTTTGATAACAAAGATGCTTGTACCTTATTTGGAAACTTTTGCTTCGGCCGTTCTCCAGATATACAGAAATCTTGAGTGTTTTTGTGTGGAAAGTACCCTGCCTACTAGTCCAAATTTTGTCGGGTATTGTGCTTTGATACCAAAGATGCTTGTACCTAATTTGGAAACGTTGGCTTCGGCCGTATTCCAGATATACATAAAAATAAAGTAAAAAAAAAAAAACAATGACAGCCAGGGCTATTGAGGTAAAATAAGAGGCAGTCTGGGTTTTTTGCTTATATCGCAGCCATTTGTGGATCGATCTTGCTGAATTTCAATAGCAAACAATTCCGGACTATATATGACAGGAATATTTAATTACCAAGTCCCCATCATTTATGGGGTCTTCAGAATACCCATTTCAACGGACAGACAGATGGACATCGTTAAATCAACTTCGCTACTTATAAGTATGGGCCCAACATCAATATTGTAGAAATTACAAACGGAATGCCAAACTTAAAAGGGTATATAGTTTTATCTTTGGTAAAGCGTAAAAAAAATATTTATTAATATTTACGAACTTAATTTAAACTTCGTGAGTGAGCGTGCTTCACTGCAAACATTTTATAAGTGAGTGTGCGTGATCGTGTGAATTATGGAATATATCGATAATGAACGTTCGTGATTTAATTTATTTACCTTGAGAGCGGGCGTGACTACAGACGCGTCCAGCTCTACTTACGACTTGGTATTTAAAAGGAAACAAATGGCATCGTACAGGGTTTGCCGCCATTTTGGTAAACATTAGTTTTGACAGTTCATATTTGGCAGTCGTAAAGAAGACACGTGGCAAATTTATTATGGATAAATATTCGATTAACCAACGTGTTTTAATCGTTTAAACATTTTATCAAAATCAATCATCGATTACTATGACGATGAGAAACTTACGTGAAATTTTTGGGAAAAACAACGTGCCAACAAAACGCACTATTTATCGTGTAGTGAATGATTTCGAAGAAATAGGGTCTGTAGTTGATAGGCCCAAGCATGGACCACAACGTACTGCAAGATCGGCTGAAAACATAACTGCTGCTCACGAAAGTGTTCAAAACAATCCATTAACCTCAATTCGACGCCGTGCTCAGGAGCTTGGTCTTTAAAGAACAACTTTGGACACAATTTTGCACAAGGATTTGCATTTGTTTCCATTTAAGATTCAGTTGACACAAGAGCTTCTTCCACAAGACCATTGACGCTGTCGTACATATGCCAATAGGATGGTACAGCTCGCCCATGACAACCCCGATTTTCATGAAAAAATCATAGCGAGTGACGAGGCACATTTTCATTTGAGTGGATATGTGAATAAACAGAATTGTCAGTTCTGGGCAATGAAAAACCCTTAAATTATTAACTTCCATTAAAAGTGGCAGCCTGGTGTGATATTTGGTCAGGAGGAATCATTTGACGGCATTACGGTAACTGTGAATGGGGAGCGATATCGTGAAATGATTGAACACTTTTTAACGCCACAACTGCATGCTTTGGGCTTGATTAACATGTGGTATCAACAAGACGATGCCACATCGCATTCAGCCAGGATTACAATGGAATTACTGCGAGTAACATACCTTCCCGCGGACACCATGTACAAAAAGATAAAAAAAACATGACGCGTTTGTCTTCTTAGTCTTTTTCCAGTGCTGTTTAAACAGTTGTTAATTTTTTAAGGCTTAATTAAAAAACAGTTTATAAATGTTCTCTATTACTTACTTTATTAATGACCCGAATGTAGCGTTTTTAATGGGCAACTTTTGCCTTCCCCAGTAGCTGATTTACTATCTCTATGTCTTAAAAATTGGTAAATTTAAATTCCTTATTAGTGATTCGCAATATATATTTTATTAAATTATATTCCTTAAATTATTTTCCATTTGTAAAACTGATTAAGCCGGAGAAGTATTTCGCGCGTTATTGTGTTTATCTTTTAAGGCCAATCAGGCCAACGTTGCTTGTCTGCATTTCGTACGTGTCATGAAAATGTTCCGAGTAAAGACTCAGTTAGTCGGGAGTAACACTAACTTAGCCATACCGTAAAAAAATGAGACCAATCTATTTCTCACAGATTGAGACGTAACATTTTACTGCTAACTATTATCGTTCTAACTGCTTTGCATACAACAAGATGAAGCAGCTGATTTGCAACATTACTGTTTGTCCCGGCTAACAGAGCCCTAACTGTTGTGGGGTTTTAAATATTTAAGGTTATTATCAATTTATACATAACCTTATTTTATTAGTAGGTCAAAGGGGGGTTGATTTAAGTCTCTATTAAGACCTATTTCAACTAAAATCCTCCTCAATTTTTTCGGTGTGGCTAATACGACTTTTTTGTTGCGACAGCTTTAGCAGCTTAAAAGTTGCAAAAATACAGGGCATTCGATTTTCGGACATACTCTTTACTTTGTAGTGGTTTTGCCATTAAGTGTGATACAAAAATGTATAGAGAAGCACATTGGTTTCTTTTTTTCATACCAAAATTAATCGTGTATAAAGAATGGCGTCTTTATTTGTGCCTGTGTAAAGTTTTGTGGTTTTGTGTGCCAATAGAGTTGTGGCTTGGCAAATTGTGTTGTTCTATTTATATGTTATTCAAACTTTTCAGTTAAATACAGTCTATAGTAATTGGCGGAAAAGAGTGGGCGAAATAATGGCGTATGATTTTTAAAGGAAATGTGGTAGTTTTGAATATTATATTTTATAAATTTCGTATACGTTGTTGATTCTTATTTTTGCTACTGCTTCTTTGCCACAACAAGTGCTACAAAACAAGACCACACACAGGAGAACAACTTTTAAAAAGAATTTTACAAAAAAACAAAATTTTATGAAAAAAAATAATAAATTATTTTTTGGATTTGGCCTCTTTCATTGTTAATCCTGTAAAAATTTCTTTTTAATATTCATAATTAAATAGTTGGCTACAATGACAACCGATACAACTGGCGCCAGTTTCAATTGTTGTAGTTTCCCTCGGTCACAGAGCAATAGCAAATTTAAATTGTCATTTTAAACCACAGCATAACCGATGCAACTAATGAATGTCAAAATATTTTATGCGATCATTAGTAACAGAGAGAGTGACAAAAAAATTTATCGGATAAATTACATTTCATTGCTTTTCCTACCATTTGAATGGACGAGTGTACATATTAGTGTGTGTGTGTGTGTCACACTTGACACATTAGCAGCCACCAACAACAAAAAGGTCCCTTGCATATGCGTGTATCCCTGTTAGAAAGATTGTGTTTACACGGCAGACCTCATGCACTTGAGGTTGGTTCTTAACAATTAGTATTCATACTGATACCGATATTGAAAACCGAATATGTTCAAAACGAAACATAAGTGGTCTTCCACCATGTTCGTATTTCGTATCAATGATTCTTTGTTCCTCAATAGACGTCTGACTGCTTGTCAAGTGGAATCTGATACCAAATGTCGGTATA
This sequence comes from Pollenia labialis, assembly GCA_949318255.1. Taxonomy (NCBI): domain Eukaryota; kingdom Metazoa; phylum Arthropoda; class Insecta; order Diptera; family Polleniidae; genus Pollenia; species Pollenia labialis. Next base: position 64,563,117 of record OX439140.1, on the reverse strand, counting down.
CAGTATGTGTGATTTGATTAGTGGTTGATTTTACCAAAAACATGAACGGCATTTTGAGTCAATAGGATTTTTCAGAAAAAAACATTTTAGATTCGATATAAAAACCCGAAGGTATTTTGGTTTTACAATTTTTTTAAGACAAATTTAAAAAAAAAACAAGTAAGAGTGCTATATTCGGCTATGCCGAATCTTATATACCCTTCACCACGGTGCAATAAGAACAAAAAGTTATGTAAACACCATTAAGATATAAATAACTATATTTTATGCCAAGCCCACTTTTCCAAACCGTCAACTTTTTCTCTTTCCATACATAGAGGAAAATAGACCGACATCGGCAAATAAACTTCGCTGTACATGCATGTATTTGTTATGTGTAAAACAACAGCAACATGGAATTTTATGGAAAAAATTAAAGGCAGTCGATCTTAACGGAGCCGATGTGATAGAGGTATACAACCAAGACCCCGTCTTCGAAAACGCCATTTCAACAGACGGACATGGTCAACTTATATGTTTGTATATAACCTTACACGTTCGGTGAAGGGTATAAAAATAAACATGATTTGAGTTTACATTTTAAAATACTTTTCGGGGAGATCTATGGTTCTCGAAAGTGGGTATGTAAAAAAAAAATTGAATTTTGGATAACTTTTTTGTGCCTGAACCGATTTTACCGATGTTCTACTAAAAATGTCCGATATTTTTATTTTTATTGATAGTAGATGTTAGATGTTTCAAGTGTGAACGCGTATTTCACATTTTCAACATCTTCCATGCGTTCCCTCGAAATGTATGCAAGTGTACAAAAGGTATTAACTGGTGCTCAATGTTGCCACATCATAACACAGTCCTTTTTGCCAAAATTGGGTGATATTGATATGTTCAATATATTTAATCAGTCTAATTACGGTTGTCGTTAACGACTGTGTTTTTTTTTTGTAGTAGATTACAGAACTGAGGTTGTTTGTTACTTTAATCTATTACAAAAAACGACAACCACAATAAGGCTGAATGTTTTAGTAAGTGCCGGTTCACACACAAGTCAAGTTTGACTCGTCAAGCTTTTAGGAGAGAGGGGAAAAGAAATGGCCTCCTCTTTCTCTCAAGACTTGGCGACAGTGCATTGGCTTCATATAATGAATCGAAAAAATTAAAGTGTGATCGTAGAAAGATGAAATTGCGTATACTAAAGCTACGGTCACACTTGTCAAATATTTGACGAAAAAAACGGAACCAACAAGCAAACTAAATAATTATTTCCTTTATTTCCAATATTTATTTTGTTTATAATTTCACATCTTACAGAAAACAGTTGTTTGCTATATCTAGCGGTATAATAAGCTTTATTTTGTGATATTAAGAGTTTGTTAAATATCACTTACTATTAACAAAAGTAGTGGTTACGCTTATTTGGACAAATATTTAATAAGTGTGACCGTAGCTTAATACTAAATGCCTCGTTGCTGTTACGTAAATTATACGTGGCGTTGCAATTTTTAAATTTTTTCTCCGCTTTTACGTACGGAACATTATGTTTGTTAATGTTTATTGACAAAGCGAACATTTCATCGACACACACAACATTTTCTTTAAAAGGTTGTATGTTTGTTAGTTTGTAGCCCAATCAAGCACAACCCGGTTAATGGATTTGAATGAAATTTGTTATACGGATAGCATATCGCCCAGATTCTAATAAAGATACTTTTTAAGATGTAAAAACGTTTTTCTTGTACTTTAGTACGTTTAACCTTTCGTACCTTTTCTCTTTTCAAAAAATTTGGTGAAGAAATATCATATGGCCCAAAAAATTTATACTTATGGGACTTTTTCTCTTTTTGATAAATTTGGTATACAGACAACCGGAATATATGTACTTACATATCTGTGGCATTTTGACAACACATCTTAAGTCCAGATAAGATAGCAAAAAAAGGTTAAAAAAAACTATGTGAAAAGATAATTTTTATCAAATAATAAAATAATCCGAAATTAACGAAAATTTTAAAATCGTAAACAAAAATGGTTTTTGATTTTTGTATAATTAACAGCATTTTTTTAAATTTGACTTAAGATGTTTTGTCAAAAGGCACCACTTGCTTTTCATATGGACAGTTGAATGACCGCTTCTCAAGAATATTAAGCGCTCAAAACTAATATGTATGTACTTACATAGTATGTGTTGGCGAAAAATAATAACTTTTATAAAATATTCAATATTTTCCAGGAATATTTTTGTTTGTATATTTCTGTTACGAGGCTTACTTTAGCTTTGGCTAGCAATGAAGTAAATTGTACAGAAAATGTATACAACTATTAGATACCAGCAGAATGCAATGCATTTTCTGGCCCGCTACGGCCTTCGTCAGCATTCTTTTTATCTTATAACTGGATAGTGCCTATTTTAAATTTTATTTTTTAGCAAATAGTATCTGGGAACTTATTTTTCATGGTGATATTGCATAGAATAAGACTATTAAAGTATAAAAGCTTTTAAAATTTTAATTTTACTTAGAATACACATTCGAATAATATGAAATTTTTTTTAATATTGTTTATTGGAATATTTAAACATAAAATAAGTATAGATTTAGGGCCATTATTACAACTTGCCAATAGTTAAAAGTCGGATTTTGTTGGACCGGTGAATAGCTTTGCATTATTACAACTTCCATTTTTTATTGCTGTTATTTTCAATTATAATAATATTTAATAGATGAAAACATAATAAATTACGGTTTTATAATGCAAAGCAATTTATCGGTCCGACAAAATCCGACTTTTAACTATTGGCAAGTTGTAATAATGGCCCTTAGAAAACTACATAATATTTTTGTTAATTTTTTATAGGATAAAGCCACTTCTTTACATCTTGCCTTAATTTTTACGTTGACAAAGTCACGGATAAAAGCTACCCTACAAACATTTTTGAAATTTTTTGGCGATGATTACGCGATCCTATTCAGGGAATACGAATCGCTAACCATCGCCTACGCCTTACAACTAGGCGATTAATATGCGAGTGCACACAAGTAGAGGCAATCATCAGTGTTTTTTTATAACTTTCGATAGAATTTCTTTTTCTTGTTGTTTTGTTAAGGTAACGGGAAAATAAATATTTGGTTTCAAGGGCAATTAGCAAAATTGTCATTCCAGTTGAGCAAGTGATTTGTGAAAGGTGTTTTATTGAAATTCATATAAAGAATATAACAATTTCCATCGCCGAATCATCGCTTGCGAATTGCCGGCGATTCGCGGGCGATGATTCGTCGATGGAAATTTTTTGCAGGGTAGTATTAAATAAATTACTTACGGAACGATTTACATATACATATATACATAGAAAGACAAATCTCATACTAAATTAAAATTTTTTTCTTCTTACTTTAGTACGAGTCGTACTCAAAAATTTAAGTGCGCATAACACTTAAAACTCTTTAAAACTATCCAAATTAATATAACTTTCGAAAACCAATATGAGTGCATATGCGTGTGTTTGTAAAAGTTTGTTGTATAGATACAACAACAACACTACATGAAGAAATATTTTAATTATGTTCATGTTGAAAGAGTAAAATAATAAGAAATAATCCCCATATTCTATTTGTTTAAATTATTTAGTTAAATACATCAAATTTTCAAAGTATAATAACTACGAGAACTGTATTGGGCATGCTGCTGGTGTCTGTAGGCAATGGGCTGAATACAACAAAAGTGAAATACACATGTGTAACGGGTAAGTAAAATGATAATATTCTCTCTGGATCTGTGTGGGTAAGTGTTTAGGGGCTAGAATCAATATAATATAATCTCACTCTCGGATTATTTCAAATACGAATCAAAATTAAACCGTCTTAGAAATTCTTGAATCAGAATAAAGATTAACTGCCTGTTTTTAGAAAACGTAAGCAAGTGAGTGAGTGAGAAATTATATTGAAAACAACAATAAAAAACGAAAATTTGTTTTTGTTTTCAATATAATTTCTCACTCACTCACTTGCTTACGTTTTCTAAAAACAGGCAGTAAATCAACTTTATAATACGTGAATCAAGTGCACTTTGAGATTGATTTCATTTCAGTTTAACTTAATCTCATTTTGGGATTATTTCAAGTACGAATTCGGTATTTCGCACTTGAACATCCGTACTTCAATCAAGCATTCTGTACTTGATTAAATAAAATCCGTACTTACCGTTTTATTGACTGTGATGAAGGGAACTGATGTGAAAACTATAAACACCTTTTACGTAGGCTACTCCAGGATCGATCTTATCCACATAGGAACTCTAGTCATGAAGGTGTCCTATGATCTGTCAATTTTGGATTTCTGCCGAATACCAGGGGCCTAATTCTGGCAGTCGTGATCGAGTACTTTCTCGATTCAAAAGCAATTTTATTTCAGTCGATACTGAACGAATCGAAATTATTTTTTTAGTATTCTGAAACTCAAATTAATTCTTTATAACACTGAAAAAAAATTCCGATTCGTTCAGTATTGACTGAAATAATTAGATATTAAATTGCTTTCGAATCCAGAAAATACTCGATTACGACTGCCAGTATCAGGCCCCAGGTATTGTCTGCATTGTGTCTCGGAGTATGTTATACCGTGTTCAGATATGCACCTTAATTGAGTTTTGCGCAATAAATGCCATTATTGATCTCAATTATCCGTATAAAACTTTAATATATTTATTGTTCAATTCAAACGATATTGTTATAATTTTGATTAAAATTAAAATGCAACACTGCCACAAGTGTGTTTAGTGACCAAAACACAACTCACTAAACAAAGTGTTTTGACATTTGACAACTGAAATTTCAACAACACAAAGGTCCATCCATTACTCCACGTCTACAACTGACATGATTTGCTGTTATAATAAAAGCGCTGTTAAAACATTTGCATTAACAACCGTGTTAAAACATGAGAAAACCTATAACATGATGAGTCTATACCTAACACTAACATCATATTAGTGTTAACGTTAAGCATTTCATGTCAGTTGTAGACTGCGTGTTAAGGGCATGGCAGATAAATCTTTTGCTTCGCGTGGCGTTAGAGATTTGCTTTGACATCCAAGATGAAATATTCATACTTATACTAAACATGTCACATAAAGTAGTTTTCACGCAGAGCGAAGCGAAAAGTTAGGCAACTCTCATCTTTTTGCGCACTTTGACAGTCTGCTAGTATAATTTTTTTTTATTTATTTATTTTTAACAAGCAATTCGTGTGCGTTGTCAAAGTATTTATTGTGACATACACCTTTTGCGTTACGCATTTCTGTAAAAGTTAGAAACGTCATTTTTAGAAACACGCTTCAATTACCCACAATACCGCCTTAACGTACATACATATTTTGTTTCCTTTTGATAATTATCTTCAAAAATTCCAAATTTATTCAAATTATTGTTTTTTTTTACTTTTATTTTGTTATCAAATTTTCAATTTGAAAACACAAAAGTAATTTGATTTTATATTTTTAATTTTTTTTCTATGACAATTACAGTCGTAACCGGCATATGAAATATAATAGAATGGTCTACGCCAGCTATTGTGTGCCTTTGTATAAAATGTAATAAGTTTAAATTTGACAACGTATCTACGTCGTACGCCACTACGCTCTTACGGTGTAATTGTGTATCTACGGTAAAATGTTGTTATGAGGTATGCAGCTAAATTGTGTATGTGTGAACAGAAAGATAATTTTGTTAATAAACCGAAAACCGAATAGTCGTCATTATAATCTGCTTTTGTTAAATTTTATAGAGTAAATTACGCTATTACTGATCCTTTTTGAAGGTTATGTACACAATTTAATTCTTTGTCACAATTTGTTGATTTTTCTTTATGTTTAAATTCCATAAATCATAACATTATTGTTTTTCTTGACTTTTTATGTACATACATATGTGTGTACTTACATATATTCTGTAAAGTTGGTTACTATATTTTAAAATGCATAATGTTATTCATTAATTTTAAATCAATATTGTTATTAGTCTGTAAGGATAATGTTCATTGATTAAATAAATAAATAAATATTAACTCAATAAGAAATGTATATCTAAACATCATATTACACCAAAAGGTTAAATATCCTTTGATTTTCCTTTCATACACCCCAAGGGGGGGAGTTGTGGTTAAGGGTACAATAATAAGAAGATAAATAAAGCTTGTTTCATTACGCCGCAGTTTTAGAAACATCTTTTCATTAAAGGTATTCACTTCAAAAGTTGCACCCTTGCGAAAAAGCAAAAGTGCAAAAACATAACAGCAACATAGATAATTATATCGCACAAACGATGCAAAATTATCAGGGTCTAAGTAAGTGCAAGATTACACTGTGCTCGAAATTGACACTTTTTTTGAAATAAGCTGGGCACTTGGCGTTTTAACATAATTCGGGTATGCTGAATCCAATGGAGCTTACCGTTTTTTTTTTAGTTTAGCTCTTGTTTTCGAGATATTCGGTTATTTCGAAAATGGAGGAGGCTGCACAACATATATTCGCATAACTCAGACCCCTATTATGAGTTACATTCGATAAACGATTTTCGCTGGCTATCGAACATCGACTATCGAATGTTAATTTGGTATTATGAGTTGGCAGAACTGTCGAAAATTTCGTTGTGCATCGAATTTTTCAACGAAAACAAATTTGCTTTCGACGGTGCAAATAAATGTAACAAACTTGTTGAAAATTTAACTATTTGATAATTTTTTTTGTGTTCGTATACCAAATGCCATATTCTTTATCAGTTTTGTTCATTTTATGCAAGTCCAACGTCGTAAACAGCAATTGGAAACGCCCGTATTCCTTATGGAACAAAATTCTTTTTTGCAGCAAAGTTCAGCATGTAAAAAATTGCGATGAAACCCCACTGAAGCTAAATTATTTGAAAACAACCATAATACCGCCGTGGTCACGTTTAACTTTAATTTAATTTTTTAAAATTGTAAACAACATTTTTTATTTTAAGTGACAGCTGATCGAAAATGTACTTCTGTGAATTAACAAAATCGCAATAGTAAATTTTTATCGAATGCGCGCCATAATAACAAATGGAAATTCGTTTGATCAGCTAATTCGACTGCTGTCGAAAATCGAATTTAGTTCATAGCAGGCACCTCAAAAACGGTTTAGTTTTTTGAAATTACTAAAAAACCGACATTCCGCAATTAAATTTCCTTTAATTTAAGAACTTAATTAAACAGCCATATATGTATGGTTGCAATTCTTAAATTTGGCCCCTGCAGCGCCTAGGATGCCCCTAGATGGGTCAAATTTATGGCCAACCACTGTTTTTTTTCATCTCAATCATTTATTTCGAACATACATACCCGCTATCTCCATTCCTTAATTGGGCTCCCTTACAAAATGTTCAATGCAGACTAGAAATATATTGAAGAAAAGTCCCATAAAGGCCCAGGAGTCGCCCCTTGTGAGATGTAATCTATGACCGACCTTAATTAATTTTTTATCCTTAACATTTTCTCGAGATATACTTGCCCCTCATCTCCACTTCTTAGGGGGGGGGGGCTCCCATACAAATATTGCGTTTTATGAAATTCTTAAATTAATTAAAATTTTACGACTTTTGTGAATAAAAATTTTTCCAAAAAAATATTATGTTTCTAAAACGACTGCGCATATAAGAAAAAAGTTTTACTTTTCTGAAAGGAAATTTATGGCATTGCCATATGGGTATTTCCACAGAAAATTACCCCTTAAAGCTCAAAAATTAAATTATTATTTTGAATTTTTTTCCGCTAATATAATACAAAATAAGTGTATCTGTCATTTTCCGAAAGCTTAACTTTAATTTTCATTATACTAACAAAAATATGCTACTTTGAGTTACCCATAATAAATGAAATCAAACACAAAAAACTTAACTTTTTAAAATGTAACGACAGCTACTTTAAAAAAAAATTTTTTTGTTAGCTAATTGCTTTGGTTTGAAAATAAATCCATTCCTTAAACAAAACAAAATGTTACAATACATGATGCACATTTATAAAGTAACGACCATTACTTTTTTAAATGGTCAAAAAAGTATTGAAATTATATTTTTTATGAATTCTTTCGGTTGCTGCCGTTGCTTGAACTTTCGTAAGTCCAAAATGGAGCAATCTTCGTGGCATATTTGGATAGGTTGGAATTTTATTTAAGAAATCTCCAAAAATCGGTAACGACCGTTACTTTGGAAACACCCATATTGAAAAAAAAATGCTTAAACAGTACTCATGAAATTAACTCTAAACAACAACGCAGAAATACCATTTTGACGTACATTTTTTTCTTTGAATGGAAAAAAATAAATAATTGTAGTGTTTTGTAAAAAATTAAAAAAGAATAAGCGTCAAAATAATGGAAGAAGCAGAAATAATAAAAATACTGGAATACTTATCTAAAAATTATTTTTAGGTAGATAAGTTATTAATTCGACTTGTAAATTAATAATATTATTTAATTTTGTGTTATTTTTAAGAAACTTACGATTGAATTTTATTTTAAAAAAATGTTTTAAAATAATCGCAAGTGCATACGCATTTTTGAAAATTGCCAAATGGAAAGTGCGTTGTTTAAAAATGGGTTAAAAAATTCTGAAAATTTAAGATGCAACCAAAATGGGTTGCTCACGTCAAATAAGTGCAACTATGCTTTTTTGCAAAAATTGACGTGAATACCTTTATTTTTTTTTAATTTTAAGGTGGCTCTACTTGCTTTTGAACTCAAAATATTTTAAAACTATATTTTTATTTCAAACAAAATTAAATAATCAAGTTCATGGACAAGGGATAAAAAAATATTCTAATAATCATGGTGAATGCGAAAGTCCATCATTAATTTTTGAAGACGCTCACTGTTCTATTTTATAAAGATTTATTTAGAATTTTTTTTTTATAGTTACAAGCAAACTTTGTAAATAAACAATTTGAACAAAAGTCTCCGCATAAACGTAAAGGAATGTCATGTTGTTGTAATTCCAAAATAGGCACGTGATCTTGATAAAAGTTTTCGGATAAATACACGGAAAAAATAAATTAATGTTAATTTTGTTTTGTAAATATTTAAAATAAAGGTGATCAATGAACATCATTCTTGAAGTTGTTGTTGTATTTATAGTTTTTTTTTTTTTTTTTTTTTTGTTTTACATAATATGTATTTTAGTTGTTGTTGATTTCAAAATATTTACAAATATAACAGTAAATATTTTGAAATTGGAATTTATTTATCTTCATTTGTTTAGAAAACAATGCTAAACAATTGAATAAATCGAATCCACTTCTACAGCTGAGTTATGAAACAGCAGAGGGAGTGTAAACATACATTTCAATGGAATCAGGTTATTTCTTAACAAGTTGTTGTTATAGGTCAGTGTGCAAAAATGAGAATAAAACAAGTAAAAACACTGATTCCAAATCTAAACATTACCATCATCACCACAACCAGTTCCACTGCCTCTACAACCACCTCCATCACCAGCAGAAGCGGCAACTACACGCACAACAACACTATTATTTTTATTTAAACAATTGTTATTGTTGATGTCAGTTTGTTCTTTAAACAATTATGTTTATATTAAAGTTGTTTAGAAGAATGATTCCGAACGGGGTGGTTAGTATAAAATTTAATTGAATAATTGTTTAAATTATTCTCGTTATGTTTTAAACCTTAACAGGGTTAAACATACCCAGCAAAAACTTGGCAATGACTTGCAAATACTGTACACCTTACCTTTCAATGACTACTTCATACCATCTGCAATGCATAGCAGTAGCTTAGTAATGGCTGACATTAGGAATAGGCAAAAAATATCGATATATCAAAATATCGATATTTAAAAAAATATAATCGATATATATCGCCGATATTTTAAATACCGATGTATCGATATTGAAATTAGACTATCGAATTCGATATTTTTTAAAGTCAGTCTTTATTAAGAACTCTAAATTTTAGCCGTTTTTCAAACAATATGTTTTTTAAGAATTGGAATCATTGCATGCATCATATATTTTTTGTAAACAAATATGAAGATCTAAAATAATTGGCATTTATAAGAATCAGTACCGGATACAAGAAGCAGATTGTATGGAGTGCACATAAAACAGAGAGTGCTCCTGATGTCCATATCTGATGATTACTGGTTTGACTAAAACCAGTTGGTACTTTTGGGGTGCAATACAAATTTTAAGGAAATTTGGTACTTCCATGACTTATTTACTTCCATTTAAATTTTTCGTAATTTATTTTTTTTCTTATGGTTTTTTTTGTATTCTTCCCTTTTGTTTTTGTTATAATTGAATTTTTTGTTTTGATTAAATTTTTTTGTTTTTATTAATTTTTTTAAATAAAATGAAACAATAAAAAGTAACAATGTAATTTCATATAGTGAATTTGTTCATACATATGTTTGTACAAAGGTATACTGAATTTTTTAATTTGGTAATAGTTTCAGCAAAATACGTTCGATATATCGATATTTTTGAAATAATAAATATCGATACTCTAAAAAAATATCGATTCGATATATATCGATATATTTTTTCAACTTGTCCATCCCTAGCTGACATATAATCTGATACATAAGTATTTGTTGATGAGTTGATTAACAAAGTTTATAATTGAGTCATAATAAAATGCATCTAAGGCTTTTTTTATTAAATTTTATACAAGGCGATTTTAAATATTTTTTCCTACAATTTTTAATTGATTTGAATATGAAAAACATAAATACTTAATTGAATTTGATATGTTTTTAAAATTAAAAAATTTAAATCAAAACTACACTACCTAATAAACTAAACGATATTATAACGATATCGTCTAGGTGATACATATAAATAATAATATATGATATCGATCTTGTATCATAAACGTATTTAGATTATACCTTTTCATGACAATATCATATCGCTTTTGCAACCATTTCGTTCTCTGGTTTGTTGGGTATATTTATTTCCTTTATGCAGGGTAGTCAAATGTTGTATTAGAACTAAATTCAATTAAAAACATAATTTGTTTGACAAATTCAGTATTGTTGGCACCAATGTGAACGTACGTTTTCCTAAGCGAATATGGTAATGACCATGGAAACCAGAAATATGCTCTAAAAACTCGTTTTATTCGCATAAAATATGCAGGAAAAACTTGAAAATTTTAAAAATATGCCCCAAAAAATTTAAAAATGGCTTTTTTGAAAACTAAATATTCCACAATTTAATAACAGTTCCATGTCATAAGAACAATCCTAAAATTATAATCGGGAAAGCCCAAACTCCAATGTATTTTCAGACGAATTTTCGAGTTGAGTTGTTAACCGTTATAGGGGCCTTAAAGGACTTAAAGGACCCACAAAAACTCGCGACTCCGACTCCAAAGTTTTTCGGCATAAAAAAGTCTATGATCACACTATGAAAGTTTTCTTTCAGAAAGTCTGAGTTTATTGGTCAGAGGGGAAGAGAACATGCTTTTCTTTTCTCCTCTCTCACCCATAAACTCAGACTTTCTAAAAGAAAACTTTCATAGTGTGAACCCAGACAAATAAAAAAAAATTTCCAAAATAAAAATTATCTTCTAAAAACACATTTAAAATTTAAATAAATGGTTTATGAATACTGCTCTTATGTGCTGTTTCCAAATGACGATGAACTGAGTGCTTTTTATATAAATTTTACTACATAATCAATCGCCTGTCATTTGGAACCAACACATTAATATTTGCGTACGGTAATTTTTTTCTCAAAAACTCTAATTTTTAGAAGGCCGTACGGTAATGAAAAAATAAAAGTAAACATCACTGTGTATCATATACATTTAGCATCAAGATTACAGTAGGAGTCGGAGTCGTGAGTCGGAGTCAGAGCCGCACTTAAAAAATTTCAGCGTTTGGAGTCGGAGTCGGAGTTAGTACTTATTTCGGACGACTCCACAGCCCTGATGGAAATTTTGGAAAATTGTGAACTGATTCAAAAAGAATTTAATTTGCAGTAAAATATTTTTGGGGTGAATTTAATCCAAACAACAACAACATATTTGGATGGTTAACGGACACAAAGAGTCTAATATGGAAAACAGTTTTTATGGGTAGTATGGTAGAAAATATAGATCGATTCTCACTTCGTACTTTCCGCACGAGGTTTACATGAACAAAGAACCAGCAAATACGGACGGATGAAAATGGTTAGATCACTTAAAAAAGTGATTCTGACTCGATCAGTGTACTAAAAGATTTGTCCAGATTTCTATGTATTACACACATCTCCAAAAACGTATATTATTGCTTATTCATATATAAAATCTTAAAGTTTAAAATAGCTTTGTCTTTAACGACAACCTGCTTTTTCTTAAAATTTTCGAGTAAAATTAAATGCAGATAGCGAAATTGAAGCAAGATGTTGGGTTAACAGTTAAATATTTAAAGCACAAAAGCCAAAATTCCGCAAAAACATTTTTTTATTTGCTGCGAAAGCTCTTGTAGGCATCTAAAAAATTCAATATGTATCAAATTATGCCTCAAAAAGGCAAAATATGCGATAAAAACTTAAAAAATGCTGCAAAAAGGCTCTATTAGCTAAATTATGCAAAAAAATGGTACAAAGGGTAAAATATGTAAAAATATGCACTAACAAATCGATGCCAAAATTTATTAAAAGCTCTAAATCGGATAAATATATTGTTTCTGCCTTCATTGGTCGCACAAGAAAAAACATGCAATTGCATATTTATGGTTTCCCTGGTAATGACTTATTTAACTCCCTATTTGTAAGCGAGCGTGGTAAGTAGAACTTGCCACCAATGACATCGCCGTGTTCAAATAATGAGTTAAAATGGCAATGTATAAGTAGTGATATATATATATATATGTATATGTCCTTTATTTATCTAAATATAAATAGAATTACATTTCTGAACACCATAAATACTTAAATAAAGTTCAGTGTGAACATAGGGCGTCAAATTTGTTGACGTTTCTGTAATCGTAGTAGTTTAAGGCCCGTTTTCACAACTTACCGATAGCTTAAAGTAGACTTTAACCGGCCTTATAAAAAGTGTTCTATTATTATAACTTTAGTTTAACCTTAAGTGACCGATAAAGTAAATTAGGGTTCATCCTACCTGGTAGCTTAAAGTAAAGTTGTAATAATGGAACACTTTGTATGCGGCCGATAAAATCCTGCCTTTAGCTATCGCTAAGTTGTGCAAACGCGCTTAAGAATGAGGGCTGATTGGACCACTGCACTCCGATCCTAGTGTTGGGGCTGCCAACTACCTCTAGGCAGGCAAAAAAAATACAGTTTCAGATTTAATGTGTAGTCTGGATTACCACCTAATTACCTGAGGCGCCCCGGTGTTAGCATGCCATTCAGGTTACTCATAGCTGTACGCCTTCTCACTCTAGCTGACATCAGACGGGTGTTTGAACGTCATTACCAGGGGATACTTGGCCAAAGGACCGGAAGTAGTGAGCTGCTTGGGAAATCCAGCAGAGGAATTGCTTCTTGCTATTCCCAAGTGAATAGCAGGCAGATAGCGTTCCACACCGAAGTGCACCTCTGTGAAAACCCCCACCTCCCAGAGTAGTGAACAGTAGTTATATTAGCTTCTTAACTCATTACTTTGCAATGTAAGTTTTTTGCTGGGTAGTTGCAGTGAATTGAAATGATTTTATAAATGTAACGATATTGTTTTTCCAGCACGCACAAAAAAAAAATATTGCCGAATTATTTTCAAACAAGCGCTTGTTTGAAAATATTTTTAATTTCTACAAATTTTTTTACTGATTCAATTAATATTTTTGTTTGATTTTTATTTAACCAAAAAAAAAATGTTGACAACTATTCAAAAAAATACACATACATACAGTCTATTTTTGGACGCTTTAAAAAAGTACATGATAAAATAACGTGACGAGGTTTGTAGTGAAAAAAAACAAAAACAACAACATTATAAGAAACAAAATACATTTTTGGTTGGTTTTAAATTTGGCAAAAAATAATGAAAAACAAAATCCCAAAATCTGCTGCCGGTTTTGGTTACATTTTATTTTTTATATTTTGTTTTTTTATAAAACTAAAGCGTTTTTACTTTAAAAATCTTTCTGCTAGAATTTATTTTTTAAAAAGTTCGTCGGTTCGTGTTTCTAAAGAGTAACCTTAATGTACAAAAATGAAAAGTAACCTTTCAGGGTTAATCTATTACCAAACAGTCGCTGGCGTATTTTAAATCCGCGAACTACGATAAATAATGATTCCAACATTTTTTTGCAAGGAATTTGTCTTCATATATTTCAAAATATATTTATGTACATAGAAACAAAACTTTTTGAAGCAAATATCAAAACTCTTATTGTTTATTAAATTAATCAACATTAAACGTCAGATTTTATTTTATTTAAATATTTAGATTTGTTTGCATCGTCATAATTTCGTCAAAATAAAGTTTTACTTCAGAAATAACAATAATAATCTTAATAATAAACAAAAAAGACTAAAAATACTATTTTGCATTAAAAGATTTTGCTGTTATTGTTTACAAACACTCCTTTCTCATTATCACATGCTCTCGCTTTCTCTTTCTAGCTCTTGTATTTTGTACCACTTGCCGTATATTTCATTCTGTCACTTCTTTAGAAATTTGAAATTGATGTTGGTAATTTCGATGCTGATAATAATAATAATGACGATGATGATGAGCACCCTGATCATAGTAAACAACAAATTATTATTGTTTAAATAACAATTATTTTAAATTTAAACAATTTACTTTATTTATATTGTTGTTGTTGCTCTTGATGTTAACAATGATGCGTTAGTTGTGATGCGATTATGATATTTATATAATTGGTTATTGTTGTTGTCTCTCATGATCTCCCTGATTTTGATTGTTGCTCATCTTTCAATAAACAGAGCGAATTTTGAATTAGACGATGATAATGAAGATATTTTCGTTTACTTTAAAACTTTTTAAATTGTTGCTTTCGCGTTCACTGATGGTACAACGGATATTTGTATAGTTTCATTACCGTAACACAGGAGGTCTGAGGATCGTCTTCTTTATTTATTGGGGAATTCCCTCAATTGTTTACTAACATTATAATTATTTATCTTGGTTTCTTTAGTTGTTGATGTTTTTCAGTTGTTGTTATTTGTTTCGATTGGATTTAGTTCTATTGCGATTATGTTTGGATGAGATGATTGTTTATTAATGAAATGAAAAATTATTTATAATAAAGTGTTTGGTCGCATGTTTATGAGTTGTTTAGAGGAAATTCAGGTTCAATGTTCGCAAGAATTGCGCCGGCATATGGGAAATTCTCAAATACCATGGTGTACAATGTTTTGATTGATAAAAAACAAACAGGGGGAAGAATCATGTTATTGTGAATTATTCTACAGGAAACAGGTTTGGTAACAAAGTGATTTATTTAAGTAATTTTTACCAATTAGTTCAAACTACTTAGGGCCGGTTTTTGAGATTTGTATTAAGTTTAAACTTAGTTAAACGTAGCCTGAAACTCGGATTTCCGGCGATATTTGATTTTTTTATTATTTCATAAAATACCATAATTTTATACAAAACTAAGCTGTTCCGTTAAAATTCTGTATACAAACTTGGTAATGGAGGCACAAATCTGTTTTCAGATTAACTAAGCCTACCCAGCCAGCAAAATAATCCGACGTCGTTCAGATATCTGAGAGAAACGTCGGCAAAAAAGTCGGAATCGTATACGAATTCTGTCAGATTTCTTACCCAAAAACGTATGAAGTGGTTGACACGAATTCTGACAGACATGTCGTGGGAAGTTTTGGTTTTTTGTCGGCATTTCTGATAGATATCTAACAGAAATCTAATGGAAAAGTCATGGGAAGTTCTGATGTGTTAGCCGAGATTTTTTTGCTTTCGAACTGATAGCTTAAAGAAAAAATTTTATTGCAAAATATGTACATAGTTATAAATTTTACACGTACGTACCTGCTTTAACTTTGGGAATTTTTTTTATGATGTTAAAAATCAGATCGTATCTTTAAAAGTGATTATTAGGAAATTCCTGAATTTATCCGTCTACAAATGTAATGTAAAAATTTACCATCTAAAATTGTCTTTCTTTTGTATGATGCATTAGACATAAATGCCAACTTTGTCATCAATGATACTTTATAAGCGGATTCACCCATTTATTTTCTAACAAAGAAATATGACTTACTGCATACACATTGGGGTGGAGGGATTTTTTTTTCTAAGCTTCCTAGGTAAGGCCTTGAGGTGGCGCATAGGATTTTAATTTGTTAAACTATATCACACATGACAATATAAACAATTTGGGTTAAAACATTTCAATGTTTAAATAATAAAAATTGTTGCAGTGTATTTTTTTTAACATAAAATTGTATTTGTAACGAAGTTATCTAACTTCTGCATTTAAATAACATTTTTACCCGAATGAATCGACTTCGAAATTTAAGTATTTAAATATTTAATCAGGGTTGCCCGGTACTTTTTTTCCTTGTCTCCAAAAAGTTGAAAAGAAACCCCAAATTATATTTATATTTTTTTTTTGGTTTTTTTTTCTTAATTTTTTTTTTTAAATATTAAGAAAAATTTTAACAAGAAATCCCCAAATAAAAATTTTTAGTAAAAAATCACTAAATTTTGTTTGAGCTACTGGTTTCGGCATGTTTTTTTTTTAAATCCCTTTTATGCGATTCCAGTGCGGAATTACAAGCAGAACTTTTTTGAAGACGCATACGCCAATTTAGAAGAATTTGGAGCTTGTTCAATCGGTTGTAGCCCTCCTTAAAATCAACAAAAAAAAAAAATTCAAATATCCGGCATTTATTTAATACTTCGATGCATCATATGTACTTTCCAATAGCCCAGCATTCTATTTCCCAAGCTTTATTTTATTGCCATTTATATTTACCTATTTTTGGGAAAGACATATTTGCTTGAAAATCAAAAATTCTATAATGTTGTCAACGGTTTGAGATTCTTTTTTAAAAAACACCCACTTAAGAAAAATAACAGTTTATTAAGTACCTTTTACACACTTAACAAAAATGGTTATCTTAATTAGGAACCTTAACACCGTATAAGTTGTTGATAAGAGGAAGATAAAAGTTTTGCTACGTTTTCATATTTTATCTACGAATCAAAGACAAATAATTATTAAAAGAAGGGAAAATATATTAAAAATGGGGAAAATCTCCGACTTTTTTTTAAATCCCCAATCCCCATATTACTTTCTTTGTAATTTTTGCTCGCATGAAATCCCCAACTTTGGGGATAAGTCCCCAAGTCTGGCAGTCCTGTATTAAATAGTCATTGGGCCATTTTATATGATGTTTCAAATATTTTTTTAGTAAAGCATTAAATCCATTTTTATGCCCTGTATTGATGGCCGTTCTAACACATCCATATGTGAATTACATTACAATAGACTTTCGTTTTGTCTTTGCGACCGTCAAAATTAATACAAGTCAAAGGATTTCAATTGGCAGTAATGTTCAATTCGTTGTGCAATTTTTTTCTTACTTTCAACTTATCATGACAGGGTTGCATTTTCGTAAATTACTAAAGACTTTGTGGGATAGTGTAAAACGGCCTTTAATGCCACCTGTTACTGCATTTACAATACAATGCGGCAGGCAGGAATCCGATCCAGTCACATACTGTAGCAACACACAGAAAAAAATACCAATGTAAAATTAACATGGAAAAATGTTTCTGCAAAAGTATGCCCTTTATTAAAATGTACCATTATTTCATATTAATTTTAAATGAAAAATATTAACATAATCTTTAATCAGGCTTATTAAATATTATTCACTGATAAAAAAAATGAAAAAAAAATATTAAAATATAAATACATATGGATTCAATATTGAATCCATAAAAACCTGCTTTATATTAAAATCAAAAGTTTATCTTGTTAAATTAACATGTATACATAGTTAAGTATGTTCATTTTTTATTTTCGTCCAAAAAATATGTTATAAAAAGAAGACAATTCCCGAATTCTTTTAATTAAAATTATTTAGTTAAATAGTTCATCAAGTTCTAAAAGTAGAATGATGACGGAAACCATATCGGGCGATTCTGCTGATGCTTCTGTTGACAAAGGAGAATACAAAATAAGTGAAACATGTGTTACAGGGGTAAGTGTTTTGAATTATTCTTAAATAAATACATATGTTGTCTCTGAAGCTTCTTCACACCAATTAGTTTCTACATGAAATTCACGTTGTTTCAACATGAAATAACTTTGATTCAACGTGATTCGGATTGTTATTCCAATTTAATTGACATTTTGCTCTAACTTTTCTGCAATGTTAAATTAACATGAATTATAGTTACTTTAAAAGAAAAAAATGTTGTTTGCAAATAATTATAAAATCAGGTTGAATTAATATGAAACACGTATGAAGCAAAATCACCACCGAAAAATTTTAAGTCAACCTTGTTTTCGACGTTTTTAACTTGATTTTTTCTGTGTGAAGGCTTTACTACTTTTTCCTCATCTTCTTATTTCCCTTCTGTTTTTTTCCTTTTAAGGTTTATTGTTCTTTCATTTAGGCAAAAATATTCTCGCTCCGATTTTGATGTTTCTCTTGACAACAGCTGTATGATAAATGTGGCCAGAGCTGCCGTTTGTGTAATTTCTTACGAAAATTGGTTTTTTTTTAATGTGGAGATGTGAATATTTTTTTCATTTTGGTTTTTTTTTCTAAAAAAATAATACGTACGAATATAAAATTATTTACGAGCTTGTATTGTATTAGTTGTGACAGCACTGAATGTGATACTGACCCAGGGTTGTTAGACTTTTTTCCTCAAAAATCGTCAAAAGTTTTAACAATATTCGTCAAAATCGTCACGAAAATTGAACAAAATCGTCAACAAAACGTCAAACATATAAATTTTACAAATTAAAGACAATTTATTGCATGGATTGGTTCGAAAATATAAATTTTTAGCAAGAAATTCTATTTATGATGAAGAAAGTGATATAGTTAAGTTTTATTCTATTTATTTCAGCAAGTGAGCTGAATATATTTATCATTTAAATAGAAAACATAAGAAAAAATATATTTGCATAAATGCATAACAAAAATTTTTTTATTTCATTTATCCATATTCAGAAAAATAATAAATAAAATCTCATTTGCCTTTAACTCTAGCTTTTTTTAGCGCTATCTCTATTGCAAATTGTTTTTATTGTAAAAGGTGCTAAAAACCAAGGATTCTGTCTATATCAACAGTCTTTTTACCCGATTTGAAACGTTTTATTACGTCTAATATTAGTTCCAAACTAATACATTTTCTTCTCATTGCACTCATTTTTCTACACAACTTCTTATTAAAAAGTAACTTCTTACTTCCTAAAGGCTCAGTTAGCCGGGAGTAACAGTAACAGTAACCTTACCGTAAAAAAGTAAGACCAATCTATTTCTTACAGATTGAGACGTAACATCTTACTGCTAACTGTAATCGTTCTAATTGCTTTACATACAACAAAATTAATTAGCTGATTTGCAACGTTACTGTTACTCCCGGCTAATTGAGCCTTAACACGCAATTTTACTAAGAATAACTTACCTAACAGAATTAAATGGGATTTGCCTTTACACACAAAGAGAAAAATTCTTCACATGAGATTATGACTTCATCGAAAAATACATTCGTATGTAGCGACGCAAATCGAAATCATAAAAACGCAAAGGGGATTTAACCAATTTTTAAAAAGCGGACCAAATAGAACTGACGCAAATTAGGGCTCTAGTGTATATTTTTGCAGTATCGATGGCATTTCTATAATTGTAGAATTTGAATTAATAATGCTTCTAATGAAGTCCACCTGGTTTGTGATGGGGGAGGAATTTTTTTGTTTAATTTCCAAAAATTTTTGTATTTCAAAAAATTGATTTTTAAAATTTGGGATGTTTTCAATATAATTGTAAATATTTCTTGTGTGTTTTATCGATGCCAGAAAATCATCATAACACTATTAATTTTAGTCAAAAAATCGTAATTTTACTGTATTTTCTCAAAAAAATTGTCAAAATGACGAAAAATCGTCACATCTACCAATCCTGCTTTCCAGATTAAAGTGTTATAAAATTGATGTCAGATTAAAGTTTAAATAAATTTATTGACGGGTTTAAATCGTCAAAACATAAGTTACTCTACATCAAAAATCGTCAATCGTCATTTTGGTAAATTCATCGAAAAAAATCGTCAAAATGACGTAAAATCGTCACATCTAACATCCCTGTACTGACCTTAAAGAAGAAGCTCTTGTAGTTATGTTTTTAAACACAAATGCATCATAAAATCATACTTTCGTTTTCTAACTTCTTTACGTCGAATAGATTTTGTTTTCAGCGTATCCACACAACCCATCTACATACATACGCTTATCTTGTTGGTCCTTAAAAAAGGTTTTCTCCGCAGGATGTATGTTGCGATGTCAACTAAACTTTTTAGAGACTCCTTAAAAGTGGGCAATTTCTTCATATTTTTTAAATTTTTTGTACGATCGTGCAATAATTTGTGGATGACTTATAATTGCAATCGATGCCTCATTTTTAATTTGTTCGATATCAGTGGAATTTTTTTGACATATGGGCAAATCCCAGAAACAGTCCACCAACCAAAAATTTTTAAAATGAATTTTTTGTTAATAAAACACACGTAGAAAAAAAATATGGTTGGAGGTAACCATATTCTAAGAGCAATATGCTATGGTAAGATTTTAACAATGTTTATGTTTGCAGTTTACCATAATATGCTTAACTATGACCATAGTATATTTAAAATCAACAAAAATTTTCCCGAAATCAACCATAATATGGTCATAATTAACCATATTTTGGTTAATATTAACCATAATAATGATCAAAACTAACCATATTAAGTTTAAAATTTACCATAATATGGTCAAAATTTCTTTGCATTTTGACAAAAGTAACCATATTATGGTCGGAATTAACAATAATAGGGTCAATGTTAATCATATTATGGTTATTAATTTTATCAATTATATTTATTTGTTTGTAGTGTCAAATTATAATTTTACTTAATTTTTTATTCCTGATAGGTGTAATGTTCCAGTTTTATAAAAAACCCCTTTGATTCATATTCCAGCCTGTGACGACCTTCATTGCCATTTTTACTTTTCTACTATTTTATTCTACGTAAATTTATGTATTTTGATCAATAATTAAAATAAAATGAATGAGAATTTTAAGCAAACCAAGTGAAATGCAAACGACCAGAATGTTGTTGTTTTTTAAACATATTATTATTTTAAATTTAAAGTTAAACATACAATGTTTTTAAATGTTATAATTTCAAACATATTATTGTTATAATAGCTTTTCGATGGATGAATTTAACCATAGTATGGTTGCCGTGATAATAATATGGTTAAGGTTACTATAATATGTTTAAGTGTATGGTTGTAGCTTTATTTTATTAAAACAATGTATTGTAGAATTCAATCATACATGAAGTTTCAAGAGAGGTAAACACTTTATTGTTAAATAGAAACAAAATATTATCAATCGTGAAAAATGTTGTTTAAAACAACAAAAGTTTGTTTGTTGCCATTGCAGGGACCATAATATGTTTTTTTAGCCATACTCCAACCATGTTTTTTCTCTGCGTGTTTTTTCATATTAAAAAATATGTATTAAAAAATATGTATTAAAAAATTTGTACAAAAATTTTTACCAAATACTACCCCACCCCTGTGGCCGTATTCTGTAATTCGCTAAAGCTAAAGCTAAATCTCTATCGCTAAAAATCTTAAAAGTTGATTTAGCGATTTTTGGCATTACCATACAAATTAAATTCGCCCCAATTTAAGCTTTTAATTTCATCGCTAAAATTTTTCAATTTTGTATTCTCTAATGCATAGCGATCGAGATTTAGCTAAGCAAATTACAGAATACGGCTGCTGATTTCTTAATATTATACATGAATTTAGCATTATTTTAGGTGATGTTTGTGCTTAAAACTATTAAAACTATTGTTGGTTTCTCATTCGCGAAGATCCATCCGAAAATAAACGCAAAAGTTCAAGTCGCTCGTCATTTTAATTTAAATTTTTGGAATTTACGCCGAATATAGTGTGTGAGCAATGAAAATGAAAATATTGTCGATCCACAAAACTCTTAATAAAAACTTTATTTTTCATCCGATTTTTTTCAAATCACGCTTAAAATGTTGGTAATGAAATATACTATTTGGTTAAAAAATAAAACATTCCAGATATTTACTATAACGTAGAAAAAAAAACGAAATAAAAATGAAAAATTTTGAAAAAAAAACGTAAAAAATAGCCAAATTTTGTGGTGCCATAACTCACCCATTTCTTATCATTTGTAGCATATCGACGGAAAAGGCATTCAATACCCTTTCCAACGATTTCGGTCGGATTTTTCGGTTGGGCTCCACAAGGGGTTTGAGTGGGACCATACATCGAAAAACACAAAAGTAAACGGTACTTAGGAAAAATTACAGCGTTTTTCGTGTTCAGGAGGTCCCAATTAACTTATCTAGGTATGTGGCGTTCTTGGTATTTTTCCAAATTAAAAATTTGTAAAGCAGTGTTTTAAATCAATGCGCAATATTCATTCGGACAAGTACATATGTATGTATGTATGTACCTATGTATAATAAGAATTCGTGGAATATTTGAACAACGAAATAAACGTTTCAAAGAACCCAAGAACTAAGTCCGCTCTCGAATATCAATTAAAAAAATAATATAGAAAATAGCAGAGACCACAACAGTTTCATACACCCCAGGTAAATGCAATAAATGACCCAATTATAGGGGAAGGAAAAGTGTTAAACAAAATGGCCAAGTGGTCATTAATATTGAAAACCAACAAACAGGCGGTGGCGAAATAATAACCGACAAAAAAAGTGTTGAATGTTAAATGATATTTGTATTTCTTGTTTCAGTTTATTTTCTTAATGTTCTTTTCTTTATTGAGCTGATTGCTTTTTCGAGGCTAAAGAATTTTATTGCTTTCGTGCTGTTATTTTTCTTTAACCAAATGCCATTTTAAACATTTTAAAGTCTATTTGGGTTGTTTTCTGGCAGCGATTATCTTTTTTTTTTTTTTTTTGGTTTTTTTAATTTTTGAGTAGAGGAAAATTCGCATGAAATCGAACGAGAAACAAAAGCACAAAGAACCAAAATAAAAATTTAGTTGCAAAGATCTGATGATGGGCAATGATTTTGTAAAAAAAATTAAATTGAACTCCATTGAAAATAACCATAAAATAAAATTTTAAATGAATTTGGTGGAAAAAAAGTTTCAAAAAACGATGGCGAAATATTGGATGTTTGGTAAAATTTAAATTTTTGGGTGACCAGATTTTTTTTTTAATATTTTTGAAATAAGAATGTATAATACAGCAATGCAGGCAATACGATAAACAAGTACAGTGATCAAGTTTTGCACAGTGTAAACGAAACTTTTTTAGTTTTTAATTAATTTTTCGTAGTATTTGATTTCACTTCTACCGTAAGAGCTTAATATAATAGCTATCAATGCAGAGTCTGGCACATCAATCGGCTCTCAGCACTATTTCTTCCAAAATCGGGTGTTAGACAGATAACCTACTGTCCCCACTACTTTTTCTGCTTGCTATAGACAATGTTTGAAAATACGGCTGCAACTAATCGACGCCGTATTCAATGGACCTTAACCAGTCATCTCGAGAATAAAGACACCTTGACACCATATGTTTTCTGTGCACTAAACATTTGGATATGCAACCGATACCTGATGATTTAGTTAACCAACCAGCAACTGTTGGTCTTAAAATTAACACGGGGAAAACAAAGTCGATGACAATAAGAACCGCTAGTAACAAACTTTTTGTCATTGGCCACGAAAAGGTTGAGTTTGTTGATGAATTATGCTACCTGTTATCATCAGAACATAGCGAAAAAAAGACATTGTACAAAGAATTGGTAAGAGAAGAGTGCATTATTCAACGAAATATTTGGAAATCAACTACTATCAGTTCTATCAGGTTTTCTTTATAGCTGCGAAACGAGGCAGACGACAACAGCATTAAACTGTAAACTACAAGGCTTTACAACCCGCTGCTTGCGCTACATATTGAAAAGCTGGTGCCCAAACGTCATAAGCAATGACGAACTATAAAGAAAATGCACTATTGAGCCTATCCAAATTAATATTAAAGTGGAAATAGATAAAACATACCTCCAAGCCCTAGACCTAGACTATCTTTGTAATGGAGGAGCCACTCATACTTCTCCAACCAGTTCACTTTTTGGCAGATGTTGTGTATTGTTAACAAAGTTTTTTGTTTTAAGTTTGAAAACTTTTCTGTAACCGTTTTCAGATACGAAGTTATTCACACAGTCTTTGTTTGAGAGGTACCACGCCCACTTGGAGTTTAACAAACATATATAGCCTATGTTAAGTGAGTTTTACACATTTTACCCACTAAATATTTAAATTTAAGAAATTGGGAGAATTATTCACTGTCAAATTTTTTTGTCTCTAACTTCAGTCACTTGACCAAGTCGTAAATTTGATTAAACAGATTTGTCCTATGGGTGTGCTGCTCCCTGCCCCTACCGAAAAATAATTAGTCCATTTAATTTTTGGGGCTCACAGGATGCTTTTGAAAAAATGTATTGTTCCTCCTGCACCTACCCCCTTAAAGCTAAAGTATTTAACATTTTCGTTCTTTGAGAGGTACAGCTCCTCCTCACTCTCCCCTTTTTTATTTTGAAATTTATAGTTTACCATAAAAGTGGCCTTGACCACGTTTGAAGATATTCACTATAATGGTACTTCAGTTGCGCGATATTTAATATATGCATCTTAAGGGGAGTATTGCTCCCCTCGCCTACCCCTTTATTTTTATTTTCAAAGGTGTCGTTTACCATAAGAGTGACACCTACTTGAACATCTTCACTATAACAGTTCTTTAGGTTTCTTATCGAGGTACCACTTCTCCTGCTGCTATCTTATTTCAATTTGGTTGCTAAGAAGATGCTACTGCAAAAAGTTCAAGAAAATGGTTACAGCGACTCTTAAAATATGCGATATTTAATATTGGCATCCAATGGAATGTACCAGTTCCCCTGCCCCTATCCAATAAATAAATAGCCTATTTTATTTTCGTGGCTCACGTGTATATAGACACAAATACACTGTTCAGTTTTACAAACTTAAGCAATATCAAACTCATTTAGATTTTTACTCAGTGCACTGCGTCAGTGGCAAGAACACCGCCGTACACTACACAAACACACTGTACAGTGCCATACTTGACCACTGAACTTGAGCAGTGTATGGCCGGCATTAGGAAAATATAACTGGTAGAATTTAAGGAACTTTAACACAGCGCTACTGACTGTTTTTACTTAATTAAAACGTATGCAATAATAATTCAATGATACGTAGGTACTACAATTCCAAAACATCACATACCAATTTTAAATTCAGCTGATATATGGTCAACCTAAGAAGGCTAACACGATAAGAATTTATTGTATTTGTTTTTAATACATTTCTCGTACTCAGTATATCTGTGTGTTTGTAGGTACATACGTACATAGCAGATATTTACTTATGTACATATGTCGATGTTTGAAACTAAAGCATTGCGTTTTCGAAATGCCAAGCAGCCAGCCAGCCAGTCAGCCTGCCTGCCAATCGTTTATAGCTGACGCATACCGCACAATATCCAGTGAAAAATAATTTTTCTGATCCCTCTTTTTTTTATTTTTATTCTTTTATATTCATCTTTCTTTTTATAATGTAAACAAAACTCCGCCTATTTCGTTTGTTCGTGTACATTGTTAATGATTAGTGCGACGATAATGACGTTCAAACAAACACATGCACTAAATGCCAACATAGCGGTCCCCCTATTTAATAGACCGCGCTAATGTGTCTCACTAATTTAGCGTTGACACGTAAAACGTTTTACATGGCATCAAAAGAAATGGAGAAAGATTTTGTTGTTGTTGTGGGTTTTTCCTCTAATTTTATTTTTTGTTTAAAGGTGGTGACATTTTGTAGTTGTAAATAAACAATGGCGGATTTACTTTTCGACATGATAATTTTGAAAACAATCACTGTTTGGGTGTGTGATGAGAAAAGTTTGAATAACCTTTTTAAGATTTAACATTTTTTTGTTATTGTTGTAGAAGGGTATCATAAATCATTTTGACTCACTTGAGCTCACGGTGTGGTAGAGGTTTGAGACAGGTTTTAGGCCATTTTTTTTTTATTTTCGAGGCGGTTAAACCGTTTTTATTTCAAATGTTTAACCAAACAAAGAAAATGGTGAAAAAGAGTGTTAAAATAACTGGATTTTATAAAATGTACCGTTAAGAAAAAGAATTGTTTATAAATTGGTAGGTATTAGGTACTTAATTAACTTGGGGTATTCACAAGGTGTGCTATCATGTTATATTGTCATAATGTTCTAACATTTTACAATGGTTTAAACAAATTGTTGTTGCTTTGTAAACAAAAAATGTCTTTAATTAATAGAACTTTGCTTGGTATGTTTATTGTGCTGTCGTAATTAATCAGAAGAGACCTGCGCTGAGCGGCTGAGCAGAACCGCATTAGTTTTTGTAGCCGTCGCCGTGGATGGTATAGTTTTATCCGGCTAGCATCCGAATTGAACCTGCGGCTAGCAATTTTTGCAACAAAATAAAATTTATTTGTGGTTTGCGTCTGAAAAATGGAAAATAGTCAGGAAAGATCTAATTTAATTTCTTAATTCATGGATTAGAATTAAAAAATATTTTTATTTTTGGTAAATATTTATTTTTTATATTTGTTTTAAATAAGCTGAGTTAAATTCAAAATAGCACACTAAATTATGAGGGGTTGTCGTATATTTTAATGTTATTATTTTAAGACTTATGAATTTATGACACCTTGTGAATCCCCCAACTGTATATAAAACCATCGTATTAACTAACGACTTATCGCATATTTAAAATTAGATTTTGTAGGTATTAAAATTTTGTACAGAAAATTATTTTTGCCATTTCCGTTAATTTTTCCTAATTTTTTTATGTAAGACTTTAGTAAAGATATGATGAAATTGTTTTAAAAATAGCGACCATCAATATATGGATGGGCATTTTTTAATATACAGTCGAACTTACCTATAATGAAAATTAATGGGACAAGACAGAAATTATACAGACATTTGAATTTTTTCCACTGTTCTCTTTATCATAAAGGGTAGGTATTCATTTCAGTTTTTTTGTTTGTTGGAAAAATGGAAAAGTGGAAAAATTTAATTTTTGTTACAACAAACACAAGGAAAAACTTTTCCACCAAAAGTTGCAATTTAAACAACCTTTTACCAAGTGTAAAAATATCAGATTGGAAAATTACAACTTTACAATTTTTAAAGAGTTGGCAATTCATAAACGTCAAACGGCAACACTCCCACTCTATTAAAAATGTTGTTATTTTTCAAAACCAGCACTAAAATTTACATCTTTTTTTTAAGATAATCAACTATGATTCTTTGAACTCCATTTTAATTAAATCAAATTTAACTTTTTTTAAAATAAACAATAAAAAAGAACGTAAAAACAAAAAAGAAAATGGACAGGTGCAGAAGTTGATAAAGTAGATTTTTGTCAGATAATAGAAATATCGAGGTAAATTTAAAAATTTAATTTCAGGAAAAATTATTTTTAATTTTGGAAACCCACAGCACAGATATATTGTTTCTTAGAAGAATATAAGATAAGTGCTACTTGGGATTCAGTAAAATAGAAAGTTCGATATTTAAAAGCTAGTTTTGCAAAAGCTGAAAGTTTCTGCCTGTTTGTAGAACGCGAGCGCAAAAGTGACTCGTTTAACTAACATTCAAAACAACAACACATTTTGAATTTTTGTTTTTGTTTTAAATGTTAATTAAACGAGTCACTTTTGCACTCGCGTTCAACAAACAGGCAGTTGGAGAAACAACACCGGTTTTTGGCATTCTAACAGAAAATATTTAAAATGGAATTCGTACTGTAAATGGTAAACGTTAAATATGGCTAATAAAGATTTTTGAATTATATATTTTGCATTTTTGAGAGATAAAAGGCCATGTGAGTTGGATACGTTCGACTCAGATGTACACTCAAGCGAATTTTTTGGTTTTGAGGACTCGGAGGAATTGGAAATATTACCAACGACTGAAACTTCTTTAATTACGCCCGAGACTCCTATAGAAATTATTGATGAGTCCATAACAGAAACATTAAATAATTCTGAAGAAACTCCAGCCCAAACTGAAATAAAACAAGCTTCATCTTTCGCCGAAAAGCTGAAAAAATCAGCTCCTAAAGATGCAATATCTCAATTGGGTATATTTCAAAGTGAGCGAAACGAAACTCAGCGATACCGAATTCAAGTCGAGGAAGAAAAGTTCAAAAAAGAACTGGAGTTTCAGAAAGAAACATTTTATGCCGAATTGGAACTAAAAATACAGGAGATAGAAATTAAACTAAAACAAATAGAAAAAGAAGAAAAATAAAAATATTAGAATTGGAAAAAAACAAACGACTCGCAAAGTATGAGTTGGACTTGAAATATAAAAGGAATTAATGAAATATAAAAATAATTATTTATTAACGTATGTAATAAAATTATTTCAGTTTTTAATTTTGCGTGTTTTTTTACTTAATGAATATATTGAAAATTATGGAAATATAATTTGATTAATGGCTTGACGTTTTATATCAAATTGGGTTTGCTCTACTTCTTCAGTTGAAGTATCGAAATCTTCTTCGCTAAGATTATTGGAAGGAACTACATCAGTTGAAGGAAATGTATTATCATTATCATCAATTAAGATGTTGTGTATAATACATGTAACTACTATCCACTGGGAACAAAGCCTTTCATTGTTTGCATTAGAAATTCGATGTCGCAATTCTTTTAGACTGCCGAATCTTTCCTTTAATACCCCAATACAGCTCTGCCAGAAATAAGATTTTACCTTATTTTTTAAGATTTTTTAACCGAAAAAAGATTTTAAGATTTTTTCCCCAAAAACAAGACTTTTTGTTTTGTCTAGACGAAGGTTAGGTTCAATTAAAAAAACCTTCTTTGTTCCCATTTAAAAATTTTTAAACTAAATAATACAATTTAGTATAAGAAATTAAATTTTTTGTAATGTTTTTTTTTGTTTATTTTATGTATTAAATAAAATATGAATTGTTTTTATTATTTATAATAAAAAAAAAACTACTTTTTTCCGAAAATAAGATTTTTTCTTCAAAAATAAGATTTTTTTTGTGAAATTAAGATTTTTTGCTGAAAATTTCTGGCAGCCCTGCCCCAATACAATGCTCAGCACA
Organism: Pollenia labialis; assembly: GCA_949318255.1. NCBI lineage: Eukaryota > Metazoa > Arthropoda > Insecta > Diptera > Polleniidae > Pollenia > Pollenia labialis. The sequence goes on along the minus strand of OX439140.1, from coordinate 64,533,707 downwards.
AACACGAAATCTGCTGTGACGCAAATTAAACTGCTTGCGCTTAAAAGGAGTCATAGCTAAAGAATTTATTCTATATGGTGTAATAACTGTATTGGGCAAAGAATAGGCAGAATCACCAGCAATCCACTGGTTTTCTGAAAAATAGTTTGATGAATTTATAGCTAAAGGACACGAAGAGTAGATACGAGCATCGTGAACCCTTCCAGGAGCTGCAACAGACGGACGCATGTAATCTGTGCCTTTATTGAATAAATGTTCTTTCGGGAAAAATAGTCAAAAGGGTGATGAAAAGGTGTCTTGGCCAATTTAAATTCTGTGCCATCTACATAACCAATACAGTAAGGCAACTCACTAAATGTCTTTTTCACGATTTCCGCTCCTTCGGGCCAAAAAATTAAATTGTTTTGGAGTTTCACAAACTGCCAAAATACTATCGTTGTTATATTTTGGATAGTGCCCCCGTCTTCAATACCGAAAAGTGTTGCTATTTTTCGAATACTTACACTTTTTCCTGAGGCCCCGAGTCTATATAGCACTAATGCTAGTTGAAAATCAACACTAAATTACTTACATGCATTTTTATCATGAAATTCACTACAAGAACATATTAGTGAGTTAAGATGGTGAAACTGATTTTTGGTGCATCGCATCATTTGACAAAATTGGTTTTCATTAAACTGGGAAAGAATATCCTCACACCATATCTTAGATTTGGGAATAAAGTACTCGATTCCACGTCGCAAAGACATCACTACGCGCAAATCATCATAGAGAATGTTTAATTCTTCATCGACCAAATCATCTACCATTTTTTTAGTCGCTAAATCATCATCTGAAGTAAAAATTTGTAGAATATAATATAAATAACTATTTCAAAGCTTATATTGTATTGTTTTCATAAAAATGTATTTTTACACACCGTTATTTTCGTAAATATTATCAATTTCCGTTAATGATGTGACCATTAAATAATCAATCAATACACTTTTAACACTTTTGTTCGGCATCTTGAAAAATAATAATTTCTTCCAAGAATTTTTTGACAGTTAACATTTTTGTACTTTTACAAAAACAAAAAAAAATAACCCTTCACGTCAATTAGAGTGTAATTTTCCTTTTTTCCGCATTTCCAACCAAAAAAACTTGGAAATGAATACCCTTATATTTTTCAAAAAATCGGATTCTAACCTTTGCGCGTTTAGTACTAAATTATCTGGGGAAAAATAGCAAAATTTCGGCGGAAAAATCGATAAGCGTGATTTGTTCGCTTCAACAAGTTGTTGTTACTTTTTGCTTTGTTTTTTAATCATTTGTGAATCTCCAAACAGACTATTTCGGTTTTTGAGTTACGCGAATATATGTTGTGCAACCTCCTTCATTTTCGAAATAACGGTATATCTCAAAAACAAAAACAGGTTAGCACCATTGGATCCAGGGTACCTGAATTATGTTAAAGCGCCAAGTGCCCAGCTTATCTAAAAAAAGTGTCAATTTCGAGCACAGTGTAATTAATAGGGAGAGCTTTATTGTGCAGAGGGTAATTATAGAGAAGTTGGACTGTAATTTAAAAGAAATGAAATTTCAAACATTAAAATTGCTTCCTTAGCTATAAGAAGTAGATTAAAATCTTAAATTGTTGTTAGTGAGATGTGGACTTATTATCAAAATAAATATTGGAATTGAAGGAAATGATTATTGATTTTTCTTGTTTCGTCAAATATTTGATAAGTGTGACCGTAGCTTTAGAAAATGTTTACCGATCGTACTCTTCTGAAACTATTACACCCTGCCAGAGCAATTTTCACATATGCAAAAATTTTATATGGGCATTTCCTCGGAATGGTCAACCAGGATGGAAAAATAAAATTCTTATAATCATCGTCTTTTATTGTTTATTATTATAAAAAATATGTTATCTTTGCACTCTTTCTCCATTACAATCAATTATAAATTGAGTGCCTATTAAGTTTTTTGTTAAGGAAATTTAAAGATATTTATGGGAAAATACATGGTGATAATTAGGGATGAGATTTCCATGCACTAAAAAATCGAAAATATGCGCTAAAATACGCATTAAAAATCCAAAATACGCACTAAAAAATTTAAAAGATGCACTAAAAACTTAAAAAGTTTTCATAAAAAATCGTTTTTAAATTTTACTAAAAACAAAAATATAAAAAAATTCAGTCTGTTTGTTTAAAAAATGTACTTGAAGAATGCCAATGCATTTTGAAAAGAATTATTTTCAGATCCCACTTTGATTTCAGATCAGATCTAAAATGTTTATTTTATTTTTTGAAATTCTTAATATTTTTTGCAAAAACTTTTGGATATTTTTTTGTTAATTTGGCGGGCTACTCTTCCTTCCACATTGTTAATTTTACTTTCTTCAATATCAATTGTAATTTGACTTGAGTATTAAGTGAACTAAATCCCTCCTAATTACTTATTGTTTCATACAATACCATTTTCTTTTACTTTTTGAATTGCATAATCATCGTTATCAACAAGCTCTTCTAACATTCTTAAATTACTCAAAGTTTTTTGAATAGAATTCTGAAGCGTCTAGCCAGGCCCCATCTTGTTACTACTGGCTGCTGTGGAAGGGGAACCATAGGGATACATTTCATTGAAAATTGCAATATTATCGAATTGGTTTCTCATTTCCTCTGCAACTCGATATAGCCCATGTGCGGAGCAAGTAACTTTTAACAGTTTTGGATAAAATATGTTAAGCCAATTGAAAGCCTTAACCATGTTAGGTGCTGCATAGTTTGAAAGTAGAAGGATCTTTTGTCGAAATCTTGAAAATCTTGTATTTCAAGCAAAGCTACAAAATATTTAAATATTGATTTAAAATTTTTTTTGCAATGCTTTTTGTGTTTACAAGATTTTGTTTGTCGTGCTAAATTCCCAATTCCCAAGGGGGTTTTATATGTCATGGCATAGTAGCTAATGTAAAAGTTATTGTCGCCAAATGTCAATACCAACATTTAATAGGAAGTCATGTCAAAAAAAGTTATTTTCAGGAGTAGTATTTGTCCTGACACAACCTTTAAATATTGATACTTGACCCAACTTTTGGTATCTAACGATGTCCTGATAGAAAAGGCGTCATATCGCTGATGTATTTTGACATCAGTACTATGACAAGTGTCTTCGTTTTTGACCCCATGACACTTTTCATCATTGTGATGTCAACCTTAACATCACTTGGCCAAAGTGTCATCAGGGTCAAAATGAAATTATGTCATCAATCGGATGACACATCGGCATCGCAGAAATGACGAACATGTCCTCAGTGTGATGACGCAGTAGCATCGGAGAAAAGACACATTAGCATCAAATGACAGTTTGTCATTAAGTTAAAGTCATTGGAATTGACTTAAGTCAAATTGTGAGAATATTATTATTTACTTACCCGTTACAGATATTCGTTTCACGTGTGTTGAATTACGACCTTTGTTTACAGCAGAACTCTCAATAATAAGACACCAGCACCATGCCCCATATGGTTTTTGTAATCATTCTACTTTGAAAATTTGATGTTAGTTAAATAAATTTAAAAAATAGAATATAGGAATTTTTGCTTCTTATAATACATTGTCATCATGAAAATAATGTTAATAATATATAAAATGTGGCATCGAATTGATGTCACTATAGTCATAAATTAGATGACACGTAAAAAATTACAAAATTGTACGAAGAACGCTACTATTTTGTGTCAAAATATTTTGCTGTCAGGTCCTGAATTGAACATAATTCCCCTCCATAAAATCACTTAATGACAAAAATTTTTATTTAAACAAATATATCTTAATTATATCCGGCACAACGAACTTTAACATGAATCTAATCCTTTAACAAAGTTACTCCCAAAAAGGTTACACTCTCCAAAATGTTTCTCTTAATTCTGTGGAGCAGGGCTTGGGCGACTTTACTTTTCTTACTTGTTTAATACATAATGACTTTTTTAAACAAATTAAAAGAAAGTCCTTTAAATTAACAATTTAATGAATCCCTTTTTTTATTTACAATTTTAAAGTTAAGAATAATGAAAACAAAAAGATTTTGTCGGATCATTTAATACCATTCTAAAAATATCAAGAAACCTAATTCTTTTTCAAGATGACGTTTTATTTCTTCGTTTAAAACGACTCCCATTACATCTACATTAATTACCAATAATTCAAGGTCTTTATGACAAAAACTCATTATTATAGTTATTTAATAATTTTGCTTGTTCAGCAAAAAAGATAAAATCTTTTTCTTCTTATTTTTTTTTTTTTTAAATCTCTGCTTCCATGGACACTCAATACGCTCAATGAGATCAACTGAAAAGCGAAAAAAAAGAAGAATACAAATAATTTTGAGTAAAATAAATTTAATTAGGTTTAGGAATTTTCATACTGTGTGTTCTCCTCGATGGGAGCGCGGAATTGTATCGAGTATACGTGCCTGTCGACTTTTACACCAAAACATTAAATATCTCGCACACCCACATATGGTGCCATAAGGCACTAGAACTCGTAAAACGCTACATTGCTACTGCAGAGATCACACACATATGTGAATTTAACCCATTGCTAGCACTCTAACGTTGAAGAAAACTGAAAATAAAAAAAAACACTTGAAAACGAGAGCTAATTGTAGAGTAAAAAAATAAAAAATGACTCAAAAAAAGGATTTTAGAGCAACATTTTTTTTTTATTTGATAAATGCAACAATTAAAATACAGCTGGAGCATAAAATTTAGTTCAATTAGAATAACGGAACCGTAAAGACATGTTAAACGGTTTAATAAATATTTGTTGGTGTTAAAATATTTTATAAAATTTTTTACAAAAATTTATTTTAAGCAAATGCTTCGGAACACATTTAAAGTGCCAGAAATTAAATGAAAATAAAAAAACGTTTCCTTAAGAAAATACTTTGTGATTGAATATTAAAAAAAAAAAAAATAAAAAAAAAAACAAATGATTAAATGTGAAGAAATGTTAGATAGTAATGGGTGTGGATCTTTAAATCTCTCTCACGGCTTGCATCAATTGAGCAGCCATCACTCAACATTGTATCGTAATTTACCTGCGAATATATTGACCTCTTCGAATTTTCAGCCCATTATGTATGGGGCCGGAGTAGGCGACCATCACCTGAATACATCAACAGTAATGCGTATGCATCAAGACTCTCCAGAGTTGCAAGATGAAAAACCTATACTGTTACCCTCGTATACAAATGAACGTAAATATTATGCCACAATGATGACTCAATCCGATCCAATGCATTATGGTTTGAATTCATTGCACCACAGCATGACAACACCGCCGGCATCTTCAAGCCCCATCTCACCGTACGGTATACTCTTAAGTAATCAACAAAGTAGTGTTGGTGGTAGCAGCGATGAGGTACCACCCTCTGGGAATTCACCACCTTCAGCACAGCGCACACCGACGGAAAATGAACTGCAACATTATCACTCAACAAATGATAATAAAGTTGTGAATGTTCTACCCACCAGCCAACAATTGAATCATCATCATTATACTTCCACTATTAAATATTGTTCTAGTAAACCTTCTGGCGACTATTTACAAAATAACGAACAGTCCGATTTACAGGATCAGCACCAACAACATCATCACTCCAATAACACTGACCACATGGATACTAATAATTCAAATGCGGCCTTGCAAAATTCTTTGCAACGCATTCAACACACCTCAACTTCGGGAGGTGTTATAATCGCAATCAATAATTCGCATAATGATTCTAATCACATTATTGCCTCAGCTGCCTATTCAATAAGCTCCTCCCCAGCTAAATCTGTTAATAGTAGTAATTGTGAAAATAATGGAAATAATTTGACAAAACAACAACAGGAAACCTTATCTCAGGATTTATCATCACCGGACACAAAGAAAAAATCCGGAGTCAGACGTCCCGAGAAACCTGCCATGAGTTACATTAATATGATTGCAATGGCAATTAAAGAGTCGCCTACGGGTAAATTAACCCTCAGTGAAATTTATAGTTTTCTGCAGAAGAGGTAAGTTTTTACTCTTGTTAGAAACTATAAAATATGAATCGCGCAATATTATGGAAAAGCATTTTAAGTCTAATCACCGCATTCGATAATATCGTATCGAATAAACTATCGAATTTTTTTGCACACGAAAGAAACTGTCGTATCGAATGAATACTCGACAAATATAATGTCGAGTTACTCGATATCGAATGCTATTATTTCAAATTCAATAAATTTCATTCGATATCGAGATTCATGATACCAAAATAAATAATTTCGATCAATTTTGCTCGATTTCGTATGCGGTGATTAGACCCCTGGTTCAGAAAGTCTAAATTTATTGGTGATAGAAGAATAGCATGTGATCTTCCCTTCTCACAAATAAACTCAGACTTTCCGAAAGAAAATTTTTATATTGCGAATCTGGAGTAATAAGTCGCAGTGTTGACAGAAAAAAATTTACCGCAAGTCCAAGACCATTTCTTACCAGGAAACAGCCTGTAATGGAACATTTTTCAGAACGAGGGATTTAGAGCAGAATTCTTTAATATCTTCCAGAAGAACAAGAGTAGAAAACATATCCTTAAACGCCAAAATTTGCAAATTACATTACATTATACACATTTTGTTTCTTTGTCCCAATTTTGTTCTCTTAAGCGATTGATTAATTTTGTTCTCATTACGAAGCACCCAATGGGCCCTGATAACCATGTTATAATCAGCTAATAAATCAGTGCAAGTTAAACTCTCTTTTTAATTTAAAATTTGTTTAAGCCAGCAAATCTTTTATTCAGTAAACATTTAAACCATTTCTAAACGCATAAAATTGGGCGTTTAAGCTACCAATACAAATCATATGATTTTGACAACATTAATCGTAGTGCTGCCACATTATTATTTTTTAACTACTTATAATATATGGGCCACTGATTTACAGCAGTTAAGTTTAAACTACATATAAATTTAAGTTTAGTTCAACTAAACCAACGTTTAAACATTAATTTATTTATTAGTTTTAGAGATATCCGGCATTTCCCAATTAAATTTTACGTCGTAAAGACACCAGCCAGAGCTGCAATGGTAGCCTTGCTCTCCGTAAATATGCATATATCTCTCAATATACGATGGCGGAGATTTCCGTAAAAGGGACCTAAGTGCCCAGTTCCTCGATAAAGAACCCTCCACCTACCTAACAGCCCCTCTTAGAATCATCAGTGTAGACTAAGGTTGCCAGAAATAAAAATTCAAATAACCGGACAATGTAAAAAATTCACCTGGATTTTGTAAAAATTACTGAACAATTTAAAAAGTGCAAAAAAGTAAAATTTCATTTAATTTTTTATACAAAAACTTAAAATAAACAAGGTAAGGTAAGCGCCAAAGTACGAGTTTTACAGAAGAAAATTTTTTGTAATTATGTTTCTTAAAATCTATCCGAAAAATCGAAAATATTTTTAGATCTCTGTTCAATACGTGTAGAACTCGATCGACACATTCCACTGATAAGATTTTTAAAATCAGGCTAAAATTAAGACTTCCGTATTTTTTTTCCATATTTGTAATACTTGAGGCGCTCCAATTTGGGATCCTATGTATGCCCTTCTAATATGTCTATTGATTACCTATCCTTATTCAACTCGAATACACGTCCTTAATTAGCGTCTGGAATTTGATATCAATCGGACTAACCGTTTACAAAATCCTGAATTACTTACATTTTGTGCTAAAATCTCCCACTGTGTGGCACTTACGATCAATTGGTATAACAAAAAAAATTGTCAAAATGACGTACGATCAAATGGAACACATTATATATTTGACATTATTAACAATTTTGACATTTTGTTATTAGATAATATTGAAAGGTCCATAAAATATTAATTTTAATCATAAAATTAAAAAAAAAATAGCTTTTTCCAAAACGAAATCGTTTGTTTACATTAAAAAAAATATTCACCCAAGTAAAAAAATGTTCAAGTCGAGAGGATTAGGGTTTGATTTTAGACACATGGTTTCTTCGGAGCATTTTGCTATTTTTTTTTTCTTCCATACAAATCAATCCGCCCTAATGCACATATTTTGCATTTTTGTTTACCGAATTTACTAACTCTTGTTTTAGTTGTTAGCATATGCTTGAAAATATTTTAAGCTTTCATTAAAATTTTGTCTTTTTAAATTTTCCAAATGGCATTCTATTCCTTTCTTAGGAGTATAGGTTATTTAATAAGCATAGAGCTTAATTTTTCAACAACATATAATACATGGGACATTAGTTAATAGTTGTTGAGTTAAAACTACATATAAATTCAAGTTTAGTTCAACTAAACCAGCGTTTAAATGATTTATTAGCCAAAGTTTATTTATTTACAAAAAGTGTTGCTAAAAGCCGTTTTACACTATCCCACAAAGTCTTTAGTAATTTACGAAAATGCAACTCTGCCCTGATAAGTTGTTATTGTTTTTTGAAAATGTTCAAAGAATAATTAGATCAGGGAAGCATTTTGGAAAAATACGTAAGACTTTGTGGGATAGTGTGTAGCGGCCTTAATTGGTATGGAAAATAGAAAAAAAATTTAATTTTTGTATTTTCTACGTTATTTTTATTGCATTTTTGAATATATTAATACATCACCCATTTATAAAAACGTGTAAGCTACCTACATCCGATTGAATATTATGGATGATTTTAGTTTATTGTTTTCTTATTAAATATTATTTTGTCTAAAAAAAAACACCTTCAATTAAGGAAAAAACACTGTATATTTTCATTAAATAAGTTGTATGGGTGATTTTTTAAAGTTTCTTTTGATGTAAAAATCTTTGGCCCTATCATGGGTGAATTACATACAAATACATATTTATAAAAATATGTATATGTATACGAGAGTTTTTTTAATTGATCGTAAATTTCTTCTTCATGTTAAAGCTAATTTATGAACGAACATGTCTGTTGGTATTTATAACATTTTTCAACCCGTTTCTAACTAATTATTGGGTTATGATATAAAATGCTTGGCCTACAACTTATTAAGTCTGAATGAAATCTTGCAAACGTTCACCGTGTATCCCTTACAAATACCGTTTATCTGGGAACATTTTCAAATGAAATTTCAGCATGATTGTGAAACTTTCTCGGCGATTTCATGCTAAATATTATCTTACGAGAGATATACCCTGAAATGTTAAGAAAACCCGTGCATTGCGCCACCAATTTATGCTAGTTTTGTTTTAAATTTTTTTAGGGAGGCTATTCCACAATTGGGTGCATAAATAACACTTTCACACTAAACCGGTATTGCACAGAAAAAATTAAATAATTATTAAAAAATAAAAAAAGTTTAAATTAATCAAGTGAATTAAACGTTTACTAATATCAACAACATTAATGCAGAAAATGTTGTTTGTATCAAAAAATATTTAATTGATACTATTAATTTGTTTATTGATGTAAGTTTAATACATTTTTTTAATCATAATATCACAAATTTTTTAATTGATATCGATTTTTATTTTTATCTGTGTGCTGTTTTTCAATCCCAAACTGCTAGCACAGAAAAAATTAAGAATTGTCTGTAATCACCAAATTCATACCAAATGAAGCAACCCATTTGTTGATTTGGCATGTATTACCAAAATGAATTTATTGATTACTAAAAATTGTAAAAATTTAATATTTTGAATATTTTTTCCAGCAAATGATATTTTTTATTTTCATTAAAAAAATTATCAAAAAACTTTACCGTTTCAAACAATGTGTTGATTGATTTTGACCATTTCCAACACGATTTCACAAGTTTAAATTATTTTATTTTAAACGAAATAATTTTTTGTTTTTTAATTAATATTTTAATTCAAAATTTATTTCAAAACAACTAAAATGTTAAATAAATCAAATTATATTTTTAATTTTCTTTCAACAAAAAAAAAAATAATTGATTTAAATACTTTTTAAATCATTTTTTCAATTGATAAAAAAAACTACTAATAATTTTTTCTGTGAGAATCTAGAAACACTTTGACACCCAAATTGTTCTTGCCTATTGAGTCATTCCGAAGTTAGCGTGATTGTAACAGGCGGGAGTGGCTAAATCGACTTATTATTACACAAGCAACCAGAATATATTTATATTTATTTGATCTTAGATGAATATTATAAAAGTTTCACATGGAATGATAAACTTAGTATACCTTCATTCACCGCTGCTGGTTAAGCATACAAAACTGTTATTAAACACGGTAAATTAAATTTCACTAAAAGCGGAATCCCGGGAAAATGATTTTTATTTTTCGCTTTCACTTATTATTATTAAAATATTATGAGATAACATAGAAGCTTTTATTAAGTGTATAAGTGTATGGGAGCTGTGGACAAATATGGACCAATTCTAATAAAATCGGTTCCTAATAAAACCCAAATGTCTATAAAACATGAGGGTAAATGGGCACAAAAACTTTATTCAATCAATCGGTATACTAAAAGGTGGGCCCAGAACCTAAATGTGTTAAACAAATTTGCCCAATCACATAATATCCTCTTCCTATACAGAGCAGAATGTTGTGCTAGAGTGGGTCAGTCACCTCGAACTTTTTCCCTGCGTATAAAAAGATTTGAAACTTACAAATTTGTTTAGAAATTTAATCAATATTTACACGTTTTCATTCATGTTTAGCTAAAATAAATTTTTTACAAGAAAATTTATTTTATATTTTTTTTTTATTAATTTTTATAAATTTTAACTTTTACGTTTTTATATTTTTACCGATATTTATCATTAATATTTCTAAACAAAAATATTTGTTTATTTAAAAAAGAATACAACAAATTCGTCAAAGTAACCGATAGTTATCGTTGCTTAACGATATCGGTAGTTAAATTCAAAAAGTTACAGAATTGCTGTACTGATGTTTTTTGATTTTGTTTTTTTTAAAGCATTTGATTTTAAGGTTTTATTTAGATTTTATTAATTGAAGAGCTTACTTTATTTTTCTTTATTTTTTATTTGGTATATCTAAAACACAAAAGGCCTTTACTAACCACAAATTAAAAATCGACTTTTTCATTGATTCATAAATTTTAATAGTTTTTTGCTTCTCCTGTAAAATTTTCAAATTTAAGATAGGGCCTTTTGTATTTTAGGTTACGACAAATTGACAAACATTTTTTTTATCAACAATATTAATAAAATCAAATAATTGCTGATTTTTCAAAATCTCCTTTAAAATAAAATCAAAATAAATGCGTTTATTTATTTTAAAGAATCTGAGTAGAGTAGAAATACGAAACTTGACAATCAGTACCAGTCAATACGATACTTCGGATCCCAAAAATACCAGACGCATTTAACTTCAAAGGCAGTATGATATTGGAGAATAAACAATAATTACAGTTTGGTCACTTAATAATTTCTGTATAAGATTATCTTAAAATTACGATATTTCTAAGAATTGTTAATATTACCAATTTGTTTTAGTATTGAGTTAAATCAAATAGTTTTATATCCACCACTAAAAGTATGGGATACATTAACTTTTGTCATTTTGTTTGTAACACTTTGAAATAAAAAAAAATATCTTTAGAAGTTAATACATGTATCGCACTAGTTCCTCTATAGCAAGTCAACTCAAAAAAACTCAAAATGGGAATTAAGCACATTTGAACGAAACCTTGTTAGTTAATTTTTGAATCCCAAGAAAAAGTTTGATAATCAAAATTTTTCAATTAACAAGGTTACGTTAAAATGTGCTAAATTCCCATTTCATACTATTGAGAAACTGAAATTTATTGTTGAAGGGATAAGATATTGTTATGCGAATTTGACTGGTTGCTTAGGCCAGAAACTTCATCCAAAGATTTTAGAAAATCTAAAGATATTTTACAAATAAAACTGTTAAGCGAATAAGAATTACAAACCTCAGTTTTACTTGTAACAATATCAAAGCTTAAACAAATATAAGAACAATAAACAGTGAGTTTATCTTTTCAATTTGCACTTTTTGCAAAAATCGATGTACAGTGGTCATATCTACGCACTGTAAAAATCTTAGATCAGTTTATTTAGTATTTTGCCAAAAATACCCCTTTGTAGTAAAAGAGTACATATAAAAATAAAACAGTTTTTTGTCTCTACTGAAAATATATAAATTTTGAGTATATGCTGGTTCCTTGGAAAAATCCAAGCACTTTCCTCTGTCAAAATCACAATAGAGGTTTCAATAAAAAACTAAGAAGATAAAATATGATACAAAAAATTTTTAAACCAAAGAATCGTTTAGTATTGAAAATTTACCAAATCGGTCCAATATTTCACATTATTAAACAAAAGTTCCCCCGAGTTAAGAGCAACAAAATTAAGCACAAGTACTCGTTTAATAAAACAAATGATCGGAAGCAAAAATAAGCCAATTCGGTCCAATATTAACTTTTATCCACGCTCTTTTTAATAACAACTTCGTTCTCTTCCCAAAGAAGGAAGTAAGGAAGGCCACTAAAAAAAATAAATAAAACTGAATAACTCCCTTTCTCCTTTCTTAAAGAGGGAGTAGCGAATGAGTACTGATTATTTTAGGCGGCCTTTCTAAAAGAAATATATACCTTCTAGTAGTCATACTTCTAAAGGCAGGATACCATACGAAGAGAATCTTTGAGAAGGGAGTATAGAGGCCTGCCACTTGCAGTCCATTCAATATTTACCACTGGGATGCCTTGTCGATCAATGTCCTCAGTCCTGATAAAGACCAATCTAGATGGTAAGAAATTTGAGGCTAACCGATAGTTCGAAACAGTCAAAAATGGTCCGGCCCGGTATATCATCGATTTTCTAGGCGTAAATTTACGCCATCACTATATGTGCTAGAGAAGGTTTGAGGAGGAAATTGGGAGTGCAAGCCTAAGGTGGTCCTGAACTGTATTAGATTTTTTAATGATTAGGAAGTCTTAGGGGCCTGGCTATGTGCGCAATGCAGACTACGAGGTGGAGGACTGTTTCAAAAATAGAGGAGCTCGACGCCTATTTATAATCACTTTTTGTTTAATAAGGGAGACGATAAGATTATGGTCCGAAAGAGAATTTATTCAACCTTTAACTTATTACGTTAAAAATCATGTAAGTTACTCTTGCTATAAAGTGCGCTCTATAGTCATAGTTACCACCAGTTTATTGAAGGTAAGGTTATTACCAAGCCGTGCAGATTTTGTGATGGATAACGAGAGAACTAAATATCTGCTCTGTAAATGTCCCATTCTACGGACTCATAGACAGAGATTTTTTAGAAAAACAATATTAGAAAATTGGCTTCATACGCAGCTTAAACCTGTCATTGTAAATATACAGACCGCACAAAAGAACCAATGGGTCCCAGGCTTAAGGCCTCTTATATCTATCCTTCTAGCCTTCTCGCTTGTTTTTTTTTTAATATAAAATAAATACAATTTTAGGCGGGGGATATTTTTATTGTGTGTGGACCAGTTTATTTCTAGTTGTTAGGAGTACAACAATGAGAATGATTTTCAAATTTTGACAGCCTTATACGTGGCGATGTTTGTTGTAGAAACAACAAAAACGCTACAAAAATTGGTAAAACGATTTCCTTGTCTGTTGTAGGATCAACAACAACAATACAAAAGTAAATAAAATGCTAGTTACTTTATCTATTGGGTACATATACAATTACAAATTATATTCTAACTTGATTAACCGAGCCATAGTAAGTAAGTGAAGCATACAATAATCACGGGCCGGAATCGAACCTGCAACTCTCACACTCACTAGCAACTAGCCTACCGGGGCACCCCAAGACGGGCAATTAATTGTGTACTTTTAATTGAAAAAATCCATTTAAATTTGTATTCAAACTATTTTTAAGTCGCATTGCTCAAAATTATGCACAAGAGATCGGTTCTAAGTTCAGACCGCGATGTGAATAAAGATGTTTTTTGGGTGATGTGGAATTATTATTCTGTGTTTTTAATCTAATTTAAAATAATTGTAATTGTTTTTTTTTATTTTTAGATTTGATTTTTTTCGTAGTTCTTATGTGGGTTGGAAGAATTCCGTTAGACATAATTTAAGCTTAAATGAATGCTTTAAGAAGTTGCCCAAAGGAATGGGAGTGGGAAAGCCCGGTAAAGGAAATTACTGGACCATAGAACAAAACTCCGCTTATATGTTTGAAGATGAGGGAAGTTTGAGACGAAGACCCAGAGGTTATAGATCCAAATTGAAAGTAAAGCCATACGCATCAGCTAACGGATTTTATGCCGCCGGCCCATATGATACAGGAATGGTGGGTTTTATTTTATTAGTTTTTTACTTAAGCAAACAAATTAAACATTTATTTCTAGGACAATCCCAACTTCTATGCTTCGCAGGCATTTTCCTCTTACGATTATCCAACGGCCACGGCAGCAGGTGGCTTTAATGACGCTTGGGCCTCAAATGGCCACGGTCATCATCAAAATACTCTACCTCAGTATTCAAATATAGCCGTTTCCTCTGCTTTACAAAATCATAGTCCCACACCGCCTCTGGCTCATAGCATTTCAAATGTTTCAACCTCAAATTCATCCCCAGTCCCTTCAATATCTGTCAGCTCTGCAGTAACGGCGTCATCTTTGCAATCAAATCCCAGTTTAGATTATGCCACAGCTTCTTTAGTAGCAGCGGGTAATGGCTACAATCCATATGTTTCATCACCCACAGGCGCCACTTACAACATAGACAATGGTAAGTACTCATTAAGAACATAAAAAAGCGTTCAGGGTGATCTTGTCAATTATATTTTTTTTTGTTGTTAAATTCAAACATAAAATCTTGCTGTAGAAGATCGTAAATTGTTGCTTCTTTTAAAAGTCATTTATTGCTTTAAGTAAATGCTGTTAAGAGAATACTGATGCTGTTAAGAGAATATTATTTAATATTGAAATTAAACTTAAAGTTAAAAAAAATTGAATTAAATACAAAAATAAATTTGTATTCTACTTTTTCTTGCAGGTTTGCGTTCAATGTCCTTAACACAAATGTCATCATCACACCATCATCATACTCACCACCATCATCAGCATGCACATCACAATTCGTCTATGACACCTCCACCACCTTTGCCACAAACCTCATCATCGAATCTCCCACCCACATCGTCATCAACAACATCACCGTCCTCAGCAGCAACATCACATTTAATTGATCGTAAACCGATTTTTTTGCCCCCATTAACTCCACCTTCCGGTACAATATCAACGCCGCCACTGCATTCCCAACAACTGGGTGTGGGCGGCCCAAATAGTTCTGGTGGCGGTAGTAGTGGTGATGGCGGATCTTCGTATTATGAACACATAAAATATTCTAATTAAAAACAAATATATTTACTATTTACATAAATAATTTTAATTTTATTTCAAAACATAATTTTATTGTAAAATTAAATTTAGCAACAGCTAGAGCAACCAAAAAAAAACCTAAAAACATGAAAAATCTTAAAATCTTGAATTCTGAAGGTTAATTTAGATACATACATAATTAATAAAGTTAATTAGTATTTAAAATATTTTAATACCAATAAAATATGAAAATAATTTATATACGGATTTATTAAATCCTTCTACCGATATTTTTTTATTATACTCTTTACAAAGTTGATCAATTGAAATTTGTAAAAAGCAATTGTAGCGCTTAACGTAAAATTAACATAAAAAACCCGTTTTTAGATAAGACATCTTTCAAAATACTAAAGGAAATCACGATGGTTAATGCAAAGTGGGCAAACGATGCAAATACATGCAAAAATACACAAATTTGCACAACACAACAGCAAAATGTACGCATTTGCAATTTGCACAAAAAAAAAACCATGAGCAAAATTAGTAGTGCATATTTGCTCAGTTGCAAACAAATATGAACAATAACATTTGACATATAAAGCGCCATATTGGTTTTAAGAAAACTTATAAATTCAATATGTCGTGGGTCCTAATAAAAAAGGGAGAATTAAGCTTAAATAATTTTAAAAGAAAAAATTTATTTTAATTTACTTGTGTATACAAATTGTTAACAAATGCAGATTTTTTACAGTGCTGCCAGTAGTTTTTAGTGTTGCCAGAATAAATTTTTAGAAAAATAGCAAATTTGCAAAAAAATAAAAGGGGTATGCTCACGATCAACCATAATTTGCACTGCGAATTTGCACAATGACCATCGTGATTACCAGGGACACCATTAATATGCAATTGCATGTTTTTTCTTATGCGACCATTGAAGGCAGAAACAATATATTTATCCGATTTAGATCATTTTTTGAATTTTGGTATCGATTTGTTAGTGCATATTTTTGCTTATTTTACCCTTTGCAGCTTTTTTTTTGCATAATTTAGATATAAGACCATTTTTTAAGTTTAAAGCCCATATTTTTCCTTTTTAAAGCATATTTTAATACATGTTAAATTTTTTTTGATGCCTACAAGAGTTTTCGCAGCATTTCGAAAATTTGGCTTTTCTGTTAAAAATATTTATGTATACCCAAAGTTTTGCTTTAAGTTCGCCATCTACATTTAATTTTTATTCGAAAATTTTTATACAAAGCAGGTTGTCAATAAAGATAAATTGAATTTCAACTAATTGTAGTGGGGAATGTAAGATGAGATAAACCCACTGTCTATTGTTGATGTGTTTTGTTTAAACTTTGATATTATTACAAGTAGAACTGTTGCTATAATTCTTATACGTTTAACAGTTTTATTTGGTTTAATATCTTTAGTTTTTCTAAAATCTTTATGGATGAAGTTTCCTGATGATCTGGCCTAAGCAATCAGTGAAATGCGCATAGGAATAGCTTATCCCATCAACAATAAATTTCAAGTGTTTTTATCAATAATAAAAACAGGGAATTAAGCACGAATAACAAAATCTTTTGAAAATTTGTTATTGTAAACTTTAAAATTTAATGTTAAACAAAAATTAAGGAAAAATCATGTATACATTTTTGGCGATGTGTGTAATGCATACAAATCTGGACCTATCTTTTAGTATTCCGATCGATTAAGAAACGCTTTTTGAAGTCATCTTACGATGTCCGTCCGTCGTCTGGCTGTTTGGGTGTTTATGTTAACCTGGTGTGCAAAATGACGTGTAAAAAAGGTCTAAATCAGTTGCGAAGGCAGCTTTCCAAGAAAAATACAGAAAGCGTTTTTTGGTAGTGAGTGACAATGTGTAAAAACAGGCCGCTACAATCAATACAAATGGCGTGATCAAAGCAAAAATAACAAACCACGTTAAACAAAAGCATTAGTTCAACAAACGTTTTGGCTTCTGCAAATAAAAAACGTATTTAGTGATAGTCAGGCCTGTCACAGAACTCAATTCGGATCGAAAGAGATTTCGTTTTATGTGCAGCAAGATACGAAATTACTTCCACTTTCGATCGGAATTGATTTCTGTGACAGGCCTGATTGTTTTGTTTTATAATGTTATTTACTTACCTTTACAAAGGTAACGAACAATTAGGGACCGACTCTAAAATCCCTTTGAAACCAAAAATCTCATATGGATGTTAATATCTAGATAATATTCGGCACAAATAACTCTTATATGAATTTAAACCTCTTAACATAACTTTGTTTTTGAGAGCCGACGACTGCCCATCGCTTCCAAATAGGGTAAAATCTCATCTATTAACAACTATTGTTTAGGCTTTACCGATTATAATTTTAGGATTGTTTTTATTTAATGGAACTTTTATTAAATTGTTGAATATTTTTGGGGCATATTTTCAACAATTTCCAGGGCATATTTTTAAGCTTTTTCTGCATATTTAATGCGCATAAAACGAGTTATCAGAGCATATTTCTGGTTTCCCTGGTGATGACCCTAACTGTAAAAACTCTTTGTAAAAAATTAAATCTGCTACTAAGCCTAAAAAACAATACCAGTGCAATTTGTCTCAGTACGGTACTTTTGTGTTTTTCGTTTCCCTTGTGTAGCCCAACCGAAAAGTCTGATCGAAATAAATGGGACATCGTTGCAAACTGACATCAATAAACTGACAATAAACTGTTTTTAAAATACAAAATACTCCCATTTTTTTATGTATTTAAAATACAAAATACTTGCTGGACATGAACTTAAAATACAAAATACTTGCACGTCATATATTTAAAATACAAATACAAAATACGTATTTGTAATTAAAATACGTGTCTCAAATTCATGTTTTTAAAAACTGCTCAGCCCTGATCATAGAAAATAAGCCGTTTTTTAGTGTCTCACGTGCATTTACAATTAAAGGAAATTAATGTTTTCAATATTTTTTAGATTTCACCTCTTTATTTCAATACAGGACAAATTTAATTCATACGCTGAATGTAATTTTTACTTTAATATCAAGATAATGAAATTTATATCGTTTTTATAGAATAAAAAAGGTATTCTTCGAAGTTGATTTATAAAACGAAACGACAAACTTTCATAAAATTTTGTATTTAGATTTGTTATTTAAAACTATAAAAAAATCAAAGTATTTTTCATACAAAAAGTCTCAGCGTTTATTGTATCGTCTAAAAAAATTTACACTTTTTAAAGCAAATCAATGTGAACATTTAATTTTAAATTTATACAACCTTGTTTGTATGTATGTACTTACTTTTATTTTATAAATATAGTTACTATATTGTTTTAAAATTGTAAAAAAAAATCTTGGAAGCAGGGCTACCGCTCGACGACTTAAGTCACAATTTGACACCTTATTGGCGGCCTGCGACTTTTTAAAATAATCTAATTTTGCGATTTTTTTAATAAACTTTTTTCAAAATGAAGAACAGCAATCAAGTGTCATCGTTGTCATACAATTAGAGTTTTTTTTCCCGGAGTTTTTCGATTCCCGGGAAAACGGGGAGCTTTTTTTAATTTCCCGGGATCCCGGGATCCCGCTTCATATAAATACTACAAAGTAAATTTGTTTTAAATTAATGAAAAAAACTTTTTTTTAAAAAGCGTAAGGGAACTTGTTTACAAAGTAAGTAAAAGAAATGCCTAAATACTACAAAAATAAATTAAAGGTTGAAAGGGGAACTTGAATTATTATTACCTTACGATTTTATATGTAAATTTCGTATCATTATGCTCTAGATACAAGATAAAAAGATAACAAAAACATAACTATTTAATTCATAAAACAATAATAAAAACAAACAAATTTTATGGTACTCAAGTTATGAGATCAAAAAGTAAATTCATAAAATAGATAAAATATTTTAAATAAATATGTTTTATAAGTCTATATATATCTTAAATAAATATATTAAGATTTTTTAACAGCTTAGGAAATAACATGAAGACACACTCATTGCGTTTAAAAAGTCGGCAAAGAGTATATTTTTCTTATTTTATTTACTTATTACCATGTTTCCGAAAAATTTCGTTCACTTTTTTACCGATATTGGACAAATAGTTCAAAGTGCAAAAGTTTAAAGTTGTTGCATATTTCTAATTCACAGTCCGAACTAATTTTTCTTTTTTATAAACAACGTCTATATCAGTCAAATGTATGTCAAGGTTGATGCAAAAAATAGCATCCAACGGACTTCTCTTACAAGATCCACCTGTAATCTTTAGGACAATGTGTTTTTAAAATTGTATATTGCAGAATCTTACACGAGTTTCCATAGCTTTTTTTTATTTCTGTTTCCCAGCACTTCCCGGTTATATAAGCCGTCACAAAATGAAACAAATTTATATTTATCACCATATAAACATATCTTCATATCTCAACATTTTTTTTTATTTTAAGTTAATTAAGCAAAGTGTTCCTTCATACTTTCTCGTAACAAAAAATGGGTATTTTATCTTAAACTGTACCGAAGTTATAGCAAAATATATCTTTAAATCGGCACATTTTGAAAACTGGATTATTTTTAGTAGATATGACTTAGCTGCAATAATGAAGCGATATTTTTGGATATCTCATATTTTTAAGACTTGTCCATGGACAATTAAAATTTACTGCCTGCATCTTATTTTGAATTTATGTTCTTTATTAACTCTTCACTTAACTAAATTTATTAATTATCAACTGTTGCACGGCACATTCTGCTTTTGGTAGATTTATTGCGTCAGTAGACATTGATTTACGAACGTACTCACTTCTTGTTATTGATCTAATCGACAACCCATCAACAGATGCTAATTTTTAGAGAATATAAAATTAAATTTCAAAGTATAAATAGCTTTTTTCTGATACTATGAGGAACTTTTATTACCCGGGATCCCGCAACAAAAATCCCGGGAAAACGGGAGATAAAATAATTGAAATTCCCGGGAATTCCCGGGACGGGAAATCTCGGGAAAAAACCCTACATACAATTAAGAGCAATCAACGAATTATTTACCGTTTTTTAACACATTGACATGGATAAATTATTAGAAAGTTTTTTTTAAAGAATTTTTACAAAAATAAATACAAATTTGCAAAAAGGGATTTAAAAGCATCAACACTTTATACAACTACAAATCCTTCAGTTGAGTAAGAAAATGCCAAATGTTTTTTACTTTTTTTTATACAAAAAGTCATGGAGAAATTCCGACTTTTATATTCTTTAACGACTTTTTCGTGAGACACTATTTTTATAAAACGACTTTTAATGTCTCCTATTAAATATTTCCAACGGTAGCCCTTCTCGGAAGGTTCTAGAATTCGCTAATTTATTTACTATTGGGAATATAAAAGATTTGAACATCGATTTTCGAATATGCGATCAATTTTTATTTCGTTTTGTGAAATCAAATCGTGTGACAATTTAAAGAAATAATGGGTTGGTTTGTGCATTTGCTAAAAAATTTCAAGAACAATGGTCATATAAACAAAAATTCCTTTACACAAAGTCGCATTGCTTGTACATAAAATACATGTTCCAAAACATGGGGGAGATTTTTTCAATAAAAAAGCTATCGAATGTGGAGACTTTTTCGATAAGAAATTTTATATATTTGTGGTTTTGGCATTTGCTTCGCTTCAGCCGGAGCTAGTGGGGAAATTTAATAAGCAAAATTTGTATTCGGTTGGACGGGCTTTTGCATTTATGATAATGCCGTTCATACCTAAGTACTGTGTCAATTAGCGTGAGTGCTGCCCAGTTCTATGTTGATTGGTAAGTGTCTTCACTGTTAAATTAATTATGAACATTGAATATAACTTTTGCTAAGCCGAAAACAAACAGATGGCGCTGTTATTATTGTTTGAAAATTATCATTAGTTATTTAAATGGTAGCAAGCAGTGAAACAAGCCGTAACGGCGCTGCTGACGACTAGCCGGTCATGCGCATCACACTTCACCAAAGGTAAAATAGTATCAGTGCTGCCAGCAGAAAAATGAAATGGTTACGTTTGGTGGTGTAAAGTTAAATTTTAAAATATTCGTTGAATACATAATAAATGTATGTGCTTTATAACAAAATAACAAATAATTATTTCTATTCCATATTTCACACAGAGGATATAAAGGCCAGTCAGCGCAAGAATAAAAAAATTGTTCAATTTAAAAAAAATTTAAACGCAGCATCGAAGCAGTTGATTAAAAAAAAAATTTATTTATTACTAAAGCTGGAGATCCATATCACGCGTTTTCGCCTCCACGCAGTGCATGCTTTTCTAACCTTACTTGCGTTCTATCTTTCAAGTTACATGCAACGCTTTTTATGCAGCGGCAGCACAAGTAAAAATAAAATTTAATTTGTCAAAATCAGCTGATTTGTTCCAACGCTGCTTGTGACGCTTACAAAAGTAGAAAGTAAATCTACTTTTCGCCTCAAGGCATCTACGCTTTTGTGAATGTAACTTACTACGTACACAGATTCTACTTTTTTGACAGCTGCTTTACTTACACAGAAAATCGTAAAGCAAAAGGTGTATGAAAAATAAAAACTTTGACAACACTCACACATTGTGTGTTAAAAAGAAAATAAATAAAAAAAAATTATACTAGAAGATTGTCGAAGCGCACAAAAAGATGAGAGTTGCCTAACTTTTCGCTTCGCTCTGCGTTAAAAGGTCTTTATGTGACATGTTTCGTATAAGTATGAATATTTCACCTTAGATGTCAAAGCGAACGTCTAACGCAACGCGAAGCCTGACCTAATTCTGCTAGTCGTGATCGAGTACTTTCTTTTTTTTCTAAGCTAATCCCGCGAAGCTCTATGCTTGTCTGCAGGAAAGAAACCAGAGTCTCTGGCGGGAATCGAACCCGTAACCTTGGCGCTCATAGACAAGCTCACTACCAACTAGTCTAAGGGGCACTCGATTCGCAAACAATTTTATTTCAGTCGAAACTGCACAAATCGAAATTATTTTTTCAGTATTGTGAAACTCAAATTAATGCTTTACAACGCCGAAAAAATAATTCCGATTCGTTCAGTATTGACTGAAATAATTAGATATTAAATTGCTTTCGAATTGAGAAAGTACTCGATCACGACGGCCAGCTTCAGGCCCCTGGTTCTTAAAATATGGCCTTTAAAACAATTTTTGGCTTATTGAATCGGTAATGCTGAATGTTTTTTTTTTTTGTTTGATAAAGTGCCACCTTAGCTTTTTTAAATATATTTTCTTTGTATATTTTATTATTTTATTAAAGGCTTAGTTAGTTAGAAACGTAAATACAGAAAAAATCTTATTTTCAAAACTTTTTTAAATTTTTATAGAGATACAAAGAAAGTACACCCGAGTATGCCTGAATTTTTGTGGAACCTTAATAAAGATATTATCGATATTATTATTGTTCCCAAATGTAATTGGGGAAACTTGTGGATGCGATTTTAACATTAATCGACTCTCGGCGGAAGTCTTCCCTATCGGCTAAAACTTGGAAAAATTCAAATTAAATGTCCACAAAAACAACTCCCTCTCTTCTTCTCCCCTTTACCAATTTTCGTAAAACCAACGCAACG
This sequence comes from Pollenia labialis, assembly GCA_949318255.1. Taxonomy (NCBI): domain Eukaryota; kingdom Metazoa; phylum Arthropoda; class Insecta; order Diptera; family Polleniidae; genus Pollenia; species Pollenia labialis. The sequence goes on along the minus strand of OX439140.1, from coordinate 64,510,748 downwards.
CATTGCATTAGAAGGGGGCATCCCCTGATTGTTGGCTCAAAGAAAAAAAAAACACTTGGGATAAATTAAGTTTTTGTACATATGTACATACTTTAAGTACGAGCCGTTTAATGTTTAACGGATTACTTTTAAAACTCAATCCCGGAATTTCTTAAAATAAGTAAAAAATCTTAAACCAAGTAAATAAGATTAAACTTTTCGTTGGTAGTGCTTCTCTGAGAGTAAAATTACAAAGTGAGCGTTTTTATCTCATATAACTTATTAGTTTCATCTCTCAGCATTGCATTCTGTATGCATGCATATGCGCGTGCTTGTCAAAGTTTGTTGTAGAAACTACAACAGCCACCACAAAGAGATTTTAGGGACGGTCACTAAATATTTTATTAATTTTAACATTTAAAAGGAAGTTAAAACTATTTAAGGATGGGAGATTTAGGCAAATGTAAACTGATTCGAAAAGAATTTAATTTTCAGTAAAATATGTTTGGGACAATTTAAATATAAATACCAATATAACTAAACTAGATAGTTTAGGGACACAAAAAGTCTAATTTAGAAAGAAGTTACACAAACTTCTTCCTTATTACAATAACAATTAAAATATATTTACCAAATTTAATCAGATCTTGTAGAAAGATCGTAACTTGTACTTTGTTGCACAAGGTTTGCATAAACAGACAACCAGCCAGGCGGGCGGATGGATATTGTTAGACCACTTTAAAAAGCGATTCTGATTGGTCCAGTTTTAAATAACATTTATCTTGAGTAACAACCTGCTTTGTCTTACAATGTTGGAGTAAAAATTAAATAAAGATGGCAACACGTTGTGTATGCAGATACATATACATTCATATATTTAAAACAAAAAATCCAAAATTTTTCAAAAGATCTTGTAGGCATCTAAAAAGTTTAATATGTATCAAAATATGCCTCAAAAAGGCTAAATATGCACTATAAACGAAAAAAATGCTGCAAAAAAGGCTCATTTAACTAAATTATGCAAAAAATGCTGCAACCGGTAAAATATTCAAACATATGCACTAACAAATCGAAGCCAAAATTCATAAAAAGTTCTGAATAAAATCCCATCTATTATTTTAAGTGTTTTTGAAATGTCAAAATTAAATAGTCAAAAAGTTATGGAGGAGCTCTCCTGTTCACATATAACAACTTTGCTGATTCGTAGACTGAATTGCACTTTAATTATTTACACCAAATATATCTAACGATATTGCGGTCGAGTTACCATCTGTTGCTGCTAGAGCAGCTATTCCCATAAGATTGAAATAAGAGATATCGAAAAGGCTATTTGTGACTTAAACACTAAGAAGGCACCTGGTATTGATAAGATCAGCAACAAAATGCTTTTGGAACTATCCAGCATAGCAAAGAAAATTATTCTTTTTATTTTTAGTGCTATTTTACGGCTTGAGTACTACCCGCAAGAATGAAAGGTTTCCTTAGTTACCCTGATACCAAAGCCAGGAAAAGATCATACAAAAGTTGGGTCATATAGGCCTATTAGCTTATTATCAAATATGTCAAAGCTGTTTGAGAAATTATTAGTTTCAAAATTAACACCAATTTTAAATGACAATAGATGTATTCCAAACCATCAGTTTGGATTTAGAAGAAAACACAGCACAATTAAACAAACTCATCGATGTTTCGCAAGCTTTTGATAAAGTCTGGCATGAAGGCTTGTTGTATAAATTGAAGCAAAATTTACCAGCAAACACACACAAGCTGTTAGGAAGCTACTTAGTCGGCCGTCAATTTATTATTAAAGAAGGAGATTTCTTAAGTTCACCTCAGCCTATTGGCGCTGGAGTTCCACAAGGCAGCATCCTGGGCCCTCTTTTATACTTAATTTAAACTTCGGACATGCCAACAAACAACTACACCCAAACTTCAACATTTGCAGACGATACAGCTTTTCTAAGCGTCCACGAAAACAGTTATGAAGCATCTCGGTATTTACAGGATCATATAACTCAACTAGAAATATGGCTAAGACAATGGAGGATAATGGTAAATGAGCAAAAATGCGTACATATAACATTCACCTTGCGCCGGGAATCTTGCCCCCCTATTGCAATCAATAATCAAATAATTCCTCAACATTCACATGTAAAATATCTCGGTATACATCTGGATCGGCGATTAACGTGGAAATGCCATATAGAGGCAAAATTAACTCAAATGAAACTTAAAGCCATTCAAATTCATTGGCTTATTGGAAGAAACTCTGTCCTTAGTCTCGATTGCAAGCTTCTACTTTACAACTCTATCTTAAAGCCTATCTGGTGCTACGGTATTCAACTATGGGGCACTGCCTCGGCCTCTAATATCGAAAAAATTCAAAGGTGCCAAAATAAACTTCTTCGAATAGTCACAGCCGCTCCCTGGTATATTAAAACTCAAACATTCCTAAGGATCTTAATGTGCCATTAGTAAAAACTATGATTACAAAATATCCAGTAAAATATTTAAAAAGGCTTGAACAACACCCAAATCCACTAGCTCGGAATATTTTAAATCATGGCGGCCACACTCGCTTAAGAAGAAGAGACACTGCAGCATTTATCCAACTAGAAGAGCGATAAACACCATGATAAGTGAACAGAACCCGTGATGAAGAACATTTTTGTCTGGCACTGGCAGGACACAAATAAGGTATAAGGATACGATTTGATTAATTATTGTTTGTTCATATTTAATATATGAAGATTCAATAAATAAACTATGGAAAAAAAATGTTCCCAATTAAAATTTTTTGTTTAACTTGGACAAACTTAAGTTTTCATATATCCAATGAAAATTTTTAACGTTATTACAAAATCCCATGAAGCGATTTTAACGAAAATACTTCATTATAACTATGGAATTCCATTTAGAAAATGAAAATGTTCATTAAACCAATGAAATTTTTTTTATGAAAATTATTCATTAAATATAAAAAGCATTTTTCTTTCAATGTATGAATTCGCTTCAGAGTTGATAAGCAATTCCAATACATTAAAACACGAATATCAGCAACACGAGAAACGGCTATATGTTGGAAATTTAAATTGGCGTGATGATATGCAATATTTATATGAACTAGGACAGGCTTTTAAAAACTATATGGAGCACAATAAATTTCCATTTATAAACTTTAAAACTATACCACCGATTAGTTATGCTAGATGGAATTCTAGAGCAATTCTTGCAATTCTTGCTTACATACTATTTCCAAAATATCGTTGCAAATTATATGCAATATGCGAATTTATATGTGGCCCTTGGTACAACATTTGGTTTTCAGACCATTTTTACAATAAAAATGACTTCGAAGCCTTAAACAAATCATTATCGGGCTTTACTAATGCTCAGAAATGCTTTCTAAGACATTGGGTGAAGGATGAATCAAGAATTCCAAAAACACAACGCAGCAACATTTGTGCGGGACGCGCCATGGTACAACTACACAAGGTATACTCGTTGCTGCAACAAGTACAACAAGGCAAAAACAACAGGAAATTTGTTTTTGTTTTTTTACCCGAGGCTTCAAGAAAAGAGCAACACTGTGCCTTCATCTAAATCGAACTGTTATCAGCCTTTTGTATATCTGTCTCCAGACTAACAAATCTTTCCTCAGGTAGTTCAGCCTTCTTGACATGATACTCATTGATTTTGAACCAAAACGCAATTCAAAAACATCAGAGTCTACCGAAGTCTTTAAATTTTATTTTTAAAACAACAGTTTTGGGCAAAACATTCTAGAATTCAAAAGTTTTTGAGCACTTTCATCATCCTGCAGTGAACCGTGCCATATAGCCACTTCTTCGGCCACACATTCACATTCTTCTGACGATTCCAAAACTTGTTTTTCACAATCCTCCATGTAAGGAGTTTGTCGTGCGTATCCCACTACTAGAGCCTCAACGGCTGATATGGAAATTTTTATTTCGGCATCTATATATATGTTGGAATCATTTTATTATTAAAATCTACTCTCCGTTAGGGAATACACTAACAGTTGACAAGAAGGTAAACTTGACAGAAAATGTTTACAGTTATCAGCAGCAGAACGGATCTTGGCTAATGAGCAAAGACTTTCAAGTGGATTAATTTTATATTTTATTTTCAATTCTTCACAAAAAAATTTTACCAACTCTTCTGTTAACTGTTGTCCGCCCATGTAGAATATGGCAAAGCATTCAACTTTTGTATATAGACCATGCTTAACTTTGGCATCCTTCAAATTCTGGTTCAAAAAGCTTAACTTGCACTTCAAATGGTAACTCTTTAACAAACTATTTGTCTTCATCATCATCATCATCGGGCTTCATGGCTTTCAACAAAAACTTTTGCTTCTCTGAATCATATTCACAAGATATCGTTTTTCTGACCTTTGTAAATGATTCTTTCGTTTCGTTCCTGCTCCTTTAAAGTATTTTTTTTGCACAGACACGTATTTTTTATAATGTTTTTGCATTTTAATTATATTAACAAAATTTTTATATGAAAAACTGTTTTTTTTTTTAATATAAAAATTTTTATATGAATGTTAACAAACATATTTTTTTTGACAATTGGGGTTTAAATGGGGTAAACAGCTGACAAACATATGGACCAACAAGTCTACCTTGTGTAGTTGTACCATGGAACGCGGTATCAAAGATAGTTTTTAGAATGTGATTTTGATTATAATCATATTATGACATTACGAAATGTAAATAATTATAAAATAAATAATTTTGAAAAAATACAAAATTTTTAAAAAATATAAAAAATCTTAAAGGGCTTTCAGAAATCGGCTTCGACACGGAACATTTTTGTTCCGAAATGACCTGAGGAAACATTTTTCGGTTTCAGCACAACATCGGCTACAGCGTTGTTTTGGTTGCAACCCTTCATGTGTATGGTAACAGTTTAAGTTTAGGTTTAAGCCACCACCATTGGCCGCTTCAACTATCAAAAAAAGTTAAAAAAATACAACTCAAAAATTAAATAGGGAGATAAAAGTTAATTTAATCGCTAACCTCTAACCCAAAGAGTGGCTCTAAGTGAAATAGCCACTAAAAATGGTACCGTCATGCTCTAGAAAAGCCATTTTCTAACCCATCCCAGCCTAACACAAAAGCAAGCGTTTTCGAAAATTAACGTTGAGCAAAAAAATAAAATTAATTAATAATACGATTTCCGTATGACGTGCTAAATTCCCAGTTTTTCATATTTGATAAATACACTACCTTTCTAAAATCTTTGGAAAAGGTTTCCTGATGAGCTGGCCTAAGCAACCAGTGAAATGCGCATAGAAGCTACCTTTCCCTCAACAATAAATTTCAGTGTATTTATCAAATATGAAAAACTGTGAATTTAGCACGTCATACGGAAATTGTATTAATAATAAATTTTGTATTCCGAAAATAACTTTGATAATAAAATTAATTAATTTTCGTCCAATGAATGACCGCTCTTAGAAAGATTAAATATTAATCATTTAATGAACTGTTCGTTAATATAACGAAAAAGTGCAACAAACAAAGTTCGTCAAGATTATTTTCTGTAAATTAATAACACTGTGCTAGAAATTGACACTTTTTTTTAGCTGAATCCAGTGGTGCTAGCCGTTTTTTGAGGTTGGCTCTTCTGGTTTTCGAGATATACCGTTATTTCGGAAATGGAGGAGGTTGCACAACATATGTTTACGTAACACTAAAAGCCTTTAGTTTATTGAAAAACTAAAAAGCTAATATGCGCAGTAGTTTTAGACACATAATTTTTTTTTTTTGGAAAAAAAATAATTTTTTTTATCAAAATTTCGAAATTTTTGTTTTCTTAAAAAATCATAAAAAATTGGAAAATGCAGCTAGAAATCTGATTTTTTCCAGACGTATTGCAAACAAAATGTTGTCTTTTTGTTTTTAAATATACTATGTAGGTTAACGCAGAAGTCAAGGATGGTAAATGTAGGTAAGGAAACAACGTGTTGTCTAATTCAATGTAATTTATTTCAATATAATAAGAAAGGAAAAATAACGTTCTAGTTCAAATGAAAGTTAAGTTAGGAATAATTAGAGATACAGAAAATTTTCAAAATGGAGAAAAGTTTGACAATTATAAAATCATAGAATTTATAGCAGCGATGTTTACATTAGTATTGACAGTAGAGTTACGATAGATTTCAACACAAAACAAAAATGATTCATGTTTTGTTTTATCCATAAAAGACGAAAAATTTTAATTAATTTAAGAATTTCATAAAACGCAATATTTGTATGGGAGCCCCCTAAGAAGTAAGGATACAGGCCAAGTATGGCTCGAGAAAATCTTAAGGACAAAAAACTAATTGAGGTGGGTCATACATTATACCCCAATAGGGGCGACTCCTGGGCAGTTATGGGACTTGTTCATTATCAAAGTTATTTTCGGGAATACAAAATTTATTATTAATACGATTTTTGTATGACGTGCTAAATTCCCAGTTTTTCATATTTGATAAATACACTGAAATTTATTGTTGAGGGATTTCGTGTCTGTATTGAACATTTTGTATGTGAGCCCAATTAAGAAATGGAGATAGTGAGTAGGTATGTAAGAAATATATGATGGAGATATAAAATAAAGTGGGGTTGGTCATACATTTCACCCGTCTAGCAGCATCTAACGCGTTGTACGAGCTAAATTTAAGAATTTCAATTGGCCCCTGCCGCGCGAAGGATGCTCCTAAATGGGCCAAATATATGACCAACCCCACTTTATTATTTATTGCGGAATTTCGTTTTTTTTTTAGTAATTTCAATATCCTAAACCGTTTTTGAGTTACGCGAATATATGCAGTGCAACCTCCTACATTTTTGGAATAACGGCATATCTTGAAAACAAGAGCTAACCTAAAAAAAAAACGGTTAGCACCATTCGATTCAGCGTGTCAGGTTAAAACGACAGGTGACCGGCTTGTCTGTTTTTTTGTAACTAGCACGGTATTCTTATTGCTCAAAATTACATCATTTAAATTCTTTTTAAGATTAGTTTTTAAAGGATGCAAAAGAAAAAAAGTTTCAATATTTTTAAAGAACAGTTTGAGGTATTATGTATATAAAAAAAATCAGCCAAATAAAAAATGGGGTTTTGACCAAGTCCGTTTTTAAAATTTAATATTTAGCATTTTTTTTAATATATTGTTTTTAGCCCCAAGTATTCTCTTTAAAATTAAATAAATATCATCTTCGTATGTATGATATTGGAGAAATAAGCTCAACATATTCGGCTAATTCGGCGAAATTATGACATTTTGAATATGACATAACTTTTGAAAATTTTTTCATTTCATATATGTATGTTCCTTATAGGATAAAAGGAACCTTCTCACAAAATTTCATTAAAATCGGAAGGGGTTGGGTCCCATTCTTGGTCGATTTGACATGGAATAACCCATATATATTTAATTTTTCCGTAAATAATTTAACTTAAAAATGCTCTTCTTTATTATCAAAGTCATTTTTGGGAATTCAAAATTTTCAATTAACAAGAATGTAAGAAAAGATAAACTCACTGTTTATTGTTGTTGTTTTTATTTGAGCTTTGATATTGTTACAAGTAAAACTGGTGCTTATAATTCTTATTAGCTTAACAATTTTATTTGTTTAATAAATTTAGTTTTTCTAAAATCTTTGAATGAAGTTTCCTGATGATCTGGCCTAAGCAACCAGTGAAATGTGCATAAGAATAGCTTATCCCAACAACAATAAATTTCAGTATTTTTATCAAGAATAAAAATTAGGAATCAAGCACGAAAAACAAAATCTTGATCTTCTTTATTTTTATTAATTTTAAAAATTTTGTTTAAATAATATTTTATAAATAACCATTTCGCATAGAATTATAACAAGAAATTCCCAAAAAATGGGAAACAATTGTAGATTTGATGCGTGGGCATAAGTTTTAATAAAGGTTTCGTTTAATGATCGAACACTTTATTAATTTTAACGTACGAGTTCGTAGAATTTTGGTGAGTTAAAGTTAAAAAAACTTTTTAAATCTCACGTAAGCCCAACACTTCATTAATTAAAACATACGAGTTGCGATCATTTCAACGAAACAAATAAAAGTTTAATCATTTTTAGTATATTCATTATTACAACAAATTGTACACTATTTATTAACGTGTTAACGAAATATTTAATAAATGCATGTTCATTGAGTCAATGAAGTGTATGTAAATTTAAATGGCTGACAATTTTCTTATGTTATTTTATTAACGAAAAGTTTATTGAGCCAACGAAAATGACAAATTTGAAATTTCATTTAAATATAAAAACATTTAGATCTATTAAAAATAAATTATTTAAACGTTTGATGTCATTAACGTGTTGACAAATAGTCACAGTCTTAGGTCCTTTTTCCGAAAAACACAACGCAACGCCTAAAATTTCATTGAAAGCAAAAACAAATTCAAAAACATTTTATAATTTTGTTGCTGCTTTATAAAGAAACTCAAATTTGAAGAGTTTGAAATTTAAAAATTCAACATGAATTTTTGTAGAAATCAACAACAAAATTATAAAATATTTTTGAATTTGTTTTTTCTTTCAATAAAATTTTAGGCTTTGCATTATGTTTTACGGAATAAGGCTCTGACATTACAATAATGTAAAATTTTCATCGATTTTATGAAACATTTCATTAAGGGAGAGTTAATGTAACATTCGTCATTAATCCAATGAAGGATTGCATAGGTTGATTTTTAATGCAATTTTTCCATGGAATAATTGTCAAAATCCATTGGATGTGTGAAGAAAGTGTAGTAGATTTTATTTTAAATCTTCCACAAAATAAAATGCGTTTACATTGTACTCTTTTGACACTAGCCAGATTTTGTTTTCATAACAAAAACAGCTGTAACACAAAAGTTTTTCCATCGGTAGTAAAAAATTCAATAGTTAGTTTCTATAGTTAGTTAGTTAAGTCTATTTCTGTTCTAGTCAACATTTCATTAGTTAACATAATCGGATTTACATCCAGATATTTTTTTCAATCTGTATACACATATTTTTTGTAAGGACAATTAAAAACTTACTACCAAGGAAGATTTTAAATTGAACAAAGGTTATTATTGCCTAATTTTATCATTGACCTGCGACATTTGTATTAAATTTATGGCAATGGAAGTTATGACATAAAAGCTCTTCTATGTGGAATTTAAAAGAAATTATCAGTACTAATCTACGTTTAGAATCTATCATGACAATCATGAAACAATTTAAAATTTAACTTTTTTGAAATTGATTTCTTTAGAAAATCATCGAAGTACATGCAATGCCAGACAGTACCAGGCAAAAGTTTCCAAAACTTTAAAATTAACCAAGTGGGATGTTTCTATTAAAAGCATTAAATTAAAATGTATTTTTATTTTTCTCATATAAATTTTTTATTCTTAATGATTTGTAAACACAATATTCGATAGCCACTCAATACATAACAAACTACAATTTATTTACTTACTTAACAAATTAAAATAGTTCAGCTATTTTAACGTCCTTTAAATATTTACCTTTAACACATTTTCTGTTTATTTAGAAAAACCAACAAAAACAAAAAATATTTGAGATACAAGCGGCACAAGATCCCCATGACCAAGCAACCTACCAAATAATATTTCTACTTGTGGATTTTTATGACGATTACGCCACACACACACAAATAACCAATATCATATTCAAAAGAACAAATATTGTAAATAATATCAAAGAATTGTAGGAAGCAATTAAGATACGAATGTCCATCCATTCACTGCCTCATTCATTCAGTTACAAATACCGGAAATACTCGTATAGAAAAAAAAATTAAAAGCCACCCATACGTTATAGACTTAAACGTGCAACATCATGACAACTCATTCACTATTGAAATGAAAAAGAAATAGAAGAGAGCGAGTCTGAAACCCACCAACTTACCAACAACCACTTGACAAAATGTTTGTTTAAGCTGAAATTATAGAAAAATATTAGAAATGTAGGGAGACAAAATATTAATTTTCAATTGGTGGCGAAAAGGTCCACACACACTTATACACTATCAAAACAAAATATGAAACACACACACACACCCATAAATACATAAATATTTTTTTTAAATAATAAACGGCAATACCGATTACTATATGTACTGTAAATTTTTTCTCATATTCTAATACCGCAAGCCTCTACGCTTGTCTGCAGGAGACCAGAGTCGCTGGCGGGAATCAAACCCGCAACCCCCGCACTGATAGACAAGTTCACCACAGACTAGCCTACCATTTCTAGCTACTCTAGCCTACATAGAAAAAACCAACTTCAGGTAACGTATTTATTAGAAATGTGTACTATTAATGTAATTCCGTACGGATTTACCGCCTGCAAACAAATTGATCGTATTAATTAACATATTTGTCAGTTTGAGGTGTTCCAGCTGTTCAGTTTCAATCAATAGGTTTAATTGAAATGTTATCACCAGCAAAAGAGGCTGTATAAAAAGTTAACACAAATCAAAATATTTTTTCAATCAACACAGTTAACAATTAAAACAAAATAAAAACTCAATAATATAACTTGATCCAGCAAAACAAAATATTAATCCATAATTAAAAAAAAATGTTTGTAGCTTTAAAATATTTTGAAGTTTGTGTCTTTGTTTTAATATTTGCAAATATGCAAACAAATGTTATAATTTTTATTTTCTATTGATGCAAATTAATTGGAACAATTAAAAAAATTGTTTTTTGGTGAACATTTTTTTAAGATTTGAAAACAAAATTCCATTTTACGGATTTTACATATTGTTTTGTAAATCTTTTCCTAGGGGGTGTAGGATTTATATCAAGGATATTTTACCTGTAGGAGTTACATACTCGCGTGCAAATCAGGTGCCCTGATACCTGTGATGCAACAAAAATCCAAAATGTCAGGGCCCTTGAACTGCTTTGAATTCTTGAGTCCGGGATTTAATCACATTCAGCTTCAGCATGCCGAAAGCTTTAAGAATCAATTGGAATGGTTAAAAAAAACTTTTTCAGTGTCAACCACCTGTGTTTTTAAAGAAATTTTCTTTAAAGATGTTCGCTTATTTTATATATTTTGGCATTGTTTTAATTTTTATTTTGGAGTATACTGTTGGACCACATTTCATAATTGAAGCGTCATTCATTAATAAATATAAAAGAACGATCATTTGGTGACAAGAACGCTTTGTCGGTTATTTTAAAAAAAAATTTTCATCAAACAGAAAAAAATTGATTTCAATTAAAAAATTTGTGATATTAATTACAAAATTATTTAAAATTAAATGCACCAGCAAACAAATTAATAGTATCAATTAAACGTTTAATGGCGAATTTTCAGGATTGATACTAAAACACATTTATGTTTAAAATCGTTTTAAATACAAAATTCTTTTTTTCACTAAATACTGAAATGAAACTTATGGCGTTTTCTTTTCTGAGTAAAATTCTGTATTTTTTCTGCCTTTAACATTTTTTTTACGTTCTTTTCTGAAATACATGTGTTATTTTAATAATGTAAAGCATTCTTTTCTATTCCACACTCATTTTAATAAAAGGGGCATAAGTGCAGCACTAGATCAAGGCGAATTCAATGCAAGGTGGTGGCAAGTTTCGAGCCGTAAACACTAACAATGCAATACAAAAAACATCTGTTGTTTCTGTTCGCTTTGGATTGTTGTAGTCTTGCCATCACCTGTAATTGAATTTACCTTGCTTTAATTGGACTTTATTGTTTAATGCCGAAATTTGTGTTCTTTTGTAAACGTAAAATATGAAACACTTCTTAAAAATTAGGGGAGCATTTAAAAATGTTGCAAATTAACATGTAACACTTATGCAACACTTTTTTTAGAAAAGAAAACGCGATTAATTCACCGATGTGGTACACTTAGGTGTTTTCTTTTCTACAACAAAAATACCACATTTTAAAATGTCTTGCCGAACATGTAATACTGCAATTTTTTATTTGACGCGAACAAAACACAAAAATGGATCGCCCTGTTTTTAACAGCTGACAAAAAGTTTGTTCTTCAATATATAAAAATATATGTACATAAATCAAAAAGTGCGTTCTTCAAAATCGATATTAAATAAATAAATAAACAAAATGAATGATGAAATTCCAATTTCTTTGCCAGATTGCCGATTTATTAACATCAAGTTTTTACGATTTCTTGATTTTACGTTTTTTTTAAACAATTTTATAACACCGAATCCATTTAATTTTATATCACTGACAGCCTACCATTAACAATGTAATACTATAAAATAAAAGAAAAAATAACTATTAAAACTTTAAATTTTTACTGTCCTGATTAAAGGCGATTTTTTCCCAACTTCGTCTGGTAACCCTATGTACATATATAAACAGAAGCCATCTTTTTACAGGGCATTATCAACACCCTCGATTTATACGGGGGGTAAATTGCAATACCTTGTGACATTTAAGGGTGATTTTTTTAGAATAAAACACGCTGCCGTTTTAGAAAGCAAAGCATTTTTAAGAAATGAACACCAAATTGCATTTTTTTTAGATAAAATGTGAGACATTTTTTGTAGAAAAGAAAATACTATTAATTTCACTTAAGTTTCCATTGTAATATTTTAGCAAGGTGACCTTAATGTCACAACAATACAACAACAACAGGCAAAGCAATAACAATCAGCTGTTTCTTTTATAATATTTTTTTTTATTTAGTAGTGCTACCTTAGTTTTATCTTATTTAAATAAGACTTTTCAAATAAAACTCAAAAAAGCAATCTGTATTTAAATACGATTTAAGATTTTATGGAAATTAACTTAATTTAGATGTAAATACATACTTTCCTGAAAATTGGACATAATTCACTTGATTAAACGTTTAATTCACGTGACTAAATTTTTAATTTAAATTAATTTTATTTTTAATTAATGATTTAATTGGTGAACAATTTTGGACAATATAGAGGAGCGATAAGAACAAGAAAGCTTTGTAATCGGTTATTTAAAAAAAAGAAGATTGAAGGATTTGAGGATATCACTAAATTATACAAAGAAACATTTTGCGGAGAGCTCCGTAATGGCATGTGGGAGTATTTTTTTTATTGATAGGACTTACGAACTCCAGTTAATATCCAGTAAAAAGAAACTCGATAATAGAGACATTGCTAAGGTTTCCTTTCAATGGAATCCACAGGGATATCGAAGCAGGGGGCGCCCACGAGTAACTTGGCGAAGGTCTGTTGAAGGGGAGTTCACAAGAAAGGGGCTTTCATGGGCACAATTGAGAAGCTTGGCGCAGGATAGAATAAGATTTAGAAATTTTGTTCAATCTATATAAGAAAAAAAAACTTAACTTTAACCCTTTATTAACTGCGATTAATATTAATGTACATATATTGTAAAATGTATTATTTGTTGTTGCTAGAAGCTCCACTTGCAGTAGCGTTCTTATAAATATTGTAAGACACGTTAACTAAAATAAAAATAAAAAAAAAAAAAAAAGAATAGTATGGAGCACACAAGAACTCTACAAATGAGTCTTTTTCCTTTTTTGGAAAAATATTTCCACAAAAATTTAATTTCCAGCAGGGTAATACTGCTGTCCACAATAGTGGCGTTACAAAATCGTAGCTTATTTCGAAAAATGTACCCAAAACCGCGGAAATGGGTGTCAGAAATCGTCAGGAGAGCACCAAGAGATTAGGTCATTTGCGTAATGTTTTTTCTCACCATTGTGGAGAAGTACGGCTTAAGTGATGTTCCTTATCAACAGAAGCTGCTCTGCTGGAGGTAAGATAGCTTCAGCTTCTAGAAAAGAGAAAAACGTACTGGGGCCTAATTCTGGCAGTCGTGATCGAGTACTTTCTCGATTCGAAAGCAATTTTATTTCAGTCGATGCTTAATAAATTTATACAACTATTAGATACCAGCAATATGTAATGCATTTTCTGTCCCGCTACGGCCTTCTAATAGTTGTATAAATTTTCTTTACAATTTACTTCATTGCTAGCCAAAGGGTAGCTAAAGTAAGCCTCGTAACAGAAATATACAAACCAAAAGTCTGATAATGCCTACAAAATATTCCTGGAAAATATTGAAGGAATAAGACTATTTAAAGTATAAAAGCTTTTGAGGATTGTAATTTGACTTAGAATACACATTCGAATAATATGAAAATTTGTATAATTAAAATTAATATTATATTCAACATTTTTTATTTTTCGAATTTATTCTATGAGCCAAATTTCAGTTATGTATTTTATAAAGCTTTTTTGTAATAGTCATATTCCTTCAATATAATAGTCTGATAGTGTATAAAGTCATTTCTGAAAAATTGAAGGAATATGACTATTACAAAAAAAGCTTTATAAAATACATAACTGAAATTTGGCTCATAGAATAAAATTAATATTTTTATATTTATAAAAAAGACCTCAAGCTCAACAAATTAATATACATGCAAATAATAAAGTCGACTAAGAATCTATTAATATTAATGAAAATTATTTTTGGAAGATGGCGTCCGTTTTTACACTGCACCTTCTTCCTTGATTATTTTCAAATTATGAGTTAACATAAATACGTGTTCCCATGCCTTTAACATAAGCTGATCAATAAGAAATATTGCTCTGTTATTCTGCAGACTTTATTGCCAACTAGATGAGATAAATGTAGAATGGAATAAAATGAGATAGAACCATCTTGCGAAGATGTTGATATGTTGCTCTATGTATTTGCTATGAGAAGATGTTAACATCTTCGCAAATGGATGGCAGGCTTTTAGATACACGTATTTTTTTCTTGGACCATAATTTTTTCGAAAATTTTAAACAAATTGCTGCTTATTTGAATAGCATTCAATACCGGGCGTTACAAAATTAAAAATACGAGATGACCAATAATTCTCACAGTTCTTTTGAAGTTTTATGAGAAGAAATATACTGATTGTATCAATGCATGAAAAAACATGGAAGAGGACAAGCATTTATACAAAGAGTATATTTCTTCTCACCTAAAGAACTGTTGGAATCAATTTTTATCTCGTATTTTTGTAGTACCACAAATAAATGTATGGTTCATGCCAAAGATTGTCAATTCTACACCACTGTGCAATATTGAGCTTGTAAATAGAACAACATTCAGTTAGAATTTAAGGATTAATGTTTTTGCATGCATTTTACAAGGACGTTTAAAAAATAGTATTTTTTTAAAAAATAAATATTGATCTTCGTCAAAAAAACCAATCATATAAAAATAATTGCCAGCAGTTATATTCGTGAAAAAATAATATTATCCTAAAAGACCTTTAAAGATTCTTTAGAAATTGTCACATTAAAAAAAAACAGTTTAAGATTTGCGAAGAGTCCAGGATAAAATTAATATTATTTTTACATTAAGCGTTTTTTTTTGGTTTTTGATCACTGCTTTAATGCTTAAATAAAATATTTATTTAAAAATAGATTTATTTATTTTTATTATTTCTGCATTGACGCGTCTTTTGTCTTGCTTAATAAAGAATTTAAATTTTGCTCATCGAGCTGCAAATACAGCCGCAATCCTTTTTCTCCTCCTGTTTATTTTATGGATTTTTTTGCACTTGTGACAATATTTTTGTTTTAAATATTTATGTTCCGGTCATTATTGTTGCTCATTTTTGTTGGCAATCTTATTTTGTTTTTCGTCCTTTTGTGAAAACGAATATTTTCTTTAGTGCATTGTGTGTGCGTCTTTTCGTTTTCAGTAGGTGCGTTCATAAACATTAACTTTTTAAAGAGATTTAAAACTGATTATCCTTTTGACTGGCCAACAAAAACAGCAGCAGCAAATGCATTTTTGCATTATTGTGTTAATTTTGTGTTTTTTTTTTGCAAAAATTATTTACCCAACTTAATGGTTGAATGTTTGGCTGGCCATTGTTCAGTTCACTTCTGGCAGTTTAAAATATCCTTTTTTCCTTGATTTCTCTTCATTTGTTCTTTCGACTTTTTGATGCGATTTTCTCTGCTCCCAGGTTGTTTGTTGGTAGTTTTGCATTCCTCTCAACGTTGTTTGGCTAGTTCACGTTTCAGTCTGTCCACACAAGTTTGGCTTTGTTAAATATCTGCATCCTTTTTGTTGTGTACTTACACGCATTCATTTCTATGCCTTGTGGTCCTTTTTCTTTGAATGTCCGCTGAGAATTTATGTGGAAATTTCTGGTTGTGAGGACTTAAAATTCATTTGACTTTTTGGGATTTTAATTTGTTCATAAAAGTGAAACAATTACTAAAATAATTGGATTGTTGTTGACGTCTTTTAGTTTGGGTCTTGGTTTTTACCTTATTTTACCTTTTGTTGTTCGTAAATTGATCATTTGTAAGGATATTATGTTGTTTGAAGTGTGTTAATAGATTTATAAGATAAATTTGACTTCGATTTTGTTTAAATGCATTAATAAGTTAAACTGGGTTTTAGTAAGAATGTGAATTTTACATAAAAAAAAACTCCTGAAATTAAAAACTTTAAAATATACAATTTTAGAAAAGCCTTATTTTAAGACGGTTACAGTAAGTAACAGTTATGAAAAAATAGCATTGAAGAAATAAATCTTTAGAATCTTTTTCACTGTAATTTTTTAATTTAATGCTTTGATATCAAATGTACCAAACAAACTTGCACCTGTATTTGAAAATGGTGGTACAAAAAGTGGGACTCGGTCTTATGGCAATATACTCATTTGGGGCTGTTCAGGCCTGGCTTTTCTTAATTTATAACAGCAGCATTTTGATTCAGTATTTTTTAGTAATCTCCGATTTGTAGGTATCTGAAATCTTTCTTCCTCGTCACATATAACTTTTGAGGCATATTGATGAATGTCTTTTCTGATTAAAGTAATCAAGAACCAAGCCAGAAGATCGAAGAAGAACTATATCTTCTTACGAAAACAATAAAATTAAGCAATTTATTTTTTAATTTTTTTTTTATTTTACGCACTTACAACAAAAACTCGAGTCGTAAAAAAGGAAACCAATTGTAGAGTAATCTAAGAACAGATAACCTCACTTTTATTGTTAGCGTTTTGTTTAAGCTTTGATATTGTTACAAATAAAACTTTAAGTGTTTATAATTCTTATTCAGTTTACAGTATATTTGTATAATATCTTAAGCTTTTTCAAAATCTTTGGAAACAGGTTACCTGATTATCTGGCCTAAGCAACCAATGAAATGCGCATAGGAACTAGCTTTTCCTCAACAAAAAATTTCAGTGTATTTATCACAAATAAAAATTGGGAATTTAGCCCGTCATAGAAAAATCTTATTAATAATAAATTTTGCGTTCCCAAAAATAACTTTGATAGGCTTTCTGGTTTTTTTAAGGACGAAAAGAACATTATCTAGTCGCCCACCAACGCGCATTATGCCTATATTATCTGAAAATGGATTAAATGTCCGAACTTCAGTTGATCTAGAAATTAATTTAGAGTATTCCAAGCAAATATATTCTTCCGCCAAATACTTTTTCTAAATATGACGAAAAATACGAATTAACAAACATATTTTGATCACGTGTAAACACGCAGAGAAAAAATATGGTTGGGCATGGTTACGGCAACTGCAATATATTTATTGTAACAATATTATTGTTGTCGGACACAAATAATTGCCACTTTTATTTAATATCAGTAATATTATAGTTACTGTAAGCATATCAATGTTTATCGCAAATTTAAACTTGAGTATTGTTGACTGAAAAATAATTATTTTTCTAACAATAAAAAAATAATAATAATTTTTAAAACGTATTTTACTACTCACAACCATATCATGATATTTAATAGCCATAGCATGACAACTTTCTATACATTTATCATAATGTGTTTAATATGCAATCAAAACATCTTTGCTCTAATAATATTTTGTTATCTCCAATTGCAAAATAATTTTCAATCAGTTGTGTCGTTTGTTTTAAACATGCCTATCGAATTATTTGTTAGTGAGTGGCTCAACAATTAGAAAAATTAAAAAATGAGGAAATTGTATAAACATTAAAAAAAAAATTGCAAAGTGCCACAAAATACAAAAACGATGAAAATTAATTTAATTTGAACTCGAAAATTGTAAGAAAAAGCAGGATGTCATTAAAAAAGATAAATAATATTAAAACTTCTGAATTTCATATACATGCACATAAGCGAAAAATAAGCAAAAAGCAATTATGTACATACGTTTTCGGCTATATGTGTAATACATAGAAATTTGGATCAATCTTTTTAATATACCGATGTCCATCCTTCCGTCTGGCTGGATGTATGTCCACGTAAATTGTGTGCGCAAAGTACAAGTTGCAATCTTGTAGATAATTTGATCAAATTTGGTAAATACATTTAATTGTACGAAGTACGAAGTCTATGTGAATGGTGAGAATCGCTCTATGATTTCACATATTCCCCAATAAAACTTCTTTCCAAATTAGACTCTTTGTGTCCGTAAACTATCTAATTTTATTGGATTAAATTCGCCCCAAAATATTTTACTGCAAATTGAATTCATTTCGAATCGGTACACTTTTGCCCAAAGCTCCCATCTATAAATAGCTGTTACTTCCTTTTAAATGTTGACATTTATAAACAATTTAGCCACCGTCCCTAAAATCTCTTTAAGGCAAAAAATCTCATATATCAGGATAATATTCGGCACAAATAACTCATTTATTAATTTGAACTTCTTAACATAACATTGTTTTTGTGAGCCCCTGACTGCCCATCGTTTTCAAATAGTGTGTTTGGGCTTTACCCATTATAATTTTAGGATTGTTTTTAATAATTGGAACTGTTATTAAATTGTTGAATATTTTGTTTTCAAATTAGCAACTTTTTAATTTTTTTGGGGCATATTTTAACAATTTTCAGAGCATATTTTCAATATTTGACTGCATATTTAATGAGCATATTTCTGGTTTCCCTGATAATAACTACTAACCATACTATGGTAAATATTGACAAAAATCTGATAAATAATAACCATGTTATGGTAAAAAGTGGCCATATTGCGGTAAATATTCATAATTTGTAATAAATATTGAACATATTATTTTAAATATTGACCAGATTAGAGCGGTCGTTAGGCCAGGGCCTAGGGCGGCATATTTTAAAGTGCGCCAACATTTTTAAGTAAACGAATGTAAGAACGATTTAAATTATTTAACTGATTTGGTTAAGTTAATTTCTATTTTATACAAATTTTGATATTATTCGAATGTGTATTCTAAGTCAAATTACAATCCTCAAAAGCTTTTATACTTTAATAGTCTTATAATTTATGAAAAATAAATTCCCAGATTTAATTTTTGTTTTGTTAAAAGCTAAAATAATTTTTTCCATAGATTTTGAAATCGCTAAATATGAAGAGAAAACAGTTTAATTCTTCTAAATGTTTAGAAGAAAACTATTTATGCGATTTAATAATAATCTATGAAAAACAGAACAAATACATTGGTACTGCAAAAATATCTACTTTTTTGATAACTTCTTTGATAAATCCTTTAATAATGACCAACAGGTCTCTCTCAAATTCTCTGGTCTGCTTGACATGATGCATGGTATGCCTTAAACAAATAGTGGTCTGCAATAAATTTCAGTAAGTACGAACAAGAAGTCGACTACACGAACTGAAGTTTTTGGATTGCAACGAAAATTCCAGTATCTAGAAACAGTTTTTCTAGTTATTGTTTGATAAAAAACTTCAGGGCTCTCATGTTGATTTTTAGTTTCATTTCTTCTGGATATGAAAAATAAAAAATTTTCTGAATTAGAAGAAAAAGGCAACCAGCTATCTGGAGTTCAAGATTATTATAAATATGTTATACGTCGCAACAAAACAAGAAAACTTCAGCCAGATGAATCATGGGTAAATAAAATATTTTTATCCCATTTTGGACACTTTGGGCTTTTTGTAAACTTCAATTTTATTTTGTCATTTATCTAAAACAGATACCAATGAGTGGTCGAGATTCATTGACAAATACCGAAGCATTCTTGCGCCATAAGTCGGAAGCACAATAATATGAGCGCAATTCTTAGATAAGCATCGAGCTATAAAGCGTTAAAGCAAGCTTATCTACTATCCAAAGATTGATAAAAATGCTCCACACTTAAATATACTAAAATTACAGAAAAATAAAAGAAAAGTTTTCAATAAAAAAAAAATGTTTGGGACAAACGTTCTAACAGGACTAAACTTGGTACAAATTTCATCCTGATCGGAAGGCGTCGATTTCAAAAGTTGGGTCACTTGACATGAAATCCCCCATATGTTTTAGCGGCATATCAAAGTGCGCCTAGGAAAGGGAGCAGGCCACTGCCACTGAAACTTATCTACATTAAAAAATAAAGAATATGTGTACTTTTTATTCCCACTCTCATTATTGCGTGTATTTTTGCTTTCTTTGTAAATTTTTGAGAGTATTTTATGTAAAGGTTAATTTTAAACGCCGATGTTGAGTGTAAACCACACCTAAACGTCAATTTTTTCTTCTGCATTTCATTTGACATTTCTCCATTTCAGACCAACTCAATTTGAACCATGGAAAGATACAAAATCGAGCAACGCGTTAAAGTTATTCCAGTTTATTATGAAAATGGGCGTTCAAATCAAAATGCATATCGTACACCTCGTGATGAGGCACTTTTTCGCCTCAGTGGATTCGACAATAAGCAGAATTGCCGCATTTGGGCGAATGATAATCCAAGAGTGATTGTCGAAAAACCAATGCACCCAAAAAGAGTGACTGGTTGGTGCGGTTTATAGGCTGCCGGCAACATTGGTCAGGCAGTAACTGTGAATAGTGTTCGCTATCGTGAGAAGATAACGGACTTTTTATGGCCCTAATTAGAAGATATGGATGCAGCCGATAATTGGTTTGAAAAGGACGATGCCACTTGCCACACAGCTAACGAAACAGTGACTCTTTTGCGTGACAAATTCAATGGCCGTGTTATCTCACGTGGTGGCGATGTCAATTGGCCGCCAAGATTATGTGAATTGGCACCGTTGGACTTCTTTCTTTGGGGTTATTTGAAAGAAAAGGTGTACGTCGAAAAGCCAGAAACAATGCAAGAGCTTAATGATGATATAATTCGGCACATTAGCGGCATAGAACCTCAATTATGCATTAGCGTCATCGAAAATTTGTACCATCGGATGGAGTTGTGCCGCTGAAATCGCGGTGGCCATTTGGCCGATATTTTGTTCCATATATAATTGAACCATACAAATATTATCATAATTTAAAGAAATTACCCTTAAAATTTAACCGCCCTTTATTATTTTATTTATACCCGCACTTTTACTATAGCGAAGCATTAGTTTTTTGGTTCCACACGTTCACACTCATACGTAAATTGGTTGTTTACACATCTTTTCCATATCTGTTTGAGACAGCAAAATTACAGTAGGGAGTGTGAACTTTTTTCAACGATTTTAATTTATGTTTAAATGTACTACGACAAAAACTCTTAAAAATACACACTTTTGGTCGAATTTTAAAATTAGAATGAAACATTTTAGATGAATGTTTTTCTTTCTCAATATCGAATTATTCCAACTCTTCACTCATAATACTCTTTGTAAATAACATTATTTATGGTTAAATTATGAAAAATGCAAACAACAAAATTTCCAACCTACAAAATGCATCAATTTACGCATTCGAAATCTATTAAAAATAAATTTTCCACAACAAAACGCACCCTTTGCAACCACCCATATTGAGATTTTGTGTTGTGGAAAAAAAGGCTGGAAAATTTCCCTGCTAATCGAAAACATATTTTTTCCTCCACTGCTTTCACAGTTGGGCCAATTCAAATTCAAACAGAAATCCCTAATCAGAGTGTTAATAGAACAACACCTTCTGTAACCTTAAAACACAACAGGAAAGCAAATATTTGAAAAAAAAACTCTTGTTCAATATTTCTCGCATTTCGGTAGCATTGGCATTGCGAAGAAAATTTTGTTAGAAAACATGTGGCAGCAAAGTGATGGGTTGTCCGAACAGACAAACTATGCACCCTAATACACACACATACATAGGCAAATACTCAGGCTCTGGGTCAAAGGAATAATGAAGAAAACCACATAATCCAAAAACCACAAGCCAACCAATAATTCCCATCATCATCGTTATGCGCATATTAAAATTCAATATGAGTTTGGCTTTGTTTGTGTGCGTCTGTGTGTGTCTGTCGTTTTAGAAATAGGAGTAAAATATGGTGATGTTGGGCGGAAAACCCCTTGAACTTAAGAATTAAAATTGCGCGTCTTCGAACCAGGTATAAATTGGCAACTGGCTAAGTAAGGGGATTTCCATCGGATTTCATTATGAATTTCCCTGGTTGCGTGCTTTTGTCAATAATTTATTAATTTTGCTTGTGTTCGGCAGGCGAACATTATGATGCTCAGGTATTACAAAATATTTCCTGGGGATTACAGATCAATGATGAGGTAACCATAATCACTGTCGATGGTTAAGTGGTTGTGATTACTACCGGTATGTCCATTAGATTAAGTACGTGAGAGTGACACGTACGAAATTTCCGATTAGCCTTGTGAATTTATAAAGTCGATGTCTACGTTTTATTTTTTTTATTTAAAACCGGATGATTATTGGCGATTGGATGATAAGATTCGCTACTTTTCTTGGCTGTTCTTAAGATTTTAAATAATTAAATGGAAAAAATCCCAATACGCTTGCGGGTATTTAAAGGAAGCTTATAACTCGTAATATCTGACAATAATGATTTTAAGAATTTTCAAGCTTCTTAACACTTACATCTTCTAGGAAGTGTAACGATTGTTAATTTAAATTAAAACTATTTAAATGAGGTTTTAAAGTTTTCGCAAATGCTTGTCAACGGTAAATTAGGGTATAATGCGTTTGTGTTGATGCTGGTAACACCTTAAAATATTGGTCCAGGATCCACCTTAAAGTATACCGATCAGCTCAGAAGCTTCTGATCCAACGATGAACGTCCGTCCGGCTGGCTGTCAATGTAAGTCTTGTGCGCAAAGTACAGATCCCAATTTTAAAGATAATTTGATGATGTGTGGTACAGACGTGACGATTCCTAAATTCTAATCCCATTTAACGATGTTTCCTTAAAATTTTAAAATTTTCAACCAGTTTTTTCTGACAACTATGAGATGTAAGTAAAGCCTGTATTCGAGTTTTAGTTTTGGGGAAAATAAAAATTCTTTTTTAGCTTAAAAATGGCAGAAAAAGGCCGAATTTTAAAATCATATGAATATAACTTTTTAATTTTAAAAGACATCAATTTCTAAAGTTAAACTCGAATACAAGTCCTTAATAAGTTGCTGGAATTATATTTCAATCGAACTAAGGGCACATACTATAATATGTATAAGCTTGCTTATGCTACTGGCAAAAATTAACAAAAAATATAAGAAAATCATTTTAAAAAAATTTAATAAAAAAATATTTTATTACGTACGAAAATTGCGATCTTTTTCGCACCTTGCTTAAGCAAATGCCAGTTTCAAAAATTCAACAAAAAAATTTTCTTAAATTCATTATGTTTCGAAACATATGAATCACATGTATTTGTACAATTGCTTAAGCCCACTTAAGTATATTATAGTTGGGCCTTAGCCGTTTACATAATCCACAATTACATATTTACATTTTTTTTCCAAAATTTCCCCTGTCACAAATTTAACAATGCTGACATTTTGTTAATTAGAAAACATGGATATGTCGATAAAATTTTAGGTTCAATCGTTATTTTTTTTAAAATGTTGGTTACGATCATTTCGCAAAAAGGGTCGATATGTTCTCTCAGACATATAAGCCGTTCATCAAGCAAACCATTTTGTGCTGATGTGTTGATAGCAGGGCTGTGGAGTCGGAGTTGGGGTTTTTGTACCGGAGTCGGAGTCGAAGTCGAAGTAACCACAAAAACTAGCGACTCCTACTCCAAAAATTTTTAGATACAAATATTTTTTCTTATATTTTTCAAAATAAAGAAATTATTTAGTTTAATTCCTTCGACCTCTCTAGTATTAATTCATCACAACACAGAAAAAATTCTAAGTAAATTTTTTCAATCAAAAAAATTTTTAAAACAGTATTTAAATTTAAATTAATGTGATAATTGAATCAATAATTTATTTGGTGAAAGAAAATTAAAAATATAATTTTGATTTAATTAACGTTTTAGTTATTTTGAAATAAATTTTCAATTAAAGAATAATTAAATCACCAAAAATTATTTTGTTTAAAATTAAATAATTTAAACTTTTAAAATTATTGTTGGAAATTTAAAAGATTTTGTTAGTCGTGCTTAATTCCCAATTTTTATTCTTGAAAAAAACACTGAAATTTATTGATGATGGGATATGCGCATTTCACTGGTTGGTTAGGCCAGATCGTCAGGAAACTTAATCCAAAGATTTTAGAAAAACCAAAGATATTAATCCAAATAAAACTGTTAAGCGTATAAGAATCAACAGTTCTACTTGTAACAATATCAAAGTTTAAACTAAATTATCAACAACAAACAGGTTAAGAAAAAACAAAATGAAAACAAAAACAACTTGTAAAAGCATGTTGCCAGTTATTTATCAGTTTATTATCAAAGTAATTTGCAGGAATACAAAATCGTCAAAATCAATCAATCAATAAAATATTAATTTTTTTACAATTTTTAGTAACCTATATAATAAAATTTAGTAATGGGTTCAAAATCCACAAATCAAAAATTTTGTGTTTAGAGACAATTTTTAATTTTTTCTGTGAATAAATGGAATCTTAAGTTAAATTTAAATGTACCACATCGGTGAATTAAGTTTTTTTTATGTGTTCTAATCACCAATTTTATACCAAATTCATAGAATCAAGCAACCCATTTGTTGATTTTGCTCCTATTACCAAAATGATTATATTGATTACTAAAAATTTAAGTAATTTTTACTTTGTGTATTCAGATCGCGCTAAATGTTACTTTACAGTTTTACAAAAGTCTAAAGTAGGTATTTTGAGGAAAATAAATTTCTTTTCCGCTCTCTCCAAACAACTCAAGACTTGAAGAGTCAAACTTGATGTGTGGAACCGGCACTTAGATCAGGGTAGCGGAGTTTTCAATAAAATATGGTAATTTTTATTTTTATGCATTTTATTATTCATATTTTTATGTCTTGTAAAATATTTTGTGTTTCAAGGCGTACACTCACAATATTCTGTACGTAAAATTTACTGAAATTGTAATATAAAATAAATGAAAGTTCAATTTAAAACCGGTCTACCTATTTTTCATTTATTTTTAACAAAAAGTTCATTTAATTTTTACTGTCAAAAATTCAACACCATATTCCGTAAAATCAAATAAATATTCAGTTATTTTGTAAAATTTTACTGTCAAAAATTCAACACCATATTCAGTAAAAACGATTAAATATTCAGTTATTTATTAAAATTTTACTGTCAATTTTTTACTGTCAAATTGACCCCATATTCAGTAAAAACAATTAAATATTCAGTTATTTATTAAAATTTTACTGTCAAAAAATTGACCCCATATTCAGTAAAAATAATTAAATATTCAGTTATTTATTAAAATTTTACTGTCAAAAAATTTACCTTATATTCAGTAAAAACAATTAAATATTCAGTTATTTTATTAAATTTTCGTTTACTCCACAAAAGAGCCGAATTTCTAAAAAATACCAGACAGCAGCGTTGCCATTTTGGTGCCTTTCGGGTATTTTTTGGTGCTTTTTTGCTTATGCAATACCCGAAATTTTGTTAAATACCCGTTTTTGAAAAGCGGGTATTTATAGTGCTTTTAACAATGTCTCACAGTGCTTTAAAGTGCATTTTAAGTAATCTACATATATTTTTGGCAGCTATGCCAACTAAGTGCTTTTGGCACTATTTATTGTTTTTTTGATGTCTCAAAATGACAAAATTTTATCCTTAGCGCCAAACCTAGAAAAAACACTAACTTGGTGCTTTTTCAATTTTTCGTTAGTGCATTTAGTTCTTTTAACAATTTTAATTTTTTTTCTACCATTTTTTAAAACTACGATTATAAATATAGAGGATGATTTAGATGAGCTTTGCTATTTGGATTACAATTTTGAGAAAGCCTGTAAAGATTTTAAGATTTCAAATGATAAAAAAAGTGATAAAAGAAAGTTGCATTCGTATTGCCAAAAACTTTATTTACGAGGTTATAGCTAGGCTTCCTAGCAATTTGGAAATTTTACAAAACGTTCCACTTTTTAGCGATGACAACATATTTAGTAATCTTAATTAAAACGATGTATCTGTTTGGATAAATATTTTTTTAAAGATGTAGACACTGTCAAAAATAGAAAATGGCTTGGAAAATATTAGGAATTGTGAATTGAAAAATAAACAAAGATTTTGAGTCATGTAGAAAGTTAAAAAAATGCAGTAGGAAACGGTACAAAAGAACGCAAGGACTTTAAAAACAAACAAAAAAAAAAGAGTCGTAGCTTAGTATAAGCAAAGTGTTAAATAAATTAAAAACAGTTGACAGAAAATGCTTTTTTAACGAGCGTTGTGTAATTTGCCATTTTTCATGCGCTTTAGTTTTTAAACGCACAGCACTCGTCTCCAAATAACCGCGTGTTGTGCACTTCTACCTCTAGTGCTATTGCAAAAAGGTTTGACTAAGTATCAGAATGCAAACATACATGTTTTTTCTATTTTACACCTTATTTTCATTCAGAAGCGTGCATAGGTTAAAATAATTGGATAATATCATACGCCAATTGTTTTATTAATTTTTGCACGATTAGTATTTAGATTTATTTAAACGATAAAATATAAAGTTTTTTTTATTAAAATATAGGATGTCATTAAGTTTTATAAACAATGGTCAGTCATTGCAAATTTTCTGTAACTGCAACAGGCAAGATTTTTCGAGTTACACAAATCGAGCTCGCACTGTATTACTTTAAAACGGTATTATGGCTAATTCAAACATACATCAGCTATGTTATCATCATCATGATTTTGATAATATTATTTTTATTGAAGATAATAATAATACAATTAAAAATGTTTTTATACAAATGTAAATATGTATATTTATTATTTAATCTTAAAAAAAATGGTCCCAATAAACGCCATATGCAACTTGTTTTGTGTTTAATTAAATTTTTAAAAATGGCTTAGTGCTTTTTTTTGTCCGAATTAGTGCTTTTTAGTGCCTTTTTAAAATTTTAAAGTTGGCATCACTGCCAGACAGACACCTGTCCGCTTGTTTTTCTTATAAGCGAGAGAGGAAGAATATTTTTTTTTACTTACCCAGTTACACACGTTTGTTTTACTTTTGTTGTACTGACCACGTTATTTACAGAAGAACTCTCAATTATAAGACACCAGCAGCATGACCGATATGGCTTCGCAATTATTTTACTTTTAAAATTTGATGTACCTACCTATTTAACTAAATTATTTTAACAAATAGAAAATGGGAATTGCTTACACAAAACATGCAATTCATTTTTTATAGATAAGTAAAAATTAATTTTTGGTAGTAAAATTATATAAAATAACTGAATATTGAATTGTTTTTACTGAATATGGTGTTGAATTTTTGACAGTAAAATTTTATAAAATAACTGCATATTTATTTGTTTTTACGGAATATGTAGTTAATTTTTTGACAGTTAATTTATAAAAGATAACTGAATATTGATTTGTTTTTACGGAATTCGCGGTTGAATTTTTGACAGTGAAAATTAAATTAACTTTTCGTGGCTTTAAATTACATTTTTATTTACTTTAACATAAAGAAGAATTTAACTCAATCAACGGAGTTATTATTAACTGCAACTGAAAATCCGTATTAATATGCACTTAGTTTTTTGAATAACTGTTAGAATCAGTTAAAAATAAATTTGCTTGGAATTTTAAATGTTTCTTTATTTAAAAATGACTGAACGGAATATTTCTTAAATAAACTACAGTCCGTTACTGTAATAATATTGTGAGTGTACCATGGTAAAAAATTGGTTATACTTTATCATATTTATCAACTATAGAAATAGGTACCTACACCTTAAAAAATTTATTTAATTTAATTAAAAAATTGTTTTTTTTTTGCTTTATTTGAAATCTTTTGAAGTTGTTTAACAGAAAGACTATTACTAATTTCAAGTTTTTAGATTATACCTATAAAATTCTCGGTATAAATTACAAAATGTATCTGATACCTATTTTCAATTAAAAAAATGTTCTTTACGGTTTCTAAAAAAACAGTACAGGTGTCTTATCATTTGAACATCGTTTTTCCATAAATTATGTCTCGTTCATTAAAAGCTTAAGACAGACAGGCAGACAAACAGCCAACTTTAACAACCATTTATCAAATAAAATATGGTGAGAGAAATAGAGGAAAAGGAGACAAAAAACATTGTCGATTTTCACATACCCAAAAACACATTCCGCTTCAGAAACTCATATAAAACAAAAAACTCAACAGTGTGGTGAGTTTGAAAGGCATTTGCAAGAAAGAGAGAAGAAGCATTTGGCATGAATAATAGAGAACTTCCCCATATCACACACACACTCGAAAGCAAAAGGCGTACCTTCTTTAGATAAATGTCAACGCCCCCTTAAACTGTCGTATGAGTTTGTGTGTAAATATGCATGTGAGTGCGAGCCAAACAAAGAGTGTTTGTAGCTGTATTAGTTAACCAAACATGGTTGATTTGCTGAAAGAGAGTGGGAAAAGTAAATGGGGAAAATGTGAGACAGAGCGTATGAGTGCAAGAGTTTTTATATTGATAAACTTAATGTTATTGGTTTAAATTTGTTGTCGTTGTTGCTGCTTGACATTCAAGTAACTGAATATTCATAAGAATTTCGCATAAAACTCATGCCATCTCAACTTACTGTTTCCTTTATAAATATGGATGGAATTGTGTGTGTGTGTGTGTGGGGTATCCTTTCACCAAGAAAGACATTTTTACACATATACCTACAAACTTTAATTTAAGATATTCCTTTTTAATGTTTTTTTTTTAAATTTAAATCTTTAGCTGCTCTTTTTGATTTCAAATTCACTTGTTATCTTGTTAAATTTATCATCTGCACTTTAGTGCACAACTAAAATTCTTTTTATTCTCCTGTTTCTCCCATTTTCCTATTTTGTGGTTTTTATTTATTGTCACTAAAATAAATATTATTTTAGCAATTTTTTTCGCTTTATATTGTTTTCGCCTTATTTCTCCCTCTATCTCTAGCCCATCATTTATAAAAGCATAAAAAATTAATTTGTCACATTTTTTCCAGTATCTTTTATGGTTTTTCATCTGGTGGTTAGGATGACTGTAAATTTAAGTGCGTTCGTTTTTGCCCATAACAGTCAAGTGTATGCTTTTCTACCCTATAAAAATTAATATGAATTTTGTGGTATTTTCCATGTTTTTTTTTTTTTTTTTTTTTGCAATTTTAGTCGTTTATCAAACTTTTTTGTAGACTTTAATTTGTATGACTGTTTTACTCTTCCTCTAGTAAAGACACAAAGTCTTCTCTTTAATTCATTTTAGGAGAATTTCTTTTAGACTTTTGTTTTTCTTATACACTTGTGGCTGCCTGTGACACATGGCGTCAGTTGGCAAATATTTTTTTCCATTTGAATTTATTCGTATTCAAATGTCGTATGCTTAATGTTTATTTAACAATTTAAAGTGTAACAAATTTAAATGAATCAAGGAAATGTCAATGTTCTTAAAAATAAATATAAAATCCGTTGGCAAACAATTTTTTTAAGATGATTTATTTGGCATTACTAAATTATTATGGGGGCTTTGGTGTGAAATTGCAAATTCATTTAGTTTTGCTAATATTTAATTGAAATATTTCATTAGCATGGAGTAAAATGTTATCGAAATTTATAGCTGTTTTTTTGCCGCTGGCATCGTATTGACAGACAGCGTCATTAAAGCTCCGTGAAGAAGACCTTGATGTCAATTGATTTGCACAATTTGCCAGATTTCTTTTGCGATCGTTTCAATATTGTTTTAAACAAAAATAATTTGTATCTTTAGCGAATATTTTTGTAAATGTAAAAAATGGAAATTCTAATAGCCCTACTGAAACCTTTACAAAACAACTGAAGTTTACTTCCGATCTGTGACGTAAGAAGTATTTAAGAGTAAAAAAGCTTTGACTGTAAAGAAGTGATGAGATAATTAGAACATAAATAGGTATATCTATCAAAATAACATTTACAGTTTAAAAGTGTTTTTCTACGAAACTAGAAAAAACATAAATAGCAGAAAATTTTGTGACCACAAGTACGAATAAAAGAAGTAAAGAAGAACATGTAAATCAGTTTAAACTAGATAATCATTCAAAGCAAATTTCAATCTCCCAAGGTTTAAAAACGATTTGGTGTAAATATTGATGTTTGACTATTGAGTTCCAGCCGTCTTCAATGGCGGCGTGTGTTCAACAGCAAATGCCCTTTGAAGAGATTGTATGGTTACAATTGAAACATGTGAGGGCAACCTGTCCGCGAAAGCCTAGGTTCGATTCCCAGCTCAGTCAAGAATTAAAAATCATCAATACATTTGAATTAATCTCATGTTGTAAAATTCATCATAAAAATTTAATGAAATTAACTAAATAATATTTTAAAGATACATACATACATATGTATACGTAGGTATATTAAAATTAATTATAAAATTATTGGAACTTACACTCAAGGTCAACAAGAAAAAGAAAGACAAAAAATAAAAAACAAAAAAATGTACTTTGGACTTCAAGAAGAATTCTTGACAAAAAGTACAAAAAAACAATAGTAAGGGAGAACATGTAAAATCAATTAAAATAGATAATCAGTCGTCGATCGCTGCGAATGGTAAACGGCAAATCCCTCTGAATATATCGAGTTGTTGCGATTGAAACATGTAAGGGTAACCTGCTCGTAACAAACGCATGGGTTCGAGCATCAGGCCAGTCAAGAATGAAAAATTATCAATAAATTTTAATTGATTTCATGTTGTAAAACTCCTTTCTTCATAAAAATAATTTAATGAAAATTAAATTTGATGAACTTAAGCCTAATTAAACATCAAAATTTGGATTTAAAACTGGAATAACTTTAACGCGTTGCTCGATTGTGTACCTTTCCATGGTTCAAATTGAGTAAGTCTGAAATTAAGAAATGTCGTATGAAATGCAAAAAAAAACTTGACGTTTAGGTGAGGTTTGCATTCAACATCGACCCTTAATATATGATTATGATATTAGTTATGATTTCTTATACATATTTCTTCACGGTCTTCGTAGCCTATTAATACACGCAGATAAAAACCATTTTTAAATATGGTCACCTCCATCAAAACTATTTTTAAAGAAAATTTTAAACATTTTATGTTTATATTATAGTTGCCTCTAAGCAATTTATGGTTAAATATGACAATAATTCGTTTCCTCTTTTCCAAGAGCAACAATCTATCGTTAAAAACTAACCATGCTATTAAAAGTGTTAAACATATTTTAGTTATTTTTAATAATAACATGTTTGGAGGCAACCATAATATGGTTGTAGCTTTATGATGTAGGACTATTTTTACCATAATATGGTTGAAGGTGACAATAATATGGTTAAATTGGAGGTGACCATATTTAAACGTTTTTTTCTCTAGGTGTATATATTTATATGCATCCTAGCAAAAACAGATGCTTACTCGGAGTCAGTAATGTAAGGGATAATTCGAAGATAATTTCGGCACGAGGATTTGTTGTCGGTAGGCTTGCCAGATCGAAATCGGCAAAAAGCTTGACATTTAAACGAAAAAAGCTTGATTTTTCTTGACAATTAACAATCCAGTTAAATGAACAAACAAATTTATATTGTTTCCAGTTTGTTTTTTTTACAATACTGATGTTATACGTAACGGGGCTGATTTAACGATGTCCGTCTATCCGTCCGTTGGTCTGTCTGTCCGTATGTATGTTGAAATAATTTTTATAAAGAAGGTATTTATACCGCGCATAGTCTGGTATAGAAATTCGGCAGATTTCGACAGATACCAATAATTAATTATGTCTTATTGCTACACATAAATCGTAACTTTTTAAAGTCTGGTTATAATTTAAGAATTTTTTTTTCGTCTTTCGCATAAAATAAACTTGGTAGAATACTGGTAGTGAAAATAACAAAATCGTTCTATAAATGAACTTGTTAAAGACAAATAACTACATTAGTTATTTTACCAGAAAGCATGGTTTTGGAACAGCAACGCCCATCCCAAACGAGATAGTAGAACATAAATTTGCTCATATATTTCGTAAAATATATCTAAATCCGATATTGATTTCTAAAGCTAAAATTTAAACATAAAATAAATGGATTATGTAAGAAATGAAAATTAAATATGTAAGACTCTGACAACCTTTTTGCTATACATTCTTCTACTATTCTTTAGGATACAAATTCTCATAGTTCTTTCTGACAATTCACTTTAGCTGCAGGACAAATATAAATAGCAAGATTTATAATGGTTACTTTTTCTTGACAATTTAATGGAAACTTTTTTAAAATTCCGATTTAGCAAATTACATTTGTTCTTGATTCTTGACACATATTGAAAAAGCTTGACAATCAAGCCCGTCTGGACCATATTTGTCAGTATAGTCAAGATCTTCCAGCCCTCTGTCCAATCCCCATGTTATTCCTCTTTGTTTACGAGAGGTTCTTCTCATTTTGTTGTACAGGACAATATGCAATAACCCTATGAAATTGTGCTCAAGAATTCGTTTGTTCATCACGGCTCTTCTGAATTAAAATTTGAACACTAAGAAGTGTACATATTTCTTGCTCCCATCATCTCCTTTTACGGAGGCAGATTTTTAGGGCATATCTCATTATGCTGATTAGCAGGGAAAACGCAAATATTCAATTGCATGTTTTCCCTTGAGCAATCAATGAAGGCAGACACAATATATTTAACCGTTTTAGATCTTTTTATGAATATTGGCATCGATTTGATAGTGCATATTTTTGAATATTTTACCGTTTGCTGCATTTTATTGCATAATTTAGTTAAAAGAGCCTTTTTGCAGCATTTTTTAAGTATTTTGCGCATATTTTGCCTTTTTTAAGGCATACATTGATACATGTTAGATTTTTTTTTGATGCCTACAAGAGCTTTCGCAGCAAATAAAAAAAAATATTTTTTTACGAAATTTTGGCTTTTCTGTTTTATATATCTATCTGTGTACCCAACGTGTTGCTTCAATTTCGCCATCAACACCTATAATTGATACTCGAAAATTGTTAGACAAAGCAGGTTGTCATTCAAGATAAAAGCTTTAAAATTTTAAATATAAGCAAAAATTAATTGTATACGTTTTTGGCGATGTGTGAACTACATAGAAAGCCGTACCAATCTTTTAGTCCATCCATCCGTCCATCTATCTGGTTGTTCGTCCATGTTAACCTTGTCCGCAAAGTACAAGTTACGATCATGTAGATAATTTGATTAAATTTGATGAATACATTTTAATTGTACTAAGGACGAAGTCTATGTTAATGGTGTGAATTTCATTAAAATTTGTTCAATTAATTCAATAATGCTGTTTCAAACAATTTTTTTAATTGTTCCAATTAATTTGCATTAGTTAAAAATAAAAATTTCAATTTTTGGGTGTACATTTGCAAATATGAAAACATAAACACAAACTTCAAAATATATTTTTAAGTTTCACACAATTTTTTAATTGTTTCAATTAATTGTGTTAATTATAAAAAAAAATATTATAATTTGTATTTACGTTTTATTTTGCTGGTGGTCACATTTCAATTGAAGCTATTGATTGAAACTCAACAGGAAGAAAAGCTCAGACTTTCTAATATGTTAATTGATATAATCAATTTAGTTGCTGGCGGAAAATCAGCACGGAATTCAATTAAAAGTACAAATTTCTAACTAATATGTTAGTTTTTAATTTTTTCTGTGTATGGATGTTAATATCTAGATAATATTCGGCACAAATAAATCTAAGGCCCGTTTTCACAACTTTCTGATATCTAAAAGAAGACTTTATCCGGCCTTATAAAAAGTGCTCCATTATTAAAACTTTACTTTAACCTAAAGTCAGCGATTAAGTATATTAAGGTTCATCCTACCTGGTGGGTTAAAGAAATGTTGTAATAATGGAACACTTTTTATACGAACGATAAAATCCTACCTTTAACTATCGGTAAGTTGTGAAAACGGGCCTAAAATGTTAACCTCTAAACATTACTTTGTTTTTTGTGAGTCCATGACTGCCCATCGTTTTCAAATGGGGTAAAATATCGAAAATTCGTTTGTAAATACTATTGTGTTTGGGATTTTCCAATTTTAATTTTAGGATTGTTTTTATTAATTGGAAATGTTATTAAATTGTTCAATATTTTGTTTTTTTTGCGAATAATAAGAGTTTTTTAGAGCATATTTCTGGTTTCCCTGCTGATTAGTCTATAGTCGCTGAATCAAAACTTCTCTTTAAAAACCAAAAAAGGTTCATGAACTAAACGCAATAATTTATTACAGATTTTGAAGATTATAATTATTTCAATGAAATGGCTTTTTAAGGCTCTGATAAACTTAGAAGCAGGGCTGTGGAGTCGTCCGAAAAAAGTACTTACTCCGACTCCAAATGCTGAAATTTTTTAAGTGCGACTCCGACTCCTACCATGTTCTTGATGCTAAATGTATATGAGACTCAGTGATGTTAACTTTTATTTTTTCATTACCGTATGGCCTTCTATAAATTAGAGTTTTTGAGAAGCAATTACCGTACGCAAACATTAATGTGCTGTTTCCAAATGACAGGCGATTGATTATGTAGCAAAATTTATCAGGGGTGTGCTGGAAATCGCAAAGGCAAGAATTTGGAAGTTGTTTTTAAAAAACTTTAAACCTAATTCTTATAATTTTTGGTTTAAAATCCTGTTTAATAGGAAAATTTGTAAATTATTTGTCATAAAATTCTTTTATTACAAAAATCTTATTTAAAAACGACTTTTAAAATTCTTGCGTTTTACGTTTGCGATTTCCAGCACACCCCTGTATATGAAAAGCACTCAGTCCATCGCCTACCATTTGGAAACAGCACATAAGAGCAGTATTCATAAACCATTTATTTAAATTTTAAATGTGTTTAAAGAAGATAATTTTTAGTTTGGAAATTTTTTTAAATTTTTTATGCCGAAAAACTTTGGAGTCGGAGTCGCGAGTTTTTGTGGGTACTACGAGTCCGACTTCGGCACAAAAACATCAACTCCGACTCCACAGCCCTGCTTAGAAGAAACTTTAACTTAACCACTAAATCTATTGTATTTTATTCATTCATTCATTAGTGCATCCTTTCTGTTCATTTTTGTTTTTTTTCTTTCTAACTTTTTTTTTTTGCATATTTATTTAAATACATTCATTCACACATAAACTTCATAGATACTCGTGCATGTACGATTATCAAATACGTTTAGAACAGATACAGAAGACATGGATGGCGGTAATAATTTTTTTTAGATTGTTTTCACAATGTCTACGGTTTTGCTTTCAGAATAAATATTTTCTCAAATAATTTTACTTTGTTTTTAATATTTTTTTCTTAAGTAATTTCGTATTCATTTATTTATTTTTATTTTATATTGTTTTTGTTATTTTATTGTCAGGGTATAGTGGTAAATGAGAATTACAAAAATAGAGAAAAATTAAAAAGGGACGTAAATATTTAATTATGTAGTTTTGTACATTGATTGGAAATATTTTCTGGTTTTAATATATTTTAACTGGAAATTCTTTTAATAAAATGTTTAAATTCTAAGAAAGTTCATCAAATTTTGATATATACATATATATTTATTGGGGATGCCAATCCCGAAATACCGAAATCCCGGGATTATTCTAAAAATTTTAGTTCCGAACCCCGGGATTTTTATGTAAAAAGATTTTGGGTTTAATAAAAATGTTATAATATATTTGTTTATCAACTACAACTATTTTAAAATAAACGTAAGTCACCATGTTAAAATTAACTTCAAAAATTTAATATTAAATCATACTGGCAATCAATCAAATTTTTAACTGGTTACAAAAAGAAGTCGCAAGTGAATAAATGTTACATGCAATGCATTTTCTACCACAGAAAACCAAATCAGAAGACAAAGTTCGGTGTGGCATTTTTTCTAAGTGAATGGTAATATAACTGTTTATTTTATAAGATTAATACTTGCATATAAGTAAATGTATTTTAGATAAAATAAATTAAATATTGTCATATTGCATATACATATGTAGCTATTTATTTACGATACCACCCAGAAGTGTTTAATGCGAACATTGGTGTCGTCGGAAGCATATGTTTGCAATAAAATAAGGTATCGATTATCAGACGTCATTAATTTGTTTTAGAAGGTTTTTAAAATGAAAGTTTTAATACATAATTGTTCCATGTTACTTCAGAAGAATACGTTAAACTGTTTTATTTTGTAATGAGTTTAATTTTCTTCATGAATTAATTTTTTTTAATACAAAAACATTAAATTATAATTATAGGAATTTTTATATTTTTAGTTAGGCTTGAGTTCATAAAATTTTATTTCCATTAAATTATTTTTACTGAAGGAAGGAATTTTTACAACTTGGAATTTTATTAAAATTTTTTGATAATTTTCTTGGATCAAGGCCTAAATAAAAATATCAAAATTAACAGTTCAACTAAAAAATCACGATTGTTCTTAATTATAGGAATTTAAAAAATTTGCTTTTACATATGAAATCCCGAAAAATCACGATTCGTCCCGGGATCCCGTTTTTTGAATTAAAAATCCCGAATCCCGGGTTTCAAAAAACCTGGTCCCATTTGGCATCCCTAATATGTATATATATGTCCTTTATTTATCTAAATAAATAATATGAATACCAAAAAATTGTAAAATAATATATTTGAAATAAACTGTTCACGGAGAAAATAGTTTAATTTCGTTCCATGTAAGACGAAGAGTTTCATACCATTTTCTGATGGTCCGGATCCAGGAAATACGTGGTCGACCAGGCTGGCAATGACCTTGAGGATTCCAGTCTAGGACAGCTGTTGCAATATCATTTGATGGTCTTCTGAGAATATGTCCATTTACGTCTTCGTATATCACTTTCAATAGCGAAACAATGTACCAGATTCCACAGGGTTTCATTGGATACCCAATTTGGCCAGTAAATCTTTAAAATCTGTCTGAGACACCGGTTAACGAACGTTTGTATTTTTTTGTAGTAAATTTTGTGAGGCTCCATGTAGTGCAACCATATAGCAGTAGCGATTTTACGCTACAGTTAAATATACGTAATTTGGTCATCTGGGATCAGTTGTGAGCGCGCCAAACCTTGTGGAACTTTAGGAACGCAACACGTGCCTTGTTAATACGGTCATCAAAATCGGCTACAGAGCCACCGTTTTTTGAAATTTTGCATCCGAGATAATTGAAAGATTCTACATCTTCCGACAATGAGTGGTGTTGTTATATTAGTTCCTATACGCATCAGCTTTGTCTTCTTGATGTTTATTCTCAATCCTACTTTTTTGGCGTTTTCGGAGAGTCTTTTTAACTTGGCCGGAATATCCGCAAAGCGGGGCTTACCTGTTGATAGCTTCCATTACACAATCCAAGAGCAAAATGAATAATGTGGGGGACATGATAAAACCCTGTCTTACGCCAGCAGTAGTTGTTGCTTTCTTTTCCGTTAAAACGCCCCTTACACTCTGCATCTCTGTACAACTCACGTATTAGGTTGACGATTTTTCAGGTATACCTGTCCTGTCCGTGAAAGCCCGGATTGAAAAATTATCAATAAATTTTAATTAATTTTCATGTTGTGAAATTCCTATCTTCATAAACATAATTTAATGAAAATTAAATTTGATGAACTTTAGCCTAATTAAAATATCAAAATTTTAATTAAAAACGATAAACAGATCAAAAAAAATAATCACAATACTAATTCTAAGAAAGTTCCAAAACTAGATGAGAAATATCCTGTTATATTTGAAAACTTTGCGTAGTTCCTTAAAACAACATGAAACTACATTTAAAATTTAAAGTAATTTTAATCAGTTCTATTTTAATTTTATTGTAAAAATTGTTAAGTTAAGGAAAAAATTAATTTTCATTTATGATTGAATGACAAAACGAACAAAAAAACCGCCATTAATTTGAATTTGTTGCTCATTTAACATCGCATTGTTTTGACAAATTTGTTTTTACAATTTAATTCTTTTGTATTTATTTATTTAGATAACATGATTTCTAAAATAATATTTTATAGAAAAACATTTAAAAAGACATTAAAAAAATATTATAAAAAACATTGTGTAACAACAAAATGAACTTCAATGTTGAGGTGCTGGACACGAATATGCCATTTATTTTTATACCCTCCACCCCAATTAGTTGCGATGAGGGTAACTAAGTTTGCCATTCCGTGTGAAACATTCTTATTATTTATCTCAGACCTCATAAAGTACATATATTCTGGCTCCTTGAGTAATTCTAAGTCGATTTAGCCATGTCCGTCTGTCCTTCAGTTGAAAACTAGCTCACTTTCGAAAAACTCGTCCATAATTTACCCTAAAACAGTTAAATACGCATAAAGCCATAGTTAATAATGCTATCATAAGAAAATTTGCCACGTCACAGTTTTATAGGACTAGAAATGACACTGTGAAATTTCGTTAAAATCGGCTCATGATTTACATTAGACCCCATATAAACCCTGCTACCGGAAAACAGTTAAGTACGCCTAAAACCGTAATTAATAATGCTATAAAAATAAAATTGAATACTTCACAGTTTTATAGGACTCGAAATCACACTTATAAATTCCGTGATGATCGGTCCATAATTTAGTTTAGGCCCCATATAAAGCCCACACTGGTAAATTAATTTAATACGCCTAAAACCGTAGCAGATACATTTATTGCGGTAACATTTCTTCCAACTTAGTTTCATATGACCAGACAAAATTTTATGCAATTTTGTGATATACGGTCCATAATAAACGCTAAAACTTATTTGAACGCCATATTGAAATTTATGTATTTTAATACCAGATATCACTCTGCAGAATTCGGGTTTATAACTTACCATGGCTCCAATATAAATTCCCCTTCTGAAAATTATTTAAGTTCGGCTTAAGCTAGTAAAAATTGCTATAAATAGCATAAAACTTTCTGATGATCGATCAATAATTTAATACAGGTCTAAACCGCAACTAATTTAAATATGTACTGACGTCTGGTTTTTTTAAAGAAAAACATTATAATAAATAGATATCACTTCTGAAATATTCCAGCTCTCGGTGGAGGGTATCAAAGATTCGGCACAGCCGAATATCGCACCCTAACTAGTTTTTATAAAATTCGATTCCGATTTCGGTCGATCATGGCTTCAAATATTTCTAATTAAATTAGCTTTACACTCGGACTTAGTTAAATTTTCGTTTTGCGACTCATTTGTGACTTAGTTCGTACAGCTGTCTTTAACATGCGATATTTATAATTCAAAGTGCTGTAAATCCTGTTTTAGTGCATTCCAGAAAAACTAAATAAATTGTTAAAAATAAGGAAAAAAAATTCAATTTATTAATCAAAATACAAAACGAAATGGTAATAATGCTTTTCTTTTACTCTGTATATGTTTGTACAAGTCTGACCTATGAAAATATTAGTTCGTTATAAATTAATTTCTTTCTCTTTCTATCCACTGATCCTTGCTTTCCCTCCCTTACACACATTGAATTATATACAAAAACACAAACGCGCGCACACACACACAAGGTGCACATTTTGTAGCTGTTTAATGAAATAAAATTTTTGAAAATTTATTCAACACTTAATCTTTTGTTGATCGAAAAAGGTTACAATAATATTTAATGTATGATGGATGATATTAAAATATTTACTTAATAACAAAAAAATATTCTATACGATATTCTAAATTTTTGTTGGAATATAACGAGAGTGGAGTGGGTTTTTGGGTGGTCAACTAATGCCAATGTGGGTCAAGTCTTTCCTTTTCATTTAATTTTTCATTTTACTGCGATATCAACGAATTGAATTTGAATTTTGTAGCAGTTTTTTTTTTTTATTTAATCTGCTTGTAGTTTCTTAGATTTCCAAATCGAAATGTTGCAATTTTTCTTCGATTGATTGAGTTTATTTTGGGTTGTGTGTAGTTGCAAGAAAAGGGTTTATCCTTTGAAATTGGGTTAATTTATACATGGAAGTGTTGGTACATGAAAATTAATTTTTTTTTTTTTGGCTCTAACGATTTCAAATTCTATTTATTTTATTTATAATGATTTTTTAAGCAAATATTGTTTACTTTTTTTATCATGGATTTATTTGGTAAAAATTTTTGCACAGCATACATTTTTAGCTTACGCAACTTGAGAAACAAAATTTTAAAAAAGTAAATCATAATAAATGTTTATATTTCTTTAAGAATTTTCAAGTTTAGAATTTTAGCTTTTTTCTTCGAAAATTAAGTGTTTTTATCAATATACCAAAGTCGCATAAAAATATATAAATAAAATAAAAAAAGGTTTAAATAGGTTTTTGCTTAATTTTTACTTCCAATTTAATTTTGTCAATATATATGTAGGTATATATTAATTATCGAAATATATTATAATTAAGCTGAAAAAGATACTTATCTTAAACTCTTCACAACTAATTATATAAAATTGAGATGTAACATATTAAATATGAAATAAATTAAATTACATTCTCCGAAAATTTGGGTATAATAAGCAGTGCTTATTAAGCACTTAAAAATGGTATGACAACACAGTTACCGGCTATTAGATGGAACGTAATTTTATTTTATTGAAAAAAGGTAAGTGATAAAGATGGGAAAAGGGTAAATACCTGGTAAATAGGGAAAAATGGGTAAGAATTGGTAAATACCCTGGTAATTACCCAAAGGGTGGGTATACAATTTTGTACAAAATTTGATAATAATGTATTGTTTAATTGAATCAATATTTGTTTGTAGTTTTAGTACAATTTAACAAGCTTTTGGATATTTAATGATGTTTTTAAAAAACGAAAAGTAATTTAAAATTAAATTAATTTTCTTGACAGTGATTTTTTCCATATGAATTTGTGTTTTATAAATATTCATATAAATTCCCAAAAAAGGAATATACCAGGAATATACCTGGTATTTACTCTGACATCTGATAAATACTCGGCGGAATCCTATCTATAGCAATTGAATTTTTATTTCTTAAACATTTTAAAAAACCTTATTTTGGCCTTTTTCTTTAGCCAGTGTTGCCAATTTAGCCATTTTCATATCCTTAAGCAATGACAAATTCAAATTAGCCATTTTTTAAGTCAAACTTCCTTAAATTTTTTTAAAATTTTATCCCAAAACATATTAAAAGTGCTGCATAAGTTATGTAGTAATATTGAACATTCTCTAAAATAATTAACGCAAATGACTTTTACAATAAAAAAAAAAATCAAATTTTTCGATCATTTGAGCCGTTCGTAAGGTACTTAAGGCCTCGTTACTCTTATGTAAACGTAAACGTATACGTTGCGGATCAGCTGTTCCGTTTTCCTTACCAAGCTTCTGTGCAAATAGGTACTCTTACGTAAACGTAACGTTGCGTTGCGGATGAACCTGATAAAATCAAAATTTCACTCCGTTTTTACGTATCAGCTGTTAAGAATTTTATTTTTATTTTGAAGCAGTGTTGTCAACAAAACTTTTAAATTTTATAAATGAGATTCTCATCAAAACATTAATTTAAATTTGGTGTAAAGAAATCCAATGTTATGGATTTTTTGGTTCGAACTGGAATTAGTGTTGGCTTTAGGTGTTACAGAAACCAATGCTATCGGGTTTTTGTTGAAAATAAAAGAAGCAGCTTACAGTTTTGTTTATTTGCTGGAAATAAATATTGTTGTTAAAAGCTTAATTTTTTATTTTATTTTATTCAACAGTTAGATTATTTCCATAGATGGAAGTAATTAAAATTGATAAATAGTTAAAATCAAGGCGAATTCAACTACAGGTGGTGTCGGAACTACAACAATCCGAAAACAACAGAAACAACATAGGGGGTTTGGCATTGCATTGTTAGTATTTACGGCTAGAAATGTCAACCATTCTTAGCAAAACACTAACAAATCTAAACAAATAGGCTCGAACTGTCAAAATCAGAAGGCGTTTCGACACCACCTGTAATTAATTCGACTTGGTTAAAATAGTATTTTTGCATGTTTTCTCACTTTTTCTATGGTCATTTTATAAATTTATAAGTTTGAAACAACAAATAT
The DNA here is from genome assembly GCA_949318255.1 of Pollenia labialis. Lineage (NCBI taxonomy): Eukaryota > Metazoa > Arthropoda > Insecta > Diptera > Polleniidae > Pollenia > Pollenia labialis. The sequence goes on along the minus strand of OX439140.1, from coordinate 64,468,361 downwards.
TTTTGTATTTTAACTTAATTCGCTTTATATTTATACGAAGCAATAAAATTACACAAATATAATCAACAAATGCAAGTTATACAACGATGGCATTTATTTCATATTGTACAATTGTATGTTTACTGTATTTCCACTTTTTATTTTCTTTTCTAAATTTTCATTTACAACACAAGTTTTAACAATATTTTAACGCAAAAATCATAATTATTTAATAAAAATTGAATTTAAAGCTGTAAACACATGAGCGAAAACATAAAACAGCTGATTCAATTATCGATTTTATTATAAAATAAATTCCTATTTGCATACATTTTAGACAATGCAAACAGAAAAAATCAGCGCATAGTTCCGAATATTCGCCTTAACCTTATTATATTAAATATTTATTATTTAGTTTTATTTGACCTTTCTGTTTTTATAATTATTTGGAATTGCTTGAAGTATTTTTTAATAAAATATATTTTATTTATTTATTTTTCTCATTATTTCGCTAACCTTTGATTAGCATCTTTAGGAAATTAAAATAAATTTACAATAAAATATTATAATTTTTTTTTTTCAATTTTGGCTTATAACTAGTTTTCAATACATATTGATTATATCAAGTTTCATTTAAAGAGATATTAATAATAACTAAAAATATTTTAAGGTCCATAATTCCAAAACTAGATCCTCAGGCGCAATAAAAACTAGATAAAAAATTTCATTTTTCAAAGCAATTTTAGTGCTGTATATGTAAATATATGTCTGTGGCATTTTGACAAAACATCTTAAGTCAAATTCAAAAAGACGAAAAAATGTTGCTAATCAAACGAATTTTCATTCAAAAACCATTTTTGTTTACATTTTTAAAATTTTGTATTATTAACGAAATTTTTCTTTAATTTTGGTTTTTTGATTATTTGATAAAAATGATTTTTTCAGTGAGTTTTTTTAAAGCTTTTTTGCTATCTTATCACGACTTAAGATGTTTTGTCAAAATGCCACAGATATGTATAAAGTATTTTATTTTTTTGTACAACAGCGCCGATATCGTTGTGTATTGGAGTTTTAAACAAGAATGTTAGCAGCATGTTTTGGAACAAGACTGTGAGGAAAATCAAAACAAATAATAATTTACATACATACATATGTAGGAGTACACACATACACTTCAACACCATACGACATGCTTACGTATTTTTAGTAACTACCAACATTTCAAGTCGACCGAAACGTTTACGTATCCGCAACATTTACGTAATAGTAACGAGGCCTTTATTCAAATTCAAAATGGTAATATTGTTAATGCACCTATCCCTCGATTAACGCGGTAGACGCGTTCCTAAAAATATCGTGTAAATGGTAATAAAACATTTTTGTATGAGAAATTGTGTAAATCGAAAAAAAGACCCAAATACGATTTAATTCGAAATTTTGTTAAGAAAATTAATTTATTTTAAGTAAATTAAATTCGATTCGTCTACTTTAAGCTCTTGATCAGGAGTGTATGAATTTACAGCAATAATTTTATCAAATTTTCCGCATATTCTTTAGCCTTATCTTTAACGAGCTTGTTCACCTTTTTATTTTAGATTATGTGAGGAATACCCTTACTTAAATTTTTGAAACCAACCATGACTTGCCGAAACGATGTTTGTTTTTGTAGATGATAGCTGATCAAAGTTTTTCATTAGCAATCAAACCTTTATTTGTAATAGCAGTGGTATCAATTGGGATTCGCTTCTGCGTCCGATCTTCTATACAGGTCATTAATGACTTTTATATATTTTTAATTTTAATGTCCCGAACGTATAAAGTTGTACCCAGGTTCGTTTAAGTTCCAGCTGCTACACTTTTCCTAATTCTGTTTTCCCTTTATAAAGATCTCATTGACGCTTCGTAAATGGATATAAATTTAGAAAATATTGTTACTTTACAAAGTCTATCTTAAATCAGAATTTTGGTTTCTAAAATAGTACTTTTAATTTCGCCTAGTTTTTATTAACGTGATAGCTAACGTTAACTGAATTATACCATATGCATTTTTTAAAAACCGAATTCACAAATATTTTTAATTATCTGATACACACTTCTCTGCTTCTGAACACTAATTGTACTACAGTATTAATCGCTTTCACGCAACATAATTTGCCCGTTTTTTTTTGGTGCTTTTATACGAGAAATGCATTTATAAAAACTCGCTCACAGCATCATGAAAAAAGTTATTTAATTTTTCATGAATAAATTCAAAGTTTTATCAAAATTTAGCATATTTAGTTTTTTTTCTTCTATGGAAATTATTTTTAAAACAATCTATTAAAATTGTATTATGTATATTGTGATGCCTTAATGCGGAATACAAATGCGTATACACGCAACAATTTGAAATAGTCAACTGTAATTGCACAAGTAAAATGCGTATTACCGGTGTGCGAATATGCGATAAATGTTGTAATGATTTTTTAATATATTTTTTTGCTTCTTGTGCATGTGAATAAAAAAACGAGAAATCCTTGTTTATATTTAGTGTTAATTTGAAAGAGTGTGTAAAAGTTTTAAAATTCTTAAAAGTATATATAAATTATAATTATGAAAAACTATTTTTGATAAATGTGCAGGATATATTGTCTTAAAACAAAATTTTTGCTAAAAATATTAAAATTAAAAAAAAAGTGCAAATTGAGGTAATTTTCACATCGCTCAATGTACACGACAACAAGAAAATCATGTAAAAGTAAAATCGTGCAACGAAAGTATCGTGTAAATGGAGGGATAGGTGTATAACAAAATCATGTTTACCCATATTTAAGCCAATATTTAGCCATTTTCATGCATTGTTTACTAAAAATGTAGCCATTTTAGTGGTGAACAAGGCAACACTGCCTTTAGCTTAAAGTGAAGCACAGGGTCTCAATGTAACTCCGCCATTCATCTATATGTCGTGCAGGAAAAATTGTATCCGAATGTTTCTTCGTTACTTTTTTAGTTTCGTTTTATATTGCAATTTATTTGCATATCTCAAGAAGTAATTTTTTAATGTGGTATTTAACTACCGGATCTTCATTATGTTCCTTAGATATTTGATAACAAAAATTTGAAGTTCTTTCGTAATTAGCCAGTTCTCACACTTCTATAAAATAATCGATTGTATGTCTGAACATAATCGATAGACAGCGGTTTGGGGAATAATTAAAATAAAGAACTGATAAGGACCATGTCTTACATTTAAAACATTGAGGGGGCTATTTTGCAAACCCCTTCACCCTTCACGGTAAGGAATTTCTCATATAAGATTTGTTAAATTCTTAGAAAGTTATATGAAACGAGGTGAAGTTGTTAACAAAATAAGGGGTCTTAAGATATGTCTAGGAAAATGGTGATCCCCAAACTGTTATCTTCTTTAGGTATCAACAGTTTTGTATATTGCGGTGATTTAATACATTTTTATTAATTTGTCTTTAGAAAATAATAACATAATAAATGAAGTTTCTTTTAACCACAAATTTTAGAATTTTAAATTAAACCGATTAGAAAATTTAATCTATATTTTTACAATAAGTCAACCATTAATTAAATCCATTAATATGCAAGACCATAGAAAACAACTCTAAACAATGCAAAAAGTATAGAAATTCAAGCAAAATTCTTTCATATTTTCCAGCAAACTTTTGAAAAGCAATCAATATTGGAATTTTTTTACTCAACCCACCTGCAGGTAAATCATAAAAAAATTCAGTCAACCATTCAGTTATTCAATCTGTCTCTTTTACACACACAAGTAAAAATACAAAAACATCACTAAAACAACGTTGGCAGTGGCTGCAGCAGAGTTAAAAGCAGCATAGAAAACCTGAACAAAATAAACTTGACAAAAACAATAAATCCCAATCAAAAGCCAAAAGCACACACAATGTGTACATTTTTGTATCTCTTCGGGAGTTTGCCTTCTTCCCCCTTCCCCATCGGTAATTTTTTGTTATTCTCTACGTTTATGTTTGTCATAGAAAGCCAAATATGAGAGTTTACTAAACAGGACCAAGAGATAAACACAGTTAAAAAGGGTGTATAAAGAAATTAGAGGGTTAGAAAATAACGGTGATACGCAATTATAGCTTAACAGGGTTACCCTATTAGTTGGGATCTGTAATTTAACTAACAGTACATTTTTTGGTTACGATTTTGTTTTAAAATTTTTGTTTAAGAAATTATAAAATTAAAATCTCGTTGTTTAACCCTTAAAATCCCACGGTCTAATTTTTAGTGAAAAAAAAAGAAACTACACAAGTGTGTTAATAAATCACTACAAAATCATCTAAAATTTATTTTTATAAAAAAAATTTTAGATTTTTATGTTTAAATAGCGGTAAACTTTAAAAATTATATTTTTGAAAAATTAAATCCAAAGGGTTATGTACGACATTAAATCTCAGATCCGAGCGGAAATTGATGTCCAGAAAAATAAAAGGTGATTCGAATATATTCCCCGACGCTTTTAGCAATAACGTAAAAAAATTAGGTTCGTGGACCCCCCCCCCCCATAAAGCTTTGCCCAATGGTTATATCTTAAGAGATACAATGGGCACTCACCGGCAAATTAAAAATTTGTTTTTGTTTGCATTTGCACCGCTTTATTTTTCGTTTAATTCATATGCTGAGCTTAAAAGAAGCTCATACGTGTTATTATAGATGCGTTCTGATGAGATGAGTTTTCTCTGTTCTTTCTTCTTCACTTTTTCTTATTTTACTTAACGACCTCGTGCGTGGGTCTAACTTCTAATGCTGTCTATTGTCTCGCAGATGACAGAAGCTTTTGTTATGAATTTTCCTTTAATCTGGCCTTATTGAGGTTAAAGCTATGAGGCGGAACAGGAACGATACACTCAATCATGACCTTACGACGATCTCCGAGTGAGGTATTACGAATAGGGTCGATTTTAATTATCATCAGACCCAATATTGTACGTTGACGCACAGACGGCTTGAGGAGTCAGCGTCTTCTGTATCTATGGGTTGTATTGAAGAATCAAACCGACATGCTTTTCAAGTGTAGAAAAATGAATACAATTGTCTTGGTTTCCTCAAACAGTGCCAGAATTACTTTACCCCGTCTGATGTCCTCACTACTTATACCGCCTATAACTGAACAACAATGCAATACAATTGCTTTAAAATCTATCTTGAAGTTTCTGGATCGGGTGCAAAGGAGTGCGTTGAAGCTAATCAATGACATTAATGTATCTAGCTTTATTGACTCATTTTAGCATCGTCGGAATTTGGGTTGTACATCATTGTTCTATCGATATTACCATGATAAGTGTCCAGCTAAGATGGGCGAACTCACCTCTGAGATGCGGGTGCCTGCCGTAGTACCCGCCTTTCCAGCAGATCACATCCATTCGCCGACGACTGTCGTGTATATCGCACAACGCATTACACATAATATTCGTTTTCGGTAGAACTAGCCTTGTGTGGAATAAACTCCCGGCAGGAACCTTCCCAGTCGGCTAAAATTTGGAAAAATTAAAACTTAACGTCCACAAACACTACTCTGTCTTTCCTACTCCTCATAACCTATTTTTCTTATACCAACACAATGCATTGCATTAATAGGGGCATCCCCTGAGTGTTGGCTCAAGGAAAAAAAACAATTGATTATTTTCATTATACTTTTTGCTTTTAACAATTTTGTGTACTTGTATAATTTTTTTATTGAAATTAAATAAAAATATTTTAAAAATTCTAGTTTATGTTTTCTATATATGAATGCTATGTATAAGTACTTTCGATGAAAAGTACTAACGGGGAAGTGCCCAGTGTATCTTCTAAGATACAAACCCTTCTAAATAATTAAAAAAAAGTGAATTTTACTTTACCATTTGACGCATTATATATTTTTTTTATCAAAATCTTGAGCTTTTAAGGGTTAAATGAACTTAGTATACAATCTTGCAACAGTATGTCCTTTAAAAAGTTCTCGAACAGGTTAAAAAAATGTGCCTATAAATTGCGGCACTGCTTTGCGCTAATAAATATGTTTATCCTCAAACTTTAAAATGAAAACACTTTTTCCTAGTGATATTACAAATATAATTTTTTAATATTCCCGAATACAAATACGAATATTTATGACAATATTCGCCGAATACGAAAACAAAAAACCAATCTGAACTTTAACGCTAACAGTTAATATTTTAAATTGAATTGAAAAAAATCCCCCGATTGCGCTAATAACAATAAATTGCAAAAAACAAACTGTCACACTATTAAATTTATTAAACATTATTATGACATTTCGGTTACAAAATTCGAAATTATCAACTTCTGAATACCACCTGAATGCCACTACTGAATACTTCTAATTTTAACACTACAAATAAAGCCAACTATTTTACATGTTAAAATGCTGTATACTTCACCCGATGTGGTTAAGATAACTTCTAGGAACTTCGTTCTGCTCGAATACTAATTCTAACATACTTTAAGATTTCGTTTTACTCTCTAATTTTGCGCTTTTACTTAGTTATTCAGTGTTGCTTGGAAATTTTTTTTAAAATTTCATTAAAAATAAGGTTTTTTCTTAAATTTTCTTAACTTTATTTTGTTTTTCATAGTTTTAAAAATTAAAATTGTTAAGCTTCTCATTTCAAATTATTACATAATAACAATTCGCACCATTTTTGAAGGCAAAAACCTTCTCGAGCGGATTTTCTGGAAGCAGTTATTAATTGAAACTATCAAAACCTGATACTGTTAAATTAATTGTCTGCCTTTTCATACATTTTTCATACATTCCATGAACTTTCGATGTAAAATACAGCTTGAAAATGTGAAAAAGCATTTTCCATTTTATAATCTTTTGATGTACACCTACCCCTAGATTTACACGACACCTTCTTACGCGATTTCACTTTTACATGATTTTTTTTGTTGCTGTGTACATTGAGCGATGTAAAAATTACCTCAATTTATACATTTTTTTTTAATTTTAATATTTTTAGCATAAATTTTCTTTTGGAAAATATATCCTGCACATTTATCAAAATAGTTTTTCATAACTATAATTTGTATATACGTTTAATAATTTTGAAGCTTTTACACAGTCTTTCAAATTAACGTTCCATAAAAGCATTGCTTCAAACTTAAGCCAAATACAATCAAAAACGCACGAAAGATATTTCATCAAAACTAATGGCGTTTTCTTTTCTAAAAAAAAGTGTTGCATAAGTGTTACATGTGATTTGGCAACATTTTTAAATGCTCCCCTAATTTTTAAGAAGTGGTTCATATTTTACGATTACAAAAGAACACAAATTTAGGAATTAAGCAATAAAGTACAATTAGCGCAAGGTAAATTCAATTACAGGTGATGGCAAGACTACAACAATCCAAAGCCAACAGAAACAACAGATGTTTTTGGTATTGCATTGTTAGTGTTTACGTCTCGAAACTTACACCACCTTGTATTGAATTCGCCTTGATCTAGTGCTGCACTCATTCCCCTTTAATTAAAATGAGTGTTGAACATGTAAGATTTTTTTAATTTTAAAGGGAACATCATCAGAAAAGAACGCTTTACACTTTTAAAATAACACATGTATTTCAGATAAGAACATAAAAAATGTAAAAGGCAGAATAAATGCAGAATTTTGCTCAGAAAAGAAAACGACATAAACTTGCTAAATTTGATTTTATTCATGCACTTTTATGTACTTTGGGTACAATAGACCTAACCTGGTCGCGGTACCTGTCACTGTGGGAAACCTCCCCGCTCTATCGTGGAAAAAATAAAATGATACTGCCTACAACTACTGTAGTACAACTAGTGTTCAAAAAGATAGAGGTGTGTATTGTCGTTTTTAATCAAAAATTTAAAAATATTTGTGAATTCGGTTTTTAAAAAATGCATATGGTATAATTAAGTTAACATTAGCTATCACGTTAAAAAAAAACTAGGCGAAATTAAAAGTTCTATTTTAGAAATCAAAATTCTTATTTTAGATAGACTTTGTAAAGTAACAATATTTTCTAAATTTATTTCCATTCACGAAGCGTCAATGAGATCTTTATAAAGGGAAAACAGAATTAGGAAAAGTGTAGCAGCTGGAACTTAAACGAACCTGGGTACAACTTTATACGTTCGGGACATTAAAATTAAAAATATATAAAAGTCATTAATGACCTGTATAGAAGATCGAACGCAGAAGCGAATCCCAATTGATACCAATGCTTTTACAAATAAAGGTTTGATTGCTAATGAAAAACTTTGATCAGCTATCATCTACAAAAACAAACATCATTTCCGCAAGCCATGGTTGGTTTCAAAAATTTAAGCAAGGGTGGGTATTCCTCACGTAATCTAAAATAAAAAGGTGAACAAGCTCGTTAAAGATAAGGCTTAAGAATATGCGGAAAATTTGCTAGAATTGTTGCTGCCACGATCCGGTAAAAATTGTTAAAACAATGCAACCAAGCAGAGCTATGTTAAAGGTAGAAATTGCCGAATAAACTCCAAAATCTTACCATGCGTTTGCAAATAAATGAAGAGTTAAAAATTAGAATTACGTAGCACACAGAGTAGTCAAATATGCAAAGAAAGCCTTTCAAGCAGTCTCAGAAAAGGGACAGTTATCATCAAACATCTAATACGTGCTTTGTTAAAAAATTTTTTTGCTGCATGCTGGCCATGAATCGTATCATGAATGATGGGATCTTCTTTGCAATTGATGCCTATTCAAACTTTTTAGGGGAATTTGAAAGAAATTTCTATAAATAGGGATAGGAACCAAGAAACCTAGACTGTTTTATCACTCAATTTAAATGGATGTTATAGAAAATGCCTCAAAATATGAAAAAAGCCCACCGATGTGGCTGGATATCTTTTAGTAAAATATGTTTAAGTTATGTTTTTTAACAATTGCATATTTGATTTGTTAAAACCTAATATAAATTTGTTATTACTGCTAATGTGTCAGTCCATAGTTTATTCTGCATACAGTAATATATTTATATAAAATACAAACACAAAATATGTTTCTTCCGTTGTCCGGTATAGTTTCTGACACCATCCAGTAGAGAGGAAATTTTATGAAGATGGTTTTTGGTCCCATTTAATATATTCACCAGATATTACACTTCCGATTTCGAGGGGCCCATTCCTAAATGACCTATAAAAATTTTATAATTCAAAACAAATTTAGAATGTTAGAAAAATGGAAGAGAACAGAAGCGAGATGAGACAAGTGCATTAGGTTGTCGTTTAACGAGTTTAACTTGACGTGTGTGAACCGGCACTTACAACAACTTAAGGCCCAACCACATTGTGCTTAAGTAGGCTTAAGCAAATGTGTGAATACATGTTAATTATATGAGGCAAACCATATTGAACTTAAGGAAACCTTTTGCTAAGTTTGATGAAACTGTCATTTGCTTAAGCAAGGTGCGAAAATAATCGAACATTCCGTTTTTTATTATGTTTTTGTTTTTTTAAATACATTTGAGAGACTTTTTGTTAAGTTTTGACAGTAGTTTAAGCAAGGCTATGCATATTATTGTTAGGCCTTTAGACTTACTAGTTTTGTAAGCACATGCAGAATACCAATCTAAATGGCAACTCTGATTTAAGGGAAAATTTAAATAACTAACACTACAAAACAACATAAATACACACACGTATGACCAATGAAAATAAAGGTGGTCATTGGCTTCATTTTTTTTTTTTGGAACATTATAGGTATTAAATGCCAACTGACTACAAAGCCAGCAACAATAGCAAAAACAACAAAAACAATAATAAAGAAAATAAATAGTATGTAGGTACATATGTATGTAGGTACATATGTATATAAATAAGTCTAGAAAAAGGGGAGCTTCTGATACAGACCGCAATCAATGACAGGTAAAAATCAATTGAAAAAAATCCTTGAATTGTTTGTTTTCTGGTGGGAACATCAATAAAATTGAGCAAGAATTTAGTGAAATGTTTGCTTACTTGGCAAGTTATATTTTTGTTATTGTTTTTGTTTTTTTGTACTAAATACACAAATACATAAACCAAACATATACTCACACATACCCATACATGAAACTTCCTTAAAAGAGTAAAGAGAAAGGCGGGAATTCCATTAGAAATACAAAATACAGACCATTCCGATTCTAAATAACGGAAAGAAGATGTTAAAAATCATGAATGGCGTTCGAAGTATATGTAGGTTGGTTCACACACACACACATCCATATGCATAATTCGTATCTGTTTATGTAGGAATATGTGATCATTAAGGGAGTAAAAAAACAAATACTCGTTCTCTCGTTCTTGCTCTAACTGGGTATCTATCGGTTCAAATAGAGCACAATTCACACATTTACAAATAGACCAAACTAATCCGGAGAGTTGTTTTTGTATGGTGGTGAAATTGTGCTATGAAAACAACAACATTTAACACTACACACAGATGCACACACACACACACACACACACACACACACCATGAGAGCTATATCCGTATGCAATTTGTGTGGATGTGCGTCTGTCAGTCTGGTGGTTGTTGTTTACCATTTGTGTATGTGTGTTTTCATTACAAAAGTGCGGGTGCTTGTAGAGATTTTCATGTATCCGTACTGACTCATGTTGAATGTTGTTTCAGTCACAGATTCAGTATCTGACGTGTTACTTGCTCGAACGCATCGTTCAACAAATATAAACACAAATAACGAGAAAAGCAAGCAAATTAAGAAAAAAAGAAATCAAAACCGCATTTTATCAGAAAAAAATTAAACAAATACAAAAATTTGATGAATTTTCCCAAAAGAAAAAAAATCGACTTTAAAATAATAAAAGAAAAAGATTAAATGTAAAGCAAATATTATGAAAATTTCGAAAGAAAAATATGTATCGAATTAAGAAATAAAAGTGTGCAAAATTCTAAAATTTAAAAAAGAATACTTTTAGAAAAATTCTAAATTAATTTTTTCTAGATCAAGCAAAAAGTTTTATTTGTTAATACCTAAATATAAATAAATACAACTATAACCAAATATAATTAAGAAAGTGCAAATAGTGATTCACCATGCATACCCTATTTTCTGATCAGAACACATTTTCACGCCACTACGCCCAAACCGCCGGCTATCCCACCTCAGCAGCCACGGCCGCCGGTGCCATGACAACAGCTTCGGCTGCAGCAGCCGCCCACTATGCATACGACCAGTATTCCCGTTATTCTTATCCAGCTTCTGCCTACGGATTGGGAGCACCACATCAAAATAAGGAAATTGTCAAGCCCCCTTATTCCTACATTGCTTTAATAGCCATGGCCATACAAAATTCCGGCGATAAGAAGGTGACCCTAAATGGCATCTACCAATACATAATGGAACGTTTTCCTTATTATCGTGACAATAAACAAGGTTGGCAAAATTCCATACGCCACAATCTAAGTCTGAACGAATGCTTTGTAAAGGTAGCCCGTGATGACAAGAAACCCGGTAAAGGTTCTTACTGGACATTGGACCCTGATTCCTACAACATGTTCGACAATGGGTCGTTTTTGCGTAGACGTCGCCGTTTCAAGAAGAAGGATGTTATGCGTGAAAAAGAGGAAGCCATGAAACGCCAGGCTATGATGAATGAAAAATTGGCCGAAATGAAACCGTTAAAGTTAATGACTGCCAATGGCAGCATTATTGATGCCAAACACATGGCTCATGCTCATCACTTTAAGAAGGAGCCCTTAAGCATGGATTTGGGCTGTTTAAGCGGTAAAGATTCTGTGGCAGCCGGTCTAAGTACTGCCGCCATGTTAAACTCCTGCCATGATAGTTTAGCTCAAATGAATCACTTGACAGCTGGTGCAGTAGATCATCCCGGATTTACTGTGGATTCCCTCATGAACGTCTACAACCCGCGCTTACATCACTCAGCTTATCCCTATCATCATGCTTTAAATGAAGAAAATCTAACCGTGGCGGCCTCAACACAAATGCATGCTCATCATGCGGCGGCAGCTCATCATGCCCAACATTTAAGGCATCATCATCACCATCACGTACCAAGCCATGCTCATCCGCTAACACCAGGAGGAGCCAGTCACAATGGAGTACAGCTAGGAGGTATAAGTTCGGGCACTACAACCACAACATCATCAGGAAACTCGCCCACAACTATAATCACTCCTCATGGACCAGCCCATGGTGGTTGGTATACACCAGAAACACCACCCTCGGAACCCATAAACAACTCTATCAACAACAATACCCCCACACATGCAAATAACAACCATCACGGAAATAACAATAATAATCACTCCGTTGCCACCAGTAGTCCTTCTTCGATAGTGCCCGGACATACCAGTTTGGGCTTTAGGGACATGATATTCGAACAGAATCAATCATGTCAAATGGATACTGGCAGTCCCACAGGCAGCATACAATCGGCCAGTCCACCAGCTCCGCCGGTATCATCAGCCGTTTCAACAAATGCCGCCGCTGCCGCACTCATCAGTTCACATCATCATCACCATCATCATCATTTAAGTGGGAATCTAGGCAACTTGGGCAATCTCAGCAATTTATCGCACTATAGATCTCATGTCAGTCATTATCAAGATTACGGCATTAAATATGGCGTTTAAAGTGTTCAAATCCAAAATCGCCGCCATCTGTATATAAAAACGTTGAACTTCTAGAAACCCCAGATACGTTTTGTGTAAATATTTTAATCTTCTTAGCATTTACTTATATTAATCTTATAACGAAATATACAGCCATTTTCTGGAAATCGAATTCGAGTTAAGAAAAATTTAATTGAAAATTTTTATCGTTTTTAGTTTCACTTGAATTCGATTTCGATTTCTAGAACACGGCCGATAGTTTAATCACGATTACCATACCAAACGAAATTCATTTCTAATAATTCTCACTCAGTAAACAAATTTTACAAATTACTCAAATACATATATGTAAATAAATTTAATAGAAATTAGTTTAGAATATCAGTTATCATTAGTTTTATTGTTTAAACATTTCATTTTCTATTAATTATGTTAAATCATTATTTCTATTTATTTTTTATAAATTAAAAAAACGCCTGACAATTTGAAAAGTTATTCATAATAAATATTTTATTAAAAAAATTTTAAATTTTGGACTATTTTAAAGTAGAAAATGGTACGAGGCTCAGGATTTATTTAGAAGCATTAAATAAGATTTTTTCTATTGAAATCAATAGAAAAACTACCAAAAAGGTCTGCTGTAATAAAGAATAGTTCCTTATACACTAAAAAATTAATTGTTTATTTAACTGTTTGGAAAAAACAGTTTTCGAGAAGAATCGCTGGCTGTATTAGTTTTTTGTGTTGCTTCGCTTTTGACTGATTAGAACTGGCTTTTTTGATTTTGTATTTATTGAAAAAACAAAGCGAAATCCTTAAGACCATTGTTGGTAGTACTAGTTTTTTGTGGTGTTTCGCCTTAAGAACCAGTTAGGTGAACATTGCTGTACCCCTAATGTACCGCACCATACTGTTAGCACGTTGGTGAACTTATAGAACATTTAAAATCATGTCGGTACTATTTCCTTTTGAACACTTTACCACTACACGTGGAGAATAAGTTAATATTAACCAACCAAGGGTATATTAAGTTTGAAATTCTTTGTGAAACAATTTCAAATAAATGGTTTGGGGACTATAATGCCCAGTTTTCAGGTTTGATATTAAAACACATTTATTTTTAAAATCGATTTAAATACAAAATTCTTTTCTTCACTAAAAACTTAAATCAAACTTAAGTCACCGATGTGGTACACTTAATTTCAACTTAAGTTTCCATTGTAATATTTAAGCAAGGTGGCCTGAATATCACAAAAATACAACAACAACAGGCAAAGCATTAACAGTCAGCTGTTTTTTCAGACCAACTTGTAGATAATTACACTTTTTTATATTTTTTTTTTGTATTTAGTAGTGCTACCATACTTGTATCTTAATTAAATAAGACTTTTCAAATAAAACTCAAAAACACAATCTGTTTTAAATACGAGTTAAGTTTGTTATGAAAATTAACTTAATATAGATTTAAATACTATCCTGAAAATTGGGCATAAGTCATTCTATAAAATTACTGTAAACGTCATTTATAACTTCATAAAAATTGTTGCTGAGGTAGAAGTTTACTCAAGTTTTTAAATAAACTTTAGTAAGCTTTTTGTTCGAAAATTATATAAAATACTTTTAGAAGAAAAAACGAACGGGCAAAATCAGCAAACGGTTTCTTAATTAAAAATTAGTGTGTTTGCGAAAAAATGTTTGCTTTATTTTGAACACCAAGTGAAAATATTGCTTTCATTGTCAATGAAGCCCAAGTCTTGAATTCAAATTTAACAATTCAATTCCAAACATTTTTATAAATTATATTAAAAAGGAACATCAAACTGCTGCTTCGTGCAACATTGCTTACTCCGCACAGTGTTGTGAGGGTGGCATTAAATGGGTTAACTAATGGTGTTTTCTTTTTTAAAAAATAATAGTGCATTATATTCGTGTCATATATTTATCAGGTTACACACACCCTTACAAAGTGTTACATTTTTCTAAATTACAATGGATCAAAATAATAGCAACGTTTTACACTCAACACTAATGTGTATTTAGCGTGTTAAATATTGAATGCAAAGTTTGTACTAATAAGCGATTTTTAACACGGTTGTAGAGATTTTCAACATTAAATTTTATTCGAATTCCAATAAGCGTCAGCAACACTGATGTTCAATAATAAAAATCAGTTGTTTTTAAAAATTATGGACAAAAATAAATAATTATTAAATAAAAGTAAAACAAACGAAAAACAAATAGTTTTTTATCCATCCATAAATAACCATAAATCACAATACAACACAAATTGTACGCAAACACAAGAAAGAAAAGTTAATAAGCAAAATACTTGCTTGCATAAAAAGTCCTTAACGCAGGTGCAAATAATGGTATTATCTCTCACTCAATTTTAACTGGGGGTAAGAAATGAAACAAAATTGCCATATCTTTTTGCAACATATTTAGAAAGGAAAACGACAACTTTTCAGAAAAACCATAGGAGTGTGAAAGTAGAACAACAAGTAAATGCGTTTTTAAGAAAGCAGCCTAGGCAAGGCATGCCGGAATTTTTTTTAAGATATACCCGATAGATTAGAAGATACAGCTCTTTAAAGATTCGATTTTGAATACTAAATTTTTTCTTTTAAAATAGTTATACAAAAATGCGTTTTGGAAGGGATATATAATTAAATCGGGTCAATAACTTAATATTCTTAACCTTCTTTTAATCACGTCAAAATATTAAACACGTATACTCGCTCGTCGTCTGTCAGACCGATGTATGCAGAGCTTACCAAACTTATGTTAAAAAAAAATTAATAATAAAAACCCTTTTAGAGACGTATGTTTTTGATGATATAAAGAAAAGTTTAAGAGAAAATAACTTTTTTATTTATGACTAATTTCAGTCTGTGTAAAATATGGCTAAATTTTGAAGAGATAAAACACATGAAGTGAAATCAGAATGGGTAGTGCAAAGTGTGCATACGATGCATAAGCGTGCAAAAATACACAACACAACAACAAAATGTACGTATTTGCAATTTGCTCTTTTTTTACTTCGTTTGCACAAAAAAAAAACCATGAGCAAATTTAGTAGTACATATTTACTCCGTTGCACACATATGCACATTTGACATATTAAGCGCCATAGTGGTTTTAAGAACACTTATAAATTCAACATTTTCGTGGATTTTTACATAAAATAGCGAATTTAATGTAAATAATTTAAAAAGAAAACATTTATTTTAATATGATTGTGTATAATTGTAAACAAATGCAGATTTTTAACAGTGCTGCCAGAAGTTTTTTGTGTTGCAAGAATAAGTTTTTAGAAAAATAGCACATTTGCCCAATAAATAATAGTGGTGTGCTCACGATCAATCATAATATGCACTGCGAATTTACCAATTTGCAAATTTGCACAAAGACCACCGTGATTACCCTTATAAAAAATATATTTCTATTAAAAACGTCGGTCTGGCAGACCAAATATGTATGCTGTATGAAATGTCATAATATTCTACTCGAAGCCGATGTAAAATTGCAGAGGTTGAGATCGCCAGTCACACATATTGTTGGCGAAGACCAAAATTTAGTAAAATTCCAAAAAATTCAACGACGGCGGCGAAAATACAACCTTCGCATATGCCAAATAATGTAAAGTGCTACTTTAAAGTGTTTTGTTTACAAAATGGCTTTGAAAACATTCGCATATTTTTCAAAAATGTTAAAAAAAAATAATTAAATAATGAAAATGTCAACTAAGAACAAAATACTTATTTCTTCCGTGTTATTATTAATGGGATTTTGCGTTTTTAATATAAGATTTTTTTGTGTTAAAATTTAATCTTACCCTATTTTTATTCGTGTTATACCATGTTCAAATGTACAGCAATATACGTGCTTCGCTCTACCATTCCTGTTTCGCGCCCCAAACATGATTGAAACAACTTGTTTTGCCATACAACATTTTTAGAGCTAAACAGGTCGTCTAATTTTGAAACATGCTGCGAACCAGGAAAAATTTACCATCATTTCCAATTTTGATAACATTTATCGTTAGTTTATCTGAACTACTTCTCCAAAAAAAAAAAAAAATTCAAGACAAAGAAAAAAACAAAACAAAAATTCATGTTAAATAAAAAAAAAATCATAATTATAAAAGAATAATATTATTAATATAAAAAGAAGTGTACACTTTGATGTCACCACTAACTGCAAAAAAAGGTCGACCGATTTAAACCAAAATTTAAGGATACTTTGGGGATAGTTTGTAGATGGTTTACGTGAAGTTTGCTCGAAATCGGCCCAGTGTTTCCGGTTTTTACCATGCAAATATCAACAAAATACCTTTCATTTTCCATATTATAATTTTTTATTGTCGCTTGAAAAGATAGCATACCATGTATCGTAATGTCTCATATGAACAATGACATTCGGAATAGATCTAAATGTATATTTCATATCACTAGAGGGGGTTAAAGTAGGGCAAACCGGGAAAAGTTCCCCCTTCCAATATCTTCTTAGTTAATCAACCGATTTTCTTGAAATTTGGCAGGCAAATAGTGTTAAATCTGGAAGGATCTATAGCTTATAATTTTTTATTATTTAGGGTGTGAAATAGGGCAAGAGGGGTAAACGCTCCCCTTACCTATATCTTCTTAACATTTAATGAAATAAATGAATAAATAATTAACCGGTTTTATTAAAACTTGGCAAGCAGACACTGTAATATCTAAAGGAACTTTAAGATTTAACTTTGTTGGAAATTCCAACAATTAGGGAGTAAAATAGGACAAAAGGGGAAAAACCTTCCTCTACCCATGGCTTCTTAATTAATTATCCGATGATAATTTCAAGTCCTGAAGGAACTAAAGGCTATAAATTTTCTATTCCTTCTAAATTAATTTACCAATTCATTTGAAAAGTTAATGTTTTTTTTCCTCGGTTATTCATCTTTGGCTATGGTCGTTAAACGTTAACGAAGCTACCATTTTGAATGGTAAATTTTGAGACGAAAATGCTTTGCTGCCACGAACTCGGATGATTGCAACAGACGTCCAAATTGAAATTTTATATTTATATATGTTCCCGAAGATCCTATAAGGAGCATAGGGCCCCAACAAAATCTCTCCACTTTGATCTATCCTTCGCAATTATTTTCACTTCGTTCCAACTGGTGTTAAAAGTTGTTGCTTCAACTATGACTTGTCTTCTCCATGTATGGGCCGGACGTCCTCTTCTACGACTACCTTGTGGATTCCACTCTATGGCGGCTTTAGCAATGTCTGGGTGTGTTTTTCTTAGCTTATGAGCTATCCAGTTCCATTTTCGTATACGTACTTCAGCGGTTAGAGAAGATTGCTGCGTTTTGAACCACAGCCTCTCATTGGATAACGTTTGTGGCCAATACACCCGAAGTATTTTTCTCAGACAGCGGTTTATAAATACTTGCATTGCCTGAATGTCTGGAGGGGCCGCATTCGCGTTTAATTTCCTATTAGATTGGCATTTGCAATAACAATCAATAAGCCGCAAGGCCAAACGATTAAGGCTTTGCTATAGGCACACCATGTTTTTCATACGGACAATTATAATTGTATAATTATACATGGCATGTTCTCGCGTCGGCAAGCCATCGAGCTTATCTGTGTTGGCTAAAGACGGAGTGAAAATTCACGCAATTGCACTTCGTTAAACAAATTGATTATCTCTGTTTTATTTTCATACTTCAGTATAAAAAATTCGTCACTTTTTTATGTTTAACTCTTGAATATATGTATAACGAACAGAAATAAAGATATAAATAGCTATTGTTTTTTTCCATCGCCGATCATGGTATAAAGCGCTTTATTCCTCTTTCTTTAACCAGAAATAAGTTATATGGCAAAACAACGTTAGCCGGGACAGCTAGTAATATTAATAAAAGTATTAAATAATAGCTTTTTTAAATTTTACTTATGGCGATTTCTTTTCTGAGAAATATGTTGCATTAATGTAACATGTTCTAAATTTTTTTGTTCGTTTGTCAAAAAAATACAACTGTGGGAAAAATTTTCAAGTTCTTTTGTGAATATGTTGATGAAAAAAATGCAAAACATGTTGCATATTTTACCCTTACTTTTACTTAAGGTGTTCATACTGCCCTGTTTTACAACTTTGGTACTTAGTACTTTGTTGTTCAACCAATGTTTAGTTTTAAAACAAAATATAAAAATATTTACACATTAAAATCAAAAAAAGTCTATTTATATTATAATCTTCTAATTTTATTAAACCATTAGTGATGCCAATATTTGTTTCCAAACCGTAATAGCGTGCAGAAACCGCTCATGAAGTACATTAATGATTAAAGTGTTATAGTTGTAAATAAAAGCAGCTAATTGTTTTCTATTGAAACTGCCCAGCGTGTAACACTTTGAGTGATTATAGGTAACATTAGAAAATGTTACATGTATATACTGTCACATATTTTTCTCAGAAAAGAAATCGCTATTACTCTTTTTTATCTATTTAAAAAAAACACATTAACAGCACAAAAAAATGTCAAAATGAAACAAGAATGAATCGAATGTACGGCATGTTTAGCAATCTAGTTTCAGAGAGCGAAACGAGTGGTTTATATCGTCGTATCAACATAGTTTTACAACTTCACTTCAACCTACCAGGTGGGATGAACATTAATTTACTTTATCGCTTACTTTGGTTTAAAGTAAAGTTTTAATAATGGAACATTTTTTATAAGGCTGGTTAAAGTCTAATTTTAGCCATCGGTAAGTTGTGAAAACGGGCCTTAGTTTATTTCCGATCTGTGAAATAAAAAGTATTTAGGTTTAAAAACTTTAAAATGCTATAACCGAAGAGAAGTGATGATTTTTATCAAAATAAAAAAACATTTTCAACAAACCCCTTTAAGATACATTCACAATGGCAGCGGCATTTTCTCTTGGTGTTAACAATAAAACAAGATATTTTAAATTAATAAAACGCTTGCAAATTTTCTCCGAATAATATTACGTATTTATTATTATTTTGTTAAAATTAAAATAAAACTACTATAAACACCATTTCCAATATCGCTTTTAAAATAAACTTTCGTTACATTTTTTTTTGAAAAATTAAATTAAAATATATATGAAACACTTTAGGAAGAAAGAAAATTGTGCTACCATTGTGAACCTAGCTTTAAAGTTTAAAATTGCTTTCCTACAATACTATGAAAATATACTTCAGCACTTTTTTCTTACTGCCACAGATTTAATACATAAGAAAAAAATTCATTAAATTTTTCTGTCCATTATGTAATATTTTGGTTTCAGAATATATGGGAAACCAAAAACATCAACAATAACCTACTTACGACTACAATTAATGTTGGAAGAATTCCAATCAATTGTAGTGGGGAATGTAAGAAGAGATAAACTCACCTCACCGTTTATTGTTGATGTTTTTGTTAAAACTTTGATGATATTGTTACAAGTAAACTGTTGCTTATGATTCTTATTCGCTTAAAAGTTTTATTTGTTAAATATCCAATATTTTTTATTTTTCGAATTTATTCTATGAGCTAAATTTCAGTTATGTATTTTATTGAACTTTTTTGTAATAGTCCTATTCCTTCAATTTTTCAGAAATTACTTTTTTATACACTACCAAATTTAGCTCATAGAAAAAATTCGAAAAATAAAAAATGTTGAATATTCGAAAGGAAATAATTCCCAGTTTCTATTTGTTAAATATCTTTAGTTTTTCTAAAATCTTTGGATGAAGTTTACTGACGAGCTGGCCTAAGCAGCCAGTGAAATGCGCATAGAGAAAGCGTATCCCTTCAACAATAAATTTCAGTGTTTTTATCAAGAATAAAAATTGGGAATTTAGCACGACTTACAAAACCTTTTTAAATTAAAATTTTGTATTCCCAAAAATTAATTTGATAATAAATGTATTATATTTAATTTAATTTAACCACATTGTTGTTACCGACAGCCATATTAAATAAGTTCTCCATCAAAAAGCCACAACTATATTATGGTTGCCTCCGAACATGTTATGGTTAATAGGAACTAAAATATGTTTTACACCTATAATAGCATGGCTCTTTCTCAACCATAGCATGTTGCTCTTGGAAAAAAAGAAAATACTATTGTTAATTGTAAGACAAATCATTGTCATATTTAACCATAACTTGTTTAGAGGCAACCATAATATGGTCGTGGCTGCTTGATGGAGTATTAGTTTAACCATAATTAAATTTAACATAATATGTTCAGAAACATCTTTAAAAATAGTTTTATTGGAGGTGACCATATTGAAACATGTTTTTTCTATGCTTGTAATTATTGGATATTTTCTGCATTTTTGAAGGTATATGTTTTATAAAAACGACCATAATGCATATTAAAGGCCCATTTAAAAAATATGTGATACTTAAATATGGCATACTTGAATACTTCGTTACGTCATTTCATCCAGAGCTAAATATGAAGCGACGAAAGCTGCTTTGTCGAAATATATTTATTTAACTCGGCATATTTATCAACAAACACATTATATGTATATATAAATAAATGTGCCACCTCGTTATTAGACTTAAGCTAGTACTCTGCTCAAATTGGTGAAAAATGTTGGGCAACATTCATTACTTAGGGTGTGTGTGAAACGGTAGCAAAGTTCTATGGTGAATTGAAATTGTCAAGAATTCCGACGCTAATGTCAAAATGTATACTAGCCCCCAGGGCTAATTTTATATCCCGAATAATTATGCATGATCGGTTTTAAAAATCGCATGATAGATAGCATGGTTGAGTCTGCGACCGGGCGCAAGGATTTTTTCCTCTATGGTATAACGAACATTGACTTCGCTCAGCCGTCAAGGTTTTTCTCCACTTTGATATAAGAATACAGGTTTTTTATTTTATTATTTCTAGAAAGTTTTATATAAAATGAAATTTTGAAATTTTTATCAGTGGCATTTTGTCAAAACATCTTAAGTCAAATTTAAAAAGTTGAAAAAAGGTTGTTAATCATACGAATATTCATTCTAAAACCTCTTTGTTTACGTTTTTAAAATTTTTCTTTATTTCATTATTTGGTTAAAATGATTTTTTCACCGAGTTTTTTTTTAAAACTTTTTTGCTATCTTATCTCGACTTAAGATGGGATAATTTTTCATTTATTAAAATTTAAGGTAATTTTGCCAAAGCACTCCAATGAAAAAATTAAAAAAAAAAATTCCTAAAATTGCGTGTTGTTGTATCTCATGCAGTGATGCCATTACATTTTTCGTATCTTTTGATAACTTCAGGTATAATCCTGGCATCTTTCGTATCTTTTGAATCTGTACGCAAAATGTACAGAAATAAAATATTTAACTTTCCGTCTCTGACAAAGATTTTTAAATATTTCATTTCGTTATGAATAATAAAAAACAGTGACAACTAAATACAAGAATAACATGTATTTTGTGGTAAGGTTTTCTAAGTTCTTCTGTCGTCTGTTCTATGTGTTAATTTTTACAAAAATTAATTTGTTTTAATAACATCCATAGATATTTACATATAATTAATCTTAAAGTTTGCTTACTGTATTTTAAAAACACAAAACGCAAGAATTTGGAAGCTGTTTTAATACACTTTTAATCTAATTTTTGTTATAAAATTGTGTTTAATAGAGATTTCGCTGGCAGCACTGGTCTCATGTAAAATTTTAGGGTCGTTCTTAATTTTTTGGTTTTTTTTCCATATTTCCTACGGTAATTTTGCACACCGCCCGATGACATGACTCAACACTAAAAAATTAAATTTGGTCATAAATTGATCTAGCAGTCCTATATTTATGGCAAGCTTACGCGAAAATCGGAAAAGTGATTTTCTGACTTAATTTAAAGGTTTTATTTAGCTTACTTTAACCATCGCGTGAGAAACCCAGGAAAAACTTGGTAATGATTTGCAATTACTGAACAACTTAATTTTTAATAACTACTTCATACCATTAGCATTACATAGAAGTAGTTTAGGAATGGCTGACATATAATCTGAGACATAATTTCTTATTTATGGCTTGACTAACGAAATTAAGAATTGATTCATAATAAAATACATCTAAGGTTTTTTTTATTCAAATCTAATACAAATTGATTTTAAATATTTGCTCTCACAATTTGTTTTATTTGTTCAAATGAAGAACAATTTGTAATGGATTTGAATATGAAAACTGAATATACTTAATTGATTTTGAAATGTATTTTTTAATCAAATATATTAATAAAAACCATACTTAATCCACCAAACTATATTATAACGATACCGTCTAGGTGATATAAATTATAATATATGATATCAATCATGTATAGTTTTTTTTTTTTTTGAGATTTAAAAGGCTTGAAGTTAAGTTTTAGCTAAATATTTTGGTTTTTTTTTAAATTGTGTCTTAAGGACAGACAACTTTTTAGTTATTTGGTATTAAATTTGAACTCAAAATTATTATGTTAAAAATATAATTATAAATATTAACATTCGTAGCTACAGTGCACTCGCGATAGTATAAAGTAATTAAAAAAAACCAGTTCACTTTTGCATGATTGTTTATTGCCCCTATTGCGGTTCTCCACTCAACTCAGTTTGGTCGTTTGATAGTCAACCCAACGTATGCACAACCAAACTCATTTTAGGTATTGTGATACTCAACTGTTTTTAGTTGAGTTTGCTATAAAGATGCCAACTTAAAATATCGATTTGCCAACTTTAAATATAACGTTTGACAAGTGAAAACTTTATAAAATTCAATAATTTTTTAAGCTTAAAGTATTTTTAGTTGTTGCGTTGAAAAAAAAATTATTTATAATGGATATTAGTGTCGATTTATTTTATGATGATGAAAATGAAAACCCTCTTGAACTTCCTAATGCCAATTAACTAAATAATAATTTTAAATTTGTAGATTTAAAAGTAATTTCCGACTAAACTAGGAAGCGATTTGTTATTTGCTGAATGAAATTAAAGATCATTTAAAAACACCTGTTCGCGTAGTGGCTATTCTCCTGTATTAAAGTTATGCGTTGCTCTTCCATTTTTCCCTGACGGGAGCTATCAAAAGTGCAGTGGTAACGATTTTAATATTGAGCTACTAATCTACAATGTCATATGCAATAGCTGGGTTTTTTCATTAGAATAACAATTGTAAATATGTATAGGAATAAATAAACAATAAATATAAAAACAAACACTAGAAGCGCAAATAAAAATTAAATTAATTTTTTGATCATACATACAAACATTTTTTAGAAATGCAATCCTCTCTAAAAATTATTATAATATAATATTTAAGAACAAAGGTGCAATTCAAAATCTCTTTTCATATTTGTACTTTGAAACTACTTCTTTAAAGCTAAAAAGTAGTATTTGCTACTTTGGATGTAATTAAGATGCCGTTTTTAAAGTATGACATCCATTTTTTTTGCTGGGAAGCCTTCACAAATTGTGCTTTAGTTGTGATTTTCAATGATCTACGAATGTATTAAATGCAGTGAAATTCTAATACACAGTATAACAAATCTTTCTACTTATGGTTTTTCCATTGTTATTTTTTTTTCTTTTAAAAATAAAAGTCAACTAAAACTGAAAACAACTCAACTACTTTTTAGCAGTTGTGTATTTATGACGTTTCTGTCGACCAAACTTTTACAAAGTTGAAAACGGCAATACCACCAAAAAACCAGATACACAACTGAAAAGCCAACTGCCAGTCGAGTTGAGAATGGCAATGCGAATTTACCAAAGACAACCAAACTGTTACAAAAGTGGAGAACCGCAATAGGGGCATATATTTGCGAATGACATCTTATTTCTCTTTAAAAACGTTTTTCCCATAAAAATAAAAGTTTCTTAAGTTAAAGTTTTTTTATTTATTGTTCAATGGCTTTGAAAAACTATTGATTTTAAAAAGAAAAACAAACTTAAAATTTAATATGCGAAAAAGTCTGTGATTTTCTTCCGTTCAGTCATCTTAAAATCTCACCGCTCTATTAACAATCTCCAGATATTTGCCGTGTCCGCTAACAGTGATATTTTTGTCTCTCTTTCAAAAACTAACGCACATTTTTTCTTTTTCCAGTGGCCGTATTCTGTAATTCGGTAAAGCTAAATCTCTATCGCTAAAAATCTAAAAAGTTGATTTAGTGATTTTTGGCTACGAATGCAATACTGTAACGTACATAGCTAAATTTGGCATTGCCATAAAAATGTATTTCGCAGCAATTTTAGCTTTTAATTTCGTCGCAAAAATTTTTCAATTTTTTGTATTCTTTAAGGCATTTTAGCGATTGAGATTTAGCTTTAGCTAAGCGAATTACAGAATACGGCTGAAGGTCAAGGAAACGTGTTGTTAGAACATTTAAAAAATAAACAAAGTTATTCGCTAAATTGGTAACCTTTTCCTTAATGTTCTAAAATTTCTGATTTTTCTTTTTTAAGTTCAAAACGTATGCTTTTTTAATTAATTTTTAAGTTATTTCCACGTTAAAATTATATTTGAAGATGTATATAGAATTCCATGTTAATGCGAGCACTTACTAAAATGTGTATGTAAAACATTTTGATTTACAACTGAAGACAATTTTAAAGCAGGCCAGATCGTCAGGAAACTTCATCCATCGTTTTTTCTCGCTCCTAAAAATTCAACACTTGACGGCTTGAACTTGAAAAGTTTGAACCAGCTCAAGGAACTAAATTCTTGAAATCTCATAAGTACTAGATTTCGGTGCAGTGTAAACAGGGTGTAAAGTTAATTTAAATAAGTTATTAAGTCAACTTAAATAAAATTTAATAAAATGCATTAAGTAAACGGTAAATTACTGTTAAATATGAAATTTGTGATGTATTTATTAAATATATTTTAAACATTTATTCGAATAAGTATAAATATACAATTGTAGACCATTAAAGTATTAAGCTTAGTTCACAATGGCAGCAACATTTTCACTTGGTATTCGCAATATGTGCAATAAAATAATTTTTTTCACAACCGCGCACATTTTCGATTAAGAAATAGTTTATACATTTTTCTCGCATCAATATAACTAATAAAAATTATAGTAAGCGTCATTTACAATTTCAAACAAATTGTTGCTAAAGTAGAAGCAGACTTAACTTTAAAAAAAACTTTTTTTTCGAAAAATAAGGGGAAAATATATTTGGGAAATACTTTGGGAAAAAATAAGAAGAAAAAACGAAATTTGTGCTACCATTGTGAACGAAGCTTAATATGAAATAAAATATTGAGCTTGAAATATTGTTAAAAGTGTGAAATTAGTCAATACAATAATTCACGATAAATAAACAATAGAGTGAAAAAAATAAAATTTCTGTGTTCTTTAATCTTATAAGACTTGTTTGTGGGTTTAATTTTTTTAGAAAAATATTTAAAATTTTTTTAAATTATCTTACTTGTGTTTAAAATTACGTTGAATTTTGCCATGTTATATATGTAGGTTATAATAACATAATTATATTATAAGTTTACAATATACATATGTATGTACATTAGGGTGGGTCACTGATGTATGAGAAAAATTAAAAGTTCTCGAATCATATTATAATAGCAATATTTTTTTGTCTTACGTTAAAACAAATAAAAATTGCAAACAAAAAGTTAAAAAAGTATCATCTTGAGCCCGCGCATGAGCTCCTAAGAATTAAGTATATTTGAAAAAAGTTACTTTTTTAAATTTGAATATTTTATTTACTATCAATAATTATTAATTAAAACTAAAAAGATTTTGAATTAAACTTAAAAAAAAATAAAAATTTGGTTCTTATAACATAAAACAATAAAATCAGTTTTGGTCACAAAATCTTGTTTACTGTCAAATCCGGGTCGCTCTCGTCTCGATTCAAGTTTCGTCTATATTAAGCCATCTTTTGACTTTTTAGCGCCAAACGTCATGAATGCTTCTGACACTATTTTCACGAACCTAACTAACAGTCGTTAGAATACAGTTATATGCTTTTCTGGAATACAATGCTATTGTTGCTATATTCAAAATTTAACAAAATTGAAGGCCAAAGCGCGGGCTCTTACACTAAAAATAAATTAATAATATTTTACAGGGATCTAATTCAGACAAAAATACAACATATTTGCGCTATTAGAAATCGATAGGAGAAAAAACATTCTTTTGACCCAGCCTAATGTACATACATTTAAAATATTTTTGGGAATTTATTGAAACAAGATACATCTACCGTTTTGTTTCTTTTGTTCTTTATAATTTTGTCGTAAATTAATTTTTATTAAAAAGAAAAATTTTACAATTGGTTAAATACAATTTTTACCTTTATAGAAAAAAAAATGGTAGTGTATTAATTTGAGTTACGTTCGTACCAAATCGTTATATGTAATTAGTTTTAAGCATTTACCCCCTTATGCAAAAAAGTTACAGTTGACATTAGTTTAACAAGACATTGAGCCCAGCAAAAGTGTATGGGATTAATGCGTTGGTTAACAAATTTTTTTTTTCATAAGGTGGTCAAAGTATTTACGAGTATCACGAGGTTTTTGTGTATAACCGCGTATGTCTATTTTTTCTTTTAATTTGCAGTTGATTTGAGTTTAATTTTTGGGGTATTTTATAATACAATCCCAGGGGTATGGACGGAGACATCCTAAGGATATTTCAGGAATTTAGTGTTACAAAGTTGACAGTTCAACGATGACAGCTCTCTTGAGATCGCGGCTGACCAGAGATCCTATCTGGAACCACAGAAGTAAGTAGCTACCGTTACCACGGCACCAAATTGACTATTAGTTAAAGACACCGTTAGTCTACTTCTTGCAGGAAAACATTTCTATATTTCAGGAAGATTTTCTTTGCGGACTTTTTATTTTTCTGAAAATTAAGTTTTGGTGAACAGTGCTTATATAATGTAATAGATAAATTTACCAAGTGCAAAGAGTTCAGATAAGTCGAATTCATACAAGGTGGTCTTATTTTGAAAACGTTTACAACACTGTAAAATATTTTTGTGTCAAAAATAATACAACACTGTAGTAAACAATTTAGACAATTATTTCATTTTATTAATTAATTTAAAAAAAATATAAAATTTCATAATTATTGGCGAAAATTATAAAATTTCGTAAATATTCCCCAGAACCACATGAACGGTATATCATTTTGACACAAGGTTAGTAACCAGCTGTTGCTTGCGTAGCATGATAAGGTCACCTGGTGTAAATTCAGAGTTCAGCTGTATTAAGATAAATAGAAAACTGTCACACATTTGAAAAAAGTTATCGATAAAAGTGAAGTAATGTCAAAAAAAAATCTAAAATTGTTCAACTTAAAATTGACATTTCAAGTTTGTTGCTGAATCAGCTGTTTAGGTGCAAATTTAGCGATTTACCGTTTTTTGTTTGGTTTGTTTTCATGTTTCTCATAAACAAAAAGTTGACATTATTTGATAAAACTAACAAATTCATAACAAAAAAAAAACCGAAAACAAAGTTTGTTTACATTTTTTTTAGTTTGCTCTTTACGACATTTATGGCCGTTTGCTCATTACACGATTATCTTTTTTCCCAACGAAAAACTGCACATTAAGGAAATTTGATTTTCTGAATATCTCATTTGCTCCTTTTCTGGTGCAAAGTTAATCAGAACTCATCTGCCAATTATTTATTTTCCTTTTATTATCCCTACTGATAAATTTTATCAGCTATCAACTGTATTTTGAAAGGAATTGCCAACTTAAAACCATGTTTTTTGTCGGTTTATTGAGAAACCTAAAATTTTTAACAGACAGTTTATCGATCTAAAAAATTAATGTTGACATTAAGTGACAGACAGTTTGTCGGTACATTGAGAAATTTGCCATTACTGTTTCTTTCTATAAAGCCAATGAATAAAAAATAAAGTTTAAAACTCGGCAAGTTAGTTGCGCAAGTTACTTTCCGAGAACAACAAAGTCTCTACAATTTTTTTCCTTACCCCGACCTTACCGCTGACGTCTACAAACTAAGAGTTGCGCAAGAGACTTGCCGAGTGTGAAAGAGGTTTTAATGGCTTAAGTACTTGCAAGCTTAAAACTTGCATCCGATGAAAATTTGCTTCTAAAAATCTAAATCACCAGAAAATATTGCTTGAACCAAGAAAATGTTGCAAGATCTCGTCCAAGCCAAAAATTACTTATTCTAAAAATACGTATGTGTGACTTCGTTAAAGCAATATGTTTCTCATTTAAGAAAATGAATCAAGAATTTATTACATATAGATTTTCTTGTGGTAAAAAACGAAATTGATTACTCTAGAAAAAACTTCTTTCCGTGACCGATAGATGATTTTTTGACGATGGCACCACGTGATGAATGTAGCGGGAAAGGATATCCGGCAAATCCCACAAAAGGGCTGACTTTTAACCACTTGTGGGAAAGTTCTGCCTGAGGGAGGATCATCCCTAGGTGCTGTTGCTATTCTACAGCTGCTGATAGCATATTTCCAAAAGCAGCGAAGTTATAAAGCTTGTTGGTTTTCGGGGTCGCTGATTACGAATCTGATATTCGATTTTAAAATTTCAAAATAGCAGATCCAATATGTCGGATTTGTTACTCTAAGGTTTAGCTAATGGCGAATTAGATCCGCCATTTTAAAATTTTCAAATCCTATACCTGATTCGTAATCAGCGACCCCGAAAATATACCTGAGTGAAGAGTTTTTTAGAAAGAGCGTGTTGTCTTCTATAACAACAACCAAGAAGTAAAATTCGATGTTTTCGACCCATAAGTCCCTTTAAACTTTCCTTCCCAGTCACAATATTTAACAAAAATTCTTAAATAAATCTAACTGCGTGTTTCTAGAAGATGAGAACAAAATTTCTTGTTAGAAATTATATTAACAACAAAAACAAATTTTCGGACATTATTGTTGTTTTAAATATAATTTCGCACACGAAAGTTAGTTTTTACTTTCTAAAAACAAGCAGTAAAGCTTTTACTTTGAGTTCCAAGACTTTTTCTCAGTGTGAGTAGCTGTATATAGTTTGCTTCGTATCGAAAATCGACCAAAAGGGTTCCTTATTTCACAAAACCCTTGACTTGTGGAATATTCAAATCCAAAAATAAACAATTTGGGGATTTTTTTTTTACTTAACATATTTTTTTAAATATTTTAGTTTAAGATTTTTGTAAAATTATTTTTTGTGGCCTAATAAAATTACAACTTTTTAATCCACTCAAACCATTAAGAACAGTAATTGGAAATCCAAAAATATTCATATCAATTTTATGGATTGAATGCATGTTAAACTGCTGATAGGCAAACAATGAAATAATCTTTTATTGTTAACTACTATTTTTTTACTTTAATTTTAAAATCGGCCTTTTGAAGGGGAAATATAAAATAAAGAAAAAATTAAAATGCCACACGCCAAAACTAAAATACAAACTTACATTTTCAATATCATCTTGCAACATCCACCAACAACATAAATACTCATGGTATTTTTTCCAAACCATTGTACTCTTT
Organism: Pollenia labialis; assembly: GCA_949318255.1. Taxonomy (NCBI): domain Eukaryota; kingdom Metazoa; phylum Arthropoda; class Insecta; order Diptera; family Polleniidae; genus Pollenia; species Pollenia labialis. Next base: position 64,438,271 of record OX439140.1, on the reverse strand, counting down.
TTCCTTCAGTTACAAATTATTTTATTTAACAATTGAACGTTGGATATAGGGAAAGTGTTGTTAATGTTGTGATTTATACTTTGAAAGAAAAACGTAAAGATTCAGTATAAATGATTTAATGGTTTTTTGGTTATGAAAAACATTTACATAGATTCCTTTCAAAAAGGACCAGCTAAATCGTTACTATTTTTGGTACTTTTTTACAAAACATTTTTCTCCATTCATTTATATATGTATACCTATTAAATTATGGGCCCCCACTGCAGTATTGAAATTTTTGATACTTCCGTTCCAAAAAGGGAAAATACGGGAAATTAAATTCCTTTCATTAGCTTTTTTGTTCTACAACTTGTACTTTTTTCAACTTTTGCTAATATTAGACCCAGAAACATAAAATTCAATGTCCTGAGTATATAAGGCTCTATGAGGGAACTTTTTGCTACGTTTTTGATCTTAAACAGGTACTTTTTGAAGTTCCGTTAGTATTGAACCTGAGTGAATGAGAATCTTTAAGAGAGTTTTTGTTACTTTTTTTCTTTGACTGGCACATTTAAAATTTCCGTAAGTATTGGGCTTAGAAACATAAAATTATGCAGGTGCAGAAAATGTTGGAACTATATTTTAATAAAGAAATAAATGCTTTATCACAGTCGAAACTTAGTATCAAAAAAATACTTTTACTTTTTACTTTACTTTTTTTTACTTTTTACTTTCAACCTTTTAAAAATTGCATTTCCTCCATTTTCTTTAGCATACTTTTATAAAAAAAAATGAATAGTTTGCTAACTGTGCTGCCAATTTGTATAAACGATTACATCTGTAAGCCATATGGTAGCTTTGTTTGTCCGGACAAATTTTCCGAAATGGGTGAATCGTTCTGCAGAACACTCTCTGTAAAAAATAATTCTCCGGACTAAAATATTGTTCGGAACGCGTGGGTGAATCGAGCGTTAAAGAACGCTGTAACTGACAAAAATTCGAAAATACGTTTTTTTTGCATGATTTTTATCAGAAAAAAATACTGCGTCGATTGGTCCCGGTCTCATATTTGTATGATGAAAAAAAATTCAATTTTGTTTCCATAAAAAAATAATCGTAGTTACAGCATTTTATAGGACTGTGGAAGAAAAATCGTTTGCTGTAAGCCGGGAACAATTGGCTTGAGATGAAATGTTTACAGCCAATATATAAAGCGAGAAAAAATAAAAATACGTTTTTAAAAACATTTTCCTAAGTTGTATAGTTTTTGTGATATGAATTTTTTTTCTACTTTCATACTGTTTTTTTGCTCTGGTGAACATTTTATGTTTTGTCAGTTACAGCGTTCTTAAGTTCTTGCGATGATGATGAATTATATATGATTTAGAGTAGTTCCAAAAATGTTGTTAACTCAGTCACCCCTTGGATTAAAGATGAGTTAAAAATTTAGATTAGTTAAAAATTCCAGAAATATTTTTTTTTAATTTTTGCCATGCCTGTGGATCAGTGCTGCCAGAATATTAAAAAAAACTAGCAACGGTAAATTTATAAACAAAGAAGCATAACAATAAAAAAGTACTAAAACTGACGTGGTATTTTTAAAAGGAAAAAGTACTGATAATAGTACCACTTTTATGTAAGCCTTATGGTGTTTTCTTTTCTAAAAAAAAATTTGCAAAAGTGTAACATGTGACCTGGCAACATTTTTAAATGCTCCCTTAATTTTTAAGAAGTGTCATATTTTACGTTTACAAAAGCACACAAATTTCGGCATAAAACAATAAAAAAGTACAATTAGCACAAGGTAAATTCAATTACAGGTGGTGGCAAGACTACAACAATCCAAACCCAACAGTAACAACAGATGTTTTTTGTATTGCATTGTTAGTGTTTACGGCTCGAAACTTGCCACCACCTTGTACTGAATTCGCCTGGATCTAGTGCTGCACTCATGCCCTTTTATTGAACTGAGTGTTGAACATGTAGCATTTTTTTAATTTTAAAGGTAACATCATCAGAAAAGAAAGCTTTACATTTTTAAAATAACACATGTTTTTCAGAAAAGAACATAAAAAAGCTTAAAAGGCTGAATAAATGCAGAATATAACTCAGAAAAGAAAACGCCATTAAAGTGTGCCCATATGTTACATTAAACCAGGTCGAAACCAATACAAAAAAAAATTTGCATTACTCTCGCTATAGAATGAAAGGTATATCAATGAAGTTTCTAGAGCTGTAAAATTTTTTTTGTTCGCCACGCACCAAAATACAGTACATTTTGTTTTTTTTATACCGCCGTTCTAAGCATATGTTTTTAGCTACTGGAGCTCTTTCACAATAATTGAAATTTTTAGAAAAACGCTGTAAGTCCGCAAGATTTTTTTGTGAAGCCTGCAATTTTTTAAGCTCAAATGTTTGTGGATCACTTTTAAAAAATACATTAAAAATATTTTAAAAACATTTATCAAAACAAATATTTTTTTATTAGGTACTCAAATAACTGAAGCTGATGGTTCCATTTTAATATTTATGTGCTGTTTTCACAACACAAGTGACTGAACGTGTAGTAAAATTTATATGGAAAACACTCAAAACATCACATTAAATTTTTAGAAGACTTAATGCAAAATACTTGAACTCGAGATGTCTCAATTGTCAATTTTAACCACGGTACGCAGAATTTGTAATTATTTGACCTGGACCGCTCACTGCCAATAAAGCTTGTTACTAAAAGCAGTAATTTAAGGAGTTTACTTTCATCCAATACCAAATATGACTGTGAAGGATAAAGTTCAGTTTTTGAATAAATTCTAACGTTTAGTCAATTTTAACTCTCTGTTTACCTCGGGGAAATATTCAATGACATCAAAATATTGTTTTTGTTACCAAAAACAAAAAACGACAACTAACAATACACTTTGTCTTTCGAGTTTGGCGAAGTTTATTTAAAAAAAAGATTGTACTACGTTGAATAAAACTAACATTTAAAGAAAAGTCAATAAAACTATATATTTCATTAAAATCTTTTAATATTCTCTGAAAAGGATCAGGATTTGCGTAATTTGTGTGAAAGACCTGCAGATACAATGGTATAAAATTGCAAGTTTATCGCTGAGGAGCATAATAATATAAAAGTATTAATCAGAAATTCAGAACACACATTACCATAAAGCAAATTAACTAAGAACGTTATGGTAAGGATTTTTAATCGACTTTCCAGTGAAGCCAAGTTAATCCGTTCCAGTCCATGGAATAGGATGGTAGAGCTTCAAAAGCGCTCCAAGCTGTTCCCTCAGCAGAACAGTTGTCATTGTTTTTGGACAGACTTAATTTGATTTATTTGAACATCATAATCAGGACCCCGACAATAGAACCATATTTGATGATTGGTCCTACCAAAGATGTGCATAACTGCTTTAACATTCTAGGATGTGATATAATCAACAAACATTTACCAATTAAGCGATTTCCCAAAAACTTTCATATTGACAATACCGAAAGCCATATCCAAACAATTGATTTCTTTTGTGCAGTCCAATTTTTTTTCAACTGAATTATGGCACAGGGATGGGAGAAAGAAAACAAACCACTTGCACTCGTAATAACTGAAATATTTTGCCGCAGGGAATCCTGAGTGCTGATGCATAAAAGTGCGAGAGAATGAATGAGTGAATAATTGTGTGGGAGTGTGACTCTTTAGATATTTGTGTGTGTTTGCATCTGTGTAAGAACACATGCCATTCCACCACAATGGTTGAATTTGAGGGTAAACGAATAATAACAATAAAAAGGCAAATTGAACGCATGATCTATTTTTTTCTTATTCTTCTGTATATTTAAAAGTTAAAATCTTAATTGTAATGTAAATATATTTTAATTCTTTTATTGTTTACCACAAATCCGAAGAAATGGAAAAAAGAGAAAAGAAAAAAAGTTAAAATTTTAATATTCTTATTTTTAAAGAAAGATTTGTAAAGTCAGTCCAAAACAGACTTATTGTCTAGGGACTTAACAAAATTTATGTTTTGCAAATTTACCAGTGTTTTTTTTTTTATTTGGAATTCTCTACACCTGATAATTTTTTTTTCATAACTGATGTTTGTCAATTGATTATTTTAAAATTTTATTATGCTGATATTGGGAATGACAATGCAAATTTTGTTTTATAAATTTGACTTTTTGACAACTTTAAAAGTGGCATTGTCTACTTTGGATCGAAGTGTGAATGTCTGAATGTGTGGCTGGTTGGTATTTTGTAAAGTGGTTGTACTACATTCTTGTGACTGGCGCCAGTTAAAATCATTATCAACATCTTTAGGTCATTCAATAATTGCTTTTTTGCAATTGCCTTTGCGAATACTGTGCCATACTGTCTGCTGTGTAGCGGTTTTGCTTAACTGTATAAAAACTACCTAATCAAAATGAAATGTAATTTTAAACGTAGTGCGAGGTCGTTCTTTACGTTTGTGAAGCTATGAAATATTTAAGTACAGAGTCAAATGATTAGTCAGAAATTAGTAACTTATTCGCTGAATTTCTTTAATTCACTTAATCTAATGCCTTAAACCAAATGGTTTTAACCTTGGTGGGGATCGAAATTTGTTTTGGTGGTATCTTAACCTTAAAAATGCAAGTCATCAGTAGAAGTAAACTAGAATCGGTAAACGGTGTTATGGATCTTGGGATTTTGTTAAATGAAAAATTTAAATTCATCCAATACATTATATTTGCTCTTAATAAGAGTTGTTTTCCGCACTTTTTGAATTCCCAGGAAAGCGGGAAGATAAAATCATATTTTCGGGATCCCGGGATTCCCGCCCAAAATATTTTTTATTTACATATTTCTTCAATGAAACTAATATTTCTTACTGTCTAATATGCCTAAAATAATTAAATCTAGTCTCTTATAACGCAAAAACGAAGAAAAAGTCAATACTAAGACACTTAGGCGCGTTTTCACAACTTACCGATAGCTAAAGGTAGCATTTTATCGGCCGTATAAAACGTGTTCCATTATAACAACTTTACTTTAACCTACCAGGTAGCATCAACCTTAATTTACTTTATCGCTCACTTTAGGTTAAAGAAAAATTTTAATAATGGAACACCTTTTATAAGGCCGGTTTTAGTCTAGTTTTAGCTATCCGGTTAAACAATTTTGGTAGTTTCAACTTTAATTTTGCCCACGTGTTTTTCTTTTAAGTTTTCTTTTAAAATATGGCAGCATTGGTATATTTTTAATTTTTTGAATAAACGGTGTTAAATACACTTCAGTTTAATAAGTAGGTAAGACATACGTGTTAAAATTTTTAAAAATTCGTTACCTTTACACACCCAGATATCTATTTGCAGAATTTACGGGCAATCTTTTTTTTCAAATAAGCGCTTCTGTTGCCAATTTACCTTTTTTATGGCCTTTTTAATTTTTTTTTAATCTTTCAATTTCAAGCTGCAGGTCCACACTACTCGTTACGCGCCTTTACGCTGCCTACGCATCTGTCAAAAAAGGGAGAATCTGTGTAGTTATATACAAAAAATTATATGCACAAAAGCGTAGAATGCATTGAGGCGTTGAATGCGAAAAGTAGGTTTACTTTCTACTTGTGAAAGCATCACACGCAGAGAAAAAATATGGTTGGGCATGGTTACGGCAACAACACTATGCTTAATGTAACAATATATTGTTGTCGTACACAAATAATTGTTAATTTTCTTAAATATCAACAATATTATAGTTACTGTAAACAAATCAATGTTTATCGCAATTATTAATTTGAGTATTGTTGACCGAAAAATAATTATTTTTCTAACAACTAAATTATGATAACTTTCTAAACATATTATTTTAATCACAACCATATCATGATATTTAATAGCCATAACATGATAACTTTCTATACATTTATCATATTATGTTTAAAATGTAACCAAACTATTTTTACTCTAATAATATTATGTAAGCGCCATTTGTAAAATAATTTTGTATCAGTTGTGTCATTTATTTTATATGTGAGCGGTTAATCAATTTAAAGATAAATTCCCATAAAAAATATGTTTAAAGATATTAAAAAAATTAAAATATTAGCGGAGTTCATTCCGTATTAGTGATTTAATAGTGCAAATGCAAAATATCGTAGTTTTTTTGTAGAATCAAAAAAAAAACACACAGAGATTTCGTTATATTTTATAAAAGTGTTACGATATTTCTGTGGTTTTAATGGGCAACCGCATGTGTCTAAAAACAAATTTTTCAGGAGAGCCGAAAAACAATTCTTTATCCTACTATGGGCTAGGTATTGCAGATTTTGAATTTGCTCTTTTGCAAGCCTTATATTGAAGTCCGCTGTTTGATTCACATTAAGAAAAATTGTAAAAAGCCACAAAATACAAAATCGATGCAAAAAAGTTTTAATTTATTTTATATTTTTATGGCAGTTATGATAGGGGCTCTATCATAATATGATTGCTTCTATATTAATTACGATTAACATGATGATAATATGATTACTTCTTAGCTTATTATGTTTAACATGACAATAATATGATTAGTTCTTAACTTATTATGATTAACATGACAATAATTTGATAACTTCTTTACTTAGTATAATTAACATAACAATAATATGATTATGGCAAAAATATTATGATGTAATATTACGAGTATATTTAGTCATAATATGATTCAATAATAATCTTAATATGGTGACTACAATCATAAATTTTATCATAATATGATGCTCTTAGAATATGTTTACCACAACCATGTTTTTTCTTTGCGTGCACAAGCAGAGTTCGAACAAATCAGCAGATATTGGCAAATTAAATTTTATTTTTACTTGGTGTGATGCCGCATATAAAGCGTTGCATTTAACTTGAAAAGAAACGTATAAAAATCACGCGTGGAGGCGAAAAAGCGTGGTTTGGACCTCCAACTTTATAAACAAACTGGCCACCTTGTCTGTATGCGTTAAGTACATTTTATGTTTTCTCTCGCATTGGCTATTGGGCTGGCATCGTATAACAGTGTTACAGTTTTTGCGGTTCAACAATGTACAGAAAGAAAAAACCTCGGGATAAATCAAGTTTTGCAAGATACGAGTCGTACTCAAAAATTCAAATAGAAATAAAACTAAAACATCAATCCCGGAATTTCTTGAAATAAGTATACAGTTCTTAAATCAAGTCAAAAAAAAAAGATTAAACTTTTCGTTGGTAGTGCCACTCTGAGAGTAAAATTAGAAAGTGATTTGTAATTTAGGCTGACTTCATAAACGCAGTTTGCAATGCAGCACTGCAAACAAATGCGTAGACAAGGCAAAGCAATACATTGTGGCAACACTGCATTGTAAAAAAAATGCAATGATATTTTGACACATTTATGAACGCATGAATACTTTGCATCATTTGTTGTGTTTCGTTTGTGTTTACATAAATAAAAAAAATTTTCATGTATAAAGCATCACAAGTAAAACCACTGCACAAATTTGACTAATGTTGCGCATTAAAAAGTATTGCCATGCAATAATGAACTTGAGGCATTGCCAAAACTAATTTCACTGCGTTTATGAACATTTTACATTTCAGTGTTGCTTTGCAAACTGCGTTTATGAAGTCAGCCTTAATCTCATATAAAGTATCAAAGTTTATTGCAGACACTACAACAAGACCACAAAAGTAGTTAAAAACCATGTGCTTGTTGTGTGAAGAAACAACAAAAAAAAGAACAACACGAAAACCCATTATTTTTATCATTTAAGATTCAAATTGAAAACTGTTGCTTCTCATTTAGTTTATATTTTTAGTTATATACCGTCACCTAAAAAACAAAACAACGTATCATCAAATATTCGAATGATTCGATTGATTATTTTGCAATCAAAAATGGCGACTTAATTAAGGAAATTTAAACGCCAAGTACACCTTGTTGTTATTGATATTGTTAAGTTTTTTGCTTCTCCTGTAAACTTATAAAAAGTGTTGTTAGGTTAGGTACGGATCAGCCGTGGGTCTATTAATAAGTACCCGTTGTGTTACCATGTCGCACCGTCTCCCAAGGGGCCTACATATGTTACCTGGCTGCTAATACTCTCACTCAGTCACCCAGTCGATTCAATAAAGTATTGGATCCTGTTTAAATCACTATTAGAGAGCCAAGTTTTGTCTCCAAGGGTTCTTCGACCAAACAGCCTAAGTCTAAGATCTCCGAATGCCGGGCAATAACAGAGCAGAGGTTCCGGCGCCTCTTCCTACATATGGGCATTTCTCCAGAAATGTCAACCACAGCCAAAAAATTCAAAGTCTATAAAAGTATGTTGTTTTAACATATTTTTATAGGGAATCTATCAACTTTTAAAAATGTAAACAAATTATACATTAAATCACAACATACTTTGAAATATTCAAATGCAAAGTCGAACAAGTGCTAAAGTTCTGTTTTGAACATTTCTATTGACCGTGTTGTTTTGCTAAATGATCCTAATGGGAAACATTATGCATTGACAATTGCTTTTTAAATCTCGGTTTATATCCAAACAATATAAGAAAAATGCAAACGGAACGATGCGATAGCCAGTTACGGCAATTATTTTCTTTGCTTTGCCCTATATTTCGATGTAGCGTGCGACATTGAAAAAGAACATTTGTTATCAGTGCGTCGAGGGTATTTGTACAATGCTCATCAAATATTAGTAACAAACAGATATTTAAGTTGCAAATTTAATAAAAAAAATTTTGCTGGAAAATAATCAGTGCTTTTCTCTTGGTACTTATTTTAAATTTGTAGCGTGCGACATCGTAAGTGTAAAATGCATTAATTCAAAAAAAATTTTTTTCTAAAATATCTTTATTTGCGATGGCCAATAACTACAAGCAGCAAGATAGCTTATTTCATTATAAAAAACTTTATTTGAGAATAGCAATACTATTTTCAGTTAAGTTTGTTTTTGTTCTATATTTGTATTTTTCTTTATTGACGATATTTTTTTTAAGTTTATAATTTTTGGTCGGAAAATAAATATATAAAATGTATTTAAAATAAAGTAGAATCATCTAACGGATGTCTTATTACATAAAAAGTAAAAACGTAAACATAAAAGTAAGATGGAACAAAATGTCGCATGCAACATGTAGCGTGCGACGGTGATTAAAATTAAATTAAAAATATGCTACACAATATTTTTGAATCAAATAAAAAGCATTATTAAGATACATCAATGCATAATATTTTAAAATTAGTCGCATTAAAATATTTCATCAGGTTTCGCTGAAATCAGTGTTTGAACTGTTTGCCGTAAAAGCGACTTCTGTTTTTGTCGCATGCAAATGCCTTGGTTTTTTTTTAATTTTCTTGAAAACGCACAATTGCTCAAAACCAACATTTAGCACAAATTATGGAGCTAATCAAGAGCTATAAGTTTCGCCTTTTGTCAAAATAAAATTAATGTTTTGGTATATGTTTTTTTTCACTTTTAAGGCGTACGAATGTCGCATTCGACATTAGAGAAATGCCCATATGTCATTGCAAGAGAGCCCCAGCCTTTGGGTGTACCTCTCAATGGACCAGTGGCCAGTTATAACCGCAATAACGTTTTTAGGTGATGTCTGGACAGCTGTAATGCCTGCATGGTCCTTTTTCATCTATGATGGGCCAGATTGTCCTTGTTTCGCCGCAGGTGGTTTCATCAAGCCATCTCTGACCGGTAACAATATGAAACTTTTGTGCAATAAGTTGCTTACCCCTTGGAAGTGAAAAGTTGCTGAATCGTTTTGATTCAAAGTTGTGCCTGCATGCGCCTGTGTCCGGGGACCGACTTAAGGGTAACCACTGAGTGTCTCGCTACGACTGTCTGGGACAATTTTCGATGTGACGTGAAAGTGTCGTTACGTCATTTTGTATTTTAAGTGTATTTTAAGTACATTAACCCCCATATCCATGAAAAACATTTCAGGCTTATATAACGAATTTTCTTTAAAAATTTGTTCAATAAACATTTTATAAATCAAACATTTTTTTATGAATATTGGGTTAAGTTTTTAAAGTAAAGACCATATCGGGAATGATGCTGGTGTTTTATAATTGAAATTTTAGAAAGGTAAAACGGGTAAATAAGTCAATCACAATAAAATGTTCTTCTAATTTAACTTTTGGTTTATTCTAAGTACGAATTAAGCGAATTTTGAGATTGGTTCGTTTCTAACTTAACTTAAATTGGGATTCAATATGGAATAGTTGAATCAATCAATTAGTTGAATGAATCAATCTTTCTTTACTTGATTCACCGTACTATTAATACCGCTTCGGATTGATTTGGGTACGGATGGATATCCTGGATATATAACTTTTATATATTTATAGCCAAAAGCTTTACTTTAAGCCAAAATAATTATTTTTTCAAAATGTTATAATAAAACGACAACACTTTACAAAAAATGTTAAAAAATTAACATTCTTAAAAATAGAAAAAGTTACTGAACTTAACAACCTGTTGATCATAAAACAATACCTGTTTTCTTTAGTTTTGTATGAGCGTAATAATTATCTCTTAAAATTGAAAAAGTCATTTTACTTTAAATTGCTGAAAAATCATACAAAATAGTTGAAACTGTTGAACATGCAAATCTTAAAGATGCTATAAACTCATATTTTGCTTAAGTTAACTTAACCACTTTGTCTTTTTTGCCACAGATATGTTATTAGCCATTTTAATTTCAGATTGTTTAAATATATACATAAATATATTTGTTTGAGTTTGAGTTTATTTTTAAAAAGTTAATTTTCAATTAAATTTAGGACAAAAGAAAATTTTGTCATCAGTACGTGTGTGCACTTATGGTCGGTCGGTCAGTTGTAACAGCTAAAATAACAATAACAAAAAAATAATAAACATTTCATTTCATCAATATGCATCCTTTACAATTCACAAGAGACTGTGACAGGAACACAAAAATATGTCGCGGAAAAACAAAAACAATTCAATACGAGCGAGTTTCAACATTCCCATCATTAAAAAAAAAACCGAAATCCAGTTGTAAAAAAAGGAATAGCAGGGCCGTTAAGAAGGCCTCATAAAGCCGATAAACCATTTAATAATTTAGAATCACCTATAAAACTCATTTTCTTTAAGATTTTATTGGATCTCTAGAAAAAGTTATTAATAATGCAATTTTAAAGAAATATAAATTTATTTTCAAGATACTAAGATACTATCAAACATTGGAATACACGTTTAAAGAATTCCATTTTTGATGAAAAGTCCTAAATCCTACACCAAAGTTCTGTATAATCCTGGTACGAAACATAACTTTGGTATATTTTATATTCGGTTCAACAAAAAATTCGTGTTCGCTAAAAAAAATATTTAAAGCTTAAAATTATTTAAAAAAAAAAATACCAAGTGGCCCAGGAGAAAAAGGCCTATTGTTTTTTAACAATTGAAAATTAGGGAGTGTGTAAAATCGCTTGTGTGTTGGGTGAATATTACAGAATAATATTGAAATGTAATTTTAACATCTAGAGGCAACAAACACGAATACAATTTTAAAACAAAAACAAACTCAACAAATTGAATCTAAAATCTAAATATTTGCATAAAACGATGCCGTATAAAACTGCTTATTCACACGGTCGTATTACATAATAAATTGTATTTTGTGTAGGAAAAAAGGGGCCTACACAAAGAGAGTATAAATATCCACGGATGTACACATAAAGGATTACCAGATTGACGATTAATCGTCAATATAATCATAAATAATAAAAAAAAGTATGAAAGTGATAACTGATACCCTACACCACAGTATTTAAACATTTTTTTTTGTGAGTTCAAAACAAAATTTTGTTATGAGGCTAAAATGTGTGCTCTTTGCATCGGCAATTATTTAAATCTCTTCATCTATATCAATTTTTTTTTACTTTAAGAGATTTTAACAAGAGGGCTTATACGAGACACATGGTTAACTTTGGACCCACCAACACAATATTATGGTTTATGAAATAAGATGGTTTATGGGCACAAAGACCCGGAAAGAAGCTTGTAGGGGGGGGGGGGCTATGTGAAATTTTTAAACGAATATCAACAGACTTAGTCCCTATGATATTATAAACCTGTGTGTATCTCCAAAAGTTCGACTTGTAGTTTGCGCGCAAGTTTGTCATGGATAGTAAGCGGACTATTGTGGTGTGGGCATAAAAACTATTTAACAATTTGAAGTTGAATACAACATATTTAACAATTCTTTTTAAAGAAACAATTTTTACGAATTCACACAAGTCTTTGATATTATTTTGCTTAGTTCTGCAAGCTTATTTACGATTTATTTTGATCTTGATTGATTAATGCATCTTATTTTACATTCTTAAGCTTTCGAAATCTTCATGGGCACACTTCGATTTAAACATAAAAATGCCATTTTTAAAGCGATTAAACACGATTTTATCGATTATATAAACATATGTGTTACAAATAATTGTATTAAGTTATTTATTTGTAAATATTATTTATTTATTTATTTATTTATTTCATCCAAGTAATATAAAAAGCCTAGGAGGCCAAAAATTATATATTACAATTGTAAATCCATATTCTGAATTAAAGCATATTTAATAAAAAAAAATAATTTATACATACATTTAACTATTATTTAAAATTATTTACGAGTTGGCTCCCCAGCCTAATACAATATTAGTAATAACATAACAATAATAACCAGGCCCCAAAGTGGATAGCTCAGTAAGATCTAATATGCGTTTATAAAAACCAGAAGTATGAATATGCGAAGTAATTGTTCACATTTAAATATGTAAATTTAATTTGAACATATAATGTTTTAAACTGACATTTGGAAAGCTCAAACACGAAAGATGAATAAGTATAAAGCTCAACGAAATGAAAAGTATGTCAACAGTTTTAAACGAAAAGCATTATTTGAGTGGGAAAATAAGCGAAGATCTCTAGGCAAACAATTCCAACATATTTGGGAACTAAAATAAATTATTCTAAAGCCTTATTAACACGTTCGCCACTCAGCAGTTTTTTGCGTTTTCTGTCCAAACTCAGGAACAAAAAAAGATGTGTCGCATATATGTGACATGAGTTTTGTAAAACATTTTCCTAACAGAAACTGTGTGTCACATATTTGTGACATACTTCACAGTCACTTATAAGTGACATGAGTTTTAAGTTAAATTGGTGTCACATAAATGAGTCAATACATATTTAAAATTTTTTTAAATAAAACACAAATTGATAATAATTTGTAGGCATTTTATATTTATTTATTTTTTATTTGTATAGTACATGTACATATGTATTTATTTAAGAACTGTGCCAATTTCTGAAGCAGGGATATGGGCATAATCCAATTACCTCACCATCTTTGTCTCTGCGTACTCCACAGATATACTTTGTTGCTGTCCTCTTTTTGTTTTTAGTGCACTCTCGGCAGCGCTTTCTTGTGTTGCTTACATCTGGAAAGTGAGGTGTATTAGATGTGCTGGGAACTACTTGATTGGATGTCCGATGTGTTGAAGTTTTAGCTAAATATGCTTTTATAACATGTTCTCTGAATGACGTTATAGGACTATCAACATTTAGTTTATTATAGATCCAGCAGGCATTCCAAAGTGATATGTCGATCATATGGAAAAATACTTTCATATACCAGCGAATTGATCGCCTGGGGCAGGCATAGTACGACACCATTTGATCGGATCGATCGATACCTCACATATTTTTGTTATAATCATCAATCATTTTCGGTTTCTGTTGTTCTATTCCCCTTTTGGAATACGTCATAACCATGTCAGAGTTATGCTTCCATTTCCATTTTAAAACTATAACGCACATGGAGTTACGTCTCCATGATGTAGCTCCTTTAGAAAGCTTACTTTTTATGACACATGTGGGATTACGTTTTCTGTTTACTCTTAAGGTTCCGCACATAGTAGTTTTATTACATTTTAAATATTCTGCCAGGTCTACACTATTGAAATAGTTATCCATGTACAGTGTGTGTCCTTTTTACAAATAATTCTCCATTAATTTAGCAACAGTTCCAAGTGAATGTCCCTTTTCATTAATAACGGTATTTTTCCCGTGTAAATAAGCATATTTATTAAAAATCCATCGGTCGTGCAGAGTTCATAGAATTTAATTCCGTATTTATGTCTTTTGTTCGGAATGTACTGACGAAACAAAAGTCTTCCTCTCCACAAAAGAAGAGCTTCATCCAAGGATAAATTTTGAGAAGGACTGTAAATTTTATTTATATTTTTAATTATATGATTAACGACATTTTCAATTTTATGGAGGCGATTAGAATTATCACTTTCTTCAGGGTTATAGAAGCACAAACATCGAAGTATATTCTCAAACTTAATGCGGCTCATAGTTTCTCCAAAAATCCTTTGAAAATAAATGGGATCTTTGCTCCAAAACAATCTCATTTCAGGTTTTTTGTTAAGAGACATTAAAAGACATAAAGCAACTACTTTTTTATTTCTTCAACCGTAACATTTTTCCATCTGAGCAGATTAGACTTGGTCCCTAGTTTTTATTTGAAGATAAAATAGTAGCACGTATATTAGTCCACACAACTATTTTGTTTAGTAGTTCATCGTCAAATATCTGCATAAAATCAGTACATTATTTTATTTGCATTAGGTGGTAAATTTATTGATATTTTTTCTTCCCCTGTGAATTGAATATTACATTCTTCTGGCTCTACATCAATCCAATAATTTTCATTTCTTATGTTTTCATTTTGATCTCCCTCTAAATAAATATTTTCATCGAAAAAATTGCATTCCTCGGACTCTTCGGTTTCACTATCTGGAATAAAGCTACATCCAGAGTCCTCAAAATCTAAATCACTCTCACTGGAGTTTAAAATTGCTTTAAGAATTTCCTCTTCAGATATAATCTTTGTTTTTCTAGTTTTTTCCATTGTTAAAGATCTAAAAATTTATGCATATGTAATAACTAATACGTTAAGCATTTACAAGTAGCATAAACCTTGCCTTTAACTTATTAATATCAAAAATAATATTATAAAGTAGAACCTTCCTCTATAGAACACAACTCTTTAATGAAGTGATTGCACTACTAAAAACTCTTGTAAACTAGTTTTTAGATAAAATGAGACATTGTAAAATTTCGGGGAATACCCAAACTAAAAGCTAATTTGTTTAACAACTACTCACCCTAGACACAAACCGCAGCACATTTAGTTATATCACATTGTAACAGAGACTCAAACGTACAAGAAAAATACTTTCAAGAAACATTCACAAAATTAGAAGCAAATACATTTCAATATAAATAGGACACTTATATGTGTCATGAGTTTCTGTGAAAACTCGCCCGTCACATATATGTGACGCTGAGTGGCGAACGTGTTAAGCCTGGTACTTTGTTCAACATTTCACGTGAAATGCTGTCAAAACGCATATGAAAAAAACTTGTGCGGAATATCTATGAAATAATCTTGATAGAGTTGTACTCTGTACATTTTGTGAAAAAGTTCAGAAATGTTTCTGGCAACTGCGAAGAGTGCCCCGGTAGGCTAGCTAGTAGCGAGCTAGTCTATCAGCCCCGGGGTTGCGGGTTCGATTCCCGCCAGAGACTCTAGTTTCTTTCCTGCAGACAAGCGTACAGCTTCGCGGGGATTAGCTTAGGGAATTAATAAAAAAAAAAAAAATTATGTAAGCTGCACTCACTTCACGTGGAATTTTAAGCAAAAGCAAAAAAGTATGAACTGATTTTAAATAAGAAATAAAAAATGAAAATAACACAAACGGTAACAGTTTTTAATCCATATTTACTTTCTTCTTTGTTAAATTAAAATTTGAACAGAGTACTTGGCTTTACACTAATAATTGTGAAAAACCATTTTGAAAATAAAACGGATACACAGAAAGAAAAACACTTGGGATAAATCAAGTTTTTTATGATTACTTTAAGTACGAGTCGTACTCAAAAATTCCAGTACGAATAACAATTAAACGTACTTAAAGCAATCCTTAATGGGATTACTTTCCAAAATTAATTCCCGGAATTTCTTAAAATAAGTATAAAATTCTTAAGCCAAGTAAAAAAAATTTAACACTTCGTTGGTGTGCCACTCTGAGAGTAAAATTACAAAGAGAGCGTTTAATCTCAATAACACACAAGTTGTTAAAATACGATTTGCTTGTTGTGTGTAGAAACAACAAAAACAACAGAATAAGACGATACACATTATTTTCAGGTTAAAAAAGTAAAACTGAGAACTGTACTTCTCATTTAGTTTATATTTTTAGCTAAATATATACATTACGTTTTTTAAATAAAAACCATATCGGGAATGATGCTGGTCTTTTATAATTGAAATTCTGTAAGGTGTAAAACGTGAAAGTAAATCAATCATATATGAAAATTCTCCTTCTAATTTCCCATTTTTGTTTTTTTCAAGTACGAATACGGGATTGAATTAATCTTAGTTTTACTTAAATCAATCTCATTTTCGGATTATTTTAAGAACGAATTCGGGATTAAAATCAACTTTTTAATTCTTGAGTCGAGCGCATTTTGAGTACGAATTCGGGATTAATTATGGATAAGTTAAGTGTTTTTCGATCGAAAATCCTAACTTGAATCAATCCGTATTTGCTTGATTCAAGAAACGTACGGATTTTCTTGAATCAAGTAAATAAAGCTTGATTCAAGTACGGAGTTTCGGTCACAAAACACCGAACTATTAATACTGCTTTGGATTGATTTGAGTACGGATAAATCGATTTTTCAATAATAAGAGTTCTCTATGACATCCTAAATTCCTAATATTGATTTTTGATTTTTGAATACACTGAAATTAATTTTTGAGGAAAAGCTAGTTTCTATGCGCATTTCACTGGTTGCTTAGGCCAGATCATCAGGAAACCTTTTTCCAAATATTTAGAAAAGCTAAAAAATTGTACAAATGAAACTGTCAAGCGAATAAGAATTATAAACACTCAAAGTTTTACCTGTCACAATATCAAAGCTTAAACAACAATACACGGTGAGTTTATCTCTTCTTACATTTGTCTTTTGAGTGTTCAGATTGTTTCTATCCGACCTGAAAGAAAAGTTTTTCTTTCTTTAGTTTGTCTGTACATGGGCTAAAAACTGGTAAATTTGATAAATAAGTTAAAATACCCTAAACATAAATTGAATCTAAAATGAACGGATTTAAAAAATCATACTTTAAGGAAGAACAAGTAGAAATCAATATACATGTTGTATCTTCTGATCTTAAACATAAGCAAAAGGGTTTTGATACTTTTCCTAAATACATTCCTTTGATAAAGAAACAATTAAAAATTGTGTTTGAGTTGATTTGACAGCGACTGTTTACATTGAATGAATCAGAAGTAAAAGCAACTGTTGTTTTTTTGGCCAATGACAAATAAAGAAGTGTAAGAAATGGCAGTTTTTCTACTTTGACTGCAGTTTTTTAAAAAATCAAAATTTCATTAAATAAAATTGCAAAATTTGAAAACTGGGCCTAATTTCGTTTTTGGGCTTTATTTCATTTTCATAATTTTAAGCATTTTTAGGATTTTTAAAGCTCTAAATTGTAATTTCTTACAGTTAGGATTTGCTTGAAATATTTTAATGGTAAGCCTGACTCTAATTAGTCAGTAAGTTTCATTCTTTTGTAAAGTGTTGTATATAATTAAAACAAATTAATGAATTTCAAGAAAATAAATAATTGAAATACAAGAAAATTATTGGATTCCAGAAAACATACAAAATTTGGGTCTTATTTCATTTTTTTTGGGTGTTATTTTATTGGATCTTATTTTATTATTTCCCTGGGTTTTATTTCATTATGAAATAAGTCCCAATTAAAAAAATTTTTTTATTTTTAAATTGGGGATTATTTTGTGAAAATTGGGCATTTCTTCATTATTATTTAATTGGCTGTTACTTCATTTTATTGGGGTTTATTTAATTTTTCTTATTGGTCGTTATTTCATCGGGTGTTATTTCGTGTCGCCTATAAATATTACTTAATACTAACCATGCGAACCAGTTTGAACAGACATAACGGCACCAGATTTTTACTTTTTAAGGATTTCACAATTTGATTTCAAATGATTTAGTATTTCCTTTGTTTTTTTTTTAAATGCCCTTTCTTTGTTTTGTCTCCGGAAATAACCATAAAAAAATTATGCGGTTGCTTTTGTTTCTTAAATATTAGACAACCAATTGAAATACTAGAGCACACACAACACCACAGGAGTGTTTCTTTTGTTTAAAAGTCCACTTAAATAAATTGGGAATTTTTCTTTACCGATTTATTTGTTACACATACGATGACCATTAAATTTGTTTTCCGAATTATTTGTGTGTTTTAATTCTGGTATTTTTTAAATGTTAACTACAATTTTTGATAAGTGCAAAAAAGAATGGTAGTAGATCAGGATTTCTAATTTCTCTGACTATTTTTAATTTCCTGGAATTAGTATTGTCAATAAAGGGTGGCACATTTATGTAACCTACATATATGAATATATTATTTGAGTATTATTTATTTTTATTCAAAGAAAAGTCCACCACTTATTGACGGAAACATGTTTATAAATATAGCCAAATAATGGCTTTTATATACGTTTCATAGTGCTTCACGGGAAACGCATAAAATTTTTAATTTTCAGAATTTTTTTTTTGGAATTTTTTCGCATTTTTTTATGGCAGCTAGGACCACTAATAAATAAATGCGATTTGTTATTAGCCAGTTATATACACTCCGGGAGGACATTTGTACGCAGGCTAGGTGAAGTCATGAACCGACTATAACTTAAGTCAGAAGGCTTTGCCCTTGGGCCCAAGGAGTACCTTGAATTCAATATCATGTTTAAAATTGCGACCTGTACTTTGATTAAAAAATTAACATGGACAGACTGACGGACAAATAGATGGAGACGGAGGGACTGACGTACAGACAAAGCTTAGTTAACTCAAAAAAATACTTAAGCTACGGTCACACTTGTCAAATATTTGACGACAAAAACGGGACCAACAAGCAAACTAAATAATCATTTCATTTAATTCCAATATTTATTTGGATTCTAATAACACATCTTTAAAAAACAGTTTTTTGATATGGGTAGTATTATTAAAAATTCATTTTTTGACATTAAGACCATGTTAAATCTCACTTACTATTAACAAAAGTAGGGGTTTCGCTTATTTGGTCAAATATTTAATAAGTGTGTTCGTACCTTTAGTAAATAAAAATAAATATACCAAGTTTCAAGAATCCTTGCTGCAATCACTACTAAGATTAACGGAAATATTGTAAGCTTAGTACGTATAACAAATACGGATTTTCATAATTTTCAGATCAATTTTCTAGCCAATATTAAAAATTATGTTTTTGGCATATATGGGAGGAAGCGCACCTGCGCTTGGCAAATGGCCTTATCTCATGGTGCTCTCCTGACCATTCCTGAAACCCATTCCCGCGGTTTTGGGTTTCTTAACTAAGATATTTTATATTGGCATACAAAATTTCAAAAGTTTGCGACAACTCCTTCTATTTTTGTCCCATCGTTATATGAGGACAAAGCACTGTGCTACAAAAGCAAATAATGGTGGAATATTTACACGACTGTGCCGAGCCTTTTATACCCTCCAACGAGACATAGAAACCAGCTAGCATTTGGGTGATAATTGTTTGTCAAATTCACCTAAATGAGTCTTATCAGCTCACTTTTGATCATTTAAAAAATGATTTATCACTACAGTGTTTATAAAAGGATTCATATATGATTTATTCATATGTTCAAATAACGATTTTTTTGAAATTAAAGCTTTATTCACAATCAGAGAATTAAACACCGAACTACACAAAATTTAGTTGTTGGATTTCTAGTTTTACGATGACAAATTGCGCTAGTATTATTTTTGGAGTTCGTGCCAAAACTGACCTAAACTAATTTGAACCTGCCTTAACAAGATAACAAACAATAATAATCACATTACTATTTTGAAAAATATTTTCGTTTTTGTGCTTACATTTCAACAAATAGCGGAAAAAATTATTAAAATGTTTATGGTCTTAATAAGAAACAATTAAAGTGAATAATGGGGCATTTAGTTGTAAACACTAAAACAAAAATTCCACATTTACTCACTGCACAATTTACTCACAAACAAACAAAATTCGCACAAATAAAATTCACTTTTACACAAATAAAAAACAAAAACTGAATAACGAAAATATTTTTAAATGGATTTTCGAATTAATTTTCAAATGTTTACATAACGACCAAATAATTGTTTTCAATGAAAATCCAGTACTGAACAAAAATTGCAGCAATTCAAATTAAAATACTCACGGATACAAACTTATAAGGCCTCGTTACTCTTACGTAAATGTTGCGGATACGTAAACGTTGTGGTCGACTTGAAATGTTGGTAGTTACTACAAAAACGTAAACGTGTCATATGGTGTTGAGGTGTATGTGTGTACTCGTACATATGTGTGTATGTAAATTATTATTTGTTTTGATTTTGCTACAGCCTTGTTGCAAGACATGTTGCTAACATTCTTGTTTAAAATCGCCAATACATACCGATACCGGCGCTTTTGTACAAAAAAATAAAATACTTTATACATATCTGTGGCATTTTGACAAAACATCTTAAGTCGTGATAAGATAGCAAAAAGCTTTAAAAAAACTCGCTGAAAAAATCATTTTTATCAAATAATAAAAAAAAACAAAACTTAAAGAAAAATTTCGTTTATAATACAAAATTTTAAAAATGTAAACAAAAATGTTTTTTGAATGAAAATTCGTATGATTAGCAAAATTTTTTTCGACTTTTTGAATTTGACTTAAGATGTTTTGTCAAAGTGCCATAGATATATGTATGTTTACATATCCAGCACAAAATTTGCTTTAAAAAATTTGATTTTTTTATCTAGCTTTTATTGCGCCTGAGAATCTAGTTTTGGAGTTATGGACCTTAACATATTTTTAGCACTTATTAATATCTCTTCAAATGAAACTTGATACAACCAATATGTGTCTAAGCTAAAATTGAAAAACAAAATTTTTTATAATATTTTATTGTAAACTTAATTTAATTTTCTAAAGATGCTAACCAAGAGTTAGCGCAATAATGAGAAAAATAAATAAATATAATATATGTATGTTTTTAAAAGAGACCCCAAGCTTAAATAGTTCAAAATAATTATAAAAAAAAAAAGGTCAAGTAACAACAAATAATATATATATTTAATATAATAAGGTCAAGGCGAATATTCGGAACTATGCGCTGATTTTTTTCATTTGCATTGTCAAAAATGTATGCAAATAATTATTTTACAACAATATTCAAATCAGCTGTTTTATGTTTTGGCTCATGTGTTTACAGCTTTTAATTAAATTTTTATTTAATAATTTTATAAATTATGATTGTGTTGTAAATGTAAATGAAAATTATAGAAAAGAAAATAAGAAGTAGAAATACAGTAAACATACAAATGTACATATGAAATAAATGCCAACGTTGTATAACTTGCATTTGTTGTTTATATTTGTGCAATTTTATTGTTTTGTAAATATATAGCGAATTTAGTTAAAATACAAAAACATTTGTTGTTTCAAACTTATAAATAAATAAAATGACCATAGAAAAAGTGAGAAAAAGGCTTTTGCAAATTTGCAGCAGCCCGCTGCCGGAAACATGCAAAAATACCATTTTAACATTTATCAATTTTATTTACTTCTATCTACGGAAATAATCTAACTGTTGGATAAAATAAAATAAAAAATTAAACTTTTAACAACAATATTTATTTCCAACAAATAAACAAGAGCTGTAAGCTGCTTCTTTTATTTTTAATAAAACCCCGATAACTTTGGTTTCTGTGACACATAAAGCCAACATTAATTTCAGTTTGAACAACAAACCCATAACATTGAATTTCATTACATCAAATTTAAATTAATGTTTTGATGAGAATCTCATTAATAAAATTTAAAAGTAAACCGTTGGTTAATAAGTTTTGTTGACAACACTGCTTCATAACAATAATACAATTCTTAACAGCTGATACGTAAAAACGGAGAGAAATTTTAATTTTATCAGGTTCATCCGCAACGCAACGTTACGTTTACGTAAGAGTACCTATTTGCACAGTAGCTTGGTAAGGAAAACGGAACAGCTGATTAGCAACGTATACGTTTACGTAAGAGTAACGAGGCCTATACACACGCACACACACATTCTGTCAGAAAACTGAGCACAGACTCCAGTACACAATTTAGCTAATTGATAAATGGCTAAAATAACTTTTGTTCACACCAACAACGAAATACGAACATTTTCACAAATTTAAGAGGTCATTATAAATCTTCTAAGACTTGAACGGTGATTCACAATTTTATTGTTGATTTACGCTCTTCGATTATTGAAAACAAATTATTCAAGACCAGTGTTACCGTTCAAAATTTTCAAAAAGGGGCACAAAAAGGGGATATGCAAAAAAAAAGTGTCACAAAAAAGGGGAATTCTGAGAAAAAAAGGGGCAACTTTAAAAACAGGAAAATTTAAAAAGGAAACGTATGTATTTATTAAATTATTTTCATCGAAAACTAAACATAACAAAAACTAAACTTCATATTTATAAAAAAATACATTATAGGTATATAATACAAATTGTTTGGGAAAAACACACACATATATATATATACATATATTACCAAAATGTTTCAGGCTTAGATATTTTAAAAATTGCTTCATAGCTTTTATCGTTTGATCTGGTTTCTAAAAGTTTGAACTTTTTTACAAAATTATCTGGGTTAGTAATTATATCAATAAAAATGGTAACAATTTTAAAGTAATTTATGTCTTCAGCTGACTTAATAAATACTGGATCTAAAACCTTTAATGAACTCAGCCTCTTATCGCTAATATTAATTCTTTTAAAATTTCTTTGCACAGCTTTTGGTAAAAAAGTAAAATGTTGTTTTTAATTTCTTTCTAGCTCGGCTTCGTGGCCGATATATATATTAAGAGTTTCTTTTATATGCAGAACATCAACAAAATCAATTTTTGCATAACATACTCTTTTTTTAAAAAATTTTTAAAAATTTCTAATACAATATCTTTCGTGGATGAAACTAAATATATAATTTGTGATGATTCGTTTTGAAAATTAAGGTTTAATTTATAAAGTCATTTCTGAAAAATTGAAGGAATAGGACTATTACAAAAAAGCTTTATAAAATACATAACTGAAATTTAGCTCATAGAATAAATTCGAAAAATAAAAATGTTGAGTTTAATTTATTCATAATATTTAATACATATACAGTGCAGGTCGCTAATCCGAAGGTGTGTAATCCGAATTATCCAGTAATCCGAATTGAATTTATGACATACTACATACTCTATAGTTCGCATTGATCGCAAGTTCGCTAAACCGAATTTTTATTTATTTTATTTTTCTGCTTTGTTATAATTTTAAGAACCGATTTTCTATGCAAACTTTGAAAATTTGCAACTAATTTTACCGCAATAATGACGTGTAAGGATGGATTATTAAATCTGGCAATACTTCGTGGGAGCATGTGCACTGCAAGTGAAGCAACCCTACATCACAAATTATAACATATGTATGGAAAAAAACATAACATTTAAAATAAGCTTCTCTGCCCTTTTTAATTAAAAACTAAATTGGTCTTGAAATATATTTTCAGAAAAATTTATATGCTATTTTCTCTTCAAATTGAGCTCGGATTTATTGATTGACAGTATAAAAAAAATTTGGTTCAAAAAGGGGCAAAAGGGGCACAAAAAACTACAAAATGATACAAAAGGGGATTTAAAACAAAGGGGTCAAAAAAGTGGCACGGCAGTCAAAAAGGGGCAAAAATGCGACTTTAGTCGCATAACGGTAACACTGTTCAAGACAAGACGGCTTAGAAAAGTTTAATCAAAGGAAGATGCACTGTAAATGGTAACTTATTTGCCATCGAATCGCATTGGGTTAATTGACATGATATTATGTGAAGAATTTCAGCGTTACAGTGTTTAGAAGAATTCTTTGTAGATGTTTTTCTAAACACATAAAATGTTTATGTTCAACATTTAACTTTCGATTCGTGTTGTTCCAATTAGCCGTTATGTTCTATCTCTTATCTTATTTTAACCCTGCTGTTAGTTTAAGCCCATTTGGTCCAATTTTTGAATTGTTTCCTTTGTAATTTTTGAGCGGTGATATAATGACTTAGTTTTTAAGCTCACAATGTTTTTAACAAAAAATCAAGGTTCTGCCTCAAAACAGGACTGAGAAATTATAAATTTACGAATCTAAGGTTGAGGGACCATTTGGTCCACAGTATATTTTCTTTGGTTTACTTTGATTTGTTTAAAAAACAATTAGTATTTATTAGTGAAGTCTCCTTCGATAACGTATCTACCTCTGTATTTATTTAACAATTGTCTGTATTTTATTTCTGTAATTTGTGTCTGAGAATGTCCATCGTCTTCGATTTCTAGGAATAACAAATTGGTTTTAAAGTTTTTGATAACTAAAATGACAAAAATATAATAAATAAATAAAAAATTATTTAAAAAAAAATGCGGGACACAATTGCAAATTATAAACCGAAAAATAAATGGCTGCCGCCAGCTACTAAGCATAACTGTACAAAACTTTGGCTTTCAAATCATTTTATAGTCCGTTAAACCGAAGAAGTGTTTACTTTGCTTATAGTTTATTTAAATTTCGCTTTCCTGTTCCGGTCTTTGTATAACAACTTTGTTTTTTTTTAAATTATTTTTTTAATTTAAAAGTTTTAGCACATATTAAATGTTATTTTATTGTCTCTTGTTTAACTACATGGTTGTGTTATTGTTTTTTTTTTGTGTTTTTTAATATAATAAAAGTATCCATTCATGCAGAGGTTTTTGTTTTTTCCCATTGGATAAAATTATTTGAATTATTCGAGTAATTCAAAAATCGATTAATTCCTTACACGAACAAACCCAAATTTCAAATAATTGGATACTCTAGAATTTACCCATCTTTTCCTATTGCTTCAAATTTGTATACATTTTCTAACTTTATCGAAAAGTTTTAGCAATCGGGCGTGTTCTAGAAATCGAAATGAGGTGAAATGAAAATCAAGTTAATTTCAAAAATTAACATCTAATGAATGTTCTTAAAAATATTTCTTTCTGCTAAATTCTTTATATTTATACTAATTAAAGTCCAGCAAAAACGACGGTCATTTGGTTTATTATTGAACTTAAAATCTCGTTCGCATTCAATTTCACTTTATTTCGATTTGTGGAACACACCCGAATATCTTTCTTGAAAGCAAAATTTTTTTCTAAAGACCATTCTGCGTTCAAGAACACTATTTTAATCACTTACAAGGAAAGAATTATTTACTAAATCACCAGAAGAACTAAACTAAATCTTGAACCAAGAAAATTTTGCATGTTCTTGTCCAAACAAAAATTTACTTATTCTAAATAAATGTGCAGCTTGTTTAAAGTAAAATGTTTCTTTGTTTAAGAAAATTTTACTAAATACGAACGAAACAAGTAAAATTCAAAAAATTATTATGGATTTTCTTGTTTTAAGAAACGAAATTGATTACTTTAGAAAATCAACTTCTTTCTGTGTACGAAAGAAAAGTAGTTTGGTTTTAAATTTACAGTTGGTGTAGAGATAAACACAATTTTGAAACTTATGATAGGTACTCGTTGAAACTAAATTTAAAGAAATCTCGTCCAACGAACTATTATATTATTAGTAAGATTTCTGCAGCACGTCATACAGAAATCTTATAATTAATAAATTTTGTGTTCCCAAAAATTACTTTGATGATCTTCAATATTGTTTTCATGACTTTCAATCTCTCCTGGGTACACCCTTGACTTAAAGTTTCTATTCATGTTTGTTTGAATGAACTTCGATACTTTTAAAATCTCGAGCTTAGATTGCTAATGTGAAAAGTTTTCAACAATGATGAATGCAGGCTGATAGACTATTTCATGTCCCAAACTCGCAAGGTGTAAAGCTTTAGTCGATTTTAAAATAGACATAAAATATTTTGAAGGTTTAAAAGCGTATGCGTATTTTATGCAATTGAGTTTCTAATGAGAAAACAGAGTTACATTCATATTTGAAACGTTTTTTTTTCTAGTTATGCATTTTTATGCTGTACCACTCAATGGGGTTTCAACACTTAGCGCCCGTTTACATTAATTAAACGAAATTAATTCCACTCACCCCTCACACTTATAAAGTAAAAACCACAGCTTTAAAAATCGCACTGTGTAAGCGGGCATTTAATAAACATGTTCTGTAATAACGTGCCTTTAATTCATACTTTAACTTCTTCATTGCAATTGCATTATTACGAAACCGAAAAATATCCACAGAGAGAATCAAAAACTTTTTATAATTCGTTTACCAAAATGTTTATATGCGACATAATATTTCTTTATAACAAATGTGTATTTCCATCAATGGGACGACCACACGCAAGTTTATGGCCATTTATTTACATTGTTTTAACGAAAGAATGACATTGAAGTGTTTCAATGAGAATTTTATGCTGGCACAGCAGTTAAGCGAAATAAACAATAACTAAACAACAAAATAATACACATGTACATATTAATTCGCGTATCAAATACGTTCAACATTCAATTTATTGGATCGAATTTCGGAATGGCAACAACAAATTTTTAATCAAAATTTTAGGTACAAAATATTCTCACAATTTCCGTTTACAATAAAAAAAAGTGTTTAGGCAGCTTTAAACAATATTTCAAAATAAAAAATGTTTACCAAATATAAAAAAAAAAGAATTTTGTTTATTTAAATTTTAAAAACACTCATTGTTGTGTATAAAATTATGAATGAGTTCCAATGAAAATTACCAAAAATTTTTTACTAGACTTTGTGTCTACTAATTCCACGAAATTCAAACACAAATCAAAGCAACATACAATTTTCTAACAATTTAAATATTAAAAAAAAAAATTCTTTAATTTGTTAAATTTAAAATTTGATAAATGCTTCCTTATGATCAATCATTGAAAAATAGTCTGATAAAAAACTCGGTATAATAAAAGGTTTTGTTTCGCCCTTTAACAAAAAAATATTTAGTTTCTTAAAAATTTATATTATGAATGAATTTCTTTTATCACTTATATAAATAATGAATTTCAAATAATTTCACAAAAAAAATTGAGCGAATTTTATGGACGATTCTGTCTTAAAGCCATAACATTTGGCAAATGTTTAAAGCTATGGTCACATTTAACAAATATTTGACGTCCCCAATGCAACCACAAGTTTTATTGAAAAACTGTTCTGTTGCAAAATGTTTCATAGTTCAACAGTGCATTACCCGGGGTCTCCACATAACATAAAATGACTAACTTTAACACTAACTGCAAAGTAGTGTTAAGTGGAGACTGCTCAAGTTAAAGTTTTAACTTGATTGTTATAACATTTCTTTTGAAAGTTCTTTTATAACATAAATTGACGTTTAAGTTTGACAGTACGCTATTTTTAGTTGTTTTTCGACATCTTTATTTAATTAGTTAAAAGGGTTGTAAACTAGACATAATAAACTTTGCTTTTTGTTAAAAATATAATACAAACAAACATTTAAGTATAAATTAACTTTAATTATTTTCCACAAACACACTGTAGCTACATACTTGACGCGTCAACGAACTGAAAATAATGAAAAGTTTTAACTCTAACTTCACTACGTGTACGCCACACTAAACATATAATCATTTTAACATCAAGTATTAACTTTATGTTTTAACTGCATTTCGTGTTAGGTGGAGACTGGATTAGGCTTGCCTAATTTTTGATACCCTTCAGTGACAGTTATATATTTGAGGAGTGGGATTTATATGAGAGATATGGTCATTTATAGACCTATCTATACGAATGTTAACAGTGTGATTTAATTCATATAAAACTGTGTCAGACAATATTGTCATTCGTTACGGTTTAACGCGAACTAAAGCGTTTTCCGAGAGTGGGCTTTATATGAAGCCTATGGTAAATTATATACCGATTCACGAAATTTTGCGGTAAGAATTATAAAGAATGAATTTTTGCAAAATCTTCTACCAATATGTATATGTAATGTGCCACTATTAATGGTAGTTTTTTTTTTAACAAAATTTTCTAATTTTATGGTTTCACATTTGGATTGCTAACTCTTATCCTGCTGGATTTCAATCACGATAACTACAAACATTTTGGCACCAAAATGTTCTTTTCTTTCTGACAAACGGGCATGGCTAAATCGACATTTAATATATATGGGTAATTCCATGTCAAAACGACCAAGAGTGGGACACGACCTCTTCCGATTGTAATGAAATTTGGTGAGAAGGTTCCTTTTATCTTATAAAGAACATATATGAACGACAAAAAATTTAAAAATTTTTTTTTCAAAAGTTATGTCATATTCAAAATGTCATAATTTCGCAGATTTAGCCGAATGTGTTGAGCTTATTTCTTCAATATCTCGAAAACTACTTGACATACGAAGATGATTTAAATATCATTTTAAAGAGAATACTTGGGACTACAAACCATATACTGAAAAGATATATTTTTTTGAAAATTGTAATATCTGCAAAAACGGACTAAGTCAAAAACCTATTTTTTTATTTGGCTGATTTTTTTTATATAATACCCCAAACTGTTCTTAAAAAATCCTGAAACTTTGAAGGAGGTGTTTTTTTTTCTTTTTTAAGATATGATTTTTTTTCTTTCGCAACCTTTGAAAAAATAATCTTAAAATAGAATTTTAATATTGTTATTTTGAGCAATAAGTACACTGTGCTAGTTGCAAAAAACAGACCAGCCGCGCACCTTGCATTTTGCCCTAATTGGGGCACGATGAATCCAGTGGGACTTACCGTTTTTTAGATTGGCTCTTATTTTCAAGAATTACCGTTATTTCGAAAATGTAAGAGGTTGCACAGCATATATTTGCGTAACTAAAAAACGGTTTAGTTTATTGAAATAACGAAATTCGGCAATAAATAATAAAGTGGGGTTGGTCATACATTTGACCCATCTAGGTAAGTACTCCCATTACTCGCTCCGCTTTTCTGGACATTTCTACTACTTTTTAATTCACTTTATAACGATTGCAACCGATTATCAATTAAGCAATATAAACTATATATCGTCACCTAAAACGCAAAAAGCCCTATCTAACATTTTGAAAATTTTACAGGAGAGGAAAAAACTTTTTAATTTTATAAATTTCATTAAACTGTTTATAAATTATTTTCCTTCTATTTTCTTATAAACCTTCCAGTTGTTTTGAAAATGACCAATGTGCCATATCATACAAACTGTTAGTTAGGTATTTTAGCGTTTATTATAAAATCTTTTGTAGATACGGCCGTTGGTTTTTTTTTTTTTCAATAAAATCGCTAATATTGTTCGAACAGGGCGCGAAACAGGAATAAGAGAGCGAAACACGAATATTGCTGTCCGTGTGAACATGGTATAATAATTCTTGAGAAGTTTTGCAAATAGACGAAAATTAGTGTTAGCTTTGTTGGGAGGTGCAACTTCCACTAAAATTTTCGAAAAATTATAAAGTCTATTGTACCTTCCAGACTTTCAATAACATACTGTTTAGGTGTCTATATACATACTTATATATAATATTTTTTAATTGAAGTGCAAATACAAAAGTATTTTTCATACTTTTGGTTACTTTTTAATGCATTTGGTTACTTTAATTTTACATTTTGGTTAGAATTTTTTTTGGTCGTGGTAACACTGTTCACAACTAGTTGTAAAAGGTATACAAATGTTAAAAAAGCTAAAGTCTTACGAATTTAATGGTCACGCTTTGTTCGGATTTTTTCGTCAAACATTTGTTAAGTGTGAACATACCTTAAGACACGTAATATTTTTTCAAAAAATGTTATTAACGATTACAAAAGTTTTAAATTTTAAAGGTGACAAGATAGTTTTGCTAAGCACTAATGCAACATTAAAAAAGGTAAGTGCACATTTATGCGATCGATTCCCAATAAGGCATACAGAGACGAATTCTTAACAAATTTTATCAAAAACATGTTTTAATGTATTTATGTTCAGAGCTAACAAATATTTTACAAAAAAATCAAACAGAAAGCGTGACCAGTAAATTGACCCAACTTTAGCTTTATTTTTAACAATTTCTATTGATTTACTAAACTTTATTTGTAAGAAGATAATAGTTTAATGAATTTTTGAAACTGTTAAATGATGTTCAATCTAACCGAACGTTTTGCAAAAGCAAATAATTTTTTAACGTACGCCAAATATTAAATAGGTGTGAGCAAAGCTTTAAATTACTATATTCGGCTGTGCCGAAGCTTGGGTATATAAGCTTGGTACGACAAGAACAGAAAGTTTTTTAAATACAGTTCTTTAGATATAAATAAATTTAATTGATTACCAAAAGGCTTGTACCTAATTTGGAAACTTCTTCAGATATGCAAAAATTTATAATATCTTTTTACGTCAGGTGTCACGCACTCTTCTTGAATCCCGCCCTTTTTTAAGAGTTTGTGTACTGACAACCCAGCTATGCTTACAAAATTTAGAAAATTGTTCTTTTACCGTTCTAAATATCATCGTTGTTCCGACAAAATCAGCTTTGTGTTTTTTCCTGGTTTTTCAGGAGAGCAAAATAACCTTTTTATGTAGTTACCTTTGCATATATTGTAAAAGTGAACCGTTTAATTGAACAAATGCAAGGCGAATTAACTACAGGTGGTGTCGAAACGCCTTCTGATTTTGTCAGTTCGAGCCCATTTGTTTTGATTTGTTAGTGTTTTGCTTAGAATGGTTGGCATTTCGTGCCGTAAACACTAACAATTCAATGCAAAACCCTCTATGTTGTTTCTGTTGTTTTTGGATTGTTGTAGTTGCGACACCACCTGTTGTTGAATTCGCCTTGAACAAATGTTAAAACACGACTTATTGGCCATGGGACAGCCGCAACAAATTGTTTCGAAAAACTACACATAAATATTATTTTGTTGGAGCATTTTTAATAATTATTTTAAATTTTTTTTACACTGCTGTTTTGGTTTGAAGAAAGAACAAATATTTTTATTAAAACTTAGCATATTTTCAGCAATATCTGTGTTGAAATTTTTATTTGAAAAGGTAAATAAGGAAAAATATAATAGTTTAAGGACTTTGCAGAATTGTAACTTTAGAAAAATGTTGAAATACCTGCAGATATAGATATCATCCTACCTAGATTAGACAAATACGTGTGTTTAATTCGATAATCGGACATATAAATGAATAAATGGTGGCTAAGGGAGAAAGCCTCGCCCAATTATGACCAGTCCAATTTCAGGGTTTGGCAAAAAAAATTTGCAGCCCCTTTGTTACACCCCTTTTTTTCTTTTGACTTTAGAATTTAAGACATAATTTATTTTTACTGCAATCATTCTTTGAAAACTTATTCACGAGCGTTAGCTTACTAAAACAGCTACTATAGCGTTATACGCAAAGTCGCTGAACAAAGTATGTATTTTGAACAAAAAGGACAATGTGTTTCATTCCAAAATTCCAAAATAAGTTCTGGCTAATAATGGATTAATGCTAAATAATTTTGGGAAAAGAGCCAAAAGGAATGTATTTTGTATTTCAAAAACAGAACATTTAAAATTTTATAAAATAGTAAATTGAGAGCGAATGATTTAAATTATCATAAAATGCGTGGTAATCTTTATGCACATATTTTTTTGAGTGTTTGAAGACTTCTATATTTCGATCCTTCTATTAACAGTTTCTAAGTACACCCAGAGCAAACATATTTCAAAATATGGTCACCTCCAACAAAATTATTACTAACGAATAATTTTAAACATATTGTGGATTATTAACCATAATATAGTCACCGGCAACCATACTATGGTTTAAGTAGTTATCCATCTAGAAGCCACAACCATATGGGTCCCTCAAAAAAAAAAAAACAACTGAATGAAGTTTGT
This sequence comes from Pollenia labialis, assembly GCA_949318255.1. NCBI lineage: Eukaryota > Metazoa > Arthropoda > Insecta > Diptera > Polleniidae > Pollenia > Pollenia labialis. The sequence continues at coordinate 64,406,235 of OX439140.1, read as the reverse complement.
TATGTGGTGTTGTAAGTGAAAAATATCGAAAAATACTTTTTCATTACACAGTACAACATTTTTCAGGTGATTGATTCGGGGCTAAATTCTGATAATTGCTTATGAAAGTAGACCAAATGCCAAACTTCCAGTTGAACGCGCAGCTGGTACCGATACACCTTAACCTCCGAGTCTGGATACTGTGTCCTTCATACCTTTAATTAATTGTGAATAAAAGCGAAACGCGTACATCGATTTTCATAATTTATGTGTCATTTTGTTCATAGGTTATGCGACTTTACGTGAAAGTAATAGGACTTGACACTTTTTTTTACCGTTTTGGATTTTTTATGAATTAAAAATAAAAAATTTAAATATTTTGGGCAAAAAATATTTTTTTTCTTCATACATTTATTTATAACTGCGAAACTCTTGCTTATGTAGCGAAACGTTGTATGAACAGATTAAAGGCATTGCAATTCTTAATTTTTCTAAATTTGTTTCAGCTTATTTGGACTAGTGGAAATCATGTGTTGTATGTACTGTGTTTTTTTTTGGGTTTTATCTACATGCGATGCTAAAGAAGCGTACACAAACGTGTTGGTCGATAGATTGTTGATATACATATTTTTAATTTATTGAGAGTTACTAATACAATTGTAAATAATGTTCAAACTTAATTAAACGAGCAATAGTAACGAAGACCTTTAGCACGTTGTTGTAAAACAGACCAGATACTCTGGCGGGCATCGAACCGCAGCCATCGCACTGATAGAACAGCTTACTACCATGGAATACTCGTTTAAATCCATGAATTAAAGAAACAAGATTGCGCCGGTCCGTTATTTTGGTGTGTGACGAAGAAATAGACTTTGTATATGTGCATTTGTGTGTGTGCCTTACATTTTTTACAACAAACACACATATTTAGTCTATGATGACGTAGATGCGCAGTAGAAAATGTTTTTGTACTGCTGAGTGCGCAATCTTGTTTTTTTGATTCATGGTTTAAATCTATGTATATGTTGTGAAAAACAGTTACGTGAATTTGTACACATAGCTGTTTTTGTGCGAACTAGGGATGCCAAATGGGACGAGGTTTTTTGAAACCCGGGATTCGGGATTTTTTACCCAAGAAAACGGGATCCCGGGACGGATCGGGATTTTTCGGGATTTCATATATAAAGGCCAATTTTTAAAATTCATATACATATTTATAATAAAATGTTTATGTATAAGTATTAAAACAAATAAATTCATGAAGAATATTAAATTCATTACAAAATAATAAACTTATATTTTAAAAAGCTTCTAAAACAAATTAATTGCGTCTGATAACCGAAACATTATATTATTGAAAACATATGCTGCCGACGAAAACAATGTTCGCATTAAACACTTCTGGGTGGTATCGTAAATAAATAGATACATACATATGTGCCATATGACAATTTTTAATTTATTGTATATCAAATATATACATATGCAAGTATTAATCTAATAAAACAAACTTAAGCAAATGTGCCAAAAGACCTTTGGTATAATCCCCTAAAGTTTTTAACACCTTTTTGCACAACTTCCATTGGGCGTGCGCAGTTCTATTAGCACTTAGAAAAAAAGCCACGCCGAACTTTATCTTTTCTGTTGTACAAAATAAATTGCATGTAACATTTGTTCACTTGCGACTTCTATTTGTAACAAGTTAAAAATTGGATTTATTGCCAGTATGATTTAATATTAAATTTTTGAAGTTATTTTTAACTGGGTGACTCACGTTAATTTAAATATAGTTGTTTAAAAAAAAATGCCACATATTTACTTAACCCAAAATCTCGGGATTTTTAAATAAAAAATCGCGGGATTCGAGACTTAAATGTTTAAAATAATCCCGGGATTTCGGTATTCGGGATTGGCATCCCTAGTGCGAACATTCTGTATATACTTTTGTTAACTTCTGAACCAGTAAAGATATCATTAAGCGGTTTGGTGGGTAGATGTATCATTAACAACGGTTTCAAAGGGTGTTATAAAAAAAATTTAAAATTTCTGTACATATGTAGCTGATTTTGTTGGAGCAACGACGATACATTTTGTCGGATATTGTCTATTGATACGCAAGGTACATTTAACCTATTTCGTTACTTTGGAACTTTCCGTTCCATAGATATAAAAAACACCAATAACAATATCACAGCAATTTTAAGACCGATAAGTTTAGAGTGGGAACTTGCCATATAAAATTCAGGATTAGTCTCCAATTCTTCGCCCTTATCAGTGGAACGTTACACAGAAAAAAATAGAAAATAGACTTTAATTAAACAATTCGTTCAGACAATTGATTTTTTTACTAATTTTGCCCCTACAAAAGAATTTATCATATCAATTAACGGATTTGTATTTTCGAGTCATGCCACACAAATTTAGCCACTTAAAAAATTAATTGCATAAATTAAATAAAACATAACATATGCACAAACATTTAACAAAGAATTAACAAACCCACCACCGACCAGATACATATTAACTCAACGTCAAATCTTGGAGAAACCCATTACAAACATTAGATAGGTAACACCTATTCTCCGATAACAAAAGTGAAAAGGTGTTTGAAGTCATGTCTAAATTTGGCATAACTGCAAAGCTGACCATATTGTGCACAATGTCTTATTGTGTTATACTTTCTAAAAAATAATATTGCATTTGAATTGCGTAATATATTTATCAGGTGACACAACCCCTTACAAAGTGATACATTTTTCTAAATTACGATGAGACAAAATAAAAGCTACGTTTTACACTCAACACTAATACTGAATACAAAGTTTGTACTAATAAAGGTCGTTATACACTATCCCACAAAGTCTTAAGTATTTTACGAAAATGCAACCCTGTTGCATTATTGTTTTTTTTTTTAATTTTCAAACAATAATTAGATCAGGGAAGCATTTTCGTAAACTGCTTAAGACTTTGTGGGATGTGTATAACGGCCTTAAGCGATATTCACCACGGTTGTAGCAGTTTTCAACATTAAATTTTCTTCGAATTTCAATAAGCGTTAACAGCACTGATTTTGTTATAAATTTTTTTGTTATAAATTTTAAGCAAAAAAAAAATAAAAAAATAATTATTAAATAAAATTAAAACAAACGAAAAATAAAAAGTTTTTATATCCATCACAATATAACCAAAAATCACAATGCAACACAATTGTACGCAAACACAAAAAAAAAAAGTAAATACAAAAATACTTACTTGCATAAAAAAGGACTTAACGCAGATGCAAAAAAAAGGGTATTATCTCACACTCAATTATAACTGAGGGTAAGAAATGGAACAAATTTCCCTTCTATTTTTGCAACATATTTATAAAGGAAAACGACAACTTCTTACACTTTTGCATATATTTACCCGGGCAAATGGTAGAAAACATTTAACATTATTTCCAGAAAAGAAAACACTATTAGTCAGACATGATCATCAGTGAAAATTAGACATGATGACTCCGAGTCATTCACTATCCAATCCTTCAAACAAGTTCACAGTCTGTCATGCGACATCTTTAATGTTTTATTGGAGAAGGTCGCTTCCGCCTTTGCAAATGCAGAGAAAAAAAAATCAACAAAATGGCTTTGCCAGTAAATAAAGACAAAACTAAGTTTTTGGTTTTAACTAATAGAAATCCACGAGATTCGAAAAATCTGTAAACGTTGGCAACTCCAACTTCGAGGCAGTAGATGAATTTGTATGTCTTGGGTCCGCCATAAATAAAACGATTGACATCAGTTTGGAAATAAAACGATGTGAGGATCTTGGCAAACAAAGCTCCTTCCCCCCCCCCATGCTACTGTGCTGCGCAGAGTCATAAGTAATTGCTCAAGAAGATGAAGTTGTGCTTGGGGTATCCGAGAGAAGATACTACTTACCAGGATTTATATAACAATCTGAATAGGTGGTTAATATCTGTATCGTCCAAAACAAGAGCTATTTGAGCTGAACGCCGACATTTTTATAATAAAACACGTTGTGCGTATAAATGACGATGCTCCAGCAAAAAAGGCGTTAGAATATAATCCTTAGGAAAGACGCAAAAAAGGAGGACCAGAACTCCGTTGGAAGGATCAAGTCCAAACCTTTCCCAACCCAACGTGTGAAATTGGAGAAGTGCAAAACGCCGAGGCTCATTGAAATAGAATGATTCACATGATTTGCTATAAATGAATATCTACATAAGTAAGTTCCAATTAATTACAAAATTTTATTAATTTTTTAAGTATTTGAGAAGATTTATATTTACATTGTGGATGATTATTATTTATTGCTGTAGCACTGGTTAAGAAGCGCATAGTGCCGCACAAAATTTTTTAATTTACTACTATCCCTAGATATTTATTTCATCTGTGTTCCGCTATGATTAACGTTTACATACATAATTTACATTTCTTAATCCTAAAACTTCAATGCCATGATCTTCTGGGGTGTCCTCTACACAGCGTTTTATTCCAGTTTATTTAAATCTTTCCAAATAAAGCCGGCGTATCATTCAAAGAATATTGCCTAATTGACAACATTGTTTGAACCAGAAGTCTAGTCTAGTGAATATTTCTCATAGCGGTTCCTAAGGAATCCAGATTGCTTGTTACCCAGTAAACTGATAGGAATTCAGTTAGTTCTGCCTTTATTTAAGGATTAGAAAAAAATATTTATTTATCTTTGTAAATCTTTTCGATTTCTTATTTTCAATTATTTATGTGATACAATTTCTCTCCTTCAATCGCCACTCGTATAAAAAGACTTGATTCATATTTTGAAAAAAAAAAACATACACAACATTTATTATTAACGAAAATTTATCGTTTAAAAAAAAATTAAAGAAATTTAAATTACACTTTTGCTTAATAAAAAACAACGAAAAGAGATGTTTCTTAGTTTTGTTTTTGCTGGATTTTTGTAACCGGAAATCTTCACTGTACGAATGCGTGGAATTCTCTCCCTCTAAAACGTCAACAGGTGTATAATTTAATTTTTATTAAACAACAAACAAATAGAAAGAAATAAATGTTTTTTTTAATGCTTGTTGTTAATTATTGCTTTTAACATGTTCAATTATCAATAATGAGCAATGAACAATTGAATGAATGAATTGGAGTTGTTGTTTCTATTTGTGGCTGAACTTTTAAGCAACATGTAGAGCTGGTAGCGCCATATCCTGTGGTGCTTTGAAGATTTTCGTCTAGAAGAATTACAGTACTCAAGTGACAGAAACTATGAACTTCTTTTATAAATAATAAAATTAAAGTGTATAATTTTTTAAAAAAACAAAAAACCTTTTAAAAATTAAGTTTTTGAAAAGTTAACCATTTAGATTCTGTTAAAAAAATATTTTAATCAGGGTTGAAAAAGCAACCAATCTTATCGCCATTAGAATTGAAAAATACAAAGAAATACTTTGGTGCAATCATAGAAAAATGAATATTTAAATTGATGATGCCCTAACACCACAATTGAGACATTAATGTTATTACAAATGGCATCAATGAGGCAAAAAGTTACATCAACCCAATGATGAACGTCATCTTAAAAGTTTTTAATATTTTTGCACCATCATCAATTCGATGCCACATTTTGTGTATTATTAACATCACTTGTATGATTAACAAGTAAAATAAGAAGCAAAAATTCCCATATTATATTTGTTTAATATTTACAACAAATTTTTAATGTAGAATGATCACGAAAACTACTTATATCGGGCATGCTGCTGGTGACTTACAATTCACAGTTCTTCTGTAAACAAAGTGCGGAGTACAACAACAGCGAAACAAACATGTGTAACGGGTAGTGAATTTTTTGGTTCATTATTTATTTATTGAATCTTCATACATATAATAAATATGAACTAACCAAAGTAGACAAAATTTCGTCACCACGGTTCGGTGAGTGCTTCATTGTCTCTTCTTCTTAAGCGAGTGAGGCCGCCATGATTTAAAATATTCCGAGCTAGTGTATTTGGGTGTTGTTCAAGCCTTTTTAACTATTTTACTGCATATTTTGTTATCACAGTTTTTACTACTGGCACATTAAGATCCTTAGGAATGTTTGAGTTTTAATATACCAGGGATCGGCTGTGATTATTCGAGAAGTTTATTTTAGCGCCTTTGAATTTGATCAATATTAGAGACCGAGGCAGTGCCCCATAGTAGAATACGGTAGCACCAGATATGCTTTAAGATAGAGTTGTAAAGTAGAAGCTTGCAATCGAGACTAAGGACAGATTTCCGTCCAATGAGCCAATATGGTGAACAATAATATTCTCTCACTTTGACTTAAGCCAATCCTAATGAGCCCCTCTCCGATGTTATTGAGTCATCGCACTAAGGATTTCTTTATATAACTGACACCAATTAGTCATTTCTGTGATGCCGATGTGTCATCCCATTGATGACATTATTTCACCTGATAATAATTTGGCCAGGTGATGTTAAGGCTGACATCGCAATGATAAAATGTGTCATGGGGTCAAAAACGAGTACACTCCTCTTAGTACTGATGTTTATCAGTATGTCATGAAAGCCATTGTTATTGGTTTTTGTTTGAACTGAAATTAGTGTCTGAATAAAAATGTCACAGAAACAAATATTATAGGTTTTTTAATGAAAATAAACCAATAAAAGTAAAACATTGTTGGAAATATATAAAGTAGCTAAAAGCTTAATTTTTCAATTTATTTTAATCAACAGTTAGATTTTTTGCAAAGATGAAAGTAAATAAAGTTAATAAATTGGTATAAAAAAACTATTTATTTTTATCTCGCAAAAGTTTTCTCTTCACTGTTCTGCACGCTCTTTCTCTAACAGCGAAAATGCAACAACAGCAGTGGTCATTTTATTTATTTTTATAGTTTAAACAACAACTTTTTATATTTTCAATAAATTCGCTTTATATTTTCACAAAACAATGTATACTACAAATGCAAATAATACAACGATATCATTTATTTCATATGTTTACTGTATTACCACTTCTTAATTTCTTGTCTTTAATATTATCTTTTATTAAAACCACAAGTTTTAATAATATTATGGGGCAAATGACACTCCGATTATTTTTCAAAAATTTTATTAATTAATAAAACAATAATTTCCAAAACTGATCTGTTTTAGAAGCAATTGAAAGAGTCTCTTTGATTTGAAATGAATGAGATTATTTTTCTTATACCAGAAGCCAACAATTTATTCTTCCGCTTACTGTGCCAAATGGCTACACAATTAACAATTTTATTTTACGCGCTTAAAAACACAAACGGAAAAATCTTCCCAAATGACCACCAACTGTGTGTGGTAGCTACTGCACGTATCTCCATTGTATGATTCCGAAAATTGGAATGCAAAACAAAAGTTGCCTTCAACTATTTTCGTTCTTGCTGCCTCTGGTATTCAAGCAACAGCCACTGACTAGTTCAATTGTAATTGCTGGTGGACTAAATAAATAAGACAACTAAAACAATGATCATAAATCGCATTTTATTGCTGTTGTCCACATTTCGTAGGCGATGAGAAAGAAAAAAAAGAATGTGGCTTACGCTGGAAAAAACAGGCAGACAATCGTCGGTGCCCAGTAAAATCTAGTCATACCTTTTCTTGCGTTTGGCTCGGCTTGTGTCAACAAACAATTATGATGCAATGAGTGTTAGATAAATAATTATTCTCGGAAAAGGAAAAAATATTAAATATGTGCATTAGAGCGACTCAAGTTGTATGGAAGCAAAATTCGTGCTCCTTATAATGAACCTTGGACTTTTTTAAGATACCATTTTAAATATTTCGGCTCCAGCTTTGACCTCTCGTGAGCTGGACCATTTTGAAAAAGGGTCTATTTTTGCATGTTTTGTTAATTTGAGAATCTGTTTCCTTACCAACATATACAAATTGGGTATCATAAGAAAGGTTTTTTAAGGCGCGTCCAACTGTATATAGAATTTGTCCAAGGACGATCATCCATGTCCTTTCTTTAAGGATTTTCTGTAAAAAAAACGGTTTTTGAATTTTTTGTTCGGGTTTGATTGTAATAAAAATGCCAAATTAACATATTTTAATCTCTAGTCGATTTAATTAAATACGTGTTTCCGCTTTTTTGAAAATTCGCGCTAGTTCGCGTTTGACAAAAATGCAATGGGGTGGCAACCCTTAGTTTTAAATAGATGGGTATCAAATTTTTTCTTTTGCCAAGTACATCATCTTTGTATGTAAATAATTTAGATTTTTGCAAATTAGATGCATTTCATACGGTGCTCTGGACTATATGTATATAAATGCAATTTTGTAGTAACTCTAATACGATAGCGGATTTAGTTTCTAGATCATGTATGTATGAAAATCGAACTAAAGAAAGAAAAAAAGAAATGATCCACGACTTTTTGGCGGCATATTTTCGCAAATTAAAAAAAATTTAAGTCGTGGATAATTCTTCTTGAGGCACTTAAAACTCTTAAGAAGTTCTAGCATATCTTCATGCTAGACATACAACATACAGGCGGAATCAATGATATTGGAAAATTCATCAGTTTTATTTATTAAAACACCAAGAACTTAAAACAAAATTAAAGGAATCAAACAATGGCATGGAAGGTTTTTAATTGTGATCGACGAATTGACAGATATTTTATACAAAAAGCATGTTCATATTACTATTTGGTTCACTAATGCTAAAACAAAATATTTTGAAATATACTTTCAAAAATATGGATGAAGTCTACTGATTCATATGGACATGCTTAACCACCAACAAACTAAAACTCATTTAAAATAAATTTTTGAGAATATTTAAAATAATAAATTTATTAAATTTCTATAATTTTTAATTCAAAGTTTTTCAAAAATTCTGAAGCAATGATCACACCTATTACATATTTGACGTCCTACACGTAACCACTAGTTTTCTTAAAGAATTGTTTGCTTTTGCAAAACGTTTGGCTAGAGCAAACATTATTTTACAGTTTCTAAATTAAATTATACTAACTATTATGATCTTAGGAATAAAGTTTGATAAATAACTAGAAATTTATAAAAATAAAGCTTTAGTTTGATGAACTTAGGGGTCACGCTTTATTTTTTGGATTTTATCGTTAAATAGTTTTTAGGTCTGAACATACCGTAAGTCATATCTATATATGTATTTTTTGGTTTTTTAAGCCGATAGTACACGGAATGTAAAAATTCGCATGCGTATGTGGTTCTGACGTAATTTTGTTGTCATCAAACAACACGAACTTGCTATTGTGGCTTTGTAGTGACATCAAAATTACGTTAGAACCACATTCGCATGTGGCTTTTTTTATTCCGTGTACTATAGGCTTTACCTTCGTGAATTGTTTTGTTTTTATTCAAATGAACTTTTTATTATAAAAACTACATTTAATTTTAGTTTTTTTATGTACTAGAAGTAAACCCGGTTAACCGGTTATTTTTAAAATGCTTAACCGAAAAGCGTCTTTTTAAATATCAGCAATTTAGAATATTCAAACCACAGTTTTTGAAAAAAGTCGAATAATCGATCTCCCTAGTTAATAGATGCATTATCCTTTCTATACTTTCTTTATTGTTACTTGGCGTCAATTATTGTGTTGGCTGACTTTTCTCTAGTTGTAAAAAAGAAAAATCAATTTATTACAAAAAAAAAAATCTGTTTGAATTTCTCAATTTCTAAGGACATGTGTTTTATTTTAAAGACCAGCAACTGATGTATAGATCTGTTTGGAGGATTAAAAATTGGCAATAAACGTTAAGCCAAAACATTCAAATGAGATTAATTTATCAGCAGAGTGGTATTTTGAGAAATGCTGCTCCTTTTCATATCTTTCAGCTTGAAAGTCGTCCTAAAAAAACAATCCGAATGTGCAGATTACTATCTATAACGCCTTAACCTCTTCACAAAAATCACTCGCGCATTTTAAATTAATGCTGAACACTTCCATCTGATTCACGTTCATGTTCATTATCTTGTATTTCCACCGGCCACTTCAACTGACTCAGCAGGATTGGCGCTCATCTGGTAAAATAAAACAAATTCCGTTACCAAAGTTCATGCCACCCTCGATGTTAAACGATAAATCTCTTGTTCCTGTTGAGTTCTATTTTTTGTGGTTTTGCTCGCGATAGATGGATTTGTTTATGTGTGTGTTGCGTTTGCATGAAGTTGAATTTTTGGCCACAAAGGCCAGATTCTTTGACGCTTCCACAGCCTTCAGGCGTTCAGAGTGTCTACGATGATCTGTTTACAATTGTAGTGGTTTGTTGGCATTTAGCGATCCAGCGTCATGCTTGCCGCATGCTGCAAGTTCTTTGGGTGCATGGTGTATTTAACTTTTAAGTATTCATTTTAATTTGTTTAAATTTACATAAACTCTATGGGAGATGTCTCATTTTAGGTGGATTTTAAAAGTTTACTGGCGCCAACTAAATGCAGCTTCCATTACAAAGTAAACAAGTGAACAAGAAAGTTGTTGGCGATCAATTATTATGTGAAGTATAAACAGTTGATTATGTAAAAAACAGATAAAAATCATTTTGATCGTGTGTGAGTGATTGTCTGCCCTAATGTCTATTGCAAAATTTTAGTTCAACAAAAGAACTTCACAAAGTTTGCAGCGGTAAGTTTTCACTTCTTAAAAGTTTTCAATATTTTCAAATAAAATAAACATTTGAACGTAATTTAGACCATTCACAGAGAGAATAAAATATTTATTCTCTTTTACTAAAGCCCTTTTCACACTTTTGGACAAGTCCTAAGATTTCTGCTCTTACAAAATCGAATGGTGTTTAGTTTGATTGTTAAAAAAAATCAAATAGAATTTTTTTGGATCATTTTGCATTTTTTATTAGAAAAAAAATATTGCAAATTTGTAAACAAAATTAAAATTTTTGATCCCTGATTTTCATCTTGTACTTCTATAAAAATTCAATTCTCTAATAAAATGAAAAATCTAATTGTTTAGAAAATTATCAAAAAAGGTCACCGCCATACGACTTAAAATTTTTTTTATATATTTTTTTCCATTTTAAATTGTTTTCACACTAAATATTATACATTTAATTGATTTTTATACTAAGTTCGCCATTCTGTTTGAAACTTTTTTTAATATTCATTTAAGACCTCTAAAATAAAGTATATGTGTATATTCTGGGACCTTGGGTATTTTATCCATGTCTTTATGCCTATTGAAATCACGCTCAATTTCGAACGACTAAAAAAGAGAACACTAAATTTTGGTGGCAAATTTTTTCTAGTATCCCAGAGACTCTGGTTTCTACCCTGCAGACAAGCGAAAAGCTTCGCGGGATTAGTGTGGAAAACCCACTCTGAGAAATATATATTTCTGTACCAAAAACTAAAATTAATTGGTGGCAAAATGCATTTCGCGGAAAATCATTTTATGTCACTAGAATCCATTCCATAAAATTTCGTGACGATTGGTCCATATAAATAATACTACCAAATTTCGTGGTGATCAAATTTACGAGAATAATGCTATTTTAGTAGATTCTTGTCTGTCAAAAGCTTTATGATGAAAGGTCCATAATTTGCAATGGGTCCCATATAAAGCCACCTCCCGAAATAAAACCTCTCGCAATATCTCATTTGGTTTTCATATCGCACTTGTGCAACAATACTGTATTAACTTAAAATTTAAAAATTTTTAGTACAAGAAAATTAATTTTTATTTGGTATTAAAAACATACAAAAAAAGTTTTTAAGCCAATCGCTTCATTACCAAAAAGCTGACAAAATAGCACGACGTTTTTACAGCGGTTAGATATGAATATTACGTGTCTATTTTTTCCAAAAAGTAAAAACAAATACAAATTTGAAGTTATTACACTATTGTTTAATAGTGCGATTGATAAACCAAGTTTTCGTAGATAACAACATTATAAGTTCGTGTTTATTTATTTGATTAACGGCCACGGTTACTTATCCATTCGACTACCTTGTTTGGCCAGCCCATCTTCGTGCAGCCGTGTCGCTGAGCAAAGAGACATCTGTTTGGCCGTGATGTCCACCGGGAGCCAGTTTAATATCATAAACTGTGCGCTCGTGGGAGTAGATCGCATTGATCCCGTGATCATCAATGCGACAAATCTATGTACTTTCTCAACATCTCGCGGTTCCTGGTCTTATCCAAAGCAGTCCACCATACCGTTGTACACCGTAAAACAGAGTCGGCTTTACTACAGCCCCAAAGATCCAATTTGCACACCTCGGGCCCATGACCCAGTTTCTACTGATTGCACCCCTACAAGCATATATGGCAACTATTGCCCTTTCCACTCTCATCCAGAAACTTAGTCCCCATGACAGCTTGCTATCCAGAACCACGCCCAGATACTTGGAACTGTAAGAAATCTGAAGCTGAGTTCCGTTTAATCTCGGAAGACTAAAGTCTTCGGTCTTGTACTTCCTCGTAAAGAGTACCAATTCCGTCTTTGACGGATTGACATCCAGCCCGCATGATGCGCTACAGGTGCTGAGTACCCCCAAAGCAGCCTCAATACACTGAAACATTACGTTCAAATGTCTCCCTGTGATGGCCAGCGCAACATCATCAGCATACGCCACTGTTTTTATCCTCATGTCGTCCATCCTCATCATCATGGTGTTCATAGTCAAGTTCCACAAGAGTGGGGATAGAACTCCCCCTTGAGGAGTTCCCCTGTTCACCAGCTTCTGAACACTGGTCTCACCTATCGTAGAGAAAATAACCCTATTCCTGAGTAGATTGTCCACAAATCTACATATCTCATCGTCGATCCCCAGACTCCTCATGGACGCCACAATAGATTCCGGGCTGACATTGTTGAAGGCCCCCTTAATATCGAGAAAGGCCAAGATTGTGTACACCTTGAATTCGAGCGATCTCTCAATAGTTCCGACTAGAGAGAGAACAAATCTTGAGCATAACTTGAATAAGAGTTTCCTGCACGCACTCTTTTGCTTATATCTTTTGAACCATGTTGAATTTTTGCATGAAACAGAAATAAAACATTTTTAAAATATTTATTTACGCTTTAAAAAAAATAAAAATGAAATTGGACCATTTAAACATAAGAAAAAGCCAAAATAAGCTAGTAGGTACAAACGTATCCCGGGTGTGTGTTCTCGTAGAAAAAGTTGGGTATGCATCGTACGGTTAATTAGGTCAACTTTATTTAATTATTGCAACCCGTGTTAAAAACACTAATTACAACAGACTTTACACAATTGGGGGATTCACAAGGTGTCATAACGTCATATGTCTTAAAATAATAACATGAAAAAATACGGCTATTGTGAACAACCCCTCATAATTCATTGTGCTATTTTGAATTTAAATCAGCTGATTCAAAACAAATTTTTAAAAATATATATTTACCAAAAATAAAAACATTCGAATCCATGAATTAATAAATTAAATTAGTTCTTTCCTGACCATTTTCCATTTTTCACACGCAAATCAGAAATAAATTTTATTTTGTTTGTTTATTAAACAGCAGAGTCCTAAGCCGACATAATTTGACGCCGCAAGTGATTTGTTGCAAAAATTGCTAGCCGCGGGTTAATTTCGGATGTTAGCCGGATAAATTTTACCATCAACGGTGACGGGTTACAAAAACTAATGCGGCTTGGCTCAGCCGTTCAGCGCAGGTCTCTTTGGATTAATTACGACACCACAATAAACATAGCAAGCATAGTTCTATTAATTTAAGACACTTTTTGTTTATTAAGCAACAACAATATTTTTAAACCATTGTTAAATCTTAGAACATTATGACAGTATAACATGATAGCACACCTTGTGAATATCCCAAATATAAGCGAATTTTTGTAATCCAGCGGTGGTTCAAAATGATTAAACGTTTACGTCTGTGCAAAAAGAAATCCTTGTTCATGGTACGTCAAGTAGTTGCGATGTTGAAGAGCTGTTTTGTTGCTCATCAAAGGTCTTTTATTAAATGTGCTAAGTAAATTTCCAATTCTTACTAGTGATAAACTAAAATGTATTGTTGGTGAGATAAGCTATTCCTATGCGCATTTCACTGGTTGATTTTTACACTATTTATTTAAAAACTTTTCAAAACAATAATTTAAATTATTCCCATTTTCTTTTAATTTTATTTTATTAAAACTTAACCAGCAATTTTTCTTCGGTTACCGGCCATTTTCTCCAAGTTCGGTTAAAACTAACTTGCAATTAAAGTTCCGGTTACCAATATGTTTTGACAGCTATAACCGATAGTTAATTATAACCAAACTTGGTGAAAATGGCCGTATATATAATAGTTTCGGTTACGTCTTAATTGTACATTTTGAAAATCAAATTTTGTTAACTTCCGGTTAATGTGTCAATTAACATTCAATCAGAGATTGTTAAAAGATCCGTAAAACTATTGAAACAAAAAACTCAATATAAAAAAATATAACACATAATGAAAAAAGTTGGCCGAAGTAAGTTGTGAATCTCATATTTCTTACTTGCGAGCCTTTGTACTACCCTGCACTGATAGAAAAAGCGTAATAACGCTGATGTATTTTGACCTCTGTACTACGACAAGGTTTTCATATTTAAACCCATGACACTTTTTATCATTGGTATGCCAGCCTAAACATCACTTGGCCAAATTGTCATCAGGGTCAAAAATTATAATTATGACATTAATGGGATAAAACATCGGCATCATAGAAATTACGAATCGGAGTCAGTTTAATAAAAAACGTCATTAGTGCGACGACTCAGTTACATCGAAGAAACTGTGCTTGATTCAATTATTTAAAAGTTGGTTTAGTTCCGAATTCTTACTTGATACAGTCCGAATGTGAGATTGATTCTCACCTAAGCATTTATCCCAGAGATGGAGAGAATATTATTATTTACTTACCCGTGACACATGTTTGTTTTGCTGGTGTTGTATTCCGCTCTTTGTTTACACTCTTAATTACAAGACACTAGCAGCATGCCCGATATGGGTTTCGAAATCATTCTACTTTGCAAACTTGATGTATTTAACTAAATAACAAACTGGCGCCCTAAGTTCAAAATGGCGCCCTAAGTTCAAATTGAACGTTTTATTTAACTTTTTTTTTACTATTGTAATCAAAAATTTTATAATAAAGGAATTGAAAAAAAAATAAAACAAATAGAATGGGAGAATTTTTGCTTCTAATTTTACTTTTTAAAAATGAAAATAATGTATGTTTTTCTTTAAGTGTTGTTGTTGTTTCTACAAAAAACAAGCAATTCGTATTTACTTACTTTTGTAGAGTTATTGTTGTTTCTACAACAAATTTTGTCAAATGCTCGTTTATGCTTTATTATACAATTTACTCTTTTCGCACTCATTATTTTTGATGTTGATGCCAAATGATTAAATGTCATCAATATTAATGATAGATGACGCATAAAATATGACAATATCTTATGATGGCGTACGTCAGTAGATTGATGTTACTTTTTGCCTCATTGATGCCATTTCTAATAACAGTGATGTCACAATTCTGATGTTAGGGCACCATCAATTTGAAGATGCATTTTCCTATAAGAGCATATAAAGCACAATGTCGAAAACAACAAATAATGTAACTGTGGTAAAATTTGGAATGTGACAGATCCTAAAGACGGACGTTTAGCTGATCTGGGCTATGCGGAAGACATATGCCTTCTCACGCACAAGCATTTGAAAAGCCTCAAGATGGTTGTTAATGAAACTACAAAAGCAGGTATGCGAATATGGCATAGACAAAAGAAAAGAGAGTGAACGTCACATGAAGCAGACAATTTTTATACCCAAGTCATCCAACTCCAGGACGTACAAAATGCGTAGCATTATTACATCGAATGGTGGATGTTCTCATGGTTTCTCAAACCGAAAGCTTAATGAGAGCTCGCAGAGTGTGGAAATCGCACAAAAATTAAAATTTTTAATTTTTGTGTAAAATCTGTGCTACTCTTTGGGTGCGAAACATGGGACATGGCTACCAAAGATATGAACAGCTTGCGGGTTTTCACCAACAAAGAAAAATAATAAAAATTAAATATATTGAAAATGTTCTTGTCCAACAGTGTATCAAACTCACAACTATCGGCACGTACTCTTCACACTCAAATACAAATGGAAGTACTGAAGATGTAATGGCGTTGGATTTTTCATGCATTGGGAAGACTACGTGATTTAGAAAAGAAGAGGAGAACTTAGAGCAAATGGCGGAACGAAGTCAAGAACCTTCTACCAAATAGAAGTGAGTGAATGAATTTTGTTGAGGCCCTATGGTCCTTATAGGAACTTAGTGATAGACTTAATCGGCCCCATTTTAATAAAGCCCTCGCGTTATCTGCTAAGCTTTTTGATAATAACCATTGATAATGAGGTAGAATCAAAATACTAAAGTACATGTATACACTATTCCTCAGTGGTCAATCAAACAAAGTAGAGACCAAATTTACCTTAACCATGGATTTCATAAGCAGACGTTAACCAAATTTAGATGTTACACTTTGAACGTCCTTCAAGAGATCTACATACACATACACATACACCATAACTACAATATTCTCTTTCAACTGAAAGTGCAATTTGAAAATAGCTGATTTATTTTTTTAATACATTTTTTTAGTTTTAAAATTTATTTTTAAAGCCTGGTACTCTGATCAACATTTCACGTCAAAACGCATATGAAAAAACTTGGGCGGAATATCTATTAAATAATGTTGATAGAGTTGTTCTCTGTTCATTTTGTGAAAAAGTTCCGAAATGTTTCTTGCAACATTTTTTTACAACTGCGAAATAATGTAAGCTGCTCTTATTCACGTGGAATTTTAAGCAAAAGCAAAAAAGTATGAACTGATTATTAAATAAGAAATAAAAAATTAAAATAACTCAACCGGTAACAGTTTTTTATCCATATTTATATTCTTTTTTATTAAATTTTTTAATAAAAAAATAATTTTTAGTTAAATACATGTGCGGTTTGTTTCCATACGCAAAACAATGTCGCATACTTTACAGGAATAAAAACGTCAAATTGTACAAACTCGCATGATAGGAAACATTGATACATGTGAAATAATTAATGTTGCTCAACATTTTTCACAAATTTGAACAGAGTACCTGGCTTAATGAAAGAGAAATCGGACTACAAAAATATTCCACAATGCAACAATTAATATTTTATTACTCCATAAAAAGATCTCAAAACAATTTTAATTAATGTCCAACAAAATAAATTACGATTTCTCCGAATTAAAGAGAAGAAAAATTGTTTTACACATACATTGAAATGTACGTATTAATCCAAGTGAAAATATTCAAATGTATCTAAATACATTTGTTTAGTTTGACCAAATGTATCTTATCACTTGCATTTAGTAATAAGATTGAATAAAATAATTTTTTTTATTGTTTGTTTTGCTCGAACACATAATACTCATACAAAATGTTCGTGTTCATATATCAAATGGGTTGTTTATTTACAAACTGTTACGATGAAAATGCATCTGTAGCTACACATTTCAACAAGTACGATTTTTTACCACATCAATCTAACACCTAATCAAAAATCATCATAAAAATCAAACACATTTCCCAATAAAAGTCATAAATTCACGTTAAAAAAATTTATTTGTTTCTAATCCTGATCTCTATTTTTATTCTTAATTTTTTTTCAGTCCTTTTCTTTCACACAAACGTTTAAGAAACGCATGAACATTTTGTGAGAAATCAATAAAATTAAGTGAAACGGAAATGTAGAACATTTTTTTAATTATTTAAATATCTATGTAATTTAATTATTAAGAAAATAAATTAATATGTATATGAACAATGTTAAATAATACTTAGGCTTAACACAATACCAATGAAGTAGAGTTCAATTGGTGAAGAGGGGGTTCTATTCTATTCAACTTTGAATTTTCTCCATGATATAAATATTTCAAATATAAAGATATTTTTAAGCTTTAGTGAAATGGCAACAACATGTATTTGTCCAGTTTGTCATATAACGATATGTCTGCAAAAGGTGTAAAACGAAAACAGGGTACTCGCACAAAAAAAAAAACGATTTTCAATATGGTCACCTGCAGCAAAACTTTTTTTTAACTATAATTTGGCTAATTTATCCATAACTGGCAACCATATTATGGTTAACTTAATCCTCCATCAAGCTTCCACAACCACATTATGGTTGCCTCTAAACATGTTATGGTTAAATATGACAATTATTTTCTAAGAGCAACATGCATGAAAACAGCCCTGCTTTAATAAATGTTAAACATACACTTATAAAATTATTACAGTAACTGATTGTGGGTTACTAAATTCGTTTTCCGTACTGTTAAAATTGAATAAAAATATAGATATTTTACGAATAATTTTATTTTTCAACATTTGTGTTTGTTATTCAAAAAACAAACTACCAAAAAATATGTTTTTCCGTATTTATTTTGTTATGTAGTTTGATTTTTTTCGGTTAAAATATATTTTTTTAAAGTAAAATCTATTCAATTTTACGGAATATGCTGTTTAATAAATAAAAAAATTAAAAATGAATGTGAAAATCATTTGTTTTAAATGAAATGTAAATGATCCGTTTTTAAATGAATTTTAAGTTGTTTCAAATGAATTTTCGTTTGAATATAACTACATAATTTTTTGAGTGTATTTTTGTTATTATGGTTGTAGCTGCTTGATGGTGGACAGATTTTACCAGAATATGGTTGTCGGTTAAATTAACCATAGTATTTAAAAAAAAAATTGATAAAAATAGTTTTATTGGAGGTGATCATATTGAAAAATGTGTTATCACTAAATATACCTTTTATAACTTTTAATCTTGTGACTTTGTCGAAAAACGAGCACCAAAAGTATTTAGTACATTCTAAATATTGTTCCGATGATAACGAGACTGGAGCTCAGATATGCCAACTATTCAATGGCAAAACGGGCCGACCCGACCGAGCAGTCAAAAAGTGCTAAATTTAAAAATCAAAGATTGTTCTGCTTTAAATCCATTTATTATTAATTTTTGTACTTCAAACTCATTTACATATATTAAAAAATTTAATATACATATTAATGTTTAATTAAATTACTAACATTTCAATAAATATAATTATAAATATGAACAGTCATTTTCAAAAAGTGTTAAATTTGTTCTTCTTCTGGCCATTTCGAGCCCATATAGCAAACATGATGTAACAAACAAAATGAAATTGCTTTTGCTCTTATTTCGTAACGGTACTTCCCAGAGATATGAGATTTTTAGAGCGAATGCAAATGCTCAAAAATGATCGATTTTCATCGAAAAACAATAATCTAAAATGTCGTTGGTTACATCATTGTTGCTATTAAGGCTATTTCGACTATTTATATTTTTCAATTAAATTTATTTTTACAAAAATGATTGCTTCGAAAAGGGGATTCATTGCTAAAAATAGTGTATGTACTGCTGTATATAAAGCAAAATTTGCGTGTGCAATTTGGGTTTCTGTCGGAACATCTGGCGAAAATGATTATACATACCAGCTTTATATCGTTTAATACCAGCAAAAAAAAAAAGTTATAAACAAATAATTTATAGCGTTTAGTTTTGAAAGCAAATGACAAGCTGTACCCATGTTCTGTAACTATAGTGAGAACTTCTCGCATCGAAAAGATGTGAAACAAAATATTCCAACGTTTCTCGAAAAGTGAGAAAAAAGTGTGTCTGTAACTCATGTCGAAAACTGTCAAAGAGATTACGCCGTTACGTTATAAATGTCATAGCATGTAGTTGAAGCCTATGCGATATTGCAGACGCTGAGAACGCCAGTAACACATATCGTTGACGGCGACCAAAATTTACTAATATTGAAAATTTTACAACGACGGCGGCGAAAATACAACCGCCGGCTATACCAAATAATGTAATGTGCAACTTTAATGTTTGTTGCTTGCAAACGAGCTTTGAAAACATTTGTATATTTTATAAAAATGTTAAAAGCAAAAAAATTAAACAATGCAAAAATGTGCCAATAACAAAATATTATTATTGTTATTCTTTGTATTTTGCATTTTTAATTGTTTTGTAGTGTTGAAATTTTTCTCGCCCCATTTTTATTCGTGAATTTATTTGACAGTTCAAAGCGAGGACTTTTCTCTCAAAAATGTTACAGACACTCTTTTTCTGTAAATTGGCGAGTAATTTCCTTACGTGACAACTAGAACTCGACAAAAAAAGTTACAGACACAGTTTAGTGAGAAAAACAGCTGTTAATTCAATATATGGCATGTTTGTTTCATTTCATACATTTCAATCGAAAAGTTTCTCGACGCGAGAGTTACAGAAAATGGGCACCGGTGAACCTTGTTAAAGCTATCGCGATTGGCTCAATAAGGCTCTTTTATTTACTACGTCTCTGTCGAAATACACTCAAAGTGTTTGGTGCATCAAAGTCTGTGTGATGAAATTTTTAATGCTTTATGGAAACATTTAATATTGTATTAATTAAATACAATTATTTATAAGGCTGATAATTTCAATACTAATTTGTTGATTGTTTCTCGTCGTTTTGTTGATCCAAAATAAAATAAACAAAAATATAAAGACAGACAGAGAGACAAAAAAGCTAAATGCGTTAAGTGATGAACATAAATAGGAAAATAAAAAATTTTTATGAAAATTAATTTGTTTAGGAGAGGGAGAGGAGGATTTTATTTGAATATTAAAACAATTTTTTTAAAAAATCCCCGATAATAATACCAACGAAGATGTTGGTGAACAAGTTAAATGTAAAAGTCACTTATGCAAAAGGGAAATTGTAGACTCCAAGGCGCAGCATGAGTTCCCTCAATGTCTGCCAGTGGAAATTAGAGTGTTAAAGATTGTTTTTGATTTGATTGTTATTTTTGTTTTTATTGTGTTTTATTTTGTTTATACTTTTTCGTTAAATAAACTTAAATATTTGGTCATGTGCAATACAAACTACAATTTTGTGTAATTTATGGAGGAACGAAAATTTACAACCTTAAAACTACAAACTTACAGATTCCGGTACACACACAGACTTACATACACACATACACACACACACACACACACAAGAATAGATGAATTTGCTCACTGAAATAATGAATAAGTGAATGAATGGAAAAAAACGAAATAAATTTTTTTAATGTTTTCACAAACTTTATTTTGTTGCTGAAAACACACGCAACTTGTTGGGTGTTAAATAAAAAACAATCGACAACAGCAAAAAATATTAAATTTTTTTTTAATTCATTTCGTTGCATGCATTTGTAGCATTTGCGGCTGTTTTTATTGTTTTCTTTCTTTTTGGTATGTTCTTAAAATAAATTTAGCTGCCTTCTCTAATTGTCGATATATTCTTCTATTTCTGGGTTAAATAAACAAATATTTCTGTACATAATCGATGTTCGATTTATTCTTGCCACGCTGCCTGCCACACCAATGAAATTTATCACATTTGGCTAAAATAAATAACAAAAAATTAAAATATATTAATCGACAAATGTGCGCTTTTTTTTATTTTATTTTTAGTAAATTTTAAACACCCATTTTAGGTGATAAGAGTGGGCATTAGTTAGTTTGTTAGATCGTTTGCAGCCAAGGTTGATTAGTACGCCTGTCTTGTTCTATGTACTACAAGAAGATCCGTTAAATTTTTTTAAAGTAAAAGAGATAGATCTTCGAGGGCATTTATTAGTGCTGGGATACTATCGATATTTTTTACTATCGATATTTATCGATAGTTCAGATTTCACTATCGCTATTACTTGTACTTGAGTAGGAAAACTTTAACTAATTTTTTATCAGACTACAGTTAGTTGTTTTTAAATAAGATGTAGGTACCCAATAACGAACGTGTGTTACACGTACTTAAATACGTGTGGCATACTTTGTGCGTACGGGGTACTCGGAACTCTATATACGTTTTAGGTTTACTTTTATATAGACATGGCCGCTTTTTCATTGATTACCAGCCATACATGGGCATACTGCATTACTTTTTTACTGCATTACACGTTTCAGTAATCAGTAAAAAGTACTGATTACTGAAAAAAAAAATCAGTAATACCAGCAACCCACAAAGTGAACGAGAAAGTATCCGTCTTTCATACAATTTAATGTATTTTGTACAATCGTTATATTATCAAACTAAAATACTTTCTCATATACTTACAGCCGTATTCATAGAAAAATCTAAATTCCCGTTTTAGATACATTTCAGTTAAAAAACATTTTAAGCCTTAAAAAGCTTTTTTTTAAATTCATATTCATAATCAGCATTTTAACTAATACACGTTTTACGCTATTTTTTGATTGGAAGGTGGCAACACTATCTCTTTTATTTGTCACTTGAATCATAATGATGCAAAACAGTGGTTATTAATTCATATTCGTACTCGTATCTACAATTTTATTGTCGTGTGTGAGAAAAAAATTGCTTTTATAAATGAATAATTGTACGATAGTTTCTCTTTTATTTAACAAAATAAACAGAGTTCAAAAATTATTCAGTAAAAGTGCAATTTAGATGATGATTTAATTGCTGATAAAAAAGTATTCGGCAAAAGTTTACGGGGCGTACGAAAAAAAAATAAAAAACATTTGAACCCCCTCTGAAATTAAAAAAAAAAACAAAATTAAAATTTGAGTGGGCTGAGGCCCGTGGGCTGAGGCCCGTGGGCCCCCTGGATCCATAAAACCGCCCCGCCCACTTAGTGGAATGTGTGGGTACTCAAATAAAAGGTAATTTTACAAGAAAAACGAATATAATAAAATTTAGGGCGGGCGGGACTTTTGGGGCCCTCTGGGTCAAAAAAAATGCCCCCATCCACTCACATCTATGTGTAGGTACTCAAATTATAGGAAGTTTGCTCACGATTGTAATTTTTTTGTATTTTTTAGGGCCATTATTACAACTTACTAACAGTTAAAAGTCGGATTTTGTTGGACCGATAAATAGCTTTGCATTATTACAACTTCCATTTTTTATTGCCGTTATTTTCAATAATAATAATATTTAATAGGTGAAAACATAATTAATGAAGGTTTTATAATGCAAAGCTATTTATCGGTCCGACAAAATCCGACTTTTAACTATTGGCAAGTTGTAATAATGGCCCTTAATGTTTTATGCTAGATTTTTTCAAATAAAATAATTTTTTTTGTAACTATTTAATAGCCTATTTCCTACTTTCTATGTAGACGGCCTTCGGCCGGGTGCAAGGGTTTTCTCCTCTATGGTAGAACAAATACCGGCTTCGCTAACTAAAGCTTTTCTGCACCTAAAAGATACATACTTAAATAAACCTAGAGAGGAAAATAATATGCGAATACAAAAATAAAATACATATTTGCATAATTTGAGTACCCACACATATCACTAAGTGGGCGGGGCCGTTTTTTGGGTCCAGGGGGCGCCACGGGCCTTAGCCCCCTTCAATTTTAATTATGGTTTTTTTGTTTTTTTATTCTGAATCACGTGGCATATTTTATTTCGTACGCCCGGTAAAGTGAACTTCAGTCAAGTATACAAATACTTACTTACTTACTTACTTAAATGGCTATTACAGAACGTTTGTTCCAGTAGCCGGACGAAGAATATTCTTCCATGCGCCTCGATCTTCCGCACTCCTTCTCCAATTTTTTTTTTTACACCAAGCTTTGAAATGTCTCAAGTATTCAAATAACGAGTTTTATTTTATTTGTTTTGATCCTTTACACATCACTAGTTCAGTTTGTACAATTAATAATTTTTTGAGCTTTAATTTGTGAAATTGAAAAATATATTTATAATATACATACAAACTTACATATTTTTGAATTTAATTTTATTATAAATAAATTATTTATTATAGTATAAATCATAATAATATACCCATTGAATGAAAATTTCTCGCAAAATGTTCAAAATGACCATAAACACACAGCAAAAAGCAAAAATTTTATTTTAAAATAGGTTTAAACAAGGGTCGAACCAATTTTAAAATTCGTTTATTTACACAAGGTTTAAAATAGGATTTTTAAGGTAATATTCTTTTATGAATACAATTTTAAACATTTTTGCTTAAAATAGATTTGAAATGATGTTTAAAATGTTTATGAATACGGCTGTTAGTATGCGGTGCTGTAATTAACATAATATACTTGTTTATATACAGCGCTAGAAATAAAAGACTCACGCGTGAGTTTGACGAAAATCAAAATACTTTTGATTTTTAGAAAAATGTTAAGCCAGTTTGATGCGTGTGCGTTTAATTACTTTAAAAATCTTTTATGTTTACTTTATAAGTAATTGTTTGCAAAAAATTAATTTTTTTAATGAAATTTTATTGTTTGACAAATAAATGAATGTTTTCTACTTCTACCTTAAATAAAACAACGAAATACAGACTGATTAAGAACTTATTTCTATTTGCAACATGTATATGTAGAATGTATGTCCAAATAAAATACATAAAGATTTATTTGAAAAGAAAACCATTAACAAAACATTTTATTAAAAAAGAAAAAAGGCTAAACAAAAATATTATTTATATTAGAATTCCTTACGTAACAAAAGTGGTTGTTAGCAAAAAATACATACATATGATCATATGTACATACATACATATGTTTACTTTAAAAATATGTAAACCTTAAGCGCAAAGAAGAGGACTCCTCTGTTTTAGCCGATCACCGACTGAAATTCCACTATGTTACCTCCTCCCACTCGGCTGAGCTTATGTCTGGATCCTTCCCTTTAGCACCCTCCATGGAAAGATGAGTTCTTGCAAAACTTGAATTTGAATGGGCGCCAACCTACAGATGATTATCTTGGATCATCAAACAACAGGCTTAAATTTACCAAAGGTAATGAAAAAATCTCGCCCGGTATTTTCATAAACTTTTTTCTCGTGCTAAACTTTCTCTTTAGTCACTGTCTTCAGGAGATATGCAACAATTTAGTAAACTAGTACAAACATCAAAACCATTTTACGGAATCAAGTATTTACAGCTACATATTTACCGTAATTTTTATAATTTCGGACTTGCTCTGTCTTTTAATAAGAAATTTTGTTTACAATGATAAATGGGTATAAAAATACTTTGCATGTAGTGCCATACCCTCTTCAGTATTAGAACAATATATTTATTTTTTTGCTTTTGCAACAAAAACAATCGACAATGTTGCCGCTAAACAAAGCCACCTTTTCTTTATTTTACAAAAAAATTAAAACAAAACAAACAGTCTTTGGAATAAATATACATTCATAGGTACATACATACATGGTACAACTAATAAGGTAACCCCAGAAGCCCAGATAAATATTGTTATCCCAACAAGCACGGAGGTTTGATTTCAAATTGAAAATGATTTGAAATCAAACGTTTCCTCAAACATCAAACGTTTGATAATGATTTGAAATTCATTTGAAAATCATAGCTTTCTCAACAAAACGGGAAATTATTATCAAATTGAAAAATGCCTTTATTTCCAACTTGCTTTCAAACGTAATTCTCAAATGTTTTTCAAATGTGGATTATAACACAATGTGGAACACAAATAAAAATATTTAATTTTTTTAATTAAAATTCATTATTTATTTAAATAAACTGTGAGGTAAACATTCGACAACAAGGCTACAGAGCTAAAAGATGTAATAATGTTCTTTCCGTCCTGTAATTCTTTTTATTTTGAGGATTGTAACACCACGATCATACAACAAATTTATAATTTCTTCACTTTACCGTTTTATTTTTTTTAATTCGTATTCTTATTCATTGTAATTACACAAAAATAATTTTTATTTTTCACAAGAAATAATTCGTTCACTTGTAAAACACATTTAACCACGAAGTAAGAATGTAACTTTGATTGCCATTTTTAATGTTTACATTTATTTTTCGCTTTAGTATTGCCAAGTTTAGTTTTGATTTGAATTTAACATTTGATATCAATTTGACATCAAATTGATAAAAGATTAAATGTCAAATGTTTATTTTCAAATCATTATCAATTTGAATTCAAATGTTAAAATCAAACAATTGAAAAACGTTTGAGAATTGTGTTTGATGTCAAATGATAAAGTCATTACATATCAACAGTTTGACCTCGTGTTTGTTGGGATGTCACAGATGGGTAAAAATGTTGTTTGTGTGCAAATAAAAGTTCTTATTGTTGCTAGCAATGCACATATTTTTTGACAATCTATTTATCAGTTTTGTCTATTAACAAAATGATAACCTTATTAATTGTACCATTTGTACATTCACGAACAATTATCATATTTTAAGTGTTGCCTAAAAAGAAGGCAACTCGAAATTGCAAAAATTAAAAGAAAAATCTATGTTTTATATAATTTTACTGTAAAAACATTATAAAATAGTTTTACCGATAAAAATGTAGTTAAGAGATAATTTGCAATTAAAAATGAAAATTGTTTAATGACGGGTCCTTTTCTAAGAAAAATATTTGCATTATATACATTTTAATGTTCACTTATGGCGTTTTCTTTTCTAAAAAAAAGTGTACCATAAGTGTTACATGGGATCTGGCAACATTTTTAAATGTTAACCTGATTTTGAAGAAGTGTTGTATATTTTACGTTTACAACAGTTTCGGCATAAAACAATATATAACAATTATCGTTAAAAAGTTGGAGCCTTTTATACCGCTGATTTCTAAGTAAAAAAAAATACGAGAGACGAACTAAAAAAATAATTTATTTTTGCTCATATAATAACAAAACCAGCTGGTAATCTTGTGCTACACTCATGCCCCTTTAATTAAAATGAGTGTTGAACATGTAGCATTTTTTCTTTTTACGGGGAACATCTTCAGAAAAGAACACGTTGCACTGTTAAAACAGAACACATTTTTCAGAAAAGAACCAAAAGAAATGTAAAAGGCAGAATAAATGCAGAATGTTGCTCAGAAAAGAAAACGCCATTAAATCACTCGAAGTTCTACATATCGTCGTTCGCAAGTTATTGTGTTCTATACCGCAAAATATGAAAAATTGAGATAAGATTCATTTAAGGTAAACATTTAGAGATCTGTCGATCTGTGTCATCAGTCTGCTCGTATCATTTATTGTTTTCGAAATATGAGACATTGACTTTGTGATATACAACACTTCAGTGACAAGCTTCGTAACCTATTGTGTTCTATAAGCAAAAAACGTGCATATAGAACAAAAACGGAGCAAAAATACTTAATAAAAAAAATATTTTTTTATTTTGTTCTATATGAAAGTGTAAATAAAGTTTGTAGTACTTTAGAACTCTTCGCATTGTCTGTTTTTGTTTTATTTCCATTTTGAGACTTCACATTGCAGTTGGCAAATGAAATGAAAAAAAAAAGAAAAACAAACATACAGTATGCAAAAGCCGTAAATTTTTATTTAGGTCCGCGTGTTTTCTAATCGATGATATCAATGAAATGTTATTGTTACTTGCTGTGTTTCAAAATACGATAGTTGTAAATTAAACTTCGCTTAAGGCTAGTTCACACTATTATACTTTGTATTAAAACATGTCAAAAACTCAACTAATATGTAAAAGTCTGATAGTGTGAATGCATGTGTGATGAAAATGACAAGTATTATGAAAAAAAGGTTGACATCCCAAACGACTTCATCGTTTTTTGAAAAAGTTCAAAACAATAATACTTTTCATTAGTGTTTATACTTTGTGTGATGGTGTGAACATAAACTGTTGTTAAATTAGTTTATTTGACAGTCGCAACAAAACTCATTAGAATTCTATCTCACAAAATATTATCGAATACGTTGGACTTGTGCGATAGTGTAAACTAGCCTTAATTAAATATTTAAAAAAATAAATAATTTTAAATAAACAAAACAAATAAAAATAATGCTAATCAATTTGTGTTGATTTGAACTAATTTTTATTAAGAAATAGTTAAAAATCAAATTTTAATTCAATTAATCATTAACTCTAAGCGTTTTTTCTGCAATTTAGTTTTGTAAACTACAACCACTTGTAGAAGAAGTAGGACCTATGACTTGTACAACCCAATTGTAGCCACAAACTTGTAAATAGGATTTTCATGAAACACAACTACTTATTAAATTGTGAACGTGTAGCTAAGTGAAATAGGCCACTGATGCAAATCGTTTTTAGGTTGTTTACTAAAAAATAATTAACACGGAAAAAAGTTCTAAAATACAGAACTGTTCTGTTTAATACAGAACGGACAGTTACATAAGCTTTACCCAAAACTGCTTCGAGAGTTAAAGTGTTTACCT
This sequence comes from Pollenia labialis, assembly GCA_949318255.1. NCBI lineage: Eukaryota > Metazoa > Arthropoda > Insecta > Diptera > Polleniidae > Pollenia > Pollenia labialis. Next base: position 64,377,976 of record OX439140.1, on the reverse strand, counting down.
GGCAGGCTACGAATAGAGACTACTTTGTTGATAATTTTGCTGCTACCACTTAGATCTTGACTGTTTGGAGGAAATTTGTCTATAATCCATTTAGTTGTCAGGGTATCGCAGTGGATCATAATAAGACAAAAATTTACAATTCAAAACATTTGAAAATATAAACAAGTAAAAAAGTATAGTCAGTCAAGTCCCGCCATTGGATTTTCGAGAATGTACTCTTTTTAGAACCCATGGGCAATAATGGACCCGGCAAAACAAAATTATGTAATTATGCTAAGATTCTTAAAAGTTTTCTTAATGCCAAATATGAAATAGATTTGATCGTTTTAAAGCGAGTTTTGAGAGGGAAGTATATAGGACATATGGTCATTTCTGGACCTGTCAGTACATACAACTTGCTATCCTGGCGCAGAAGCTATTATAGAAGTTATCATCACCATGGTTCATATCAATACCAAAATTTAAAAGGAAGTTATGGCACTTAAAGTTATTTTCGGTAGTGACATTTCATCAAGTCTTTATCTTCAAAATAGCTATATGTACTTTGCGAACAAAATTTACATAAAAAGACAGAAATCCAGCTGCCCAACCCGTCGATCGGTAGGTATACTTAAATGTTAAACACATCAGAAAATAAGCATAATACCCTCCACCAGTGAACCAACCCGAAGCCGTTTGATCGGTGGTGGCGGCGCGGGTATAATTGGTAGGCGTCGGCGTTTGCGTCAATGAATCGGCGGCGGCTTAAATGTCGGCTTGAAATGTTTGAAACTGTTATTTAAGGAAAACTATTAATCATTTCTATATACTATATTTATTTTTATGTTAAAGTACAAAACATTAAATAATTATAAAAGGATAGTGCAATTTTGTTTTTTCTCATTACTGTATTAAACTGATGTTATCTGTTGGACCACATACCCATATCCATTTACAAAAAGTAAAGCTTTCTGCAATAAATTATTAATAAAAATGTAAGCTTTAAGATGAAAAAATTAATATATTAAACTTCCTTAATCTTAAGTTATCAGCAAAACTATTTTTTTAATTTAATTATTGCGGTCAAAATTATACCACAAATTAGTTATAAGCAAGAAAAAAATATGTTGTTTACATAATTATTTTTTTTATTAAATTTAACAAGTTTTCAAAAAGATTACTTCAATAAAGCATTCATTGATATCACTGTGATAGTTTTTGACCCAAAAAAAAATTAACTTCGATGAATCCATTTCGAACTATTAGGGGGGAGTCCCCTGAGTGCGAAAGAGAAATCGGTATATATCCATTTTTAATGGATATACCTACGTCTGCGTCATTTAAAAAAAATGTATTCAACTGTATTAGTTTTTTTTGCCTTCTTAACGTTCTTTTGCGGAATTTATGGAAAATTTCACGTAATTTAAACCATTAATGTCGATCAAAAGTAACGATTTTTGACAATTTTTCAGGTTTTTTAGCCATCTTTTAAAGATTTTCCTAGCATAGGCCTCAAGTTAAGCTTTAAAATCAAAATATTGGACTATTATTTATTTGTTTCGTTTTTTTTTTCTTAAGTTAATAAAATAAAATTAAACAACTTTAATAAAATATCTTTGTACAATAACGTTAATATTTATTTGTTTAGTAAACACTTAAACAATTTTGTGTCATGATTTAATTTAAACAAATAAATATTACCGTCAAATTCGGCTCTTCAAGTCTTGATCTTTTAGGAAAGAAGGGGAATATCTTTTCCCCTCTCTTCTAAAAACTAAAGACTTGACGAGTCAAACTTAACGTGTGTGAACCGGCACTAATAAAATGGGTATACATGCGTCGTCGTGCAACTTTTGCAATTCCCTACACCTCTTGCTTACAAACAAAATGTTGCATGCAAAAGTTACGGCGTTAATTGCATAATGTAAATATGGTCTTAGAGATCAATTAACTTGACAAACTTTAAGAAGATACTCTAAACTAAACTTTTTTAAGAATCAATCAAATGTTTAAAAATGATAATCTTAATTTCATTATGGTTATCTATCACATCACCCACAATTGTGTGCAGATTGAGATGTTTCCTAATTAATTAGTGATGACATGTGCTAATGATTACACTTAAGACATGACCAGAATAAAAAAAAAACTTACAAATCATGTAGATCTTCGTTTCTTTTAGTATCTTTACAGTCACTAAACTATTTTCTTAAGAATGCAGCAGAACTGCTGTCATTATAACTTCAAAATTTCCACAGCTCTACCTACATCCTTCTCCCACTTAATGCCACTATCGCCCCTAAATAAACAGAAAACAAAATATTTAAAAATTAAAATTCTCTTTTTTTTAACCAAAAACAAAATAATAAAATGAACAAAAATTTATCGCTGATGCGTTACTAAATGTGGGAAAGAATTGAATTGTATTCCATGGGATCGAGTGTTTTAGTTTGTGTTTGTTTTAAGGATTATAAAAAATCGAAAAGAAAATAATAAAAAGAATATAAATTCGTACTCGTCTGAATTGTAGGCTTCTGAACGTTGTATCGAAAAAAAGAACAAACGAACGCACAAACTATAATGGTCGATTGGTCGTCTTCTGTTTCATTTTAAATTGTTGAAGTTGACATTTTATGCTGACGACATGCAGCAGCAACCACAACAAGAGCATCCCTAAACGACATCCAGCAACTGTTGCAGTAGTGTATGAAATTAATTTTTTTTATTGAAAAATTTAAAATTTGTGTTTTTTTAATATTTATCTCATCAAGATGATCTACGAACCAAAAATGCACAAGCGTTTTCAATGTGTCTGTCAGGGTTGGAGGCTGTCGCTTGGACGACTGCCTGCATGAATGTGTGTGTTGGGCTCTCTGAAAGATTTCCATTTTAACATTTTCAATTTGAAATTGTTTGTTTTTGTTTATTTTGTGATAATTATAAGTTTAAGACCATTTATATCTTAATGAAGTGAAAAATAAACCTTTACATTTTCAATAATAAGTGAATTATCATGTTTTGGAACGATAAAGGACCAACTAACATATCGTAGCCTAAGCCGCAAAAGGCCTTAACTAACCAAAACAAAATCGAGTTTTTTTATTGATTCTGGTGTATTTCATCAACACAAATATTCACAAATTTTGGAATCTTTTGGCTAAAAATAACGAATAACAGTTTGCAGCATTGGAAGGTTTAACAAGAAAAATTAGTTATAAGCAGTTAAATGCAACTTATCAATTTAGCATTTTAACTAGTTTTTTTGCTTCTCCTGTAAAATTTTCAAAATGTTAGATAGGGCCTTTTGTGTTTTAGGTAACAATTGTTTTCAAAATACAAAAAGCATTTTTTAAATTGGCTCTTCACTGTGGCGAAGCATACATTTTGTAGGGATTAACTTTAAGATTATCTTAAAGTCAACTGAAGTATCTTGGACATAGCATTCACCGCTCCCTTCGCGTTGCACTTTTGGGAAAAGCAGGGGCTGACAGATCAGAGAAGTTCGTGGATTATTCGGGAACCATTTTAAAGCTCATGTCAATTTCAAGCCACAGAAAATGTTGAGAAATTGTCTGCAACTATATACATATACCGAAAGACAACTCTCAGAGCCAGATAATTCCTTAAACTGTACGTACAACACCCGCGCACAGCGGCAGCTTCTAACAAATTAGGCGGACTTAAGTCTGTATTTTTAAAACTATTAAAGGTGAAGCTACACATTTTTGAATTAGGTTTCAAAAAAAAAAATGGTGAAATAGCGGCCACTACGGCCGAAATGTGTGACCGAGTCATCGAAAATTGGGTCCAACGAATTGACCGTTGTCGTCGTGCCCGTCGTGGCCATATGAACATTCATAAATATTTTTATTGTATTTCAAGTCGACCATAAAGTTTTGGAAAAATCTCAAATGGCTTACGTTTTATTTAAAAAAAAAGTTATCAAGTCCTTATTGGAATACCCGTTATAATGATATGATCTTACACTTTCTAAATCTAATTCAAAATATGTGCTCAAAACTTGATATTGTTGTACATGTCGCTATGAGAAATATTAAAAGCGTTATTTAAGCTGCCTTGCTTTCAAAGAGAAAACCCTTTTTAAAGCTTCAACCACTCGAAGGGAATGTGGGTATACTACGTTTGTCACTTCGTTTAAAACTTTTTTAATATTCATCCTAGACCTCATAAAGTATACATACATATATACATATATAAGTAGTTGATTTAGCTACTTTCGTCAGTTGAAAACACGCAAACGACACAACAGAATAAGCAATTTTCGGATTAAAACTCAGCTCAATCTGTTCAGTAGGAAGAGAGTTATTGGACCCAAAACTTTATATTTTTGTTATAAAAACTAAAATAAATTTTTGACAAAAAATTTAAAAAATAGAATAATGACGAAAAATATATCGAGTCGGTCTGCTGCCGTCTTTGGTTGACACTTCTTCTTCTTTAGTCAAGGAAAGGATACAGCAACAGTGATGAAGAAAAACATTGTGTGTATAAACAAGACTTGGTTCAAAAATTATTCCAACAAAAAAATGTGTCTCAAAGCCAGCCGCCGCTCTGCTCTGCCTTCATCTTCTCATCCATTGCTTGCTTGGGTGCGCATCATTAACTTTTTTGTTTGATTCAGCAAAATTATTTGTTGGAAATTTATATGAATTTCAGTAAACTTTTTGTTTGATTCAGTTAAATTATTTGTTTGAAAAAATCAGGGTTTTTTTACAATAAACGAATTGCAAAATAAATTGTATGAATATGCAAATTTGTTTATACGACCGATATCAGACAAAAAATGTTTTCATTCTACAAATTTTTTGTTTGAATTGGAAAAATAATTTTTCTGGGTAGAAATCATTTTACCGAATTTTATAGCTCGAATAAAGAACTCCTTCCTGAAAATCACTTTAATACACGTAATAACATTACTGAAACAAATCACGATAATTTAATTAAATAAGGCAACGAATTATAACAACCTTAGATCAGTTGTTATTAAGATTGACTTATAATTAATGGATCCCATATAAAGGTCATCTCTGATATATTCGAACATCAGGGCATCAGTCACTATTGCTTGTTTTTTTCGTACAACTGGTAAGTAAAAAGTCTTTTTATAAATATATTTATGTACACACATTGATTTCCTCCTCATGTAAAATCATAAAACTGTAGTTGTTTTCAAAAGACTTACAACGAGTGTTTAGTAAACTTACTTTTGATATTCCTAACCAACTTTATGATCTATAATCGTAGGCGCTCCACTATTAACGCAAAGGCCATAAAAAACATGTAATAAAACAATTTTTAATAAATTTTTTACGTCTTTAAAGCAGCTGAAAGCCATCGTCATAAACACCTCCGTCAAAAGATCGCAATGTACACCACCCCGTTAACAAAAGGAATCATTTAGTTTGTTTTTCCTTTTGTGATTGATTGACTGCCCGCGATGATGATGGAGCGAGCTGCTACTGATGATGTCGGCTTTGAAACCAATAAATAAAAAATTAACATCATATCAAATCTTTGATCTTTTATTAATTTTTTTTTTATAAATTTATTCACCAACCTGCCTGCCTGCCAATCCAGCAACGAACATCAAATATTAAGAAGGAGATGGATACAAAATTAAAAATGCACTGCAAAATACATCTCTTTTTTTTTGCTTAATCTATAAATAAAGGTGTCAGTATGTTTTGAAAGTTTATTTATTTAAAAATATTGTTTTCTTCTAGCTTCACAGCACTGTATAAACGCCACCAGATGGCGCTGTCAAACCACAAAATTTACATTTTAATATCCCTTCAAACGGTTTGAAAGTTCTCTAGTTCTATTTGATCGTTTGATATGAATTTGGTTGATTGTTATTGTTGTTTTTGTTGCTGTTTAATATTGTTTATTATGACTTTATCTCTTAGATTTTTGTTTTCATTTTTCCCTTTTGTGATCAAGATTGTATCGTTTAAATTTATTTGTCTTCATTGATGTGTTTCTTTTTCTATCACATTTTTAATTCAGTTCAAGTCATTTAAGTTTATTGTTTTAAGTTCTTTGTAGCAAAATATTATGGCTTTTTTGTTTAATTTTCTGTTGCGGTATCAATCAAAAAGTATTTTTATCGCAAAGATTTTAAAAGTTTAAATTAAAGGCAAACAACTTTGATTATACTCCAAAAATTTTCAGATACTAAATTCGCGGAATTAGGAATGTAGTATATTACGAGAAAATTCCTTTTGTTGTCCAAAAACCACTTAAATTTTTAAATAATTTAGTTTGAATAATTCAATTTAAAATAACTGCCTTTGCCCAAAATTTGATTGGGATCGCTACTCTGATCGGTGCAGCTTCCAAAGGTTTTTTTTTCTTAAATTCGACTTCTCGCTAAAACAATGACTCTATTTCAGAACATATTTGATTTTTGCACTACTGAAACGGACAATAATATGGAGATCACAACTTCATAACAAATTGTGATGACCAAAAAAGTAAAAATTAATAAATAAATATCCAGTGGTATTGAAGAATTATTTTGTTTAAAAAAGCAGGGCAATTTTATAAAACCACACATGTCATATTTGCAACCCTGCAGTCTTGAAGGCCTTCATTTCACGGCAGTATTTTTAAAATGTCATATCCCAGAGACACGCGAGCAATAAGTTTGGCACTTATTACCGTGTTAGAAACCCTATTTGTACTTTATGAATTAATAAATTATTTCTTTTATCTTAGTAGTTTTTTAAAAAACATGATCAAGTCTTCTTTGAAATTTATATTAATTTGTTCTTCGTTTTATACTTCATTATTTATTAATTATAATTTTCTATCTTAAATAAATGTAATATAATTTTATTCCTGACAACGTTATTTTAATTTTAAATAAAAGAACAAGTTTAGAACGTTCTTTTAGATCAGAAGTGGGATACACTAAATTTAAATTTTAAATACTTTTTACGGGAACAAAGATAAAAGCAAACGGTGTCAGACAAGATGAGGAAACTTCTTTCTTTAAAAGTTGATGAGCTGAAACAATTACTTCGTGAGCGAGAATTACCAACAACGGGCACAAAAACGGAATTAATTGTGCGTTTAACGGAAATTCTTGGTACAGATGAAATTGCAGAGAGTGGTGAGAATAACGACGTTTGCGAAGAAACGTCTTCGACAAGCACCTCAACGAATATACAACGCCAAAACGAAAATGCTTTAGGGAGTATTTCTCGAAATGACGCCAATTGTTTAGACCTGCAACGTCAGGTAAACGAGTTAAAGGAAATGATAAAAAACGTAATGATCATTTTTCAATCAAACACACAACGTAACAACGAAGAGCAAAATGTGCCACAAAATGTAAATATACAACATGTAACAACAGGAATTGAAAGGCAGAATACGGGTTGTGATCCAAATAACAGCGGCAATTCAAATGTAAGTAATGATTTACATGTTTCTCAGGTTGCACGATTTCCAAATAGTTGTTCTGTGAGGGAGATTGCTGAAACAATCCCTGAGTTTGATCCGACTAATGAAATGTCGTTGTCGGCTGAACAATTTATTGAAAGAGTGAATAGTGCTATACGAGCTTACAACTGGGATGAAAAATGCTTAATGCTGGCAATCTATAGCAGAATGAAAGGTGTTGCTCGTCTATGGCTGGATTCTTTACAGACACTACATTCAAGATGGAATATTTTCGCAACAGAATTACGAAACGAATTTGGATCGACTCATGATGAAGCAGACGTACATTTCAAAATGGTTAATGCTGTAAGAAGAGGTGAAGAAAGCGTAACAGATTACTGTTTTCGAATGTGTGCCCTTGGTAAACGACATGGATTGAGTGAAACTTCAATTGTTAAATACACGAGAGAGGGACTTAGAAGTTGTGACCTACATATAGCTATAGCGGCTCATAAGATAAACACGGTAAGACAACTACGTGAAATTGTACACGAATATGAAAGAAATATACCTGATAAGCGGTTAGTAAAATCTATCGAAAGTAAAACAAAAATAAACAACACTGATATCGTAAATAAAAATACAAATACGGTCAATAGTACAACTAAACTAAGTACGAGATCTAGTAAAGAAATAAAGTGTTTTAATTGCAACGAGGTAGGACACATATCTACAAACTGCTTAAAACCTCAACGCCGACCACGATGTACAAAATGTAGTAAGGTTCACCCGAAGAACGAAATTGAGTGTAGACAAAATACTACTGTACGAAATATGTTTTGCAGTAATGACGAACATTTCAAAATAAAAGTGAATTTGGGAGATAAGATATTAAACGCTTTTATAGATACCGGAAGTCAGTGTAGTTTGATTAGGAAATCAGTTTGTGATCAAATTGATTGTAATCGAGAAATGTGTAATATGAGAATTTCTGGTATTTGTGGAGGAATACGTGTTGCTAGTGAAAAGATTTCGGTGAATTTGAAGATTAATGAAGTCCTATTACCAATTACATTATATGTAGTCGAAGATGAATTGTTATTAACTGACGTTTTAATTGGGCAAGATAATTTTGCGAATGGTGGCGTAAAATTGACAATACAGAATGGTAATGTGAATATTGAAAATAATGATGAACAAAAACTTATTGTCAATCAAGTAGAAATTAGTAACACTAAATATGAAAATGCTAATAAGATGATAATTTGTAATAAAATTAGCAAGGAGATGATCAAGTGTGAATTGAAAGATGATTATGTTAAAGAGAGTTTAATTGAATTGCTTCAAAATAATGAGTCTGTATTTGCATATAGTTTACAAAATCTCGGAAAAACTGATTTGGTTGAAATGAAGATTAAATTGACAGGTACAAAAATCATAACACAAGCACCATATCGGGTCCCCGAATCGAAAAAAGTCGTTATTTCAAGTATGATTAACGAACTTTTAGAAAACGATATAATCACACGATCCGAAAGTGAATATGCTAGTCCTGTGGTATTACAGAAAAAGAAGAACGGAAGTGATCGGTTATGTGTTGATTACAGGCAGATTAACAAGTTGATGCCAAAAAAGAATTTTCCATCACCTCATATTGAAGAATGTTTGAATGAGGCAAAGAAATACAAATATTTTACCACACTAGATTTAAACAGTGGTTACTATCAAATCCCCATTGAGCCCGAAAGTCGTAAGTATACAGCTTTCATTACGACGGATGGCCTATTTGAATTTAAACGTATGCCATTTGGTTTAAAAAATGCGCCAATGGTTTTTCAGAGAATGATGTCGAAGATTCAGGAACGTGCAGGTAAAGACAATATGATCCACTATATGGATGACATTCTTATTGGCAGCAATACTTTGGACGAGATGTTTATAAAACTTCAAACAGTTTTGAATGTACTTAAAGATGTTAATTTGACTTTGAATATAAAGAAATGTGAATTCCTTAAAACGACAATTGATTTTCTTGGACATCAATTAACTCCAGAAGGTATTCGACCTGGTGAAGTAAAATCAAAAGCGGTCATGAATTTTAAACGTCCTACTAATGTTACGGAAGTACGTAAGTTTCTTGGTTTAAGCGGATATTTTCGTAAATTTATACCAGGCTATTCACTAATATCGGAACCTATAAGGCGACTGTTGCGTAAAGAGCAAACATTCAATTGGACCGATGAACAAGAAGAAGCATTTAACAACTTAAAATCTAAATTGTCAACTCAACCTGTAATGACAGCTTTCCGTTTGGATGCTGAACATGAAATACATACTGATGCAAGTTCTATAGGCTTAGCGGGTGTACTGCTGCAGCGAGATGGAAACGAACTGAAACCTGTAGCTTACTATAGCCGTTCAGCAAGTGAAGTAGAGAAGAATTACCACAGTTACGAATTGGAAACTTTAGCAGTAGTTGAAACATTGGAAAGATTCCGTTATTACATATATGGTAAACCAGTAAAAGTAGTGACTGATTGCAGTGCAGTCAAGTCAGCTATGTCCAAACGAGAGTTAATTCCACGTATAGCTCGTTGGTGGTTGAGGATACAGGACTTTGATATTAATATTGAACATCGGCAGGGTCAACGTATGGAACATGTCGATGCTCTAAGTCGAGCTCCAAATGAACCTCCAAGTGATATTGATGTTGCCACACTTAGAGTGGACAAACTATATCTGCACAATGATGATTGGTTGTACGGAATGCAGATTCAAGACAGTGCAATAAAAGAAATCATTAGGAAACTAGAGGCGAAAGATAAGATGATAGTTAAAGAATATTGCATCGAAAACGGTAGACTATTCAGAAAATACAATGAAAAGAAGTTGTGGGTGGTTCCGAAGTCATTAAGGTGGAGAGTTGTTGAAGATTGCCATGATAGACAAGGACACCTTGGTCTTGAGAAATCGATGATAAAACTTTTAAGCTATGTGTGGTTCCCAAGGATGAGAAATTTCGTGAAATCCTATATTGGAGCTTGTGTTGAGTGCACATATAACAAACAAAAGGGTGGTCGCTTTGAGGGTGAATACCATTTTAGTGAGATAGAGCCACTACCATTTCATACGATTCATTTGGATCACTTGGGACCATTTCCGAAAAGTAGCAATCGTAACGAGTATATTTTAGTTATAGTTGACTCGTTTACCAAATTCACAATTATAAAAGCCGTGAAAAGTACAAAAACTAAACATGTTATCGATGTTCTAAATGAATTCTCTAGTTACTTTGGGGTACCAGTACGCTTAATAACTGATAGAGGAACATCGTTCACATCAAAAGATTTTGAAAAATATTGTTCAGATAACGACATAAAACATGTTCTAAACGCTGTAAAAACTCCTCGTGCTAACGGGCACGCAGAACGAACAAATAGGACTTTGCTTTCTATGCTGTTAACTACAACTCAAAATGATAAACGTTGGGATGATCACTTGATGAACATTCAATGGTCTTTAAACACTATGGTAAACAAAACATCTGGTAAAAGTCCACATGAGTTATTGTTTTGTTATTCACCACGAGATATTTTACACAACAAAATATTATTGGCTGTTCATAATGATGCTGTTCTAACTGAGGAAGAGATGCAGAAGGTAAGAGAAGAAGCTTCTCAACGTATTAATGACCAGAAAAGAATTGATAAGAAACGATTTGATGATAAACGTGCAAAACCTCATATATACAAAGAAGGTGAACTTGTACTAGCCGAAAATGAACCTTCAAGCACTGGTTTCTCACGTAAATTGGAGCCACGTTACAAAGGCCCATTTATTGTTGCAAAAGTTATTGGTAATGATCGATATATGATTGAGGACATTCCAAATTCAAAACGCAAGTCACGTCAGTATTCGTCAATCTATGCTTCTGACCGATTAAAGCCGTGTTGGACGCTACCACCTTTATTTGATGATGATGATTTAGTAAGCTCTGATGATGACAGTTCGGGTCGGGACAGTCGAAGCGAGGTCGCTTCAAATGCAGGAAAGCCGACTGTTAGAAACCCTATTTGTACTTTATGAATTAATAAATTATTTCTTTTATCTTAGTAGTTTTTTAAAAAACATGATCAAGTCTTCTTTGAAATTTATATTAATTTGTTCTTCGTTTTATACTTCATTATTTATTAATTATAATTTTCTATCTTAAATAAATGTAATATAATTTTATTCCTGACAACGTTATTTTAATTTTAAATAAAAGAACAAGTTTAGAACGTTCTTTTAACCGTGACAACTGTAAAATTATAGTGTTGGAATGCATGTTCTGCAACATATCGAGCCCTTACCGCCAAAATAGCGTAAGCGCCAAAAATCAAATTTTACAGGAGAGAGTTTTTTATTTTATTTAATATAAACTCTGTATAAAATTAGTCGCTTACGATAAAACTATTCTTGCTATAAAATCGTAACGGTACCTTATATGACTATGACATTTTAGGAGCTAATGCAAGTGTTGCCAATAAAGTAATTTATTAAAAAAAAAAAACGAAGAATAAAAATAATGTCGCTTACGTTATTTTCGCGGAGAGGGCTCGATATGATATGATACATGGCTGATCAATAATCCTTTAACACAAGCAGTCAAATTTAATTGCAATTTACTTCAGAGCTGGATTTTCAAGGTACAAAAGAGAAAACAAGTAAAAATCTAAGTCAGCGTTTAAACGGCGCATGTTTTATTGATTCTTCCTTTTTCTTCTTTGAACATGAATTGGCGTTCAAATGATTCATGCCATGTTGACGACATGTTTTTTATTTTGTAGAGTCGTACGTATGCATGTGTGCTTTATTGATATTGAAAACAAAAACAAAATTAAAAATCGAATAAAAAGGCAAAGCGTACTGACAGTACATGCATCTGTGTACTCGTTTCTTTTTCCCTCGTCCCTCACGCCTATAAAGTACCAAGCATGTCATTAAAACATGAGCCGTATGAACACAGACTTAGGGTATGTTCAGACCTAACAAATATTGGACGAAAAAATCCAAAAAAAGAGTGACCAGTTAACTGATCCAACTATAGCTTTATTTTTTAACAAATTCTAAACAGAAAAAAAAACACTAGGGATAAATTAATTTTTTTTTACTTACATATTTTAAATACGAGTCGTACTCAAAAATGCAAGTTGGAATAAAATACTAAAACATACTTAAAACAATCCTAAATGGGATAACTTCCGAAAACCAATTCCGAAATTTGTCAAAATAAGTATAAAATTCTTTAATCCACTCTGATAGTAAAATTACAAAGTGAGGGGTTTAATCTCATATCAATTATTTTGTCTCATCTCTCAGGACTGCATTCGTTTATGCGTGCATACGCGTGTGTTTTTTTAAGTTTGTTGTAGATTTACAACAACACCCCACAAGTTGTAAAAAAACGATTCGTTTGTTGTGTGTAGAAACAACAAAAACAAAAGACACACCTTAGTGGTTTTGTAGGGTTAGTTAAGTGAAAATGTAATAATAAATTTTGAAATAAATAAATAAATTAAAATTTAAAAAACCAGAAGAAAAACTTATTTTATTTTCATGTTAAAAAAGTAAAATTGAACTCTTGCTTCTTATTTAGTTTATATTTGTAGTTAAATACGTACATAAAATTTTTAAAGTAAAACCCATATCGGTCATGATGCTGGTGTTTTAACATTCTGTAAAGCTGGGATCACACGATTGCCGCAAATGCACCAATATGACACAATTATTATTGTGCTTTATTGACGCACAATAATGAAATTGCCCCAACCAAATTTTCTGAAATCACACGATTGCCCTGTTTTATACAAATTTAATTGCCGCTAGTTGGTACAAAGCGAAATGGTTACAACAATTTGCGAAAACAGCTGTTGTGGTAGCTTTTTTATTTGTTTGAAAGTTCTTGTTGGTTTGTTCATTGAAAAAAATTAAATTTGTATCATATAATTAAACAAATTATTGTTAAATAGTTTTATTTAATTTTTTTAAGATATTCCAAAAATTAACAGTCTGTTCAACAATTTCGTATGTTTAGGTTCGAATAAAAATATTTTTAATAAAAATATTCGCACAGAACAGCTAAATATGCTTGAGAACATACATACATACTTAAAATAATTAATTAAAAAAATCTAAATGCAAAATATATACATAAATACATACATATTTATTTTCATTACCTACTAAAAGAATCCCAAAAAAGTAAATCTAATAAAAAATGCAAATATTGGCGCGTATTGTGTTGTTTGATTGCCGCACAAGAACACAATAAATATTGGTGCATTTTTGTTATTTTTATTGACGCGCGGTTGCATAGCAAACAGTCACACGATTGCCGCACCAGGGTTGCATTTGATTGGTAAAAGCAATCACAATATTGTCCTCGATTGGTACATGAGCCATTTGGTTGTGCGGTCACACGATTGGGGTATTAAAAAGTGTGAAAATTGGTGCATTGCGGCAATCGTGTGATCCCAGCTTAAGATGTTAAACGGGTAATTAAACCAATCATAATAATTCTCTTTATAATTGGTTTTTTGATTTAAGATCGAATTCGGGATAAAATCAACTTTATAATACTTGAATCAAGCGCAATTTGAGTTTGGTCCAATCTTAGTTTTAATCAAATCAATCTCATTTTCGGATTATTTCAAGTAAAAATTCGAGATTGACCATGGATAAGTTAAGTATTTCGCGATTGAAAATCCGTACATAAATCAATCTTTCTGTACTTGATTCAAGAAAATTCGTACGTTTAAATTATTCGTTTAATTTCATTATTTTTATAAGTTTTTTATATGCAAACGTTATCTATTATATTGATTTTAAACCCTATAAAGTATATATGTATATGGGACCTTGAGTAGCGAAGTTTAATGAACGATATTCCAGACCCCAGAAATGATCTGTTGTAATATCTTTATGTCATATATACTTCCCCTGCAAATAATAGGACTAGTCCAAACACGCGTGTAAAGAGTAGCCCACAAGCGACTAGGACTAGTCCAAGTCGCTAACCCAAACGTATGGAAAAAACATGGTCTATTTAACATTAAGATGTCCTAGGGCAGGACCATATAACCCATCTTTGGACTACAAAGGATTAGTTTTAACTTCGTTTAAAAACGAAAACATGTCGTTAAAAAACGAAGACAAGTCGTCTCACTACAAACACTTTTTAACAATGACATGGTCCATGCTTGCATTACATCGGACCAGTCCATGGAGTAGTCCATTTCATGAAATTGGATCAGGTGGTCCAATAATATTTGCAGGGCCTTTTAGGTTATTAGCAAAAATCTACGACTGCCTCTTATTTTACCATTAAATCGCCTGTCGTTGCTTTTATGTATATCTGGAGGACGGCAAGAGTTAAAGTTTCCAAATAAGCTGCAAGCATCATGCTCATCTTGACACAAGCCCTCAAAAAATATAGGCAGAATTTGATAAGTGGCCCTGGCACTTCCCATACAAAGCGAAAGGCTTTGCAATTGCATTAGTGTACAGGGGGACTACTCTCTATTGCGATGCGAAAGAAAATGGTAGCAAATTTAGTGATTGTACTCTTTATTTAAGATTTAGAATTTAAATTTATTTCACATAATTTGACATTTTACTATCGTCAATCTGCGATTCAAACATCGCAACCCTATATAACCCTATGCTCCAGTGGGAGTTAGAGGAATATAAATATATGTATACACACCTGATCACGATTTTCAATGTCAGAGGAAAGAGTATTGACGTAACAGTAAACTGTCATGCTCCTCTAGCCCGATACCACATCTCTGTTCCGAAAAACTCCATGAAATTACGACTATAAAGCAGAAACGATAAGTCTTCCGATACTTCTCGAAGGCTTCTCCTTGTGCGTGTCAACTGCTCTCAGTTATTAATTATTTGGTAAAATGTAATCCTGATTTTCCCCGGAGGGTGTAACACCAAAAGATTCAATTATCCCTACAACCCCCGGGGGTTTCAAGCGGAGTAGGGTATTTTAAGGTTGGAATAATCCCTTTTTTTAAAAGTTTATCTTTGCATTTGACTGAATACTTTTTAATTTATTCCTGGTCATTACGTATATACCATGAGGCGCAGACGATTTGTCGTAATATCCTACACTGTCTTCTTTGTATCTTCTGGATGTTTGATGCACATGCTTCTGGTTGCCATATGTCCATGTTGGTTTTATGATAGACTTGTATTAGAGAACTTTGTTGTCTAATTATCCGAATTATACTCTCTAACTTGTTCTATAATATATATGGGGACGTTGGAGATGTGATAAGCCGCC
Organism: Pollenia labialis; assembly: GCA_949318255.1. Lineage (NCBI taxonomy): Eukaryota > Metazoa > Arthropoda > Insecta > Diptera > Polleniidae > Pollenia > Pollenia labialis. The sequence continues at coordinate 64,362,255 of OX439140.1, read as the reverse complement.
AGAACTGGCGGGTTCTATCAGCACCCTTATTACCACTGATATCAGACGCGGCCACAAACAGCAGTTACATACATACATACACTACTCCACTGGAAGCACATTCTATGTGACAATAAAGTAATTTCCTGCATTCATTTTTTCTTTTTCCAATTTAATTTTTTTTTTTTTTTGGGTTGAGTCCTAAATAAACAATTCACCATTTGCCACCGATGCTGTTACTTCAGTCACTATTTCTGCTTCACATTCTTTGTCAGTTTTGTTGGCAGCATCTCGAATTTAATGCCAAAGTGGTTCGTTTGTTCTTGTTGTTTAAAACATATCAGATAGTAGTGCCGTTATTTATATGGGTGTGTGAGTGTGTGTATCTTTTAGTATTATTAGGTATATGATTTGTGTTGCTGCTGTTGTTGTTGGTGGTGTGTAGTTTAATTTTGTCGTTAAACTGCATCCATTTTCATTCGACAGAAACCGCATCTTAACGCATTTATGCTAAATAAACATTTACTGTCATGGCTTATTGAATTGTCATCTAGACAGTTGTGTGTTGAATATGATTATATTTGTATCTTTTCATCTACAATGTACATTTCGCAAAAAAGTCTGTATCTAAGTGTGTACTTTATATAAATGTAAATGTTTAGAATTGGTTTTTGTTTTATTTTAACAGTCTTTTTGTCACTGCCATCGCCATCGCCATTACCACTTCACTTTGCTACTTTTTTTCTTTTTCACTTGGATGTGGAAATCATATATCATGCCAAAATTTAACAAATCTTTTCCATTTTAGTATTTATTCTGACAAGGTGATAAGCTAAAATCTCTACTAGACTTCTGTATACAAAATCGAAGAGGAGTATAATAAGAATTTGTTGGCATTCTGGTTGTAGCATTTCTGTAGCATTGCCGAAAAAAAACTCTTTTTTGTGTTTGGTCACCTCCAACAAAACTATTTTTAACGAACAAATTTACAACATATTATGGGTACTTTAACCAAATTATTGTCACCAACGACCATATTAATGTACAATTAGTTCTCAGTCAAGTAGCCACAACCATTTTATGGTTGGCTCCGAACAAGTTCTGCTTAATAATGACAATAACCCCTTATAATATTTATTATAGTTCGATTTGAAACATACTTATATTAACGGGAAACATATTATTGTTACTATTAACCTTAGCATGTTCGGAGGCAACAACAATATTTTGTTTATGGCTTCTTAATAGAGGAATAATTAAACCATAATTCGGTTGCTGGTGACAATAACATGGTTAAAGTAGCCTTTATATGTTGAAACTTTGTTCGTTAAAATTAATTTTGTTGCAGGCGACCATATTGAAAAATTGTTTTTCTTTGCGTGTAGGAAAGAAAAATTTACATGTCTTTCTTTAGATTACAATCCTGATGCCGTAGCTCAAATACAACTCCACCTGGTTAATTTAATATTAATCGAGCCTTTTTTTATGAATATAAGAATTTTTGCTTAAATGTTTTTTAAATGCGTTTTTTGGCTTAATATTCAACATTTCAATGTTCTAATTGTGACCGGAAAAGGCAACGCAAATCGAAACGAGGCAAACAAAAGCACGATTTTCATTTAATTGCTCCCGAGATTCGTAACTTTAGCTAAAAAAAAATTAATTTTGATTTGACAGACAGATAACGGATGATTTTCTTTTAAATCTTCAAATAATTTTAAATCTCCAACCCAAATGCTAAGAAGTGGCTCCATTTTTTCATTAAAGGACTTTCCATTTCTGAAACCTGTTTATGTTGTAGCGATGTTGTGTTTTCAACAAATTTTTAATTTTATCAGCGAAATCTGGTACAACCAAAGGGATTTTTTTGTAGAATATAAACAGCCTTTTACCCTGATCTATGCCCGTAATTTCTTCAAAAATAAAGCTGGCCGTGTTCGTACCTAACAGTTATCTTAACCCATTTCAACGTTTATTTGGCCAACGTGGTTTTACCTTCAGTCTATTAAAATATGGCAGCTTTTACACAATAGATTTCTATATACAGCTAGATTTCTTTTTGTAGTAATAACGGGCATTAGTACTTTTCAAAATGTCCAAAAAATGGTGCAAAAAGTGGTTGAGTACACTTTTTTAACAATTGATCATCCGATCTGTGTTATAGAGATCCCTCGTGGGTATGGCACTTGAAATTGACATTTTTTTCAACATCGCGGCTAACGAGAACCAGCAATCCCCTGGGCCTAAGGTTAACCTTGGTCTGATTATTTATTAGTTCTCTTCAGAGATGTAATGGTCGCTGTGCATATCGGTAGCAGAAATATCGTAGAAATAACGGAAAAGAGCCTGATTTCTGCTCATAGGCCGGAGCTCGTCCTGCTGGCGGATGTCCTGTGTACTTTTGCAATTTAACAACTGGTACAGTAGAAAGAACAAGGTATCTACCAATATAAACAGCCTTTTACCCTGATTTGTTCTAAGCTTATTTACTTTATTATTGGACTCATTGTTTCAAAATATTACTATTTAACTGCACTACAGCAAATTAAATAAAAATGACCTTCAACTTGACACCATCACTTGCTGTTATAACTTGAAGTTATAAAAGCGTTGTTAAAACATTTGCGTTTACAACCGTATTATAACATGAGACAACTTCTAACATGATGAGTCTATACTTAACACTAACATCATATTAGTGTTTTATGTCAGTCGCAGACTGCATGCTACATACGTGTTTGTATTAGACTTAAACGGGTTTTTGCTTTGAACAAAAATTTTTTATTAACGACTAAAATCGATGCTCTAACGACGCAACTTCGAAGCCATGCGACCAGTGATGCCAACTTTTTGAGAGCAAAAAGCACTTTAAAATTTAAAAAAAGCACTATTTCGATCAAAAAAAAGCGTAAAAAAGCACTAAGCTATTTTAAAAAATGGCGTTTATTGAGACCATTTTTTTAAGATTAAATAATAAATATATTTACATTTGTATAAAAACATTTTTAATTGTATTATTATTATCTTCAATAAAAATAATATTATCCAAATCATGATGATCCATCAGCTATGTTTGAATTGGCCATAATACGGTTTTAAAGTAATACTGTGCGAGCTCGATTTTTGTAACTCGAAAAATCTTGCCTGTTGCAATTACCGAAAATTTGCAATGACTGACCATTGTTTATAAAACTTAATGACAGCCTATATTTTAATAAAAAAAAACTTTATATTTTATCGTTTAAATCAATCTAAATTACAATCGTGCAAAGTTGAATAAAACAATTGGCGTATGATATTATCCAATTATTTTAACCTATGTACGCTTCCGAATGAAAATAAGGTGTAAAATAGAAAAAACGTGTATGTTTGCATTCTGATACTTAGTCAAACCTTTTTGCAATAGCACTAGAGGTAGAAGTGCACAACACGCGGCTATTTGGAGACGAGTGGAGTGGAGACGTTTGAAAACTAAAGCGCATGAAAAATGGCAGGTTACACAACGCTCGTTAAAAAAGCAGCTGTTTTTAATTTATTTAACACTTTGCTTATACTAAGTTACGACTCTTTTTTTTGTTTGTTTTTAAAGTCTTTGCGTTCTTCTGTACGGTTTCCTACTGCATTTTTTTAACTTTTCTACATGACTCAAAATCGTTGTTAGTTTTTCCAATCACAATTCCTAATATTTTCCAAGCCATTTTCTATTTTTGACAGTGTCTACATCTTTAAAAAAATATTTATCGCAAACAAATACATCGTTTTTATAACGATTACTAAATATGTTGTCATCGCTAAAAAGTGAAACGTTTTGTAAAATTTCCAAATTGCTAGGAAGCCTAGCTCTAACCTCGTAAATAAAGTTTTTGGCAAAACGAATGCAGCATTCTTTTATCACTTTTTTTATCATTTGAAATCTTAAAATCTTTACAGACTTTCTCAAAATTGTATTCCAAATAGCAAAGCTCATCTAAATCATCCTCTATACCTATAATCGTAGTTTTAAAAAATGGTAGAAAAAAAATTAAAATTGTTAAAAGAACTAAATGCACTAACGAAAAATTGAAAAAGCACCAAGTTAGTGTTTTTTCTAGGTTTGGCGCTAAGGATAACATTTTGGCATTTTGAGATATCAAAAGCACAATAAATAGTGCCAAAAGCACTTAGTTGGCATCGCTGCCAAAATAATATGTAGATTACTTAAAAGGCACTTTAAAGCACTGTGAGAAATTGTTAAAAGCACTGTAAATACCCGCTTTTCAAAAACGGGTATTAAAAAAAATTTCGGGTATTGCATAAGCAAAAAAGCACCAAAAAATACCCGAAAGGCACCAAAATGGCAACGCTGCATGCGACACAGATTCGAAATCACAGAACTTTTAAAAAGATGCAACTTAGAAACGACGCAAACCGGTTTATTGTTGTACCTGTAAATAAAAATTTATCTTATGCGCGGCTAAACCGCTTAACCAATCGCTATACAAATTAAAGGGGGTTTGAAATTTTAAGTGGCCATGGCACCTCCCATAAAAAACAATTTTTATATATCTAGGGAACGGCAAGAGCTTAAGTTACCAAATTTGGTACAAGTAACTTAATGATCAATACACAACGTCTGTAAAATGTGGGCGGGATTGGAGAAGTGGGTGGGATTTCTGTTCTTATCGCACCGTGGGGAAGTTTGTGTGTTTTAATTTCAAACTTAAACGACTTACCATCGAAAGTGTGATTAACCGATAATCGCGATTAAATTATTTTAAACATAATCAAGATTATAGAAATTTTGGATTAGATGCAAATCTTAGTAGTTTTGTTATAAAGAAAAGATAGCAAATGTGGAAACATCTAATGATCGGAAATCCATAACCCTCATTTTGTTCTGTTTTCTTTTTAATAAATTCTATTGAATTCTGCTTTTCTTCAGAAAAGTGTTTTAGGTATCAACAGGAACAACATATGTATTTGATTTTACTTTGTAATCGAAAAGTTTTTTACTAATTCCCTATTGTTTCCTCAATTTTCAGTCACTCTGTATTGGCAATATATTAAAAATAAATACTTTGGAAAAGAGAAGAACACTTATTCGGTTTAATATTAATTCAATGGTGCGTGGTTGTGTTAATTCATCTGCATGGTTGAAGTGGTTTCAATATCATTCCGCTTCGTTTACTTATTTACCACAGAGAAATTGAAAAATAAAAAAATTACAAAAAGAGCCATTTACATATAGAGAGTAGTACTTGTTAAATACTGAACATGAGTATGTGTGGATTTGTGTAAATACTAGAGACACACGTTCCAGTCTCTAAGACCTTTGAGTTATTTTGCATTGGATTTGAATTTCAATGTGTGATACTTTAAATTGTTTAAAATATTTCAAATAAAAATAGATAATTTTTAATATTATGGATATTGACATACTCTGAGAAGACATAACAAAAGCAGCTGCATCCATTAGATACAAATAGGATTTCTAAAATATCGGACTTCTTCTATTCCGGACGAAATATAAAATTGTGCATTCATTTCAAAAGAATAGTTTGAAAAAAACATACGATTTGCGAAATAAATGTAAATAAAAGTCGTTTGTGGCAGTTAAATGAACTTAAGTAAAAAAAATAACTGAAAAATTTGTATGATTTGGGATTTACGAAGAAAAGTTCCAATCAGCTGTTTGCTCAAAAATGAAATGGAAGGAAATTCGTACGATCGTTATCGTTAACAATTGCATGAAAACCGAAAACGCAATTGATCTTAATCAACGTAACTTGGAATTTGCCAATATACCAATGCCAGAAGCAAATCTCAGATATTACAACTCTACAAATGCCTTTAACAACGCTAAAAATACTAAACAACAACTTTCGTTATGTTTTGACTTCATACATGTTACCCAGGACGATGTTCTTAAATCTATGCATAGCATTAAATCTGACTCTTTGGGAAATGATGAGGTTCATCCGAAATTTATTAAATTGATAGTTACATATGTATGTGTATACTACAGCATATAACACATTTGATTAACACAATAATTACAATTACATCTACTTTCCCATCAATGTGTAAACAAGCAAAGATTATACCTGTTCCAAAATCTGATCAAAATTACCGGCCAATTGCGATTTTGCCCTATTTATCAAAAGTATTTGAAAGTATTAGACACATTTGTATTTCTACTCTCATCGATGTTTCAGAGGAAATACGGTCAAAAATTGCTAACAATATGAAATCTTTTTTTGGTTTTGCTTGACCATTCTAAGGCGTTTGATACCGTCGAACACAAAATACTTTGCCAACTTAAACTTAAATACATGTGCCATTTTCCAAACACAGCTGTAAAATAACTTGCTTCATATTTATCTGATAGAAGTCAATTCGTTTCTTTTGGTTCTTATAAATCAAACAGCTGCTTAAAAAGGCCGTTTTACACTATCCCACAAACTCTTTAGTAATTTACGAAAATGCACCCCTGTCATGATAATTTGTTATTGTTTTTTGAAAATGTTAAAGGAATAATTAGACTTTGTGGGATAACGGTTTGTAACGGCCTTTAATGACAAGACTTAAAATATTATTACAGTAACGGACTGTAGTTTATTTAAGAAATATTCCGTTCAGTCATTTTTAAATAAATAAACATTTAAAATTGCAAGCAAATTTATTTTTAACTGATTCTAACAGTTATTCAAACAACTAAGTGCATATTAATACGGATTTTCAGTTGCAGTTAATATTGCCCGTTGATTAACTTAATTTCCTCTTTATGTAATATAAAATGAAATGAGGAGATCGAGTGGCTGCGATCGAAACATGTCATGGTAACCAGACGCCTGGGTTCGAATCTCAGGTCAGTCAAGAATGAATGATTAACAATAACAATTTTAATTAATTTTCATGTTGTAAAATTCCTTTTTTCATAAAAATAATTTAATGAAAATTAAATTTGATGAACTTAAGCCTGATTAAAATATTAAACATTTGGATTAAAAACCATAAATAGTTCAACAAAATAACCACAATTCTAATTAAAATGAAAATGTAATTTAAAGTAACGAAAAGTTCATTTAATTTTTACTGTCAATTCCGTAAAAACAAATGAACATTCAGTTATTTTATATTATTTAACTACCAAAAATAAATTTTTACTTATCCATAAAAAACGATTTGCCTGTTTTGTGTAACACAATTCCCAGTTTCTATTTGTTAAAATAATTTAGTTAAATACATCAAATTTTTAAAGTAGAATAATTGCGAAGCCATGACCGTGCTGTTGTCTTATACTTGAGAGTTCTGCAATAAACGTAACGTGTAACGGGGTAAGTTAATAATAATATTTTCTCCTCTCTCTCATTAGAAAAACAAGCGTACAGGTGTCTGTCTGGTATTTTTTAAAAATTCGTCTCTTTTGTGGAGAAAATAAAAATTACTGGATTTAACAAAACAACTGAATATTCCTTTGTTTTTTATAGAATATTCAGCTAATTTTTTGATAGTTAATTTATATACAAAAACTAAACATTCATTTGTTTTTACGGAACATGGAATTGAATTTTTGACAGTAAAAATTAAATGAACTTTTCGTTAAAAATAAATGAAAAATAAGTAGACCGGTTTTTAACAGAATTTTTTAATTATTTTGTACTACAATTTAAGATAATTTTTCGTACAGTGAGTGTATATTCAATATACTCCAACGACTTGCCGTCCAGACTCTACTACTGTGGTGTACAGATGTATGCAGATGACGTTCAACTTTACATCAGCTGTTCCCCATCAGGTATTATTGATTGTATCAGCAAATCAAATCATGATATCGATTACGTATTAAGATGGGCGTCAGTGAATGGCATTTGCCTCAATGCGAAGAAATCGAAGGCAATGCTTATAATCAAAACAAAATATTCACAGTCCAGCTTGCCGCCAATCCAAATTGGACATTCTACTATTGAAATCGTGAAAAGTGCCAAAAACCTTGCAGTTATTTTTAACAATGATCTCACCTGGTCACATCATGTAAATGTATGTATGTATGTATATGTAGAAAAACTGACTCGCTAAGACGTATCTACTACCCATATTAATGTATGGATGTGAATTATTTTCCAGTTGTAATTCTATAAGCAAGAATAAGCTTAAAGTGACCTACAACAACATTACCAGGTATGTATATGGACAAACAAGATATAGTCGTATAACTCAGTTTTCAAACCAAATATTTAGTATATCTTTTGAAAATCTATTAAAATGCCGTACACTTATATTTTTACATTAACTTATTAATAGACAACCTACTTATCTCTACCAAAGTATAACATTTTCAAGATCGAATCGGGGCAATAGAATAAACTCCATAAGATACCGTAAGCAAATATCTGAAAGACACTTTCTTGGTAATGCCATTCGTCTCTGGAATGAACTTCCTCCTAATAAACAGATAATAAGCAATGCAAAGCACTTTAGATGCGAAATATTTACACTCTTGGGTTAACGAAAAATCACACACATAACTAAAAGGTTTTTTGTTATTTCTTTTTTATAAAAATCTGTAACTCATGATAACTAAATAATTTGTTTTTAAATTGTTTTTAGTTTTAAGATAAACCTTTGTAAAAGTTATAATCTAATGTGCCTTTATCTCCCCAGTACTATTAAATAAGATTAAGTCTTGTTGTACTCTTTATTTTTCAAATAAATAAATAAATAACAGTTTTTTTCGTAAAATGCATGTGGGGTTTAATTACATACGCAAAACAATGTCGCACACTTTGCAGGAATAAAAACATCAAATTGTACAAATAGGCATGATACATTGATACACGTCAAAATTTTCTTGTGAAATAATTATAATTAATGTTGCTCAACATTTTTCACAAATTTGAAGAACATTTCTGTATTTCCTTGCTGCCTTCTGATTTTTGTGACAATTACAACATGTGCAATAAACGCTCTTGACTGGACTATCTGCCTTTGGGTAAACCTAATTAAATAAAATATGGAATAAATGGTTTCTTTTTTCTGAACTTCTTCAAATCGTAGAAATAATAACGAAAAATTTAAATTAACGAAAAAAATTACAAAAACATTTCGTAATTAAGGTAGAGTTGTATTCAGGGGAGCGAAGAGCGATTCAATAAACGGTGTTGCAAGCAGTTCTACAAGCAATTCTACATGCACTTATGTGACCTCATTAAATTTATATAATTATATTACATATAGTCCCGAATTGTTTGCATTTGAAATTTAGCGAGATCGGTCCGAAAATGGCTGCGATATGAGCAAAAAATCACGACAGCTTCTAATATTTTTTTATAAAATCCAATGTTGTTTTTTCTTCATTCATCACCAAAAGTAACAATAATTTGGTTTTTTTTAACGATGTCCATCTGGCCATCCGACAAAATGTGGGCGTGGAACTTTATAGATATCCGTATTTCTGAGGAACGGAAAGAACCAAAGCTTTTAAATTAGATACAAGCAACTTGGTTATCAGTAGACAACAACCGACAAGATGTGGGCGAAAGTGGATAAGTGGGCGTGATACAAAATATGTAGATTTATTTATCTCTAACGAAAGGTGGGAGAACAATTTTACAAATTTGGTAAACATAGCTGGCTTATTAATACACGACCTGGGTGGGATTGGTGAAGTGGGCGTACAAAGACCTTATACATTTCTGTATATCTGGAGAACGGCCAGAGCCAATGTTTCCAAATTATGTACATGCATCTTGGTTATCGATGCACAACGGCCAACAATCCATCTGGGCGATATTTGAAAAGTTGCCGTGTCACAAAATAGCTTTATTTAGATATTTAACTTTCAATTCTTTTTGCACAATAATTAGAGGTATATAAGATTCGGCATAGCCTAATATAGCATTCTTACTTGTTTAACAATTAAATAAGAATTTAATCATAAACGTTAATTTAACAAAATTAAGCGTTTTCATATTCTGAATTAAACATCAAAAATTGAATTTATTGGCAAATATAATTCGTTATTTTTATAACTTCCATCCGTTAATAAAAAAATTTTTATAACATAAAAAGACACGTTTGTAAATATGTTTGTCTATGTGTTTGTATGTGTGTACGTGCATACATGCATAAATGTGTATGTGATGTGTATTTTAGCAATTAAATTCTAAATTTAATTAAAATAAATACTAAATCAAATGAATTATTTTTTAACTAAACACAGATAAATACTAGAAAAACTGTAAATCAAAAATAAAATTTATTTATTATGAAAAACAATAAATAAATAAAAATAAAAAACAAGAAAAAAATACAATCCAAAAATATAAAAACGAAAAATTAATTTAACGAATTCGATTTAATACCCGCGAAATAAAACAATCACGTAAATTATTATGATTAAAAAAAATAAATAAAACAACATTGATTATCATCATTTTTACAGGCAGTCATAAGCGAAATTCCTTAAATTGACTTAAAACTAAAATTAGCAAAAAAAACATTTAAGTATTAAAAGCACAAAAAACGTTGTTATATGCTCCACCACTAGTCGTAAATTTTTTTAATATTCTGTCTGTCTGTCCGTCTGCTTAAAACACGCTTAGTGCCGGTTCACACACGTCAAGTTTGACTCGTCAAGTCTTGAGTTTTTAGGAGAGAGGGGAAAAGAAATGGCATTCTCTCTCCCCTTCTCTCCTAAAAGTTCAAGACTTGACGAGTCAAACTTGACGTGTGTGAACCAGCACTTACTTTCGAACAACTTAAAATAAAAGAACAACATTGGCGTCAAATTGTTTTTAGTTTTCCTAAGCAATTTGTGATTGAAATCCTGCAAAACCGGTTTATTAATAATAATAAATTTTTATTGATATTGGTTCCAATTAAGTTTTTATGCCTAGAAATAAAACACTTCATTTTTAAGATGAAAGACCCATATAAAGACCCAGATTTTATATACAAAGCCGACTCCTGAAATATCTCTACCCCTACAAGCAAATGGAAGATACCACCTAAGGCAATAGTTTAGCAATATCCCAAAATTGTCATCTAGAAGAAAATAATCAAAGTAATTTTTAATTTTCTTTCATTTATAGCTTTTTAAAAAAACTAAAGAATATAGACAGACAAAAATTAAATTTTTTTTAATAAAACATTCACTTTCATTTAATGTACATCTATCGAAAATTATATAAAAATGGCGTAATCTCCACGACAACAAACATTACAGATATTAGAGCACTAAGCAAGAGACATGCTGCAAAATTTATGACAAATGCTTACGAAAAACTAAAAAAAGATTTAATTTAAGTGTCGTATACATGGGGTAAATAAAGATGATTGTTCTTTCTCAAATTTTGTTATTTATTTTTTCTAAATTGTATTATTTGTAATTATATTTTATAAAATAAACAATTTAATTTAAAATAAAAATGTGTGGTTATATGTAAATTTATATTTTTTGAAATGCAAAATCTTCTCTTTATCATCCTAATGATATTTTGGCGACATCTTCCTATTTTCATATAAGTGGTTATCTGGCAATATTGCTAGTTTATCGTCTAGAAGAATCGCTTTCGTATTGCTTAGGAGTATTCCTATCGAGACACGTTTCTTCCCGAAGGAAGTATCTTCCGCAATACGAAATCGATTATTGCCGCAATAATATTTTTCATCCAGTCAATACGTTTGGCAATATATATATAGAGTATTTCTGTGTTTGCTGGGAAGTTTGTAATTTCGTTTGAATTTCCGAATATATTTATGAGTCCCCGTTCATTTAATGATGTCAGTTGGTCAGCTTGTCTATCCGTGTGACTGTTGAAATAAGTTTACCGAAGATCCCAGATATGATGGAGACAAAGTTTGCTATTAAAATTTAGTTAGATTGGGGCATAAACGACTTAGATGTGACCACAATCTTAATTTTTACCATTAACCTTTTCTGTTTAAAGTAATTTTTTTTAATTCTATGAACCATGATTTTGCACTTTAACCTTAAATAAAGTGAGAAGAATACTTGTAATGAAAGTAAACAAAATCGGTTCCTAAATAACCGAGTTTTCGACAAAAAAAATTCCAGCAAACTTCTTTGAAAATGAGGTCGGTCAAGCAGTTACCGTGAATAGTGTTCGCTATCGCGAGATGATACCAGACTTCTTGTGGTCAGAAATTTAGGATATGGACCTGGACGATATGTGGTTCCAACAGGATGCTGTCACTTTGTACACAGCAAACGAAACAATGGCACTTTTGCGCGTGAAATTTAATGGCCGGTACTATCGCACGCCGTGGCAATGTTAATTGGCCGCCACGATGATGTGATTTGACACCGTTGGACTTCCTTCTGTGGGGCTATTTAAAAGAAAATGTGGCAATAAACCAAGAATAATTCAAGAGCTATAGGATGAGATAATTAGGCACTTTAACGATATTGCTCCTCAATTATGTCTCAGAGGCATGGTAAATATAGACCATCGGCATTTGGCCGACTTTTTGTTTTAAACATAATATTCAAAAATCCTTCTATCATTATAAAAAAAGTTTAAGATAATTCTGAAAGCTATTTGTTTTACATATTAACATCATGCATTTTGGTTGGACCGCCTATTGTGTGAGGTAAGATTAAAAAAAATTCGAGTTTTATCTCGATCGTTTAAAAAAGAAAATTGGCGTGCCGCTGTTATACTGTTTTAATTAAGAGAATCCCAGAATTAGAGTTCATATTTATTGTTTATGTTAGACTCGAAAAAAAACCTTACTTTTTTGAGATTCATAGTGTGGACATATCTTGCCAAACAGGCGAAGTTTGTTGATAAGGGGGCGACGCTATATTCGTGACACACTTCACTTATTTCAAACGTCGTTTGTCCGGCAAGAAATGTCCACATTGTAAGCGCCCACTAAAATTTTTACTTGAATGTAATTAAAAATAATTGAGTACCTTCTCATAAATATTTGATAATTTAAGAAAAATTTAACATAATTTACACATGCCAATACTAACAGGCAATTCACATGGAGGCTTTTACGACGTCGCTTTGTCGACGTCTCTTTTGGTTTGATGGCAAGCAGTGTAGAGAAGAAAGAGGGGTAAACAAAACGACTCGTTTTGTGTTTTCATGTCGTTTTTTATATTTCTCTTTAAACTTTTTCTTTTTACGCTTTATTCTTTTTCTTGCTTTGAAGTGTGTGGTTGAAAATACAGTGAGTCCTCGATTATCGATAACAGACGGGACCGGCAGCATTCTTGATTATTAATTTTTTTTTGTTGTGTTGCATATTTTATATAAATATGTAATGTATTATTATGTAAACATACACTTATAAAATTATTACAGTAACTGATTGTGGGTTATTAAATTAGTTTTCCGTACTGTTAAAATTGAATAAAGATTTTACGAATAATTTTATTTTTCAACATTAATGTTTGTTATTCAAAAAACAAACTACCAAAAAATAAGGGTTTTCCGTATTTATTTTGTTTTGTAGTTTGATTTTTTTCGGTTAAAATCTATTTTTTAAAAGTAAAAGCTATTCAATTTTACGGAATATGCTGTTTAATAAATAAAAAAATTAAAAATTAATGTAAAAATCAATTGTTTTAAATGAAATGTAAATGATCCGTTTTTTAAATGAATTTTAAGATGTTTCAAATGAATTTTCGTTTGAATTTAACTACATAATTTTTGGAGTGTAAGAAAAAAAGTAGTTGGCAGAATATGCTTCCAGTACGTTGGGAAATTCTTTTTCTTCGTTTATTTAAATTTGTTCTGATTGTTCTAATTTAAAGGAAAAATATAATTTGTTTATAATTTCGGACAACAGAGGTGATTTAAATCAATGCAAAAACAAATTATATTTTCCAGTTAATTGATGCTGCCGGTTAATCGAATGACGGATAATCAAGGCCATACTGTAAATAAAAAAAAGACATGCAACCAAAAATCATCGTATGAACGCAAAGAGATTTTGGAAGTCGCTTTAAAAGGAAATCAAGATAAAACGACGTCGTAAAAGCCCTCATGTGAATTGAGTGTAACAATTAAAATATGTTACAACAAAGTTCAATTATTCCTAAGAAATGTGTAAATTGTTTGAAAAAAAAGGGAATTTGTTTTAAACAAAATTATCAGCTAAATTGTAGGATTGTTTGTTTAGTCCTCTTATTAATACACATTTATTCATGAATTCCTTTTTGCACTTTTTCCTCTTCGACCAAATTTTTTCCATTCAATAAACACACATACAAATTTTCAAATTAAATTAAGTTTTTCTTTAGAGAAAAAAACTACTACATACTTTTCAACTTTTCATTCATATTTTTAACCACAAAGAAGAGCAAAATACGAAAAAAAAAATTATTTCACACCTTAAAGCTTATTTTATTTAAATTTGTTATTTTCGAAAATAAAAATATTTTGTTTTCTTAAATAAGGCAAGTAAATGGTGAACGGGCGTCTGAAGCGTACGCACCGCACTACCTCATGCCAAGTGAAAAAAATCCGATATACAAAAAACAATAACATCATTATCAGCAGCATCAACAAAAACAACAACAAAGTAACAACAGCAGAAACAACTTTATACTCAACTCACTTTTGGCCATAAAAATAAATTTTAATTTTCTCCAACATTTTGCTATTTATTTTTATGGCTCCGCCTTCTGGCCAAATTGTATTTGCACACGAAAACACACACACACAAAATGTGCATACACAAAAACACACTTTTTCACAAACACATGCATAAATAAAATTTCATATTTCCAACAAAAGAATCATGAGAAAATTGATTTTTTTTTCCAGCGTTGCCGATTTCTGTGTATTACCTGTTTCAGACTATGCGACACGTCCCTGCAACGATATCCGTATTTTATTCTAGTGACCCTCCTTCGAAAACTCGCATACATTCAGACGTTTTTTTTTTTTTTTTTTTGTTTCAAGCTACAAACTGCGGACATTGTATAATCCAATTCTCAAAGAACCCAGAATATACATAAGTATATATTTTATACATACATTTACCCTTTCCACCTGTGGTGAAATATTACAATATATGACAATCATACAACTTATATGTATGTACCTATATCGGCACCTAAACCGCAAAAGGCACTATCTAGGTTCAAGGTTAGGTTCAATGGGCAGTCGTCACGACAACGGCTCACTTGGGTCCTTATAGCGGTCCTTTTTTGGCAATATCTAACATTTTGTAAATTTTTCAGCAGAAGTAAAAACTATTTAAAGGATGAGAGGATGCAGCAGAAATTGTTTATAATTTAGTTTTCTTCTATTTTTCTTCTAAGCCCTACCAGTTGTTTTGACAATTGACAACGTTGCATATCATGCAAACTGTTAGTTAGGCCTTTTAGCGTTTACACTTGTGTTGATGCAATACATCAGAATCAATGAAAAAGTCGATTTTTGTTTAGTTAGGGCCTTTTGCGTTTTAGGTAATGATATATTCCAATAGTATGTACAATATTTTTTCGAATAAGCGAAAGTAAAAAAGATAAAATTTTATTAGAATTTCTTTTTATACATAAACCCGACTATAAATAAAAATGTCTTGTTAGTCTTTTTCCTTTTCGTAATTTTCAATTTAATAAAAATAGAAAATATGATAGACGCAAAAAATCTTCCGGGAAATGTTTAATCAGAATTGGGTGTATGTATATGCACATAATAACCCAGCGCGATAAAGAAGTAGTAAAGACCCCTTCTAAAAGATTTTTTAAAGACATAAGGCCTCCCAGCTGCATTCCAACTTTATTTCTGATAATTTACCCCGCATATAAGTGGAGAATAAGGCCTTTCCTTCTTAAAAATAAGTAAGCATTAGGCTGAATATTAGAATAACTTTCCGCAAATATTCTGTTTTTGCATTGTTTTGACAACTAATATCATTGCTGATGCCAGTGTTCGAAAATAAACTCTAAATATCGCTCCTTAGTGCGGAAATATTGGTTCAAATAACCATTTAAAGTTTATGTAAGAATGTTTAATGAATTAGTTTTAGTTTTAATATTATATTTAATTTCGTATGAGAACTAGGTACACATAATAAATTTTATTTTCCCTTATAACTAAACAAGTACTTTTAAATGATTATTGAGTTTTTTAAACGAGGAATTTATAAATGCGTTAATTGAGCATTTATCTGGGCTATCGGTTAAATGATTCCCCGTTTAAATGCGTGGAAAACTGAACATTTTTCGATGCGCACTTAAGCGGGAACTACTGTACTCATTCCAATACAATTATCTTTAATTTTTAGAACTTTTTGATTTTCGTGCATGTTCTAGAAATTGAAATTACGTGAAATGGAAAACGAACAAATTTTGCGAATTCTCCATGTTCAAAATTTAAAAAAATGCCTAATACCTTTGAGGACCACTTTTCCTTACCTAAACTACTTTTGAAATAAGGAAAAGATAAGTTAATTTTTACAAAGATTTTATTGAAAATATTCATTGTTTTCACTTGATTGTTTTACAGACAAAATTTTTTTTTTTAAATTTTATTGAAACTGGTTTTTTAATATTTAAATATTTTTAGATTTTAAAATAATTTTCGCAGGAATACAATTTTTTTTTTTAATTTTCAAAATTTTGTTTGTCGTGCTTAATTCCCAATTTTTATTTTGTAAAATAAAAATCAACCAAACTATGGTTTTTGGATTTTATAGATTAAAAGCTATGATGTCTATCACGTCTAATGCTATCGGGCCTGATGGAATACCCTTGAAATTTTTAAAATTAATATTTCCAGCTGTATCTAGGCAGCTGCGTTTTATAATCAATACAATTATTACCACTTCTAAATTCCCTGACAGCTGGAAAGTAGGAAGAGTGATTCCCATACCAAAAGTAAAATCTCCCCGCCTGCTAACAGATTTTCGTCCGATAAGTGTTTTGAACTCATGTTCTAAGATACTGGAAATTTTATTAAGGGAACAACTTCTGGAGCATCTTGATCGTGGAAATTATTTAAATCAATATCAATCGGGATTTAGAAGGCGTTATAGCACTACAGGTTTGATTTTGGACTGCGTCGAGAATATAAGAAACAATTTGGACAAGAAAAGCATTTGACTCTATTGACCATGGGCGTTTATGTAGTAAGCTATTCTCTCAATTTGACCTGGGATTTTCTGCTTGCAAATTAATCGAGTCTTTTATCACTAATAGATACCAATATGTACAATACAAATTTGCCTGTTCATCAATCGCTAAAACCTATAGGGGGGTTCCCCAAGGTTCCATTTTGGGGCCTTTATTATTTATGATTTATATGAATGACTTATATCATCACATAAATTTCTGTAGGTGTTATACATATGCTGATGATGTTCAGTTGCTGGCAGATGACAATGGTCGTGGTATTAATTTTTTGGCACATAAAGTTAATGAAGATTTAAAGTTTGTTATGGAGTGGTCTAAAGCAAATAATCTTTGTATTAATCCCTATAAAACTCGATGCATGTGGTTTTCGCAGTCTTATACAAAACCGAATTTGGTATTAGGTGAGGAGAATATAGAATTTGTTTCATATTATAAAGTCTTAGGATTGTATATAGATAATAATCTAAAGTTTGAGTTTCATATCAATCATGTTGCTTCAAGAATTAATTTTGTTTTGAGAAGGTTATATGCTTTAGCCCTGTATTTGCCAAGTAATGTAAAGAGGAACATTGCTATGGCATTATGTCTTCCTATATTAGTATATGGACTAGAAGTATATTCGAGGGTATCGCAAACTAGTATAGATAGACTTAAACAGTGTTTTAATAGAGTTGCACGATATATATTTGGAATAACATATAGATCACACACTCATATGACTTCTTATACTAGAAAATTATTGAAATGTGATTTTGAAAGTTTCATTAATATGAGAATACTATTGCAATTTTATAAGATTTTTCAATTCGGGAACCCTTCGTACCTTAAAGAAAAATTTAATTTCGGGCATTCCACTAGAACTATTTTAATGATCATACCTAGACACTCCACTCAAATTATGAATAGATCATTTACTGTCAGGGTCTCAAGACTGTGGAATTCCGTCATACCTTGTAGTGAGCGCACATTCTCTAAGTCTTTATCAATGTTTAAAAAAATGTTATTAGATAATCTGTAAGTAAGCAAGTACGAAATTTACTGTATAAGTTGCCACAAGTTCTGTGTCCTTACATATATCGTTTTCAACATTTCTGCATGTAATATTTGCCATACGATTAAGCTGGATTAATTTGGCCGGCAGGGCTTACAATCCATACTAGATAATAAATAAATAATGTCCAATTTCACCAAGTTCAGGTATAATTAATCGTTCTAAATTTCAAAAGAAGTATTGTTATAGTAATACCTAGTAATTTATAGCTGAACTTGGTAAAATTGGCCGTAAATAATTTAAAAATTGAAAAATTTATTTAGGAAGCAAACCTTTTCTCAAATTCTATATGATTTGTGCAACTAATTGCTTTAAAACGAAAATGTTTAAAGAAAATCGTGCTAACACAATCAATGAGTTAATTGTTTTAAGTTAAGTTAGGCTTTTCTCCTTTCTTATATGGCTTACAACAATGTTATGGTTTTCCTGGCCGAATGTTCGTTTGTGTTATATTTATTCGTATATTTATGAAATGCCATAAAATGGAAATCATTTCTTTGTCGTGCCACAATTTAATTGTATTTGCTGTTGCATATTCAATTAAAAGTTAAAACTATTTACCCCCAGTTTCACCAAGTTCAGTTAAAACTAACAGTTATAACTGATAGTTAATTATAACTGAATTGGTCAAATGGGGGTTAATAATTTCAATATATAGTTAGTTATATTTTCTCCAAAAAAAATGTACTGTTTTTTGTATTTAATGTACTGTTTTCCGAATTTAAAATTTGGCTACCCTAGCACTGGTAGCTCTTAGATTCTGACTGTATTTTATACAGCTTGTTTTTGGTTAAGCAAACATCTCTAGATTCCGTGGCTGAAAACCGGTAGATTTTACGGGAAATAGCTAAATTGCAATCTTTTCAAATGCATTTAATTTGGAGGGTTTTAAACTTTTTTTTGGGGCGGACACAAATTTACCTGGCAACACTGTTGCACCAGCAGAAAATAGTAAAACAAGAGAAAAGAAGAAAAATCACCACCTTTTATTAAAAACTAGTTTTATTTATGAACTGTTCTTATTGCTGTTGTAATTGCGCTTTACCATTCCCAGCGGGAAAATTTAGAAGACCTTCTTACTTCAGGCCTTTTTCAAGGCCTGCTTAAAATTTTTTTTTTCATTCACTGTTCTTATCTAACTGCTAAAGAATGTCTCATAAAAGGACTCGGCTCTTTGACATAAAAGATAAGATACACCTTCCACACTCGCTTCTATGAGAAGGGAGTAGCGAAGGAGTAACATTTTTTGTATTGATTTTTTTGCACAAGCAAAAGCATAATACCTAATTATTTGATTTTGATCCCGTTACAATTCTAATGCACCTGATTAAGAAGCGAGAACGGAAGGCCTACTTCGCAATGACAACGTGTGTAAAAATATATGAGTATGGAATGGGCCTAGCAGGCCTTGTACATCCAGAAGATGAGGTACAGAGGCCTTCTAGAAGGCATCCGTACTCCTTCTTTTTCCCGCTGGGCTGATTCAATAGCGTTTGTAAATAAATGTGCATATGAATCAAATTGTGTGTGTTTGTGTTTTAAATAATGGTTGAACTTTACTTCTTACCATTGAAACTCCATCTTCATGGTGGTTGTTTTGTTATTATTTTTGTTTTATTTCTCTATAAATTTGACAGCTGCCACCATTGCGATAATTTTCTTAAAACTGTCATTGTTAAAATTCACACGGACATTTGTTCCACTGCTATTTAAATGTTTGTATATGTGTGTGTCAGTTTTTTGTTTTTGTTTTGCTTGCTGGCTTGTCCACACTGTTGTTTTTTGTCCAGTTAATCAATTTAGAAAATATTTTTTTTAGTTACTTAATTGATTTGTTAGAAGTTTTTAAAGTGACCCAAATGATAGATGGGAAAGGGAGCGTAACATTTTGCATATTTGATGATTACACTATAAGTAAATTTAGAACTTGCAAAGTGACACAGAAAAATGCCGAGACACGTAGGTACTTAATCTTGGATCTAAAAATCAGGTGGCATACCCCTTTTTGAAAAGCCAGATCAAAAAAATCCTGGGAAACTATCGATAGCACTACCGATAGTCTTAAAATATCGAAAATATCGATAGGAAAAATATCGATATTATTATTTGTTAAAATAAAGCTATGAAGACATGTTACAGCAGCTATACACATACAGTTTTTTACTTTATATTATTAATTCGCGCTGTATTACAGCAATGAATACAAACAACAAGAATGGCAGGTGTTATGAATTGCTTAGATGTGCTTTTTTACTGCTAATTAAATGCCTTTACGTCCAAAATTTGTATAGGGGCTGAACATAGGCGCAGATGCGTCAAATATTTTTGTAATGCAAATTTTTAATTTTTAATCAGGCTTAAGTTCATCAAATTTAATTTTCATTAAATTATTTTTATGAAGAAAGGAATTTTACAACATGAAAATTAATTAAAATTGTTATTGATAATCATTCATTCTTGACTGACCTGAGATTCGAACCCAGGCGGCTGGTTACCATGACATGTTTCGATCGCAACCACTCGATCTCCTCAGATGGATTTGCCGTCTTACACTCGCAGCCATCGACGACTGCTGACGTCAATAGTCAAATATCAATCCTTAAACCAAATTGTATTTTTAACCTTTGGTAGATCGAAATTTGCTTCTTTGAATGATTATCCATTTTTTTTAATTGATTTTACATGTTTTTCCTAACTTCTGTTTTTTCCGTACTTATGTCAAGAATTCTTCTTGAAGTCCAAAGTACATTTTTTTTTTTTTTTTTTTTTTTGATTAAAAATTAAAAATTTGGATTAAAAACCATAAATAGTTCAACAAAATAACCACAATTCTAAATATTTTTGTAATGTTGTAAAAAAAATTGCATATACAAATGCAATTGCGAGTATAGAATAAAACAATGATCGATCATTAGAGGAAGATTCCGCTAGATTGAATACCTTTTGGATTGAGAATCAAAACCAATTTAGAACGTTATCTAAAGTTGCAATAAAATATCTTATAATCCCTGCTACTTTGGTTCCTTCAGAAAGGTGCTTTTCAGCAGCACAATTTTTAAAAACTGTCATCTAAAATAACGTGCGTGCATACATACGTCTCATACGTTCAAATTAGTGATAAAAACAACGAACTGCAGCCTGATAAAAAACTAGTTAAAGTTTTCCTGCTCAATTACCAACATTCAGTCGATAGTAATATCGATATATCGATAGTGAAATCTGGACTATCGATAAATATCGATTTTAGACAATGTCGATAGTATCCCAGCACTAGATCAAAATAAGTAGTTATTGCGATTTTAAGTCGCAGAGCAAATACAATAATTGAATCAATTTTTTTTTTGGTGAAAGAAAATTAAAAATATAATTTTGATTTCAATAACATTTTTGTTGTTTTGAAATAAAATTTTTGATTAAATAACAAAAAATCCTAATTGGTTTTTTTTTGTTTAAAATAAAATAATTTATACTTGTAGAATTGTTATTGGAAATTGTCATAACCTGAGCTATATTTAATTAAATCGATTAACACATTGTTTGAAATGGTAAAGTTTTTGTAGCAGTAGCAGATGGTGTTTTATAAAAAAAACACAAAAGAAAACCATAAGGTCAGGTTTGGCCAGATTGTTGGCGGCGCTGGCATGCTGGCGTAAGTCCGGCTAGGGATTGCCGTATTGGAGTGGTTCTTGCCAACCAATCGGACACTTGGCTGCTACAGCTAGCCAGCCAGACGGACATCGTTAAATCAACTCAGAAAGTGATTCCGAGTCGATCGGTTTTACACACATCAGCACTAATGCATAATACCCTCTCCACTATTCATAGGATTGCGGTAGATTTTGTATCTTGGTCGGATAAACATTTTAAACCGGCAACACTGATGTAAAAAGTGCGAAAAGTGTTAGGGCCATAGGGGCATTGCGTGATTCTGTTATACAAAACATAATAAACCAAATGAATCGAATAAAAATTTCAACTCATTCGAGTCATTGTGTATTAACACACACAAAAACACAATTGTCTGCGCTCTTATACATGAGTACAGATGTGTTAAAAGAACTTTATGGCGCCGTACTCCACAACACTTGTGCCTTCAAACGCATAGCAGCAAATTAATTGAAAAAACTCAATCATTTGTAAGTGGTCTTGTAGCAGACCTCTAGCACAAGAACATACATATATTTTTTCAAAGTTGTTTGTAAGTACATATTTTAAACTCAGCCCTCTTTTCCAAAAATTAAAACTCCTAAAACCAACCCCAAATTGGAAAGATGCGTGCCATTTCCACCATTGTTAAGAGCCATTTGTAATTAAACATTTTGCTAAGAATTGCTGAAAATCCACCCAAGTGCAAAGTAAACGCAAAGGAACCACTTGAGCATTAAATAGCCGAATGGAAAACGTTTCCACATTTCCCACCACCACCCAACACGACATCAGAAAGTTTCTAAGAAAACGTCTTTAAATTTGTACAAGTATGTGTTGATTGTGTGTATCTGCAGAGCCATTTTTTTCTGAAATATTTCATTATTTACCCAAAGGATCAAACAAAATGTTTTCATATGCTTTCGTTAATTGCCCATAGTGGCAAACGTTTAAAGCTCTTGTAAGTCCTCACGTCAACAAGAAGAACGAATATTGTGAAAAGTGGGCGAGTTTGTATTGGCTGACTTTGCAGGAAGTAGTAGCAGCATCAGGGAAAGAAATGATTAATGTATTTTGCTACTGTTGCCACTGCTCAAATAAACTCACACAAAATGATGAATGCCGAAGCTGTTGTGTGTTTGTGGCCTGAGCGACCCTTAAGGTAACAAGGGCAGGCAAAAAGAAACAGAAAGAAGTTTGTGGTGATAATGATAATGGTGAACCAATATAAACGTGTGGCACTTTAAATTTTTAAATATTTTCAAACATTTTACTCAACAAGCCATCCATTCATCGTTCCGTCTGTCTGCTTGTTACACCCTCTGAGTTATTTGTGTGTTTTGTGGTTGTAAGAAGAAAATTAAACAGGAATTTTTTAACATTGTAAAGTTAATTATAAATTAAATATTGATTCTTGGCTTGTTCTATTGGGTAGGACAGATATTTAACTTTTTTTTTAATATATTGTGTACCCTTCATGAGAGACGAAGGCATATTTGGTTTCTTACTACGTTTGTACACGTGTTTGGCGAAAAATTGCATATATTTACGAGTTGAATTCTAGCAAAAGCTGCACTTGTTTTTCACCAACAACTACTTTTGTAACAGCTTTCTAAACACATTATCTGTCACACTAAATCGCTAATCGCAGCATTACATTACACCAATTTATGAAGTACTTTCTCGTATTCTCAGTTTCCTACGGCGAAAATAAGAAAAATAAATCAACGAAAGGCGAATGTTCCAAGTTCAATTCTCTACTGGGGCGGTACACATACTAAGATTTGGGCACTTGTATCTACAAACCACTCGTTAACTCTGGAATACATAATAATACGTTAGTGGAGCAGTCGCCCTGGCCCCACCTTAAAGTACAGGTCGCAATTTTAGAGATAACTTGATCAAATTTGGCTTATAGGTTCATATTGGCACAAGGACCAAGCCTATGACTACGAGGGGAGATAGGGGCAATTTCTGCCTCTCAGAAACTATCCATATTTATATGGACACATAAGCATGATTCTCCATGGGTTCCGAATAGGGTGTACTCTCGTAAATGTGCTTTAAAATACTGTGGTATAGAGTATCTTATAGACGGGCTTGTCCGACTGTACTTTCTTACTTGTTTTTTATGCATATTTTCTTGTTATGTAGATTAACGTAACTATCTATTACATTTTACGTTTCTTGTTAAGAGAAGTTATGTCCGGGACTGTATTCCTTGCAATGTTGTATTCCAATTTTGCAACATGCTAGCAATAGAAGATCTTATATAACTTCTAGACCGACTCGGAAATCAACTTTCGAGACCATTCTTAAGAGTATTCTTATCACGCTATTGGTCGGTCAACATGAACCCGTTTTGCTAAGTTAAAAACTCCTAAAACAAAATCTTCATCATGTTACCCCTACAAATAGGGTTGCCAGAAACCAATATTTAAATTACTGCAATAATTCACTTGGACTTTGTAAAAATAAGTAGACAATCTACAAAGTACGAAAAAAAAATTTACCATAACATTAAAAAAAAAACGAGGAAACGTAACAATAAAAATTAAATTTTACGTCATATTACATATCGTCACCTAAAATCAAAAACGGCATTAATAGCAAACAAGTCAAAATCTACTTTTTTGCGAAAACACGAATGTTACTGGAGAAGATTTGTTCTAATTATCTTAATATCTATCCGAAAATCCAAAATTACTTGCGCACGATTTTAGATCTTTGTCCAATACGTGTAGAAATGGACCAATGCATTCCACTGATAAGATTTATGCAATCAAGCCAAAATTAAGAATTCTGGATTCTTTTTAATTTTTGTAATATTGAAGGTGCCCTAATCGGGGAACCTCTGTTGGCCTTTCTAATATGTCTATAGATACCTAGTCCTTTACTTTAACTGGACAACAAGTCCTTAATTAGCATCTGGAATTTGATTTCAATCGGACTTACCGTTTACAAAGTCCAGAAAAATTCCATTTTTTGTTCTTAAATTTGTCAAATTTTCATCAAAATTTAGTCTTATTAAAATGTCCAAAGGGCATCCTTTTCCTTTCTTATGAGTATAGACTATTTCAAGTACTTAAAGTTCTTTCGAAAAAACCCAGCAAATTGGTATGGAAAATACAAACGAGATCCATTTATGTATAAAGATTTTGATCATGTTATCGCATTTCTTTGGGCAAGATATAAATTGTTCCTTTATATTTAGAGTGGAATTAATAAAAAATATTAATTATCAAAAAGTAATTTCAATTTTTGGGAATACAAAATTTTTAATTTCAAAAGTTTTTGTTATTCGTGCTCAATTCCCAGTTTTTATTTATTATTGTTGATGTTGTTTTGTTTAAGCTTTTAAGTAGAACTGTTGCTATAAGTCTTATACGTTTAACATTTTTATTTGGTTTAATATCTTTAGTTTTTCTAAAATCTTTATGGATGAAGTTTCCTGATGATCTGGCCTAAGCAACCAGTGAAATGCGCATAGGAATAGCTTATCCCATCAACAATAAATTTCAAGTGTTTTTATAAAGAATAAAAACTGGGAATTGAGCACGAATAACAAAAACTTTTGAAATTAAAAATATTAATTTTTAATATTCAATAAATTCTATTTTAACTGGACAAATTGTTTTTGATCTGGTAACTGGACAATACCCCAACAAACTGGCCAATCCAGGCCATTACAGGCAACCCTACCTACACAGAAGAAAATTAAAAATGATTTCAACTAAAAAATGTTTGATATTAATTAAAAAAGTTACTTTATTTGCAACAGTTAACAAATAATAACTATAAATTAATCATTTTTTGATATTAACAACATTTTCTGCAAAAATTTTGTTAATATAAGTAAACTTTTAATTCAATTAAATAAATTTTTAATTAAAACAGATTTTAATTTTGATTAATCGTTTAGTTGAAAAAAAAAATTGGCGAAAATCTTTTCTGTGTATCACTAAAATATTAGACCAGAGATCTCTCGTAATTGTGCTTACTTTTAATATTAATCACGCTTGAGAAAGTGAGCGTGAATTTGAGTGTGTGATTAAAAATAAGTGCCGATTTCTCACATACTCAAGAAGACTTTCTTGAGAAACTTTATTATTTATATTTATAAGAATTTATAGCTAAAACTATTAAAAAAATTTAATTAAATTTAAAACTCGTTGTTATTAAAAATATTTAATCTTATTGTTGGTGATTGTTGGTGTATCTGAGGCTTTGGAAATAAACAGTTTTTAAGTGAGCATGGGTGATTTAGTGAATTGAAAATTAGGTTATGACCATATGAGCGTAAGTTATTGTGAGTCAAAAATGTTCTTGAGTTTATTAGGCAATAAGAATATGGATTATTTTTAAAAGATTCTTGGCCTTGTTAAAGGATTTCGAAACTCACTTTGTCAAATACCACAAACGCATTAAAGCCACTTAGCAACGCCAATAAATGAATTATACATTATATCGTGGATAAAACTTACTAAAGCTTGCCAGGAGCTAAAAGTTGGAAGAATAACACAGGAACTCATGGAATGCAGAATGTTTTTAACACCTGGGAGGAGCTTCCACCTTTTAACGTTGCACTGTCGGGAAAATACCCGCAGCTTCTCATTAGCTGGAAATTGGCAAATCTAACCAGATTCCTATCTGGTACTACCGATCGGTTGTTGGTGAGACCTCTTTTGGGGATTACGTGATGCCTGAGGTTTACAATCAAGTTGCGGTAAGGGATATATGATCTTGTAAGGTGTAAGGCCTGGCCTAGTGTTGCATCCTCCAAAGAAATTAGACGCAACCAATACATGGAATTCGGTAGCAATTCAAAATAGACAGATTTTTTGAGATCTTGAGATCGTGGCTGACCAGAGATTCCAACTGGTATCACGGTTGTCAGTAGCCACTGGTACTTCAGTACCAGACTGACTATTGGTTATGTCTCCAGGGATATGCTCTTTTCAGAAGAGGAGGGTTTATGCATGAGATAAATTTGGTGAGAAATACAATTTACGTTACAGTTTTGGGCGAATCCTTTGGTTGGCGCTCCTGCTTGAACGAAGAGTTACAGCTGTGAGTTTTGAGCCTCTTGGATAAAGTGCGGTAGCTATGAACTTTGAAAAGTGACTAATAGCTAAGGTAGTGATGATAAGCTGGCCTTGGAGTTTGGCAGAGGAAGAGCTTGACGTAAGGACGTGGACGAAGGGTGGTGTGAATTGGTTTATCCCGTCTAAGATTAAGAGAATGAACGAATAGTTGTGGGACCGTGGATGAAGGTGTTGTGGTGATGTGAAGTGAGCTGTGGATGTGGTGAGACTTGGATTTGGAGTGGATGGAGAGTCGAGAGCCGATGATGTAGAAGAAGTTGACCGTCTCATGTGTTTAGCAGGCCGTTGCTTTTTCATGCGAGTGCTGTTCTCATGGGAAGATGTTTTTTGAGGATCACGTGGTGGTTGTGGCTTAAGCCCTGAACTACATAAGAGCCATTCACTTGTGAAAGTTCGAATTGTGGGTATAGATTATCCTTAGCTCCTTTTGATGTTGGTCTTTAACAGATGCAGCTGGCTATTCCTAAAGCTGCGAATTTTAGACAGCTGCCGCTCCTAAGCACCTGGCAAAAGTAAAATTCCGCCTGATTATATAACCAAATTGCTACCTGTGTGCTGGTTGTTCTCACATTCAGTGTTGTCGATAGTCGACTGGACGGGTAAATATTGTATTATTGATTCATAAACTGATTTAGATACGGATTAAAAAGTTGAAAAATTAAATAATTCATTTTCTAAAATCTCGTTATCAAAAACTACAAAGAAAAAAAACGAGAAAGCACGCAAAACCAAAAGAAATCGCATTTTGGTTTAACAAAAATATTTGATAAGCTCATATTAAGGTGCACTGATAGAAAAGGCGTCATAACGCTGATGTATTTTGACATCAGTACTATGACAAGTGTCTTCGTTTTTGACCCCATGACACTTTTCATCATTGTGATGTCAACCTTAACATCACTTGGCAAAAGTGTCATCAGGGTCAAAATGAAATTATGTCATCAATGGGATGACTTATCGGCATCACAGAAATGACGAACATGTCCTCATGTGCGATGACGCAGTAACATCGGAGAAAGGACACATTAGCATCAATTTAATGCCAGTTTGTCATTAAGTCAAAGTCATTAGAATTGACTTAAGTCAAAGTGTGAGAAAATTATTATTTACTTACCCGTTACAGATTTTCGTTTCACGTTTGTTGAATGACGACCTTTGTTTACAGCAGAACTCTTAATAATAAGACACCAGCACCATGCCCCATATGGTTTTCGTTATCATTCTACTTTGAAAATTTGATGTATTTAACTAAATTATTTAAAAAATAGAATATAGGAATTTTTGCTTCTTATAATGCATTGTTATCATGAAAATAATGTTAATAATATTCAAAATGTGGCATCTAATTGATGTCCCTATAGTCATAAAAAATGACAAAATTGTACAAAGACGTTAGTCATTGGATTGATGATACTTTTTGCATCATTGATGCCATTTGTAGTAACATTGATGTCACAATTCTGATTTAAGGGCATCATCAATATGAAGATGAACTTTTCTATCAGTGTGAAGGGTATTTTTGATATTCGTCACAGCCCAATAAAGTACACTTATTTTTCAATAAGCTACTGAAAAGTCTTTGACACATAAATAGTTGATGCTTTATAAATGTTTAAATGTCATGTTAAATAGTCTTTGTTACATATTTATGTCAAAGATGTACATTCCCCCCCTCCCCCCCCCCCTAAAATCTCAGACCAAATGATTTATTTCTGAAATTTAAATTTGTTAGTCAAATAAGTTGATAGACACACATTTTAAATAGTCAAAATATTTTTGTGAAAAATTAATGTGTTATTTGACTTTTTATTTAAATTCCCCCAAATACTTTTGTGTCCTCCTAAGATTTTGAAATGTGTTGGCACTTTTTTTGTTTTTAGGAAATTCAATCCTTCTTTTTAAGCTTTTTATTATTTTCTTAAATATTCGTTTTTTTTGTTGTTGTTTGTTTGTTTCCTCTTTCTCTTATTGCATTTGCTGTGTCTGCTTAAAATTCATCTCGTAAACAAAATATTTACTTTGGCCCCCTTTTATTTCCTCTTCCATATAAATTCATAAACAGGCACACCGACGCACACAGAAACATTTTAACTCCTTCTCTGTTGATCTCTGTGTGAATTTGGACCATCGCTTAAGGAAGTGCACAGCACAAGTCTACACATGTAAATAAAGAACAAGTTGATTGAAATTTTCTTCTAGAGTTTTTTCCTTGTAACTGTAATCGGATTCGTTTGAAACTATAAAATTGTGCAGTAGATTAGTTTCTTTTTTTCCTTCTAATGTTTTACATGTTGTTGTTACCGTGCACTTTATCTTGCTGGTCTCTTTATTTGTTTTGTTTTGTTTAGTTTTTCTTGTTGTATTTGCAAGTTGTTGTTCAATGGCGCTAGAAATTGTAAGTATTGTTTTTTATGGTTAGCGAAAAAAAAATTGTAAAAGCGTTAGTTCTAGTTTGTTGAGGAATATGTTGCTTTGCAGCAGTGACACCAGGGCGCCAAAGTATCGGTGTTGTATTTTATTTTATTTAAGAACGGATTGATTTTAATTTACTTTTAACTGGAAGTGCGGACATTGGGGCGCGTGAATAAAAAAGTAGTTTATACTTCATAGTACTAAGTACTAGCACTAGCTTTTACTTTTCAATACTAGCTATGTTGAAAAGTTTAAACTGCAAAAAGTGTGAATAACTCTTTTCTAGTGCTATATAGCTAGCGGTTAAAAGGGGGAAGCATAAGCTGGAAAATTTGACTATTAAATAAGCTGTGAAAAATCGTTTCTGAAGTTGCCACAATTTCACTTTTAAATACCGGTATTGAATTTTGCCGAAGTTCTACGTTTTGAGTTTTACAGTTCCTTTTTTTTGTATTAATTAAATGTATTGCTTGTGTACACATTCTCTTATTATACCCGTCACCTCAGGTGGAAAAGGGTATATATAAGCTTGTCATTCCGTTTGTAATTTCTAGAATATTGATCTAAGACCCTATAAAGTATATATATTCTGGGTCCTTATGGGGAGAGAAGTTGATTTAACGATATCCGTCCGTCTGTCCGTCTTAAGTTTGATATGTGTTTTCCGGAGACTCCAGACATGATAGCGGCTAGGTTGTTTTACATTTGTGTCACATATAGTCTACCATCGGTTGCTTTTGAAATTTAGCAAGATCGATCCACAAATGGCTGAGATATGAGCAAAAAAGTGCTACCTCTAATATTTTCCAAAAATCCCTTGTGGTTGTTGTAATTTTATTACTTTTTGCTGTATATCTGGGGAACGTCAAAAGCCAAAGTTTCCAAATTAGGTACACACATTTAGGTAGCCAATACACACCATCCTACAAAATGTGGGCGGTTTGGATAAGTGGGCGTGGCACAAAATATAATTATTTATATCTTAAGAATGGTGTTCACATAATTTTTTGTTCTTATTGCACCATGGTGAAGGGTATATAAGTTCGGCACAGCCGAATATAGCACTCTTACTTGTTTTTTTTTAATTCGTACACGAAAACAATATTAATTTAAAAGTGCAAAAATGTCAAAAAATTAAAAATATTAATGTACTAAACAGAATATAAATATAAAAATGTTTATTTACTTATTTATGTTTTTAGGCGTGGAACAAGTACTGAGTATTGATATTTTCAAAAAAAAAAAAAAAACTTCCCTGTAAATGGTTTAGTTTGTATGCGAATGTTTGGAATATATCTTTGTATGTATATTTTTTTTACACATTTTTTTTTAATACAAAATGCAACGCAGACTTTCTATGGCAGAAGTGTATACCGACCTTTTTGGGGTAGATCATAAAAAAACTTAGTGGCAACGTCATTGATTGTTATTTATTATTGTCTAACTTGTTTTACAAAATTTATAAATTTTTTTTAAAATTAAGCAAAATCACTATGGTAAACTGTAACATATGTATGTATGTTAGGGCGGGTCGATTTGTAGGGAGTGAAAAAAATCACAAATTTCCCTATGATTTCCGTATTCTATGGGTTATTCCATGAACCATACCTCTATCGTTAAAATCGAGTCCCTACTTTTTGTTGGTAAAAAGTTCAAAAGTTACGGGCATTTTTGTCCAAATTTTGGATCATTTTTCCATTTTTTTCATGATTTTGTCCATTTCATGGCCATTTTTTAATTCAATTCCATTATTTAATTCAATTTACAATTCAAAACGAAGAGTTTAAGCCCAAATTTATCGAATTCGGTTGATTTATTCATGCGATATTGATAAAACAAAATAACACATAAAACCAACTTTTTGATTTTTTCCCCTTTTTATTTTTTTTTCTACAAAAATTCAAATTAAGAGATAATAAAGTATCAACCTATTATCAAAAAAAATATTCAATTTGAGTGTAGTAAAAGACAAAATGTGAAAAAAACATTATTTTTTCTGAAAGTCTTGTTTGCTTTCAAGTCTGGGTGTTTTCGTACGGCTTTCTAATGTCGTCGCCATAGCGCCTTCTACATTCTTTCCTGCAACTCGTTTAGCAGTGGCAAACATAACACAGGGTATGCACCCTGTGAAAAAATATGCCAATAATTTAAAGCGGAAATCAGTCCAGTCGTAACGTAAGGTTCGTAAGCTTCGTAAGTCAAAAAAATTGAGCCAAAAAAATGGCCATGAAAGTAATATTCTTGGACAAAATCATGAAAAAAATGGAAAAATGATCCAAAATTTGGACAAAAATTCCCGTAACTTTTGAACCGTTGGACCAATGTTGGAGATTTTTTGTAAATTGAGCTCACCTTTTCAACGCGCCTACTGGCGATTCAACCCGATCGATAGTTTTTGAGTTATGGATGTGAACGTGTAGGTAATATTTCATACGAACGTCAATTTGGGAAAAAATCTACCAACAGAAAGTAGGGGACTCAATTTTAACGATAAAGGTATGGTTCCTTTGGCAAATTTTCGTGGAATAACCTATAGAATACGGAAATCATAGGGAAATTGTCGAAAAATAAATCGACCCGCCCTAATGTATGTATAGTAGGGTGGTCGTTAACTGTATGGGGAATATTTGTGCTCTATAGTGTTCTAAAGTTTAAGGACAATCAGCGAAGGCTAAACCATCCCTCATGTTCGCCAAAGTTTAAAAAAAACGTTAAGTCCGACTTTTATGCCCTATAACTTGGAAAATAATAATTGTACATAAAAATCGTTTACAAAGGAGTTGTTACTTGTGAAGTTTTCAACTACTTTTATCTTAATAAGTTTTCTCTAAATCTCATATTTAACAAAAGGAAACAAAAAAAAAAGAGCAAACAGCAGCACAGCGGTACCGTTGTGCGACTAAAGTCGCATTTTTGCCCCTTTTTGACTGCAGTGCCACTTTTTTGTCCCCTTAGTTTTAAATCCCCTTTTGTATCATTTTGTACATAGTTTTTTGTGCCCCTTTTGCCCTTTTTTGAACCAAATATTTTTTATACTGGCAATATTATATTACTTATCATGGCTACTCTCTATTGCGATGCGAAAGAAAATTGTAGCAAATCTAGCGATTGGTACTCTTTAATACGTTTGTGCATGTGTCTTTCGCATCTTTTAATTTTTTTCTTTTCTAAATCATCACTTTATTTTATTTAAATTTTTCAATTTGAAATATTTTTACACACTTTGGCATTTCATTACTGTAAATCCGCGCCATCTTTAATTTTTATTGTCACTATTGCTTAATTTTTAATACATTTTGCGAAAGTGATAGAGAGTACCTAGTTGGCATTTCGCTTTCGCATCGCATTAGAGAGTAGATCCCAGAAATTTGCATTAAATATGCAGTAAAAACTAAAAATTGTTAAAAATATGCCCCAAAAAAATCAAAAACCGCTAATTTGAAAACAAAATATTCCACAATTTAATATTAGTTCCAATTAATAAAAATAATCCTAAAATTATAATCGGTAAATCCCAAACACAATAGTATTTAAAGAAGAATGTTCGAGATTAACAACCATATAAGATCTTTTGTCTTAAAGAGATTTTAGGGACGGTCACTAAATTATAAATTATTTATTAATGTTAACATTTTATAGGAACATTTTTATATTTTTCGAATTTATTCTATGAGCTTAATTTCAGTTATGTATTTTATAAAGCTTTTTTTTTTTTTTTTGTAATAGTCATATTTCTTCAATTTTTCAGAAATGACTATCAGACTATTTATTGTATTTACTTGTTACATTTTACCTTAGCTTTCCGTTGGAAAGCAATGAGGTATATTGTATGAACAGAAAAATTTACAATTATTAGACACCAGCAGAATGTAATGCATTTTCTGGCCCGCTACGGCCTTCGTCACTGGATAGTGATACTTTATAAATTGAATGTATTTAACTCAACTATTTTAACAAATAGAAACTGGGAATTATTTCCTTCTGGAGGTAACAAGTAAATACAATAAATAGTCTGATAGTGTATAAAGTCATTTCTGAAAAATTGAAGGAATATGACTATTACAAAAAAAAAAAAAAGCTTTATAAAATACATAACTGAAATTAAGCTCATAGAATAAATTCGAAAAATATAAAAATGTTGAATATAATATAATGTAACCTCCAGAAGGAAATAATTCCCAGTTTCCATTTTATAGGAAGTTAAAGCTATTTATAGGTGAGAGCTTTTGGCAAATGTGAACCGATTCAAAAAGAATTTAATTTACAGTAAAATATTTTTGGGGCGAATTTAATCTAAATACCAAATAAATTAAATTGTTTATAGGCACAAAGAGTCTTATTTGGAAAGAAGTTTTTATTTCTTTTATAGACTTCGTCCTTGATCAAATTGTCTGAAATATTGCAAGTTGTGCTTTGCGCACAAGATTAACATGGACAGACAACTAGCCAGTGGACGGATGGACATCGTTATATCACTTTAAAAAGTGATTCTGAGTCGATATACTAAAATATTGGTCCAGATTTCTGTTTTTAAAGTTGCTCCTTTTTTCTCAGAATTCCCCTTTTTGTGACACTTTTTTTTTGTAAATCCCCTTTTTGTGCCCCTTTTTGAAAATTTTGAACGGTAACGCTGAAGCAGCATTGTTGCAAATTTGTTCTTTAGAACTATTTTTTCTTACACACGTCAATTCAGCTTCAATATTTGCGTTCGTGTGCGTTTGCTTACAAAAAAAATAGTCAACGCATATCATTTGTGTCTACCATACCTACCCGCTTTCTCCATTTCTTAAGGAAGCTCCCATACAAAATTATCAAAACAGACCAGAAATCTATTGAAGATTGGCAACGACAACTTTTGTTATAGCTGCTATGTCATATTTAAAAATGTTGTGCTGCTAGGTCAAAAATTTACCATATATCCCATATAAGTCCCCTTTCTAAAATCACTTAAGGTCCAAGAAATCTCATATAGATGAAGATATCTGCATAATATTTGGCACAATGAACTTTCATACATAACATAATTTTGTTGTGGCGGTTTAATAATTGCCCATGGGTCCCAAAAGAGTACAATGTCGTTAATTTGTCTTTATATACCGTGGTGTAGGGTATTAAATGTTCAGACTTGAACGACTTTACTCTCTTACTTGTTTGGTTTTTGTTATTATTGAATAAAACAGTGTTAGGAATTCTTACTATGTATGCTCTCTTATGTTATAGGAAATTTTGGTATATTTTATGTCAATTTGGTACAATTTTGCCATTGAGGATGTACAATTTAAGAATTTCCAGATCCCAACAGTTGTACGTGGTCGGCAAAAAATTATAGTAGGTATATAAGACGCGTCTTTGAATAAAAGGCATTAACCGTTGCCACAAAAATAGCCGTTAAACTAGAAAAATAACAAAAGAGTTAAGTTTCACCTGATACTGTGTGATCATGTTTAAAGAACAAAGTCTTATCGAGCCCTTACCGCAAAAATAGCGACATAAATTTCCCTTTTCGTTTTAAAATAAATTAATTTATTGGCAACACTTGCAAAATCTCCTAAAATGTCATGGTCACATAGGGTACCGTTGCGATTTTAAAGCAAACACAATTTTAGCTTAACCGCCAACCTTCATACAATTTTTTTTACTAAATATAATAAAACAAACCTTTTCCTGTACAATTGTGATTTTGTCGCATGTAGACGACATGTTTTTTACATCCGACTTGTCAACTTTCCAAGTCACATGTAATTTTGCATGTCTGTCAAAAACAGTGTTCGAAAATAAACAGTACATTATTTAGCATTCGGCTCACACATCGAAGAACGATATCTATTTTTTAGTGTTTGTGTAGACGAACACAACCCTTAATACCGTTCGTAACTATTTTCAAGAAAGAAAATAGTTATTTAGAATAATGTTCTGAGTATTGTGTATATGTTTTGCTGGCTTTTTGTTTTTTTTCGTATGTGTATTTTGTTTTTGTAAAAAATTTTTGGTTTTTTTACCAGCCAAAAGGGACGAACATTAATGAGCCGAGCCAAATGAAGTTTGTGGATTAAAAAAAAAAACGAACGGCATTAAATGTTTTCACCTTTTGTTGAGTTTGATAAAAACGTTGTTTTTTCAATGATTTTTACACAAACACTATTAGCGTTTGTGTTTTCCACAAATCCATATTTACTTATCATTCACATAAGAAATTTCGAATCGATAATTGCCTTAATAATCTGGTTACGTTTTTACTTTTTAACAAAGTAAAAGTGCCGAAACGCTCCATCGATAGTTCGAATACGGTAAATAATGCCCAAGTATTAAGTTTTGTTGCTGTATTACTTATATTAAGTTAAATTCCGAGAGTACGCGTTACATCGGACCTATTTTAAATAATCCACCGATTAGCACAAAGTTTTATGCTTTTATTTCTAGTTTATTTTCAAGCACTGGCCAATATTGCTGTTTTACAAATAGTTTTTAATATTAATATGGTGAGATGTTTTTACATATCTCGGTATTTGAAAATATTAACTTTAGCCAGCTTATGATTCCGTCAATAGTGGACGCCGCTGCCGGTTACTTCACGGCATAGATTTCTGATATAAGATGGTTTGTCAGAAGAAAATAAATCACAATCTAATTGAAATGTTGTCAGATGACTTTGCATCTGACTTTTACAGAAGCAACGTTATTTAGGTAACACGCGACGTGTATGCAATTTTCAGGTGGTTATATGACAAGTCAGATGTAAAAAACATGTCGTGTACGTGCTGCTTTAAGCTTTTTTGCGGTAAGTCCTTGATATGATTACAAGCAAAATAACGTTATATAAAATAACAAAAAATGTTGTTATAAAATTAAACTTTATGTAAGAGTTATTTATGTTGAATTCTATCTAACTTTAACGGCCGATTTAACCAAGTTCGGTTAAAATTAACTTTTAATTAAAGTTCCTGTTACCAATATGTTTTGACAGCTACAACTGATAGTTAATTTTAACCGAACTTGGTGAAATTGGCCGTAAGACTATTTACGTAAGAATAATTCCCATTTACCACACAGAAAATAATCAATGTAAAATCGTCGAAAACAAGGTTGAATTCACCGTTTTCGGTGGTGATTTAGCTTTATTGTTACTTCATGTTAATTTAACATGATTTTACAATAACTTGCGAACAACATTTTTTTCTTTTAAAATAACTGTAATTAATGTTAATTTAAAATTGCAGCTAAGTTGGAGCAACATGTCGTTTATATTGAAATAACAATCCGAATCACGTTGAATGAAAGTTTTTTCAAGTTAAAACAACGTGAATTTCATGTAGAATTACATTGGTTTGATATAACAGTGTGAATGAAACATTTACCCTGTAACACATGTTTCACATATTTTGTATTCTCCTTTGTTAACGGAAGCATCAGTAGAAGAGCCTGATATAGTTTTCGCCATCATTCTACTTTGAAAACTTGATATTTTTATTAAATTAATATGGGAATTGTATTCTATTTATAACATATTTTAAACATGAAAATAAAAAAATTTACATACTTAAGTATGTGTGTATGTTAATTTAACAAGATAAATTTTTGACTTTAATATAAAACATTTTTTGATGAATTCAATATTGAACAATGTTATTTTAACAGTGAATAATATTAAATAAACGTGATTTAAGGTTATTTTAATATTTTTCATTAAGAATTAATATGAAATAATGATAAATTTAAATAAGAGGCATATTTTTGCAGAAATTTACTATGATTCTCAATCAACATTTCGCCATGTTAATTTAACATTGGTATTTTTTCCTGTGTGATGAGAAAAAAATATATATTGCAAAAAGTATATATCCCTACGCTCCTATTTTAGTATCAAAAAACCATACATGTAGCGTTTTTTTCCTACTTTTGGCAACACTGCCTCCAACAATGCTGTTTTTATTGAAACATTTTTAAAAATGTTAATGGAAAGTACCCCGAAGATGAGATCCAGTGGATTTCGAAACATTGGAAACATTTTTTAAATAAATAAAATAATAAAAAAACTGACCTTGAGCTTAACTAATTATTCACATTAAAATTACAACAAAAGGTCGAACAACACACATATTGAATTTTTAAAAATATTCATTTCATCGCCAACCATATTATAGTTAAATTAGTGATCCAGTAAGAAGCGACCATACGGTTCTATCTTAAATGTAGTTGAGGCCGCGTATTATTGTTGCCTCCGAGAACATGCTTTGTAAAAAAAAAATCCAATAATGTTTGTACCTCTAATACATAATAATTTGGAGGCGAACTGTGTAGTTGAAGAATATTTATATAACATTTAAAATAGAACAACTGAATTAAGAGTTTCGTATAACTTAATCACAGTAAATTTAATTGAAGTTTAATATTTTTTTAGAAATAAAAAAACCCCATCATATTTTTGTAATTTGACGTATTAATATGAACAACAAATAAAAACATCCCTTCAAATATTATTTTATTGTTATTTTTTTTTAATAATAAACAAATCTATAAAATTCCTTAATTTTTATTAACATCAAAAACAAAAAATAATTTAAATAAAACACAAACTCCAGCCAAAACAAAAAAAAAGAAGAAGATACAAACAGCAATTCATTAAAAAATTCCCAGAAATAAAATCGTAAAACAAATATCAACCAACGATTTAATTTCAAAAAAATATTTTCTTGTTTCCAGTTTCAAAATAATTGTTTACACAATTTACAGTAATTAACCAATTTATAGGAAACCAAACGTTTTATTTTTTTTTTATTTAACAAATTAGAAGATTAAATAAAGTTTACGAACAAAAAAAAAACTCAAGAAGAAAAGAAACAAATCTTGTGTAAAAAATTAAACAATAATAAAAAAAAATATAAATTCTTGAAAATTTAAGTATATTTAGAGGAAATCAAACGTTTCAGTCAGTTTAACAAGATGGGATGATGTATGGTGATGATCAGACGAGACCAGAACACAAACTGAAAAATTAAACACCTTTGAGTTAATAGTTCTTGGAAAATATTGTCGACAGAATGTCTAACAAGAGAATGTTTACAAGGCCTCACTTCAGTGCAGATACAAAAACAAAAATAAATTTCCATTTTCATCATTCATAAAAAATAAAATGGGTAAAAACGACAGAATTTTTTAAATTTATATCTGAAAGTCATTCATACATTCAGATGATGCTATTTAACCGACCACATTTACACACGGTTAAATCATTTTGATATGATGGAGTGAAATGCAGGAATGAATGAACTGCAGTTAAAATCCAATAAAAGTCATTCATGCCCAACCAAACATGTGCATGATGGTGCATTCAAAACATCGTCTCTATTACACACTAATCATTAATGATCAACACATGATCACACGTCAAAGTCATCAATTTGTTTTTTGTTTTTTTTTTTAATTTTTGTAAACATCAGGAAAGCTTAAGACTGAATTCTTTAGTTTAAGGTCATCTTGAGCTTACCTAAATTGTATGCATAAAGTCTATGTCTGTCTGTTGTACTGGCATGAAATTTGTCAGAAATATTTTATTGATTTGACATTGGACTTAAGTCGTATATGACATAAGGACTTAACCCTTTACGGCGTCATGTTGTATTTCTGCAACATATCCTTAAAGGTAGTGTAAAAATATTATATATGGTAGCATAGCAATTTAAGTTGATGTTGCAGCTTGGCAACATAGCATTCTTGCGGCTTAAAAACTATAAGCTTTCTAGACAGCAACAAGTTTGTATCAATTTCATTCAAGTGAGACGTGTGTAGAAATCTGTTGCTCGCTCTTTGAATTAATTTAAAAAAAACTATTTTTTTAAGTAATAGTGATATTTGGCTATTGATATTGGTTTGAGTGAGAGGTAAGAGGATATATTTCAATAGTCAATTACATATTTTTTTCGCAAAACCAATTTCGGTTTGTTGTATGTATGCAACATTGCCTATTGAGGTGTATTATTTTACTATTTCTTCAACATTGTGAATGATTTAGATTCTTTAGTATAAAAATGAGCCGCAAATGGCGTTATATAACTCCTAAGGACCGATAAACGCATCAGATGCAAATACAAAGGCTATACCCAGACATCTTGCCTATTAAGGTGTATTATTTTCCTATTGTGAATGATGTTTCTTTAATATCAAAATGAGCCGTAAATGGCGTAATATAAAAGCTAATCGTCGATAAAGGCATGAGATGCAAATTTCCAGATTGCAAAAGCTATACGCAGACATCTTGCGTAAATGGGGGGTTAGTCTGTGCTACAATAAGCAAAACAACTGCTTAAAAAATTTTCATATTCTTTACTTTTAACTTAAATTTTTAGAGCTACTGCTGCAATGTTGCATTTCTGCAACATATAATTTTTCTTAATAAATAAGATCTTTAATATGAATAAAATTTTTTTTTTTAATTTTTCCATTAATAGTAGACTATTTACCACCTATTAACCAAAAACTAACGAAATTGGCGTTCTTGCGCCGTAAATGCATTTTATTGCTTAATGAGTTTAAGGATGTAAAAAAATTTTGATCTTTGTACATTAGATGGCACTGAAAATCCAGCTTTGGGTTTAAAATCCCAGGCGAATTATTGTAACACTAATGGTGTTTTCTTTTCTACAAAAAATTGTGATATTTTATTTAAAAAATGGAATTTTGTGTTCGTTTTTTAAAAATGTTTTACTCTCTAAAAGGGAAGCATGTTATATTCTAAAACATTCACCCT
Source organism: Pollenia labialis (assembly GCA_949318255.1). Lineage (NCBI taxonomy): Eukaryota > Metazoa > Arthropoda > Insecta > Diptera > Polleniidae > Pollenia > Pollenia labialis. The sequence goes on along the minus strand of OX439140.1, from coordinate 64,322,218 downwards.
TACTTATGGCATAAGGCATTGCACTTTTCACCCCGAATAAATCGAGAGTGTTGTCTGTACCCTGTAAAAAAGGTAATATCTGATGTTTATATATGGGGCTTATATAGGATGTTTTTTTAATAACGGCGACGATTGCCTCAAAGAGCAACAAAGCTACGCGAAAATTGCAAAAATTCGAAAAAGTTTGCAAAAATAGCGAAAGCTTTTATTATTTCAAACGAGCCATAAAATTGATAAAAAGTCCTTAAAACTGTAAAGAATGGAAAAAATTCGGTAAAAATTGCTAAATTAGCGGACATTTGCAAAATTTTTGTTACAGCGGCATAATTGCAATTTTTAATATGTTTTAAAAATCGTTAAAGCCGTAAGGAACCACAACCCTTACAGATAAAAATCGCTATTATGGCTTTAAAAACAAAATGTTATAAAATAATGAAACAAATTCGTTTAAAAATTAGCTATAATGATGAAGAACAATTTTCGTCATGTGTTAAAAACATTTTACTTTGGTGGCATGTCATAACGTCCAGTGCCATAGTGTCCATGGACTCCAAAAAGTGCCCTATGCTCCTTGTAGGAGTTTATAGGAACTAATATCTATACCCTTAAGGGCCATTATTACAACTTGTCAATAGTTAAAAGTCGGATTTTGTCGGACCGATAAATAGCTTTGCGTTATAAAACCTTCATTTATTAGGCTTTCATCTATTAAATATTATTATTATTGAAAATAACAGCAATAAAAATGGAAGTTGTAATAATGCAAAGCTATTTATCAGTCCAACAAAATCCGACTTTTAACTATTGGCAAGTTGTAATAATGGCCCTAAATGTAATAAGGCATTGTTGCACTTTACGTCCCGTATATATCGAGAGTGTTGATAATGCCCTGTAAAAAGATGGCTTCTGTTAATATATAGGGTTATCAGACGATGTTGGGGAAAAATCGCCTCTATCAGGACTGAAAAAATTTAAAGTTTTAGTAGTTATTTTTTCTATCATTTTATAGTAAAAACAAAAGAAAGCATTACATTTTTAATGGTAGGTTGTCACTGATATAACATTTAAATGGATTCGGTGTTTTACAATTGTTTTTGAAAAAAAAACGTCGAATCAAGAAATCGTAAAAACTTGGTGTTAATATATCGTATTTTCTTGTTTACATATTTTATGAAAAACAAACTAAGGGAATTGGAATTTGGTCATTCGTTTTGTTCATTTATTTATTTCTTTAATATCAATCTACATATTAACAAATTTGGGTTTATGTATATTTTTTTTTTGTTTTACATATTGAAGAACAACCTTTTTGCCAGTTGTTGAAAACAGGGCGATCCAATTTTGTGTTTTGTTCTCGTCAAATAAAAAATTGCAGTATTACATGTTTATACATGCACTATTTAAAATGTGGTATTTTTTGTAGACAGTTGTCAACAGTTGTGCGTACATATATCCTCCTTTTTACGATAGCCTGCACTGCGCCAAATTAAAAATTTATCCAACACCATCCAACACTATTTTTTTTATTTGTGGTTAACAAAGTGAACATGGGCAAATGGCCTAACCGTAAAATGTTTGCAGTGGCATTACAATAGTTGCGACAAACGTATAATATTTAAAAGTTTCCCAATAAAAATAGTTTTGTTATCGGTGACCATATGAAAAAATATATTTTCTATTTTTTAATCTTTGAACAATAGAGCGAGATGAAAACCCTCTTTCAGGTTCCACCAGTCAGAAGAGTATTTTTGATGAAGTGATATATCAACAGGGCAAAATGATAACCCAAGTCTTTTTCGAAAGAAATCATTAATTTTAAGTTCTGTAAGCCATTAAAACAATCACACTTTAAGTAATTACAATAAATATCTGCGCAGCAACAGATAAAATAGCATTTTATGATGAATGTGCTGCATATACAATCGTGCATTAAAAGTTTTGGGCCAAACCAAATAATATTTGTTGTATTTCTTAGGAATCATTTGTATATCAGCAATAAATATAATCATTTATATCATAAAATGAAGAAATTGTTGCCACTACTTTTGACGCATTTCCACAGATTGTAATAATGAAGTTCCTTAAGCACATTGACGTATTTACATAAAAAAATTAAATTGATTATCAGCTAAAGTTTACTCCACCTCTCGATACCTTTTCTTCACATTTAATTTTTTTTTTTATTGCCGTTTATAATTAGTTCACGTCTTCGTTTTCTTTAATTTCCTGTTTATAGTTTTGATTTATGAGTTTTGCTCTCTTGATCTTTCCAGAAGATTCTTTCGAACGGTTTTTATTAAACAAACAATTATTTCATTAATTAGTTATTAAATGCTCTTTGGCTTAATGATCTTAATTGATCATTAATTTTTTAGCATTACACAATAAGACTCAATACGAAAAATGATTGCAGTGAAGAAACTTCAACAACAATCAATAGACATAATAAACAATCGGGATTTTTGTTTAAATAATTACGATTTTGTAAAGAGTTTTAAATTTTAGGGCTTCCATATACAGGAGCCTGTAAAACTAAGCCATGTTAATAATTTGTATTTGTTTTGGAAAAAATATTAGCAGAAACCCATATTTATTTTTACATTAAAGGTTTTTTGCCATTTTATTAAAAAATAATATAATTTTAAGAAATATTGAAAAATTACCCCAATAATTTTTAATGTATCTAACCTTAAAATATGGCAACACAGAACTAACGGCACACGTGGCCTATTGTTAATTATGGACTGATCCTCACAAAAATCAGACTAATCTAATTAAGGAACTGTTGAATGATGTTTCATCTAGACAACGCTTTTCAAAAGCAAATAATATTTAAGTAAAACTAGTGGTTACGTGTAGGACGTCAAATATTTATATTAAGAGCCAGTTTTTGACTTAGAGTCAAAACATCGAGTTTAATCTTAGCGGCAAACGATAATTAATTAATCTGAGAATAAATTTGAATGCAACAGCATATTTAAAAATGGCAACTTTTTATCAATCCACTTAGCATTTTATACAAAAGAAGAAGAAGAATTTACGAATTTATAAAAAGCTAATTAATTCTTATAATTATTTTATTAAGGTTTTCATATGTTTCAGAATCACTAAAGTCTTCATCTTTACTAGAATAATCCATTTTTCTGTTGTCTAAAAAAAAATTTCAACAGCTGCTGACATTTGATGATTAAGTTTAAACCACCAACATTGGCCGCTTAAACTGGCAAATAAAAGTAATTAATCCTCATCTTAAAAACTAAAAACACAGATTAAAGATGACTTAATCTCTAATCTCCATGTTAAAAACCCACCCTTAAAGATCAGCGGTAAAATTAATATTATTCTTTAAAATTAATTTTTGAGTAGTCGCTTATTTAATTTTGTTAACAACTTTAAACGCCCGAAGTTGGCGATTTAAACTTGCGACAGAACTGTCATAAGTACGAATAGCTGATTAAAAGAAATTATTACTTAAGGCTAAGGGTTTACACTATCACACAAGTCTTGCGTATTCCATAATACTTTGTGAGATAGAAATCTTATGAGTAGGGATGAGATTTTCATGCACTCGAAAATATGCGCTTAAAATATACACTAAAAAAATTCTAAATATGCACTTAAAACTTAAAAAGATTCCAAAAAAAACGTTTTTAATTTTACTAAAAACAAAATAATTTTCGTGGGAATACAAAATTTAATTTAAATGATTTTGTTATTCGTACTTTATTCCCAATTTTTATTATTTGATAAAAACACTGAAATTTATTGTTGATGGGATAAGCTATGCGCATTTCACTGGTTGCTTAGGCCAGATCATCAGGAAACTTCATCCATAAAGATTTTAGAAAAACTAAAGATATTTAACCAAATAAAACTGTTAAGCGTATAAGAATTACAGCAACAGTTCTACTTGTAACAATATTAAAGTTTAAACAAAATCAACAGTAATCAGTGAGGTTATCTCTCCTTACATTCCCCACTACAATTGATTGGAATTCTTCCAACATTAGCGGAAAAATAAACATAATACATCGGAAGACGGCGACGGCAATAGTCTGTCAGGTAATTATTGTTTTAGCCTATAAGCCATCAAGTCGGTTTTGAGAAAAACGATAAAATAGGTTTACAATCAATTTTCTCAAAAACTACTCGATAGATTTTAAACGCTCCCAATTGATTGCCTCTCATGTTTTTAACAAAACTATACATTTTCATGAATTTACATTTAATAAATCCAAAGTTTTAATGGATTTGTGTGCTCCATATCAAATTTTATTTCGTATTATGATGTGTTCTTTGACGTGGAGCAAAGTAAGTCTATGGCAAAAACCATGAAGTTGCCAGTTAATAGATATTTATAAGGACAGGTTGGTATGTCTTAGAATGGTAATCATTTCTAAACTCTCCTTTAAGCCTATAAGCTGCTGATGCAACATAATATGGAAAGAAAATATATTATGGTTTTTTAATTTTGCAATATTTATATTTTATTATCAATGTAACACAAAACACAGTTCTACTGTTATGATTAAAACAAATGTTTAATGAATACAAGATTTTGTACTTAAGCCTTTTTTGAGTAAACTTTAATAGTTATATATAAATATAAAAGTATCAAAAACTGAAAACTTTATGTAAATAAGATTTACTTAAAGTCTTATGCCCAATTTTCAGGATAGTATTTAAATCTATATTAAGTTAATTTTCATAACAAACTTAAATCGTATTTAAAACAGATTGGTTTTTTGAGTTTTATTTGAAAAGTCTTATTTAATTAAGATAAAAGTATGGTAGCACTACTAAATACAAAAAAAAAATATATAAAAAAGTGTAATTATCTACAAGGTGGTCTGAGAAAACAGCTGACTATTAATGCTTTGCCTGTTGCTGTTGTATTGGTTTGATATTGAGGCCACCTTGCTCAAATATTACAATGGAAACTTAAGTCGAAATTAAGTGTACCACATCGGTAACTTAAGTTTCACTTAAGTTTTTAGTGAAGAAGAGAATTTTGTATTTAAAACGATTTTAAAAATAAATGTGTTTTAATATCAATCCTGAAAATCGGCCATTAGGCCCTAATTCTGTAAAACGCAACCGAAACGCCAAAAATCACATTAAAAACAAAAACCATGTCAGAGATTTGTCATAATTTTGTTGTTGCTTTCTATAGAAATTCATACTGCGTTTTGAAATTTTCAACGCCACAAGATATGCAGCTTTTGAAATTTAAAAATTCAATATGAATTTCTGTGAAAACAACAGCAAAATAATGAAATATTTTTAATTTTGTTTTTGCTTTCAATGTAATTTTTAGCGTTGCGGTTGCGTTTTACAGAATTAGGGCCTTAGTAAATTTTTGAAATATTCTTTATCTTCAAATGGAAGAAATATTAGAAAAACTTTGATTTCTTTTTCTTTTCATTGGAAATAGTTAGTTAATAGATGCTGATTTTAATATTGTTAAGTTTTGAAATTGTATTTCTCTTACTGAATTTTTAAATTTAAATCGAAATTCGTCAGTTCGTCAGAGGTGCATTTTATATTTTGTGTTACTAACGCAAATCAATATTCAGCAATTAGTTTTGTTTTGGTGTCCACATTCTTCTCAAGTTTTACACTGTGTCCAATAAATTTGAACTATTGTGACGGCTTATTTTGACCTACTTTGTACATTATTCCAATGGCGCAAAGCAATAGTAAAGTATAATTTTGTTATGTTATCAATCGTTTTTTCCCCGAAGTTTTTCGATTCCCGGGAAAACGGGAAATTTTTTAAAATTTCCCGGGATCCCGGGATCCCGCTCCATATAAATAATACAAAGTAAATTTGTGTTTAATTAATGAAAATAACTTTTTTTTAAAAAAGCGTAAGGGAACTTGTTTACAAAGTAAGTAAAAGAAATGCCTAAATAATACAAAAATTAATTAAAGGTTGAAAGAGGAACTTGAATTATTATTACCTTACGATTTTATATGTAAATTTCGTATCATTATGCTCTAGATACAAGATAAAAAGATAACAATTTAATTCATAAAACAATAATAAAAACTCAAGTTATGAGATCAAAAAGTAAATTCATAAAATAGATAAAATATTTAAAATAAATAAGTTTTATAAGGAGGAAATACCATTAAGACACACTCAATGCGTTAAGAAAGTCGGCAAAGAGTATATGTCTTATTTTATTTACTTATTACCATGTTTCCGAAAAATTTCGTTCACTTTTTTACCGAGATTGGACAAATAGTTTAAAGGGCAAAAGTTTAAAACTGTTGCATATTTCTAATTCACAATCCGAAGTAATTTTTCTTTTTTATAAGCAACGTCTATATCAGTCAAATGTATGTCAAGGTTGATGCGAAAAATAGCATCAATCGGACTTCTTCTTACAAGATCCACCTGTAATCTTTTGGACAATGTGTTGTAAAATTGTATGTTGTAGTATCTTACACGTCTCACCTTATAAACATATCGTCATATCTCAAAATTTTTTATTAATTTTAAGTTAATTAAGCAAAGTGTTCCTTCATACTTTCTCATAACAAAAAATCGGTATTTTTTATCAAACTGAACCGAAGTTATGGCAAAATATATCTTTAAATCGGTACATTTAGAAAACTTTAATCACATTTAGCCAAGCTCGATTTTTTTTTTTTGTAGATATGACTTTGCTGCAATAAAGGAGCGATATTTTTGGATATCTCCTATTTTTAAGACTTGTCCATGGACAATTAAAATTTACTGCCTACATCTTATTTTGAATTTATGTTCTTTATTAACGTTTCAATTTACTAAATTTATTAATTATCAACTGTTGCACGGCACATTCTGCTTTTAGTGGATTTATTGCGTTAGTAGACATTGATTTAAGAACGTACTCACTTCTTGTTATTGATCTAATCGACAACCCATCAACAAATGCTAATTTTTAGAGAATGGAAAAATAAATTTCAAAGTATAAATAGCTTTTTTCTGAAACTATGAGGAACTTTTATTTCCCAGGATCCCGCTACAAAAATCCCGGGAAAACGGGAAATAAAATAATTGAAATTCCCGGGAATTCCCGGGACGGGAAAACCCTGGAAAAACCCTAGTTATCAATCTAATGTTCAATGAACCTAAAATATGTGGGTGTAGAAAAAGTCGATGCTGATTATCTCAAATTCTATACGTCATATCAAAAAAAGGATTATGGTATATGAAAGAGAACATGGATGTCATTTATAATCCATTCCTTACTAATTTTTTTAAAAAATGGCGTGTTGGCTAAACCTTTACATTTTTATTCATTTATTTGTGCATACATTTTTATCATGTTTTTTGTTTACAATTATGATGTGAACATGGCCAATTATTCAAAAACTATGGCAACATCAGAAAGAGAACGAGTATCAGAAATGGAGAGAGAAAGAAAGTCCGCAATGAAAATAAAATAGATTTTAATTTTATACCATTCCGCACTGCTGTTTTTTGCTTCAAAATCGTATGAAAAATCGCACCGCACCGTGACATAGTGTTCAGCCTCTTACTTGAGTTTTGACATGTCCCTGCAAATAATAGGACTAATCCAAACACGCGTGTAAAATCTAGGCCACAAGGGACCCACAAGGGGAAAAACATGGTATTTTTAACATTACGACGTCCTAGGGCATAAAAAGAATTTTGGATCAATGCAGAGATTTTCCAATATCTAAAATAGCTGCGATTAAGATCCGTTCAACTATTATGAACTACATCGGAAAATATTTTTCACCGGAAAGATCTAGAAGATGGAAATGCCTTGTTACTAAAAGTGAAAAACTGAGTAAGGCCCGTGTTCCATTATTACAACTTTACTTTAACCTACCAGGTAGGATAAACCTTAATTAACTTTATCGCTGACTTTAGGTTCAGGTAGACACTTTTTATAAGGCCGGTTAAAGTCTACTTTTAGCTTTCGATAAGTCATGAAAACGGGCCTAAGAAATAAACGGGAGAAAATTATTTTTTAAGGTTTTAAAGACATTCTTATTCTTCAGATTTTGAGTTCCAAAATATTGGTATAAAATTTGTTTTTGTCACACTGACTAAATATTTACACTAAAGTGTTAAATGAACATTTATTAATCCCCTAAAGAACACATTCAAATTCACATAACAGACAACAGACAAACAAATTATATTAGACAAATATTATAAAACATCTGTTAAAAAAAACAATATGATGGGAAATTAATACTCCTCTAAAAGAAAAACTAATAAATACGGAAGTTACTTCCCCCGCCTATTCACCACTAAAAACAACAAATAAATAAAACTAAAAATATCTCGAAAATTAATCTACTACTCACCCATCAATCAATCAAACAATAATAAATCACAAAGACGAGAAACAAGAACCAAAATGTACTCGAAATCAAATGAAATGCTACAAATTCCTTTTTGTCAAAACATCAACAACAATTAGTCGAATTGTGAGAAGGCATTTGCACAAGCCAGACACATTTTACAGTTTGCTAACAATTCCGCTCCACAACAGCGCACTCCATATGGTTGGAGTGAAAAAAGAAAATCATTTACATATTTGGATCTTTTTGGAGAAAGCATGTGCATTGTGTTTTAAAATTGCTTGAGGTTAAACAAATATGACATGAAGTAATGGATCTTTTAGTTTTCAACTAGAGGTGTTCTATGTCTTGTGAAGATTTCATCATGTGATCGTGAGGAGCAACACAAACAAATCATCATCACCATCATGGCCATTGTTGAATGGTTGACTAAATGGCTGGGCTTGTTGGCTGGCAGACTGACTGTATATTATTTTTCTTCTTTGTAAAAAAAAATCAAATGGAAAGCAAGCTTTTCAAACCATAAACCGTCAGAATGTCTGTCATTTTCGGAGAACATTCTTTTTGTTTTTGGTAGTAATAAATCAGGCAATTTGCAGTTGGTTAGTAGAAGTCTAGTCAATTTGTATAGATATTTTGTTTGTTTTAATTTTTATATCTGTGGCATTTTGAAAAACATCTTAAGTCGAGATAAGATAGCAGAAAAGTTAAAAAAAAACTCGTTGAAAAAATCATTTTTAACAAATAATAAAATAAACCAAAATTAAAGAAAAATTTCATTTGTAACACAAAATTTTAAAAACGTAAACAAAAATGTTTTTTAAATGAAAATTCGTATGATTAACATCATTTTTTTCAACATTTTTAATTTGACTTAAGATGTTTTGTCAAAATGCCACAGATATGTACATATGTTGGTAATGAACCAGATATTAAAAAGAGCGTAATGTTAACTGCATTTTACCCATTTTCCTTTTTTAAGAGAAGACCATGTGTAATTTTATCTTATTTCCTTAAAATTCTTAGCCATAAAGCAATAACAGTGTTTTTCGCACTTCAGCCCGCTTTGGCATGTACATATTGATAATTTTAAGACCAAGGCCCTTTCATTTTAATTTCCAAAACGATAATTCTAGATAAAATAACATTCAATTCAGTTCTATACAAATGTATAAATGACCCCATTTATGTACATACATTTCTATAATATAAATAGGCATTGAATTCTCTTAGTATCCCTTTAACATTCATATTGACGATGCCCTAACATCTGACTTGTGACATAAATGTTAACACAAATGGCATCAATGATGCAAAAAGTGACATCAATCCATTGACGAACGCCTGCATAAAATATTGTCATATTTGATTTTATAATAAAAAATGTGTGGTGTTCGGTTTTACTCGGACACCTAGGGAATTCGAGAGCGAGGTGTTCGGGCAAATACGACTAACTACTCGGGCACCAACGGAAAGCGAGAGAGTGGTGTTGGGATAAATACGCCTAAATACAGGTTCGGTTTTACGCGGGCACTTACCGAATTCGAGACCGAGGTGTTCGGGTAAATACGACTAACTACTTCATATAAATACGACTCAGTGATGTTAACTTTTATTTTTTCATTACCTTACCGCCCTCTAAAAATTACCGTTTTTGAGAAGAAATTACCCTACGCAAAGATTTATAATCAAAACATTAATGTGCTGTTTCTAAATGACAGGCAATTGATTGTTTCGTTTGTTAACAGAACATAAGGGCCATTTTTATAAACCATTAATTTAAATATAAATAGTGTGTTAAGAAAAATCTGAATGTTAATGTTTATCTTAAAAGTTGAAAAGGCATATGTCTTAAAATATTTACAAGAAATATATATGACTGCTGTGGGCTACCGCTTATAATTTAGATTTCTACTGTACAGTTATGACGAATAATGAACACAGCATTACAATTTTTATTTTGCTTGAAACACAACAATATTTGTTTTAAACAATTGCAAAATATTATTTAGGACATTATGACGTTATGACTGGATAGCACACCTTGTGAATTCCCAAATTGTAATTTTTATGGATAAGGTAGTAAAATAATTTTGAATTTGATCCGTACTTAAAATAATCCGAAAATAAAAGTTAAATTTATAAAATTGCGGTCATTTCATATGTTTAAGAATTGCTGATTTTTAAACAAGCAAAAGGTTAAATATAAAATGAATAATACTCAAGAGAAATTTCATTTTTCTTATTTTGCACTTATCGGTGTTACAAAAACATTTATAGAAACATAATGATATTAATTTGTTTGTTATAATATTTATCTATGCATTTTAAAATTGAAAATCACCTCTCAAAAGTTAAAACTACATATGTAAGTACCAAAAATACCAAAAATCCAAATTTCTTTAAATAACCGTATTTTAAATAAAATTACCTTGCTACCTTTTGCGGCCCAAAATTACCCTAAAAAAGGGTAATTACCGTACGGTTAACACCACTGATACGACTAGATACAACAAACTACGACAAGTGCTAACTACGAAGAGTAAATACTGGGGTTAGTATCAATATCTACTCTCTTTGCTTCGAACAAACTTATTCAAACATAAAATAAACCACATGAGAATTATAAAGCAAAAAGTTATTTTAGTAAAGAAAATACAAATACAAACAGTAGGTGTTCATAGTGGTAAGTAAAATAGTAAGGGTATTCACGGTGTTGGGTTACTCATATTTCATAATGTTAGGATTACATTTTTCTTTAATTTCCTAAGCTAATCCCGCGAAGCTTTTATGCTTGTCTGCAGGAAAGAAACCAGAGTCTCTGGCGGGATCGAACCCGCAACCCCGGCGCTAATAGACTAGCTCCCTACCAGCTAGCCTACCGGGGCACTCAATGTATATGTAGGGCAAGTTTGTAACGGCATGTTACAATTTATGAAGAATAAAAACTGGGAATTTAGCACAACAAACAAAATCTTATTCATTAATTAAAAAAGATTATTTAATACAATTTAATTTTTGACACAAAAAACAACAACAACAATTTTAACGAATACATTCCGTGCAATTTCTGTCCATACGGAAAACAAGTACTTTACATTGATAATCATGTTCCTTTTGATTATTGTTGTTGTTGTTTTTAATTACTCAATTCAAAATTATTTTGTTGCTGTTGTTTTTTTTTCTCTGTTCATTTTTCTAATTCGAATGTGTTTTACAAGAATTAATCGTACTTTTGCAGGTTTTTTTTAAATGAAAGCCGTGTGTTTTATTTCAAGTTATTTGAACTGTTTAAGAAAACAATATTACTACATCCTCCGAAACCAATAGCAACAACAACTATAAAACTTATGCTCCCAATGAGGAGTAAGTATATCTCGTAAATTTGTCTCTTTTTTTTTTTTTTTAAATGATCTTTTTTCAAAAATGTTATGGTGTGTAAATGATATTTTACAAGATTGTTATTTGGTTTGTAATTGACGTTGTAATTGAGAGGGATATAAATTAGGGAAATTAGTAAAATATCTTCTTATTAATTCACTTGTGAAAGCACAGAAGTTATTAATATTCCGCATTGAATTTAGTTTTACTGAATTGAGTTTTACTGAATTTTAATGTGACAAAATAGTTAAACTTTGTAGTTTTGGTACCCACACCGCAAAAGTGGAGAGTATATACTGGTTCTTGGCCCACCTGATAGTATAGCGATCCATGTACTCCTTGTGCGCAGGCAGAGTACAGGTCACAATTTTAAAGATAATTTGATGAAATTTTATACATCGGTAACGTATGTATTGTAAGAATCGGTCCGTTGGACATTATACAAACTTCTTTCCAGAATAGTAATTAATATGTATTATTAGGGATGAGATTTTCATGCATTAAAAAATCGAAAATATGCGCTTAAAATATTTATTTAAAAATCCAAAATATGAAATAAAAAAATAAAAAATATGCGCAAAAAACTTAAAAAATTCTACTAAAATTAGTTTTTTAATTTTACTAAATTTTACAAATTTACTATGAAAATTATCCTTAATAAACGTTTGTTAAATTTAATAATCGTTTGTGAATACGGGAGTAAAAATTTATTTTTGTTTTTTGGGCTATAGAATTGTGAAGCATCTAGCCAGGCCACCATCTTGTTACCACTGTCTGCGGTGGAAAGGGAATCAAGGGATACATTTCATTAATAATTCCAACATTATCGAATTGGCTTCTAATTTCCTCTGCAACACGGTATAACCCATGTGCCAAGCAAGTAAAATGTAACAGTTTTGGTTAAAATATTTTAAGCCCATTGGAAACTTTAACCATGTAAGCTGCTGGATCGGTTTAAAATAAAAGGATCTTTCGTAGAAATCTTGAAAATCTTGTTTTCAAAGCAGAGCTCCAAAAGAATTTAATTATTAATTTAAAATTTTTTTTTGGAAATTTTTTTGTGTTTATTTAAAATTTTTTTTAAAAACTTTTTTTATATATTTATGTCAAAATATGCAAAAATATGCATTTTAAACCTAAATATGCAAAAATATGCATTTTAAACCTAAATATGCAAAAATATGCATTTTCGCCAAAATATGCCAATATGCAAAAACAAATCGGTGCCATTATAACGCAAATTTAATGATTCGGAAAAATAATTGGCCCACAAAGTTTTTAGACCATCGACAAAAAACATGGATTTGCATGGACATCGCATCCCTAGTTATTATGTTTGTTTAAGATTAAATCTGATCACAAAATATATTTTTGGAACATAATTAGTCTTAATAATTTTTTTAAGTACCTCCCTTTAGCTGCCATAGAAATGTCACTTACGATAAAAGCTTAAAAAGCCATAGCAAAAGTGCGGTTAGACCCATTTATAGTTATAAAAAATATATAATGAAACTTATAGATAATAACACAAGGGAACAAACTTGAACTGTTTTTGTCTTGACTGGAAGTTTGATGCAATTTGTTTAACTAATTTGAGATCGCTGATTTCCAATCTAATCTCCGTTTTTCTCAATCAGCTTGCACTAATCGTATTTTTTACATTTTTCAAAAAAATGTTTCCTTTTTTTAAAGATGTAATTGTTAGTTTTGAAAAACAACACAATCAAATTTTTGGGAAATCACCAAAAAAATGGCTAAGTAATGGTTGTTTACGTAAACAAAAAATCGATGAACGCGTTTCGCTTCATTAAAAAATGTTATTTTTGTATGGAAATCGCGGTTTTTATCAATTCTGTTTTCTCAAGAAATTGTGAACAAAATCAAAAGTTGTGCACCGATTACAATGAAATAAAGCTCATTTGATTCGAAATATGTTAAACTAAATGTTTCTAAACTAAAACTGTGATTTTTGTCGCATTTTTATTTTTTATGAATTTTTAAGGCACAACAATTTTCTTTTTATTTCTTTTAAACTGTTCTGTTTTTCAAAACTTTAACGATATCTATGAAACTACTGAGCAAATTAAAAACTAATGTAAGCACGGCTTAAAGATAATATCGATGCCGAGTTTTGAATGTTTTTCTAACTTAATATGGTAACTTGTTTTCAAGTTATTCCAATATATGTAGCGGAAGAGCCTTAACTTTGGACATAACGGTATATCGCGAAAAGTCGATCCAATAGAAAAAAACTGAAAGTCCAGTTTTTGGATTCAGCATTCGAAATTACCTTAAAAACAACATTAAGTTATTAATCAACAAAAACCATGTTCCCTTGTGTAATAGAAAAGGGTTATAAAGCCTTTATTCTAAGGACTAGCTAAAATCATTACCAGATTTCGACTATTTTCAATACAACATCGCAATTGCCTCTTTTGTGTGGCATTGGAAAAAGGTTTTAAAATTGCCTTCAGTAGAGCGCACACAGGGACGCATCACATTAGTCTGTACGTGTGTGAAAAGTATTATTATCTGTTGCACGCACTTTTACCTGTCAGCAGCATCTATAGCGTTTATTGTTACTACACTCGAAAATTTTTTGTAAGTGAAAAAAATCAAGTGATGGTCCCCCCGTTTTCCCTTGCAATAAATAGAGCCTATTTTTCTTAGGTAGTACACCTTATTCTGAAACTCCCACATGCAAATGACATTTTTTTGACAAAATTACAAAATACTTGTGTTCACCACTGATGTATACTTAAACTTTAAACTGCTACGAAAAATTATAAAAAAGGGGAATTCCGTAACTAAATTGTAACTAACAGAACCGCAATAGCAAAATTTTTCATTCAGTGCCGTCGTCTTTCAAAATATTTGTGTGAACGAAAATATTTAGAAAGGGCAATTCCGTAACTACATTGGGTTAAAAACTGACATCAAAAATCCCGTCTAATAAGTTTTAAGCGAATTCGATAGAGTTTTTTTAAAATTGTACGCCATATTGAATCCACTATTTTGAATTTTAAAAAACAGACATGAGATTCGTAATCAGCGACCCCAAAAAATACCGTGCAATAAGTTTTAATTGAATTCGATTAATTTTTTAAAAATTGTCCGCCATATTGGATCCGCCATTTTAAATTTTTAATAACTGACATCAGATTCGTTTTATTTAAATTTATTGAACCCATATGAAGTAAATAATTTTGTCGCACCAAATTTTCAATTTGTCCCTGTGTGGAGCGTTGTGAACAGTACTAACCACAGCGGTTAAGCCTTCAATTTTCTTAGTCATCGTCCTGACTTGCAATTTTCGTTGCCGCAATTTTTTTAAATGCTGCTTTAAAATTGCACTAGTGTCCAGATTAGGAAATTCTAGGGTTGCAATTTTTCTATTTTTACTTTGTTCGTTTTATATTTTATACATATGTAAATACAAATACACCTACAGCCAACTTCAAGTTAAAAAGTGTGAGAATTACAGAACACAACAGAATTGCAGAGTACATGAAACTGAATACCCCTCCCCAATCTTCTCAACCCTATAAAACAATTACTAAAGAATTTCTGCAACTTGATTGTGAACACAGTTTTAGCGCCTTTTTTGGGTATAAACTAGTAATATTCAAAAAAAAAATATAAAGCGACAACAGATCCCTCGGTAGGTAGTCCATGAAGCCCATTATAGAATCGGAAATAGCACATCCTTTTTCCATGTTTTAAACTTTATAAAACCGAATATTATTAAAAAAGAAATCTTGCTATGGTTCAACAAGCATCTTCTTTCATCTGCGGTAGGTTCATTAGATCATAAAATTCTTTGTCAATAAAGCGTCAAAACATCTTCCTTAACTGTTGCGATAAAATGATCAAAAAGCAAAGAACTGAAAACAAAAATTAAATCCCTTTTGCAAAAGATCACAACCACCACAACGAATCAAAAATACTTGCATCAAAAGTATCAAACCCAAAGCCTATTGAAACTCAAACCCCCTGTAATTAAACAATAAAATAAAAAATTGTTCGAAAACAAAAACACACACAGCTACTTAATCCATCTTGCAATAACAATTGCTCAATTGTTTTCAAAATCATGTTGTAAGTATCTTAAATGGGCTGAGAGTATCTAAACAAAACTTTAATGCACAAACAAAAGACCTTTAAATTGAAAAAGAATTGAAGACAACTGACTGGCGGGTATAACTCGACTCGATAAACTCATATTCGCAACTGTTAAATAATTTCAATGTTTCATATTGTTCTCCTATGTGATTTACTCTGCGCTCTATTTTATTCAAAAGATACAAAATCTTTTGGATGCAAGGCTGCCGTTATATGGCCCTAAGCAAAAACAATTTACAAACTGCCGGATAAAAAAAAACTCAAACAAAATTAAAAAAAAGTGAGCAAAAGATAAAAAAAATGTTGAGCTGGCAAATTTGGGCTTCATAATCGTACCAAAGCAACGAGTACACAAGCAATTGAATCGAATAAATACCCAACGGCTGATAACTTAATCGTTTACTGTTACTCTTAACAATTACTTTGGGCAGTGAAAATGAATGTTCTCTATCTACTCGATACATAAACCCAAGTGTATGTACTATGTGAATGTCTCTTTTTCCAATTTTCGCATTGAATATGTGCTGTGTGGGATTCCTTTTGTTTTCAGTTTTCATAAGGATTTAAAAAAAACACAACACAGCACATCACATCGCATTTGTTGCAGTGCCACATTGTTTTCCCTCGTTGCAATTCAATTGAGTTGGATTCGAATTGAATTGTATTTCTGTTTTCCCATGAAATTGCGTTAAATTGCAAAGAATAATAATGAAATTGTGCGTAAGACAAAATCAATTTTTTTATAAAATTCTCGTACATTTTTTTGCACTTTTCTCTGGGGGAGTCCTGTCAATCAAATAGGGGATTTTTATTCTTTTGTCTGATAAAGTGAGAATAAGAATTTATGTAATCAACACCTGTTAAGAATCCTTATTTAATTGAGAAAGGATTTATTTATTTTGTACACGATGTGTGTTTGGGTTATTAATAAATGTTTTCAATAATTGTGGGGATTGTTAAAGAATTTAAAAGACAGTATTGCGCAAATATAAACCTGCCTTTCAAGCAGTCTTAGTTTATTTCAGTTAAATTAAACAATAAATCTTTAAGAAATCAAAATTGTTTTTTTACTATCAAAATGGTTTTTTGGGAATACAAAAATTTTTAATTTACAAGATTTTGTTTGTCGTTTTATTCTTGATAAAAACACTGAAATTTATTGTTGAAGGAAAAAGCTATTCCGCATTTCTCTGGTTGCTTAGGCCAAATCGTCAGGACGCTTTATTTAAAGATTTTAGAAAAACTGAAGATATTAAAAAAAATAAAACTGTTAAGCAAATAAGAATTATAAGCAGTTATGGGCACCACTACATTGAAAGCTTTGCATGTGTAACATTGTATTGGTTTGTTTACTTTTGCATTTGTTGGTTTTATGCTCTTTGTTTCTGTATGTGTATACACATCGTTAGCTCTTTTTGCATTTGGCCATACATGATTATAAGCAACAGCTTTACTTGTAACAATGTCAAAGCTTGAACAAAAACCACAACAATAAACAGTGTGTTTATCTCTTCATACATTCCCCACTTGTATCTCAGATTTAAAGAACGCAAGTTTCATATACCGATATGCTGCACGAACAGCCTAAAAGGGTGAAACTTTAACATCTCCTAAAATAAAATTCCATTGTGATGTTTCAAAACGCAGACATACGTTGGACTATGGAGAAACAATATTAACAATTGCCGTATTCACAAAACCCCTTTTGATCGTTGTATCTATTGTATGTTGTTTTAAAATAAATTTTTCAAAATTGCTTTTTTATACAACATACAATCAAAACAACGATACAAGGGGTTTTGTGAATACGTCAAATATATCTGTGGTCTTTTAATTGGTTGGAATTCTTCCAACAATATTTGTACACCAATACCCCGGTTTGCGTCACTAATTGGGACCGTAAAAACTCGTCGACGCAAACCGAAGCACGATTTTTCATACATTTGTTTTGATTTTCATTTAATTGCTTCCGATAATTCATAATAAATTTTGATTTGATTGACTTTAAAGCTGATAATTTAATTTTAGATTTTCAAATAACGATGTTCTTGTTTCAACAAATTTCTTAATTTTATCAGCGTCACTGGAACAGCAAATGGATGTTGTTGTCAACAGCCTTTTCCGCTGATTTAGAACGCTTCAAATTGCCCAGGTTTTTATGGGTAAGTTTATTTGCTTTTGCTGCAAAATGTTTAAATTGAATTTATCTTCAGCAAATCTTATTTGAAATCAGTTGCAATCAGCAGACAACCTTTACAAACATATTTGCATAAGACTTCAACGGGAAATCCGCTTTTTCTGTTAAAGCTTTGTACAAACATTTGTATATTAACGACGCAAACCGAAGCACCAGCGACGCAACTTCGAAGACATGCGACGCAAAGTGAAACAAAAACGACGCAACTTCTAAATCACAGAAATTTTAAAAATACGCATTTTCGAAAACGACTCAAACCAGGGTATTGGTGTAAGAAGTTTTAAATACTTTAATTATTTAGATTACCTCATTTCTGATACAGTTACAAGTCGTAATTTATATAAGCACCGTGCGGTTCTATCATTGAATTTAGTATGATTATATTAAATGGATCATCAATTCGTTAATACTCAATCATAATGACTCCCGAAAAATCACATTTATGCAGCTAAAACGCTTACAAATATTTATATTGTGATAAATATTCTTCAAAATTAGTCGTACGACTATAATGAAATCACACTGCTAAATTTAAGGATGAGTATGTGACTAGAAATTTTTGTCCATTTCCGACAAAATTATATTCTTGGTGGAAAATGTTAAAAAATTCATTCTTACAAATTTTTGACTTTCCGGAATTTTTGTAATTATCCCTTGCGCTTTTATCGAACACGTTTTCAAATTTTTTTTGTTTTTGATTTATTAAAAAATATGCTTGCAATGGCAAAAGCGTAGGTTTATATGCCAGGAATAAAAAATATGTTTGTTATTCCTTCACATACAGTTGCTTTCCATAAAAGGGAGTTGCTCCAATGATTGCACACAACGACCTATACCGCCGTATACACAGAAAAAATGATTGCCGAATTATTTTCAAACAAAAGCTTGTTTCATTTTTTTTTTAATTTCTACAAATTTTTTTACTGATTCAATTAATATTTTTGTTTGATTTTTATTTAACCAACAAAAATGTTGATGTGAAATATAAGAACAACAACACAAAACACATACGGTCAATTTTTGGACGCTTTAAAAAAGTACAACAAGAAGAAAGATGATAGAATAGCGCGACGAGGTTATTAGTAAAACAAAAACAAGAGCAGGTACAAATTGTTTCCCTCTTTTTAAACAACAGAAGCAACAACAACATTATAAGAAACAAAATAAATTTTTGGTTGGTTTCAAAGTTGGTAAAAAAGAATGAAAAACAAAATCCCGTATTCAATTTTTTAAAACTGTTTGGTTAAATACATCAAATACAAAGACAGAATGATGACGAAAAACATATCGAGTCGGTCTGTTGCCGTTTTTGGTTACATTTCTTCTTCTTTAGCCAAGGAAAGGATACAGCAACAGTGAGTGATGAATAAAAACATTGTGTGCATAAAAAAGACTTCGTTCAAAAATTATTCAAACAAAAAATGTGTCTCAAAGCCAGCCGCGCTCTGCTCTGTGTCTGCCTTCATCTTCTCCTTCAGTGATAGCTTGGGTGCAAAAACTTTTTGTTTTATTCAGCAAAATTATTTGTTTGAAATTTATATGAATTTCAGTAAACTTTTTGTTTGATTCTGTAAAATTATTTGTTTGAAAAAATCAGTGTTTTTTTTTCAGTAAACAAAATGCAAATAAATTGTTTGAATATGCGAATTTGTTTGTAGGACTGAATTCAGACAAAAAATGTTTTGATTCTACAAATTGTTTGTTTGAATTGGAAAAATAATTTTTTCTGTGTAGGGAGATTGAAATCCTGAAGTCACTCCACAGATAATCTCCAATTGAGTTTTGATTGGTCTTTCACCAGTAGCTAGCAATTTTTTTGACTGGTACTCTACCATTAGTTGAAGAGTTTTAAATGGTCCTCCACCAATATCTACATATCAATTTAAGTCCAAAATCGTTGTCCGCTTATTTCCACATTGCCTTCGCAAGTTTAAACGAACGCATGTAGTTAATGTTGAGACATGAAAACCCGTAACAAATTACAGCTTTACGACGCCGCACATTAGCCAATTCGGTGAAACGCAAAACGGACAAAAGACAGACAAACAAGAACGACCTGGGGCCTAATTCTGGCATTCGTAATCGAGTTATTTCTCGATTCGAAAGCAATTTATTATCCAATTATTTCAGTTTATACTAAACGAATCGGAATTATTTTTTCAGTGTTATAAAGCATTAATTTGAGTTTCACAATACACTGAAAAAATAATTTATATTCGTTAAGTATCGACTGAAATAAAATTGCTTTCGAATCGCGAAAGTACTCGATCACGAATGCCAGAATTAGGCCCCTGATTGCCCTTAAAATTTATGACAAAGAGCGCAAGCTGCTTCCCCGCCCGGAGCAGTTTTACGAATGTATTTTTTCGTATTTTTAAGTTTAGTTTTCTCTAAAATTCTTCAAATTTTATGAAAAAAGTAATTGTCTGTAAAATCTCTGATCTTATATGGTAAACAAATGAAAAAACGCTTGTATAAAATGTTAAATATTGTAGTTGGAACGCCAGGTTCATAATATACAATAAATATTAATTGCTTTGACCTAACAAAATTTGTTAGAGATAATAATGAATTGGGAATTGAAAAGTCTAGAAGCAGTAAATTCTTTTTAGAAATGATCTTAATAAAAATATATTTTATCTAGTTCTTAAATAATAATTTAAGAACGCTTTTTTTAAGAACAAAAAGTATAAAAATTGAAGAACTTTCAACATAATTCATAGAAGTTATCAAAATCTGAATATATTTATAATTTTTTAATAAATATATGATGATCCAATGAGGACCCATTAAGACATAAAGGCGCAGGCAAATCGTGGTACTAAAAATAGAAAAAGATTAACTTTGAATTAGTCTTAAACGTTAATTTCAATAAACTATGTTCACACTTGGGTTCTTAAACGCGTTTAAGCAACTCGAACGTGATCAAGCTCTAATCACATCAAAATCGAGATAATTTACCATAAATTGAAGTGATTTGTGAGAATAATCTTCTGATAACTTTATAAAAGTATTTTTATCCATTTTTAATACTGTTGTGTTTTTTTTTCTTAATCATCTTTCATTTTAATCATCTCAAATGAAATGTGAACGGCTTTGATTAACTTAATAAACAGTTTGCTTAAACGCGTTTATAGACTCAAGTGTGAACATTAGGGCGTGTCGATTTTTTTTTTAAAAATCGTATAGCAAAAACGTAATCTACATAAAATTCTAAGAAAATTCTCCAAAGAAACCATGGGTCTAAAACAAAATCCTAATCCGCGCCTCTCGACTTGAAAATTTGGCTGCCCGCCTTGGAAAAAAATTTTTTTTGAAAAAATAGCTTTTTCCAAAAAGAAATCGAATTTTTTTAATAAAATGGTTTAGTAGGGTTATTCTTTTGCACTTTATATTTTTTTACAATCAAAATTTTTTTTACATTGAAAAGATTTTCAACCAAGTAAAAAAATTTTCAAGTCGAGAGGCGCGGACTAGGATTTTGTTTTAGATCCATGGTTTCTTCGGAGAATTTTCGTAGAATTTTATGTAGATTACGTTTTTGCTATACGATTTTAAATTTTTTTTTCATCCATACAAATCGACCCGCCCTAGTGAACATAGCATTACAAATGAAATTGCAATCTTATATTTCTACACAAATTAAAAATTTAAACCAGCTACGAAATAAACATAATTTTGGCTTTTCTAAAATCCTTGGAAAAGGTTTCCTGATGAGCTGGCCAAAGCAACCAGTGAAATGCGCATAGAAGCTAGCTTTCCCTCAACAATAAATTTCAGTGATTTTCCAGAAAATCATGGAAATATTAGAAAATATAACTGTTCTAATTTTAGAAAAGTCGTTGTGTTGAATTACTAGAAATTTTTACTTAAATAAATTTTTTTTTTTTAAATTTTTTTTTTGGATAGGGCATGTGAGAGAAACAAATTTCAAATTGACTAAAAATAACTTCTACATGCATACTCAAAACGTTTTCTGTAAAGTATTCATATGTATTCCCTGCATACGCATATACGTTACCACTACACTTATAGAAAGAAAATGCATAATATAAAAAATGTTTAACCCACTATTGATAACAGTTTGATATTAAACATAATCCACCCGATTAAAAAACTATCTCTTAAGGCAAAGAATATAAGTTAACATTTACGCATGCTTTTTGTAATCCATAAAAACATATATTTTTGGCGAATTTTTAAAAACTTGAATATCCGAGGCTACCAATTTTCGAGGACCACAAGTCACTATTACGACTCTCTATGGACCCGTTTTCTTTGAAATCATCTCAATAGCTGCCCGGCTTTGATAGTTTCAAGATTTGCATCCGTTGCGGTATTATTTTTTAAGAAAAGCGTTCGTAAACCTTTGTGTTATATTTTAGTAAAATAAAAAGAGCAAACAAATATTACGAAAAATTTCATTAAAATGAAAAAAGTGGGCAACAGACAGTTCCAAACAGTTGCAAAAGTACATATGGGGATAAAGACACCTTCAGCTTTTTAATGATACTAAAATGTCTTTAACCCCTTTTGACCCTAAAAAGTTATATTCCCCAGAATTTCGGATAAGGTATTAATGATACGGAGATGTAACGAACCATTTCTTAAAGACTACTATCCCACTAATGTTTTAAAAAAAATGTTTGACCCAGTATTGATATCAGTTTGCGAGAAATCATAATTTAATTCTGATCAAAATTATAAAAATTGAATTTTTTTCTAAAACGCAAATTGCTATCGAAAAGCGAGTTGAGTTTGTGGCGAAATTCAAAATGGGTATACCGGTAAAAAAAATTATGTGATAACCAAGATGGAAGATCGTTCATTTGTTAAAATATTTGCAGAAAATCCAGTAGCCAGCCCATTTAAAGTTGCTGTAGAGACAGAAAACATAATTAGAAAACAAGTCAGTGAATTTACAATGCGGATGAATTTAAACCAATTTGATACGTCGCACTGTGGCTGATAATTGAATTTCATCGGTCAAAAGTCCAATATTTTGCTATCGCCGATTTGAAAAATTTTAATGCCATTCGATATCAAACATATTAGAACTAATGTATCCAAGAAACTGCATCAAAATATTGGTAATTGTGGGTGTGACATGCTGCTGGAAACAAATATTTCATGTTATTTGTGCAAACATTTCTTCCAACTTAGTTTCATATGACCAGAAAAAATGTGATGCAATTTTGTGATAAACGGTCCATAATTTTCCTTTGATTCCATATTAAGCAAACTTCAAAAATTCACTGTAAACTCTTAAACTTATTTTACCGCTGTATTGAAATTTATGGTTTTTAATACCAGATATCACTCTGCAGAATTTGGGTTCATAACCTACCATGGCTTCAATATATTTTGCGCTCCCGAAAATCATTTAAGCTCGGCTCAAGCTAGTAAAAATTGCTATAAATAGCATAAAACTTTCTGATGGTCGGTCAATAATTTAATACAGGTCTAAACCGCAACCAATTTTAATGCTGACGTCTGTTTTTATAAAGAATAACTAATAATAAAAAGATATCACTTCTGAAATATTCCAACTGTCGGTGGAGGGTACCAAAGATTCGGCACAGCAGAATATTGCACTCTAACTTGTTTGTGTTAATTTCGTTGCTGGTTAACATTATTAATTTGTTTTTTATTAAATAAGAATATCATTTACTTACTTTCCTCGCACAAAATGTTCGCTGATCATTGTGGTTACTAATTTACCTCGAGTTTTATAAATTTTCCAAGAAACACAGCAAAATATTAGAAAATTTATTACCAAAATTGTCACAACAACTGGCGCAAAATATATATCCAAATATAAAGTAAGATAAGCTAAAAAAAACCCACGATATAAAAAAAACAACCAAATCGAAATACAAAATTATCATAATTTAAACTTACTTGTCATTACGCAGGACTTTGATTGCTCGTATTTGTAACAATTTTTGTAAATAAACGCAAAATTTCTCCACACAGTGGGAACAGTAGTCAAGGCAGCCATACCCCAAGCATACAGAGAATAAAAACAAAATCGTATTTTCTTTTCATAAGAATTTAGTTCTTCATATGATGCACTGAAGTTATTCCACGCATCAAAACCTAAAATGTTAATCCAGTAGATAATGGCCATGTTAAAGAAGAAATGAGTAAATCCTGCAGAAAAAGTTGAACACATATTATTTGGATTATTACGAGCTGAAGTTAAAATATTCCAACTAACCCATTAAAATGTAAACTAAATTCGGAAAACGATATTTGATTAGGAACATGTGGGGTATTATGAAATAAAAACTATTTGCTGTAATCACCGAAATCAAATAGCAAATGAAACATTTTCCCTGTAGATTTGTATGCAGGGGCTTTAGAATTATGAAGACGATTAATGTTGGTATCAGTAGAAAGTCTGAAAAGAAGTAAACTAAAGAGAAATAACGGCTGGTTATAAAATAACTGTATGTGGTGGCATAAATATTCTGAAATAACTTCATCAATCTAAATTATATTAAAACTGTATTATAATCAGTGTTCGAAAATATAAGTACAGTAAATTATTAAGCGTTCGGCTCACAAATCTAAGAACGATATCTATTTTTTAGTGTTTGTGTAGACGAACACACCCCTAATACCGTTCGTAATTATTTTCAAGAAACGGCCGAACATTTAAAAAAAAACAGAACAATTGTAGTGATACTTTAGAGAAACATTAAATGTTAACGTTCTATAATGTTTCTTTTTTCATTGTTAAAGAAATGAACTAACAAAAAATTTTAGCAACGACCGCATCACGAACAGCTTGCGTATGTATTGTGTATATGTTTTGTTTGTGTAATATTATTTTGCTGGCTTTTGGTTTTTTTCGTATGTGTATTTTGTTTTTGTACAAAATATTTGGTTTTTTTTTTGGCAGCCAAAATTGACAAACATTAGCTGCGTTCGTTTACCCCAAAATTTGCGCAAATTTGTACTGGATTTTACTGAAATGCGTTCGCGTACACATAAATTTGTAAAATTTTCATATAACTCACCTACTGGATTTTACTGGGATTTTACTGGAAAAGTAAACGAACGCACATATTAATGAGACGAACCGAACACAATGAAGTTTGTGGATTTTTTAAAAAACCCGAACGGAATAAAATGTTTTCAATTTTTGTTGAGTTTGATAAAAACAACATTATATTTGTCTTCGAAAGATGACTAACAGGGAAACGTTATGTTAATGATTTTCTACACAAACACTATTAGCGTTTGTGTATTCCACAAATCTACCGAACCGAGCACTAAGGAGCGATCTTTAGTGTTTATTTTCGAATACTGATTATAATACATATTTACTTATCATTCACATAAGAAATTTCGAATCAACAATTGCTTTAATAATCTGGTAACGTTTTTACCTTTTAACAAAGTAAAATAGCCGAAACGCTCCATCGTTAGTTAGAATATTTCAGAAGGCTTTATATGGCTTTAACGGTAAAAAATGTCCAAGTATTAAGTTATATTAAGTTACATTCCGAGAGTACGCGTTACATCCGACCTACATATGTTTTATAATGTTCCGATTTCTATGCTTTTTGTTCTAGTCATATAAACTTAATTGTATCTAGTTGCGGTAATATATCATTATTCGTTGCCTGTATCCACACAGGATGCAACAATAAGAGGTAAAATATCCCCAAGATATTCCCTGCATACCTTAAGGAGCACTACTTTCCTTGGATCTTCGCATGATCCAAGGAAATACTATTTTTATCAAATAAACGCTAAGGCCACTACAGTGTTTTGTAGGCATAGATTTTGGCGACCAAGACAGTTGTAGAAGATTTGAATTTAAGGTTCGCTTTTACAAAAGCGAAGTTTTGTTCCAATTTTTTTTAAAATATTAATATCGAGTAAAAGTAATTTTTAAGAACGATATTTCCACGTTAGCTTTAGTTAAATATGTAGATAAAAAACAGTGTTTGAAAACTTACAACAGAAATGTAAAAGTATAAACTTTTATGGTGTTGCTTTGAAGCACCTGTTTTTTGTACAAAAAGTATGCTCTTGCTATCGCTTCTGCTGTAAAAATAAATATCAATTGTTGACAAATCTTTTATTGTCTTTGCGTTAGTACAGTTTTGGTTTGCCGTAACTTCGTACTATAGATGAGTAAAATCAGAGAAACAGAGAAAGCCAATTAGCCACTATTCGATGCAAAATTGTGTAAAATGCCAAGCAAAAAATTGCACTGAAAGCAAAAACAAAGTCAAAAATGTTTAAAAAATTTTGTTGTGGCTTTCTACAGAAATTCATATTGGGTTTTAAAATGTTCAACGTCACAACATATGCAGCGTTTGAAATTTAAAAATTCAATATTAATTTCTGTAGAAAGCAACAACAAAATTATGAAATTATTTTTGAATTTGTTTTTGTTTTCAATGTAAGGGCCATAATTAATTTCAATCGAACCAGCCTTTCGCTCTGGATGGCGCTTTAAATTCTGTACAAATACCTTGGATATTATTATACAACACTTGTCCCTAAATTGGAAAAGTGGGCATGGCACCTTTAAAACAAAGACAATAGAAGCTTCTGTAGATCTTGGAAATGGTAGCAGCAAAAGTATTTTATTCTAGTACAAATAGCTTGGTAATCAATACAAAACATCTGTCAAGAAGTGAGCTGGATGGAAGAAGTGAACGTGGCACCTCCGATAAAAAGGCAATTTAAATGTCACAATATCTGAAGATGGAAAACAGTACAAGTACTAAAACATTGGCAAAAATTACTTCGTTATCACAACAACAGCAACCACTAAGAATATGGAAGATGATTCTGCTGCGTGATCAGGCAATCAAAACACTCAATCAATTACACGATTTGAAGGTGTCTTTCTTGTTAAGATGGAAGTGGCAGACGATAAGGACATCCTTTTGGAATGGCCAACGACCCATAGGATGCTAATGTCACAGTCGTCCATAGCAATACACAATATCAACCTTCATCACCTTAAGACGACGTCAGCTGCCCTTCTCCTCCGATTAGCTTCAGTTGCGGAGGAGCTTATACGTATCCAACAACCATTGTTGTATAAAGGCAGGGCTTGCGGACTCAGTTTGGCCAAAACCATCCTTAAAATTTTTCTCCTCTCTGATTGCACGGACAAAATCCGTACAGTATACTTTATGAGCTGCTACATGCCAACATCCCCAACATCCCCATAATAATATGTGCTGATGACAATGTTCATTACATCGTCTGTGAGTTGAGTCGCTTTTGAACTTCACAGAGCCTGGAGGTGTACTGTCACCATTACTTTGGAATCTGAATATTAACACCCTGCGGACGATCATAGAAAGGACATGTTGCAGAACGAAAGCATATACGGATAATGATGGAGTTGTGACTATGAATAAGGATCCCAGACTTTTGTCTGAACTTATGGAGCCCGCAATTAGTGTCCTAATAAAGAGGGGCCAGGGATGCGGACTGGATGTAAATCCTGCTAAAACAAAACAGTTACTTTTCACAATGCCCAAATTTGATACCCCGAAAATAAATGGGGTCTCACTGAAACTAATGCCAGATATCATGCGCTAATATTGGACAACAAACTGAACTGGAAGATGAACACCATTTCCAGGACTACGAAGGCAGCAACTGCATTATAACGCAGTAAAAGGGCCAGTGGCCTAAGCTACACGGATAGAAGTAATCAATTTCGTTTCTTAAAACAAGAAAATCCAATCTAAATCTAAAAATAATATCATGATTTTAATTTATTTCGCTCGAATATAGTAAAATTTTCTTATATAAAGAAACGTTTTGCTTTAACCAAGCAACACATACATTTAATAAGAATAAGTCATTTTTGGCTTGGGCGAGAATCATGCAAAATTTTCTTGGTTCAAGCCATATTTAGTAAATAATTGTTTGAGTGTTGGGAATCAACCCGAGGAATGCATAGTGGTGGTGCAGCTATTTGGAATCATCAAACTAAGATTGAAGAATGGTGGCAATAACGGAGGAGCCACTAGAATAACCTCCTCTAAGGTATTGTTTGCGATCTTGATCAGGCTACCACCAGACATTTTAGCAAATAAGTTAGCTGAGATGCCTACAGGCCACTAGAGCACGGATGGATAACAATATCGGAAATGCTGAAATCATATATGACACAATTTGGCACACGGACGTTGATTATGTCACATCTGATTTCCTATGATGACCTACAAATTCCCGCGAATTCGATTCAGATATTTGCTGACCGGTCTCAAGCACTGTAGCTGAACTGGAGCATTCAATTAAGACTGCCGGACCACTGCAAGCTGAGATAGTGACCATCTACACAGCGCCTCTTTACATGAAATTTGTAGGTATTTCACTCCCAAGGAGTAAGCAACTAACTTTACACAAGTTTCATCTGATTGCCTGTCAGAGATGGTGAAATGAAACGTCCGGCATCCGGAGATCTAAGACTTGAATGAATTGCTTGATTGAAAAGCCCTTGGGGATTTCCTACCTTTATTGAATCGACCGAGCAGCTGAGTGAGCAGCCAGGTAACATAGGACCCTTTGGAGGCAATGAAACATGGTAACACAACGGGAACTAATTAATGGACACACTTGACCACAACTTTATTGCGGCCAATGGAACCTAAGCTAACCTACATTTGTTTTAATAAAAGTTTACTAATTTTAATTAATGGGGGTGATGAATTTTATGCTGTATTAGCCTTAACCTGTGAATGGGGTTAGTTTAAAATAAAATACCAAATACTTTCTTCTCTACTTACTATAAACATGTTTAAAGGCGAAAAAATAATGCAATTCCCAACGACAATCCAACTGCACAAGACGGTAGTTCTTAGGATTTTTTAAAGGAAATGGTGTAAAACAATATTCAGTATTAATCTGTGACGGAGAAAGAGAGATAAGTTAACAATTTTACACTTAATTCTTATATAAAATACTGAAATTATTTACAGCAACATCAATACCGATAGTTTCATTAATTTGCCAGTGAAGAGCTTCGGGGTGTTCACAGGGCAAATGGACTTTATAACTGAAATCTTTTAAAATATTTAATTCGTTTTTCGTTTTCGTTGTATTAAAATGATTTATCTTCAAGTTCCAATTGACTTTAACGTATTTTCGTATTGGTTCGCATTTGTAACGGGACATAGCGAAATACTCTCCGGGTTGGCAGCACAACTGTATTGTATTGTTTTTCAGTTGCAAAGGTTTTGATGAAATCCAGGAAATCGAAGGCAAAAGTAAAAGAAGCGGCACAAAATTCATTTCGATTATTTAATTAAATATTTAAACATTTATTTGAAATATTTTTATTATTTCATTTGTACGATATACTGTTTCTCGTCGAATGCTTTGCATTGCACTGATTTTAATGAATAAAAGTTCTGATAATCTATTTGTATTTACATTCAAACAATGTTTTTCCCACAGACGTAAAATTTATTTAAAGAAATTGCAATTACAGATAATTTATGGAAATTTTTTTCTTACAGTGTCGTTTAAATGTCTGAATAATAATTAGACATTCATTATCATATAATGAATGAGAAGTTCTATTATAGTGAGTAGAATTATTCCTAAGTATGTTTATTAACATGTCTATAGTGCTTCAATGTTAACCAAAGGTTAATTTAAGCAAAAAGTATGTGAAATACTGCAACGTACCAAAATTTATTTGTATACTTTATCTTGCAATATCCTTAATAATTGTAAATTTATCAACACTAGCAGCCAAAAAAAAATCGTTTTAAATAAAAATATATGAAATATAAAGATTTAAGGGCGCTTAATTCAAATCCGTTTTCAGTTTTTTTCCTATCACGTCAAGTTTTTTTTATTCCTTTGAGTCATGCAAGCATATGTAAGAATATTTAAATTTTTAACTGTTTCCGAGTTATTCAGAAATTAGTGGCAATCAATTTCCATGCAGAATTTGTACAATTTCTTGTTTTGAAAAATTCATAAAAAAAGATGATACAAATTTTACATTTTTTTAACTCATCAGTAGGGATGCGATTTCCATGCAAATGCATGTTTTTGTCGATCTAATTAAATTTGCGTTAAATTTGCGTTAAAATGGCATTGACTTATTGTTGCATATTTTGGTTTTAAATGCATGTTTTTGCTTATTTTAACAATTTTGAGTGATATATTTTTTAAATTTCCATATTATAAAAAAAATTAAAAATTGTAACGGGTCCGCCATCTAACGTTTTTGCCGTAGTTCTTATTTCGTGAATGGTAAGACTTAGACCATGTCTGATTTGATAGATAATTAGTTTTATCCTTTCGCTGAACGAATATGGTTGTGTATACGCTTGAACAACGCTGGGAAATATGCGTTTTCGCTTCGCTTAGTGGGCCCGCGATCGACTTACAGAAGATGCCGATTTTGCCAAAAAAAATCATCTTTTCAGATGAAGCTCATCTGATCTGAAAGATCGCACTATCAGCCGCAGAGCTGATGTCGTTTGGCCACCTTGCAGCTGCGATTTGACACCGTTGGACTATTATTTGTGGGGTGTCGTCAAACATAAGCGTTGCGACGACAAGCCAGAGACACTTGACGCTTTAAAGGACAATATTCGTGAAGCCAGTGGTTAAATACAGCTGCACACAATCGATAATCTGCTTATAAATTGCACCGATCGTGTAGGCTACTGCATGGCCAGCCGAGGCAGCCATTTGAATAAAATTATTTTCCATTATAAACCGGAAGATTGAACTTTCAAATAAAAAAAGAAATTTTAGAAAATATTCAGTAGTTTTTTTTATAGCATTTTCAAAAAAAAAAGTTTTTTGGCGGACCCTGTGTAAAAAAATTATAATTTTTTAAATCAATAAAGAATTTTTTTGGAGGCTGCCAATTGGCCTAACATAATTTATCCAAAACTGTTGCACGTTACTTGCTGGGCACATGGGTTACATCGAGTTGCGGAGGAAATTTGAAGCCAATTCGATAATATTGATTTATTGATGTCACACAGGAAGCAATGTGAAGCCAAAAATAACGCGATAAATTAAAAAAAAAACCAAAACGTTTTGCAAACAAACATGAGATTTTAAACAATAAATCAAATTTCAACTATTTTTGATCTAGAATCAAATGTGGGATCTGAATTAGAAAATTAAAATTCTCCAAATGAATTGGCATCCTTCAAGTATGCTTCAACTTCGGAGATAATTTTCCATGTACAAAAGCTTTTTAACAGACAAAGGTTTACATTTGATGATATAAAAAGTTCTTATTTGATTGTGCAAACAAAAATTTTAATTATGAAGTTATTTAAATTAAGTTTTAAAAAATGTTGTACCTATTAAAAACAATGGAACAATAGAATTTTTTATTTTTTCGAACACTGAGAAGCGATATTTAGTGTTTATTTTCGAACACTGGTTTTTTGTCGACCAGTGCAATTGCTTATAAGCTTTTTTATTATGCAAAAATATTAACACCCCTATTCATAAACGATCATTAAATTTAAAAAACGTTTATTTAGGGAAATTTTCATAAAAAGTTTGTTTTTAAACTAAACCCCTAATTAACTGTGTGCTGAAGGCAACCACAGGACTTCAATTTATTAAAAAAAACAATATAAATTCATTTCTGTAATGGCAACCTTTATAAAAGTGGCAATTTGACGCAGTTTGTCTGGTGGCGTTATTGCTTGTGTTAAGACATTCCAAATTTCTGTTGTAGTCGTGGGGCTAATTTCGTCATTGGATGGTTAACGGACAGGTAATTTGCAAGGGACGGGGGCTAATATTAGGATCTTGATCTTCTACTAGCTTTAACGGGAAATTTCCGCTTTTCATTTTGTCTTTTTCCATCTTTATCCTATTTACAATAGCCCTCCGAGCAGTCCTGTTCGCAGGAAAATTCAGGTTTCTGTTATGGCAACAGGTTTTCCAGCAGAAAAATTCTGTAATAAATTTAATCGAAGATTGTCATTGATAAAAAGTTTAACAAGAAAATTAACGATTTTGACATTCTGTAACATTTTAAGCAACATTTTTTATCGTAAAGGCAGCTGTTTCTGTTAAGTTACCGACGATTTTTTAAGTGTTTCTTATTTCTTGTTTTACATGGTGAAAATAAAAAAAAATTTGTTAAAAGAAAAATTATAACTTGAAAATGGCCATTGGATATTTTGCATTTAATTAATTAGTTAAAATTAGCGATGTCCGCTGGAATAAACACGTTTTTAAAGAGTCGAAAGAAGCATTCAAGTGTTTAGGTTTTTTAAAACGGTGCAAGACTTACTTCACTTCATCCGATCACCTTACTATCTATACCACCTATATCCGACCGAAGATGGAATACAACTCCCATATATGGGCAGGGGCTTCAAAGTCTATTTTGAACCTTCTGGACCGTGTACAAAGGAGGGCGGTGAAGCTCATCAATGACAGTAGGGTATCCAACTCTATTGACTCATTGGAGCATCGTCGGAATGTGGGTTGTGTGACACTTTTCTA
Organism: Pollenia labialis; assembly: GCA_949318255.1. Lineage (NCBI taxonomy): Eukaryota > Metazoa > Arthropoda > Insecta > Diptera > Polleniidae > Pollenia > Pollenia labialis. The sequence continues at coordinate 64,289,691 of OX439140.1, read as the reverse complement.
TCGATATTACCATGGGAGGTGTTCCACTGAGATAAGTGAACTTATTCCACCCGCCCGAGTATTTCTTCGTAATACTCGCTCATGCAGTGGATCACATCCGTTTGTAGTCGATTGTCCTGTGTTTCGCACAACGCATTATAGAGAAAATTCGTTTTTCGGTCGAACTATCCGTATGTGGAATAAACTTCCCGCAGAGGTCTTCCCCGGTACTTATAATTTATTAAGATTCAAGTCAAATGTCCACAAACACTATTCCCTCTTTCCTCCTTCCCAAACCTTATTTTCCTGATCAACACAATGCACTGCATATATAGGGGGCATCCCCTGAGTGTTGGTTTATCGTTAAAAAAAAAAAAAAGTAGCGAATACGATATTTCAGATTTTCCTTCGGAGTAACTAGAAGAATTCAGGCTTTAGAAAATAATAAAGACTATTGTTTACCTAGAGTGTTTGGCCCTCGCTACAATGCTCGATAAAACGTCTTATTGAGCTACTTAACATGTCTCTGCATTCCGAAAGTGTTGAAAATACGCTCACATCTAAAAGTATTAAATGTTCTTATAAGTCTAAAAGAATTGGGCGTTGGAGCGTTTATGAAAAAATAATGAGAGAGTCCGAAGTGGATGTGCCTCTATCCATCCTGCACTGTGATTCTGCTAAAGATGAAGTTGAGAGATCTTCTAATATTTCTAGAGGCACAGACCCGCTTGTTTACGGGCGCAATGACATGTTATACCCACTGCAGGACTTGCGAAATCGTATATTCCCTCAAAAGTTGAGAATACTTTGTTTATTAAACAAAAACCTTATTAATATTTTTGTAAACAAAAATTTTTTATTTTTTTGTTAATTTTTATCATGAATTCAAATGTAATTCTTTGTTTCTAAATCTTATAAATATCAATTTTGTTTAAATTCAAAATGCGTATCGCTATCGATGTCGACGATATTTTTGTTTGAGTATCGGTTGAAGGCGGTCTCAAAAATCAGCTGACTGTTGGTTCTTTGCCTTTGCTCTTTGTTGTTGTAGTGTTGTGATATTGAAGCCACCTTGCTAAGTTAGTCATGGTGAGAGGGGTGAGAAGATTGGGGAGGGAATTCAGTTACATGTACTCTGCAATTCTGTTTTGTTTTGTAATTCTCACGCAAAATTAAATATTTTTAATTTTTTGGACTACATTTTATTTTTTAAGCAATAACTTCAGTACACTTTTCTTAAGCACAAATAATACAAAAATCAATATACTCTCAATAAAGTTCATAGAAACTATTAAAATTTCAATATATTTATAATTCTTTAATAAATATATAAAAATCCATTGAGGGCCCATTAAAATAAATAAACGCAGGCAAATTGTAGTACTAGAAATAGAAAAAATTTGTTACATCATTTATTTATTTTTTGTTTGTTTAAATATTCCCTTGGACTTACTTCTCCTGCAAATATCGTTTATTGTGTACTGAAGCGACAACTTTTCGACGTATTCTAAAAACTTTCCAGGAAACAGCGCAGAATATTAGAAAGTTTATGAGCAAAATTGTCATGACAGCAGGTGCAAAATAAATATCCAGATATAAAATAAGGTAAGCTAAGTATAAAGCAATACAGAACAAATAAATCTGAAGGCAAATAATAAAATAGCACATCATACTCAGCATTATACAGGACTTAGACTGCTCATATTTATCACAGTAATCAAAAATAATTGAGTAATTTCTCCAGACAGTGGGCACCGTGGTAATCGCACCCATACTCCAAGCATAAATTGAATAGTAAAAAAATCGTCTTTTCTTCTCCAACGAATTTAACTCCTCATAAGACTCACTGAAATTTTTCCAGGCATCAAAACCCAAAACATTAAGCCAATAGACGATGACCATGTTAAAGTAAAAATGAGTAAATCCTGTGGGAAATCTTCTAATTAACCTTAAATATTATAATATTGAATTTCAAATACGAAAATTTAAAATTTGCTTGTCAAATTTCACAAACAAGTATACTAACCCATTAAAATATATACCAAATTCGGAACACGATATTTTATTAGCAGCATATGTGGAATAATGAAATAAATGCTATTTGTAATAATCACCGAACTCAAATAGCAAATGAAACACTTGCCCATTAGATTTTTATTCAGCGGCTTTAGAATTGTGTAGACGATTAATGTTGGTATCAGCAAAAAGCCCGAAAAGAAGTAAACTGAAAAAACACAAAGAAGAAGACTATCATTTCAGATATACCGAATTTATCTGAAATTACTTGATGCCAAAAAAACAAGAACAATTTTTAAGCATATCATGGTCAGCGTTAAGAAATGCTTGACTATTTTTAATGCTTTTGTAATTGCTTAACTTAACTTTAGAAAAAGAAAACAGCAAATGCAAAACAAGTGAGAGTGCATAATTTGCTTAAACTCACTATGTTGTATGGTCTCTGCTCAAGCAGTCAGCTAATCAACCGCTTTAAAAAGAATTTATGTTAGTAAAAAGTTATTTTTTTTTACTTTTGATTAACTGTTAATTAAGCATTAAGAAACACAGTTTTTTAATTTGCTGCAAAAATTTAAGCAAAGCAAAAATGTTAGTGCAATTAAGGTAAATTATTTATTAATTAGTAGTACCAACTCAAAGCCAATAATAAATTTTTTGTTTACCCAAATAAATATAAAAAGTTCCCTTATTTGGACTAAAACCACAAAATAGCTCTAATTCACGATAAAAGTTGTTATCAACGGGTTAAATTTAAATAAAAAACAACTCAGAGTCGATGCATAATTAACACGTTAGCAGAAAATACAAAAAATAATGCTCGTTCCCGCGACAATTGGGTCTACGTACCGGAACGACTCGGAGCATCAAATGCACCGACAAAAGATTGTCAACCCAGCAATACCAATGCAAGTCGAGCTGTTATAACAACAACAACCCATGATGCCCTTTAATTCATAAATCATAAGTTGAGGTGTTCAGATAATTAAATACCTCATAGCCAACCACACAATTTTTAAACACCGAATACATCTGTGGGAAATATTTACAGGGAAACCTACGCCAGGGCCCACTTCATCGTGCATCTTAACCACTAAATCTCAAAGAATGGGCTTACCAACCGCGCCCGAGTGTCGCTCTTTGTTAAGGAGCTGCTAGTTTGATTTTTCTTATTAGAATGTTCAATGAATTTAACAAATTCTACATTTGTATTGATTTTTCTTCAATTCCCAATGTAATTAAGAACAAAATAATTTTTTTATTTAATTCATAATTTTTTTTAAATAAACATTTTATATATTTTGTATTGTGTTTTATGTTTAATGTACACTAAATTAAGAATATTAAATTTTAAATGTCTGTAAATATTATCTTCAATAGACAAAATAAATAAATAAAAAATAATCTCCGCCGCCTTCGAAAAAATGCTAGCAGCATCTGTTGAGTAGCAACAGCATCTCCCCCTTCCCACGACTTTAGGTATTAAACTACAACCACAACCTGATTCTCTAAAGTATCGTTTCAGTGAAAAGTCGAAAATTACGGAATCATCCTAAAAGTCGAAACACCCATAGAAAAAACATGGTTAAATATAGTCACCTCCAACAACACTAGTTTTAAAGAAAATGCTTCAACAAATAATCAGTCCACTGCCATGGTACCAGAAAGAATAGCCGGTCAGCTGCAGATGCCAGGGATCGTTGAGATCTCTTGAGATCAGTCATTGCTGTCAACTTTTTTTTAACTTCAATTCTCGTCAAAACACACTAAATTTAGCGGTAATTTCTCCTTTAATTAAGAAGGCTGGGGCTAGGGAAACCCACACGGCCAGTTGGAACAGTAGGACTGTGGGTAGGACCACTTATTTTTATGGGGTAACCCAGACGAGAGGAGAACAAGAAGCCTCCTCAATGGGAGTAAGTACAAAGTGAATGTGATGGTACGTGGCCTGACTAGCCATGCAGGACTACGGGCACCACTACATCAAATTGGACAGGCAGAATCTGACGAGTGTATAGCGTGTGGTGAGGAAGGCAAGACGCTAGAACACTTTCTCTGCCACTGTCAGGCCTTCGTCGATATAACATCCATACACCTCGGCAGCGATGGCATGTTGGACTCAAGATCACTGAGGAACGTTAATTTGAAAACCCTAAGGAATAACGTCCGAGAAACTAAGTTTGATAACGCCGGACGTTAGCACCCTCCCTATAGGTAGCGGTAGCTCTGCCCACCTAAATGTTCATGTTTCTTAAGGAGCGCACAACAGGCTTGATAGTGGTTTAGGTGTTTATCATGCGTCGTACTGATATGAGGTTGCATCTTTGATGCTTCGATGCTGTTGCTTTCCTAAGAATTCTAAAATGCAAAAATTTGTATACATAACTAGATATAAGGGACTTCTTGAAAGGCTTACGAAAATTAATCGAAATAATTCGTTGAAATTATACAATTTTAAACAAAAGCTTTGACGTGGCTGGTTTTTTCTGTAAACTTTAGAACAAATGTTTAAGCTTTTGGAAGTGTGTATTCAGAAAATCCGGACCTTATTAAATTTGAAAACGATAAAATCTTTGCACAAACACATACAAATTTTAGTTACACGCCAAATCTTAATTTTTGCAAGGATAAAAAATAATTGGAGAAAAGTTGAACAAAGTGTATAGAGCTCATAGAAGAACACATTCTTTAAGAAATAAAATAATTTTTTATCCATAAGCTTATGATGTTTTTAGAAAGTTGCGGACTTTTGGAACCACCCTCGTTATTTAAATTTTAAAACTCCCGTACAAAAAAATCCTTTCCAAATATTATTGAAAAACCGCTAGTTAACCTCCAAAACATAATTTTCGCTGCGAAAGGCACATCAATTTGTTGGAAAATCTTCAAACTGGCAGTTGTTTTAATTTACCTCCAGGTCGAAAATAATTTAAATTTCCTAAGTTAGTGCACAAAAACTAAATTTGACTTAATTAACTCACCATATTGATGTTTAAATGCTAAAAAGTAATGCAATTCTAAGCGACAATCCATTTGCACAAGATCGCATTTCTTAGCATCTTTCGAATAAAATGGGTTAAAGCAATATTCCACATTGGACTATAAAAAACCAAAATGTAATCAGTAAATGATTTCACACGTATGTACATCGTTCTTAGTTTTACAAACTTACAGCCACATCAATGTCTATAGTTTCATTCATTTGCCAATATAAGGCTTCGGGTCTTTCACAAGGCAAATTAACTTTATAAGTTAAATTTTTCAAAATATTTTGTTCCTTTTCCGTTTCATTGAAAAAATTTATTTTTAAATTCCAATTAACATTCACATTTCTTGGTATTGGCTCGCATTTGTATCGAGTTAAATCGAAATATTCACTGGGTTGACAACACAATTGTATCGTATGATTTGACTGCTGCATGGAAAGTGAGGAAATCAAAGACATCGTTGATAAAAATGCAAGAAATGGCGCCAAACTCATCTTTATTATAAATATTGATTTGTTTTCTTGTTTTATATTATTTCGTGTTATTACTTTTGAAATGGTTTTTTCATACTGATTAAATACAATTACTTTTTTATAAAAAAAAACAATTTTATTTATTTTTATATGCGAATGCGGCATTTTTTAACCGCAACCATAGAGGTGAGATTTATTTTAATATGCAACAGTTATAAACTAATGAAAGTATTTTTTAAATTTAGCGGACTCTTTGTTATGAGTGGAGAATGATAAAATAAAATTTAACTTATGTTTATTAAAATAAAACAAGAAAGAGAGCTTTTTTAATTTAAATTTCATTTAAATATTTCAGGAGTGGTCTTTTTTTTTGAGGTCTATAAATTATAAGCCTGACCTCACAGTATTATAATATTTTCATATTTATTTAAATTGCACAGTGTAACAAAATTCCGGTCATTGCCGCCAGCAATACTTGCAATGCGAAATGTAACTCGACTATTGGTAACGCAAGTTTTAAAAAGTTAGCTCAGGTTTCCGAAATTTCTGTGTTTAAATAATTAAAAAAAAAAACAAAAGAAAGAATTGTCGGGAATACTTTTTTTGACACTAACAAAACGTACTTTTTGACATCAACAAAGCAGTGTACAAAGTAATCCCAAAAATATAATAAATAAGGTTGTAGGGTTACCTTATTTATTATTGTATATTATTTTAAAATCTAAAAATAAAGACAGAGATTTGCGATTTCTAAAAAAGAAAATAGATCTTTAAAATTATACCTATTTGACGTTACAAATTAAAAAAAAATTTAATGTTGGGCATTTATTTAAAAAAAAATCGATTTAAGATCTTGTGACATTAAAGTATCACTTTTGACACTTTTTCATGCCAATGACACTTTTTTAGAACCTTTTTTTAAATTTATCCCTTTGTATCATTTTAACCACAATTTATGACACTTTGAACCTTTTCGAAAATAACTACAAGTTTCCATATTCCTTACGAAAGTTCTCATGAGTTTTGTGAACATACATATAAAAATTGGTAGCATGTCATAACGTCCAGTGTCAAACTTTAAATAGAAACTTGTGAGTTCATACTTTCCTCTATAAATTTTTTCGAATCGGAGCTGGATGAATGGACTTCAAGTGAAGAATTATTGACAAAATATAGAAAAAGTATTTCTAAAAAGTGATAAACATTATCAAAGGTTTTTGTAAACGTAACTTTTTTTTTTGATAAATTGACTAATATTGGAATGTACTTGTGAATTGTTTCTTAGTTTTAACATTGATTTATAATTCAAGTATTTATGTATAGTTATTTTTATTTTAGTCTTATGTTTTTATTAATACATACTAATAAACTTGACCCTATTTTTCTTTAAAATACCTCTTTTTTACCCTTTTTTTTTCTTAAATACCTTTTTATGACACTTTTTCGAAATTTTCAACGGCAACCCTGCTTATGACACTACATTTTTTATTCATTGAATTGATATAGAAGTGATAGAAGGAATCAGTAAATGTTGGGAAGAGCAAAATATAAAAAATGTAAACAAAAATTGTTTTTTCAGTTTTTCTTTTGTTACACCTGACAATTTTTTGCCATACCAAACGTCAAAGTCCATATTAAAAAAAATCTAAAATTTTTGTCAGCTTTTTTTATATGAAGTTTGACGTTTATTAAGACAAAAAATTGGCAGTTGAAGACCCCAAGCAATAATTTTGTTTGTTTTATTAAATGTTGTCAACTTTTGGTTTATGAGAAACATAAAAACAAAAAGCAATAAATCGCTGAATTTGCCCATAACACGCTGGTTCAGCAACACTTTTAATATTTCAAGCTTGAAATTTAAATTTTAAGTTGAACAATTTTACATAATTTTGACATTACTTCATTTTTTGTTGATAAATTTTTTGAAATTTGCTATTTATCTCAATATAGCTGAACTCTTTGCACTTGGTAAATTTTTCTATTACATTACATTTGTACTGTTCACCAAAACTTGTCCAATGCATTAAAAATGTAGTGTCATAAGGCCTTTAATAATACGCTGTACACGTTAAGTTCATATTGTTGTTAATTTGCTTAAAATCCGCGATTTTTAAAAACTAAAACTTAAATTGCCAATGTCGAAAATGTTGAACAATGATCTTGGTTTTAAAATTAAGATAAGTTTGTCATTTTGTACGCAAAAAATTTATTCCACAATTCGTGCCTAAGTTACTTTTAAAAGCAAAAGTCGATTCTAAAAACGATGCTGGATTTTTAGGATCGTAAGAGTTAAGAAAGTAAATCAATCTGTTATCCAGCCAAACGTTACGGCTATTACGGAATGTTTTGTGATGAGTGAGGGAAATTTATAATAAAGCTCCCCTACGTATTTTTACGGATAGCCAAACGTTCATCAAAACTCTGAAATGCGACAATGTTTAAAATGCAACAGCGTGGACTTGGAGATAACAGTCCCAAGCCGGTGAAATCCAATTCCCAATGGGACCAAGGAGATTATAGGACTCAAGAGGCCAGCACTAAGAACACTAGTTAATATATAAAAAAAAACGTCACAAGGAACTACAGACTCATTTGGATCGCATAGGATTATCTAACGATACATTCAGACCAATTATGAAAATAATTCCCCGCGAGTTTTCTCCCTTCTCACATTTTTCCTATTTAAATTAAATTATAGAAATGAGAAAAGGGAAAAAACTCCCGGGGAATTTGTATTCATAATTAGGCTGATTATGTGGAGTATGTAGCAAAAAACACGAGAAACTAAGACACAACTTAAGAGAGTGTCCTGCATCTAATCACATTTGGAGCGACAAATTTAACAGGGACAATATTCCAAATCTGGAATTCTTTAAAGACTAAATTCTTAACATGGTATTCAATCTGATTTCGAGTTAATGGATGGGTGAAACTTACCAACCTACTTAACCTAAATTTATCTTTTTTTACGGTCCTCTGAGTGCAAAAAGCACTGGCTCCGTGATTGTCAACGCATTAAGCCTATTTATGACTTATTATTGTATTAAATTGATTTGTTGTAAAATATGAATGGCTTAACTTTTTTTGGTAGATCTATAATTATTTAGGGTCCAGTAAATTTTATTCAATTAATAAATTTTATTTTGTACTGTACAAAGTTAAATTTATAAAAGAGAAAAAAAAACTCTTATTTAAATTCCGAAAATTAAAATAGTGTTTGGCTTTTGATAACACATAATATTCCTAAAGTATTAATTTAAAAATTTAACATAACAATAGCCAGTCACGGACGAAAACCACAATATCATCATCATCATCACAAATTGGAGAGCAATGTAACCACCACCAATCTCAACCATAAACATTTCACAGTACAACACAAACAACAAAAAAGTACTAAAACTCTTATTTATAATCAAACAAATTGCAGGCCTCTCACCGTTAAATGGATGAATAATTGAAACAGTTTCAATTTGAAAAGGTATTCACCACCTTCTTCCAAACATCAACAGACGTATGTACATACATAAGTGGCAGTCTAGTGAATGGGTAAATGTAAAATGTATTCTTTTGTTTACATGGAATTAAAATTATCTACTACATGCAATCGACCCTCAGAAAGAGTTTCTAACGCGCTCCCTCTCCTCTGCATTTTCTTATTCGAAGAGAATAACATTCATTTCACTAGGAATTATTCAAGGCATTTGTTATTTTAAGGATAAACTTGGAAATTTTGTTGCTCCTTTCAGTTGTAAGAGAACACAGTGTTCACAACTTGATGTGCCATCGAGTCCTCTTTCATTTCTTTTGTAACCTTAAGGCCATTCATTCATTCACTGAAGATGTGTATTTTAATAAGAAGAGATTTGATGGAAATTATAATTTTAATTTTAATCAAAAATACAAGATGCAACGAAACGTGTTAATTAACTCATTTATATGCGTAAAATATTGTTCCTTAAATACATTTCAGAATGAATTATTTTTGTATTTTGCATGCATTTTAATGTTAATTGAAATATTTTATAATATAACAATTTATTCATGTACCTGATGCGATATCACAAGAATATCTTAAAGGCATAGTTTAGAAGCATTTAAAAATATTTGATTGGTTAATAGAAGTTTTGTTTCTGTACTAAACCGAAAGTTGTATAAACTTAGCCAAAAGCGTTCCCGTCAGTATTGCCAACAGTTGAATAAAATTCTGTTATTCAAAAAAAAATCCCGGTTAGTACAACAGTGGCATAGTTTTAAATCTTTGTATGAATGTTATACGTGGAAAGTTTCTGAGCAAATAAACGTAAATAAGCGGGTTTCCAGCCAATACTCCCATTCTTAACATCGATAAACGATGATTGCAAGTTACAAAGTATAAAGTTCACACAAGAATACAAAATAAATTTTGCATTAGATCATATGATATTCGTTCATGTTCATTTAAATTAGGGTGCGGCGAATATCGGTTTACCGAAGGCGAATAATTATTTTCAAGTTTTGCGAAATGGAATACTCGCAATATGTTCTAATTTCATATCCAAATAAAATTGTAATTATTTTTAAGTACACTATGTGACAACCCAAATTGGCGGAGGTTCGGCTTAGCGGGTTATCCCGGCGTTTGGAAGGGTCGGCTCTAGAAGTCCAGATACACAGATTAAAGTTAGTAAGTATCGTATAGGGGAATTCTTTTGCTTTATCATGCATTTTAAAAATCTTCATGTCCGAATAACGCAAGGTGTTGTTCAGCAAAGTTATTAAGCTCAAAGCCGGCTACAAAGTCAAAATTTTTTTTTCGTAAGTTATCTGGCAAACGAATTTTACATTTTTTTTTAAATGTATAAATTAAAAGCTTTAAGAAATTGTTTTCTTTACATTTTAGATAAAGATTTTTGATTTTTAAAATTTTTAAAAATCAAAGAAAAAAGTAGTAGCTATGGAAGGCCCACAACCAGACCGAGCTTAAAAGTTGTTGAGTGAGGAAAAACCATTTTGACACCAAACCATATTCTCAAGTTATGAGCAAAACATTAAAAAAAGTGTATTTGGACGAAAAATCAAAGAAATATTAAAATCTACCACATAGGGATTTTTGAAATGTTCTCCAAAATATCACAAAATTGGGGAAATCAAAAACATTTTTTTTAATCATCCGATGTGGCGTAATATGCCCGTATATAGAAAAATTAACTTAATTCCGTATATAAATTTATATTAAACGGACATCGCTTATTTGCTGCAACATCGTCATAACTCAAAAATTTTAGTTTTACAGAAAATGACTTTAAATTTTTAAATTTGCAGACAACATAGGAAATTTTATTCTTCTTTCAAGAGTATAGTTTACAATATCTTCATATTAAATAATAGCCAATTTTCAAAACACTAAATTACGTGTTTTGTGAATTGGTTGCATTAGTGAAATTGTCAAAATTTGCGATGGAGCAACTGTCAAATTATATTGCCAACAAAAAATATGAACTTATGGACCGCATAAATGGTATTGGAACAAAGTTCATCAACAAATCTTATAATTAGGGCAACCAAAAAAAGCAATAAAAAAAAAGTTTTAAGCTGTAAAAAAAAGCGTTTAAAAACATGGAAATCAACTGTTAAAATTAAAAAAAAATAGCCATTTATTTAAATTCAAACTCTGTCTATTTTAAGCCAGCACGTTCTTGTAAATAGAACAAGTTCGTTCTACGTCTACAGATGCTATGAGAGCATATTTGAAATTGAGTATTTGCTCTGAAGTATATTTTATACGAAAGTACTCACAATTCCGCTTGCCTCCCAAAATATCCCCAATATCTTTTAGTACCGAAAAATCCTTAATTTTTTAATAAAACTGATAAAAAAAAATGCATTAACTTTGTCTCCTATATCCCCTGGATCACAGGACATTTTTCTTACGGGGTCCATTACTAAAGTCACCTGGGAAACCAATGAAAGATTTTTAATAAAAACCAAAACTTTGCAAAAAGGAACAACATTTGGTTTCACATATAACTTTCATTCCAATAAGAATTTCTCTGTATTTCTTAATAGCTAAAACTGTATTAAAAAAGCAAAAATAAAACGTTACTATACCAAAAACAGAGAGAAGGGGAACAAACCAGTGTTCGAAAATAAGCACTTAATATCGTTCCTTAGTGTTCGGTACGGTAGATTTGTGAAACACACAAACTCTAATAGTGTTCGTGTATGCAATCATTAAAAAAATAACGTTTCTCTTTTAGCCATCTTTCGAACACAAAAATAATACTGTTTTTATCAAACTATTCAAATGATGAGAACATTTTTTATAATCCACAAACATCATTGTGTTCGGTTCGGTTCATTAATGTTCGTCGCTTTTAGCTGGTAAAAAAACCAAACATGTTGATGAAACATGCTTCAAAATAAAGGAACAGTATTCCAATATTAAATTTATAAAACGGATCAACACAAACATCGGTGTTTCTTTTTTTAGAAATTTCAGAATTGGCCATTAAGTTGATCTCACTTCCTCGGTCTAAAGCTGAAGTAGAGTATATTTAACCAAGTAAACATCGTTTAAAGTAATTTGAGAAATTTAATTCGTTTTTACCAATAGGGTAAATATTTTTACCATTACAATAAAATATTTATACCCTCACCACAATAGTAGAGAGGGTACTATACGTTTGTGCTAGTGTTGTATGTTCTACAAACTTAAAGTTAAAAATCTTGATTTCTAAAAATAAAAAATCTTCATTTGAGAAAAAAAAATCTTCAAATCTTTTTCTGGTCAAAAAAATCTAAAAAAATAAGATAAAATCTTCATTCTGGCAACGCTGCATACAGCTACTGAATTATTTTGAAGACGTTGAAGATGTTGTTCCGACATAATCTATTTAAGTAATTTAAGGATCAAGCCAATTTTGTAAAAAAAAATACACTTAATTCATTAATAAATAGGTATGCCTTCAACTATATTGTTATTTTGATCGATATCAAATGTCGAAATATGACACAAGATATTTTGTATCATTCGAAATATATACATAAATGTTTGTCCCAAGTCATACAATAAAACTTCTCATCCGTTGTTACTCAAATAGTTTTTTTATTGGTAGAGCTAACCCTCGTTTCCATATGTAAGTGCAAGTTAGAAAAACTCAATAAACTCACACTTTTTCACTAACATTCACACAATTTTTATACTTTCAGCCAATCGGCTGTTTCCTCGATTATTCGTTGGAAGTGGAAACGTAGGGTAAATGAAGTTGAACATTATCAAAAAATTAGAAGCATTATTCGATGAAGATCCATATCAAACGCACTCATGCAACCGGCAATTTCATAAAGATCACTTACATTTATTTCTCATATTATTTTCGTCTTTAGAATCTTCTTATTTTAGGCGCAGGAATGTCTACCTCACCATTTCCTTATTATTATTTTGTATTTCAAGCAATACCGGAATAACTGGAAAAACTATAAAATTTCTAAGAAATACTTAGAAGCAGACATCATCAAATTACATTATTATTGATCCCTAAATTTTAAATAACTTCAATTTGAAAAATATGCATTTAATTAAGGCTGTAATTTATTTGACAAAGTAACGTTACACTTGACTTTATAACCAGAGTATTTAAAAAATAAATGTTTAATGGACTGGATGATAAAACTTGTTTCATATGAGAACTGAAAGCAAGTGTAAGTGATGATGAAGAAGAAGTGAAGTTAATGGTTGTTGGAATTTTAAATACACTGAGAAGAATTTTTTTCTCGTATCGACTTCTAAAGCCTTTAAAAAAAACAAAAATTAAATCAAAAAATATTTTATTCCGTACGGAAAGTGCGATCGTTTTCGCACTTTGCTTAAGCAAATGCATGTTTCATTAAATAAACCAAATAGCTTTCTTAATTTCAATATGGTTCGGCACATATGAATCACATGTATTCGCACAATTACTTCAGTCGACTTAAGCTTATTATAGTTAGGCCTTAACACTTGAAGCGTGTGAACCCGCACTAAACAAAACAGCTCGTTACTTCGTATCGAAACAGCATCAAACCCGTATAATGGGTTTTGATGTTTTCGAACCCTGTCTAAATTCATTCAATATATAAATTTATATAATAGAATTAATTTCTGTGTAAGATTTGTTTGCTTTTGGTAAAATTTAACGTATGAAATATTTTTAAACCTGTATTTTATTAAAAAAAAGAAAATCTTAAACTAAGAAGTTTTTTAGAATACATTCCTTACACATTTTCTTTCAGTGCATTTTTTATTAAATACACATTTAAAAAAAATTTCAACTTTTACTATCAATATTACACACATTCCTAAACGATCGATCGATCATCAAATAAATAATCTCAACAATATGCGTAAGAGGCGTAACAGTCATTAGTAAAACCATAAATAATTTTTTAAGCACAAGCGTGTAACCCATCTTCCAAACATGCGTTCACGACAAAACTACTAGTAATGTACGACCCAAAGTGATGCAGACGTAATTGGACCCATGCGTGACATAAAACAAAAGATTTTCTTTTGCCTAATTTTAGTGCAGGTTTCATTTGTACGAACCAGGCGACACAATGTCTGCCTTGTCTGGTCTACCACTTAAAAAAAAAGTGCATTTCTAAACAAACCCAAGAGGGGTTTTTCAAATTTCAGAAATTTGAGCAAAAACCACTTGAAATTATTACAACATTTTCAACTTGTATGCAACAAAAATACTAGATTTGCAGATGGTTTTTCTTTTTTCTAATTTTAAGTATTTTGTTTTGTTTTAAAAATTTTGTACTTTTGAAAAAAGGAATTCCAATTTCTTGGGAATTTCGAAAGAATTAACTATACCCAAAGTAAGTGTAATTATAATTCTGTTTTAGGTAAAATCAATTCGTTGCTTAATTTAAATAAAACATTGTAAAATGTTTTTGAAATATTATAAGGCGTATTAAGCGATTTTTTAAAAAAGGATTTTACATTGGACCTGCACGTAGAGAAAAAACATGTTATTTGCTCTAGTTTTCTGTTTTCTTTTCCAATTACACATCAAAACACATCACACGTTTATTGAACAACTCTGTTAATCCTAATCCAAAATTGTTAAACTTTATCAAAGGAAACTATAAAAACTACAACAAAATTCTTGATATAATAAAAAAAAAACTAAACGCCAACTGGAAAGTAAACAATTCGATTTTTTTTTTACAACGGAAATGGAAAAATTCTTTTACCTAAAGCCAAATTGATGGGAAACCCTCAATTTCTCAGGCGTATTAAAAATATTATGAAAAATTGTTTAAATGAATTTCGTTGCACAGAGGGTTAAATCCGATATAAAAATATTAAAATTGCCCCATTCGTTGTCAAAAGTGAGCCAACTACGTTTGTGTTCAAATTGATAACGGATGGGTTCAATATTTTTATCCACCTCGTTGTGAGTTTGTCACCATTCTGACAACAAAATGTAAATATATTATCACCATAATGTTGTCATTCCGACAACATCCTGTTATCAGTTTTTACAACACACCGTTGGTGTATTGACAACATTCCGTTGTCATTTCGATAACACATTGTTCTGAAAGTAGTAATAAATAAAGCATTCTAAACCCAATCATTAAAAATATGTGATGCATTTTTTTAAATTTATTTCAAATTTTTAAAATGAAAATTACAAAATTCAACTGATTGATTTTAATGTAACTACAATAAAAATTAAAAAAAAAACAGGTACTTCATTGTAAAATAGTACAGTTAAGTCCCAACTGTTATATGCTTACGTTGTCTTAAGCAACTGTGCGAATATAAGTGATTTCCATGTTTCGAACCATATTGAACTTAAGAAAACTTTTTGGTTAATTTTATGAAACAGATCGCACTTGCCGTACGGAATTAAAAAATAATTTTTGATTTTATTTTTGTTTTTTTTTTAATGCTTTTTGTTAATTTTTAAAAGTAGCTTAAGCCAACTAATGCATATTATGGTTGGGCCATTAATAAAATTTTTCAATTGCTTGTCATCTGTATCGTCTTAAATCTTTTGCACTTTGTACATCATTTTTTTTCAAGAAGAAAGTCTCCTTCGTAGCCAAGGAACATAATGCCGTCGTCACTGTTTATTATGGATCTTTTTCACTTTCCATGTTTTATAATTTTATTTCTCAGTCATTTTATTTCACTTAAAAAAATTTATATATAATTATAAAAATAAAAATTATACTTGCTGTGAAGACGAAACTTGTTTGTATATTAATAATGACAGGCCGATATCTATTTGACAACAGCGTATTGTCAATTTGACAACACTGCATTTCAATGCAATGGTACGTTTTTATATTTCGGCCCAATTTGACAACATTTTGTTGAAAATTACAACACTATGTTATCATTTTATTACAATTGGTGGACAATTTTTTAACGTATTTTTTCGCACTGTGTGGCCATGTTACAGGAAAATTTTAATTTTCTAACTACTTCCTAGAAAAAATCAACTAAACAAATGAAGTAAAAAGCATTTTGTACCTGTAACAACTCATTAGTATTTTTTGGTTTAATATTAACGAGTAAAATTTCCAAGTCTAAGATTTTCATTAAGCGTTAAGACACTGGAAAAAACACGATTTAATCTCATCGATTATCATTACAGACCACTTAACTTTTTATCCGGCTTCGCAGTGCGGTCACTAAAACGAACAAGTCGAAATGTTTTCATGATGAATTACTTGCAGTTCATTCATAATTTTTTTCTTCTTTGTTTTTATTACTTTACACCTTAGCACACCTTAAGTTTCACGCACACACAAAGTGACGAGTCATTTGTTAAATGATTTTTCAAATTTATTCGTTTTTAGGTTTAGACAAAAAAAAAGGTCACCCACAACTTACCAACCATCAAACATGTCAGTAATAAATTGTTGTTGTGTCATTTGTGGTGATGAACGGACTAATGCCACCTACAGTAGTCAAAGTCACGTTAGTGTTTCTTAAATTGTGACACCTTAATTGATGGATTGAAATATGCTTTGCCCAGACAAAAGACTTTAGCTGAAATACAACAAGACATGCAACATTTTCGTTTCAACTGCAACAGTAATAACTTCAAATTTGTTATATGATCGATTATACTGATTAGCAAGAGGTGAACGGTTAGAGAATAATTTAAACATCTCTTTAAAATTAGTTTCGAAATAAAATTCACATTTCTATATCTTCTATATAATAACATTTATGAATAGAGTCGTTAGCGAACCTTAAATGATCGAGGAAAAATTAAAAATATCCTAACAAAAAAAAAATCAATTAGCTTAAACTCGGTAACCTTGGTCGGTCACCTTGGTCAGAACGTTACAATCAACGGTGAGCTGTATAGAGACAGGTTTACTAATTTTTGTTCGCATATATGTGGTTTCAGCAAACACAGCGCGTAACATAATTTTTTCCAACAGCCGTCAAACGGCGTCAATCGCATGATCTTAGTGGCCAACTTGGCGTCGCCTAAAACTGAAATACCGCGTTCTGGACACTTCCCATGCCATAAAGCCTTAAATCGATTCTGTTGTATGGCTCGTATCACCGTTCATAATCTTCAATTGCAGGCCAAAAAAATAGGTTATCATACGGCCATAGCGCCCTGAATTGAATTCGGGTTATCCGCCACACTTTCACTTACAGAAGCGATATTTTCGGCAGTGAGTACATTGCGAAGATGCACAGGCCTTGCCACATTTCAAATTTCTTTATTATCTTGACTATTCCTTGTACAGTATATCAATAATGAGGACTATAATCACCTTGTAATGCCCGGAAAATGGCCACATTTGAACCATCACTTTTGTTGTAAGTTTTAGCGTACTTCGGTTTTAAAAGATACTTCAGATGACCACACCATTATAACCATTTTCCATCCGCAGAGGTGTAAAACAAGGGTGCGTCACCACTGTTAGTTATCGTAGTACTCCGAGGTTTCGGATGGTATTTACTCAGTTGCGACCGCACTAAAAGCTCTACGATTTGGACTATGCTAAAGATATTTGTTTTTTGTCCCACACACTTATCGAAACGAGGTACAGACTGGAAAAATTAATTGCAAATGCCGAGATGGTAGCACTACGTTTAAATGTTATGAGCACGAAACTTATGGAAATCGAGACTGCAAACTACAGCACTTAGTGCACCAATAGGTGGCAGGCACTCAGACTGCGATAGATAATGCCTATCTTGGTAGCATTGTGGCCAAAAACGGTTGAGATAAGGACAAGGATGTAATCTCAGCGAATAAAAATTAGAATTTTTAACATAGTGTTAAACCTGTTTTGTTATACGGCTTGAAGACCTGGAAAGTAACTGACGTTATATGCAGGAAACTTCAGAGTAACAGCCAGTGTAGCCCAAAATTGGTGATCAAAAATGGCTAAATTTACGGAAAAAATGGCAAAAAAAAATGCCTAACAATTGGCTTAGAATGGCTACAAACTTTTTTAATTAGAACACACATTAGAATTCAATAACAAAACAGAAATTATAAATAAAACATTTTTTACAATGAAATTGTAAGTTGGGATCAATTTGTTACATTTTAAAAATTAAATAATCGATAAATTCGATGTCGTAATTATTCATCTCATAGGAATCACTCGTGTCTATTAGTTTTAAATATTTCGAAGGTAAATTATAATCATGGCAACATTTACGCAACTTTTTGAGTCCAAATGCACAATTAAAAACAAGTAAGAAAGTGAAGTCGGTCGAACCTGACTAACTAACCTATTTCCCAAATTACTTTAAACGATGGCTTAATA
This sequence comes from Pollenia labialis, assembly GCA_949318255.1. Classification (NCBI taxonomy): domain Eukaryota; kingdom Metazoa; phylum Arthropoda; class Insecta; order Diptera; family Polleniidae; genus Pollenia; species Pollenia labialis. The sequence goes on along the minus strand of OX439140.1, from coordinate 64,271,450 downwards.
CTTTCTTTACTTCTTTTATAGTAAATTCTGAAATTTCTAAATGTTTTTTGTTGACGTCTGCACCTCTATAAAAAAGAGAGTAGGAGTACTCTAAATATTTGGTTAAAAGTGGACCATATAACCCAGTTTTGCATTACAACGGAGTAGTCTTAAAACTACTCCATGTTCATACAAACTCTACACAGAAACTTACAAGGAAAATTACGACAAATCAATTGTCATATTGAATACCAAATTCGTCAATACAATTAACTTTTTAATTGAAAAGGCACCAACAACCAAATTTGTAAAAACAAAAAAATTATTTTTTAATAACAATTGTTAAAACCTAACAAATATTTTTAACAATGAGTATGTGATATTAATTAAAATATTTGTTAACCATTAAAAATAAATATTTTTGTTACGAAATTGTCACATTAACAAAATATTTGGTTGCTAACTAAATTGAAATAAAAGATGCAGTTAAAAGTGGATTTTATTAGTTTTTTTTGGTAAAATTTATTTAACATCACATTACAAACAACATTAAAAATTATTTAAGCAACCCATATATAGACCTGGATGCCTCATAAGGTTCTGACATCAACACAACATGGAATCTTGGCATCTTTAACAGTTTTTTTTGTAAAACTAGAATATATAACAGATGCATTAAAATTTCGTATAATAATAACTTTACTCACAGTATAGATTGACTTAATTCCAAAACAAGTATCGCATCGTTTATTCTCTAAAAGATTTTTAATTAAAAATAAAGATTTTTTATTTCAGTTTTGAATTTTTTGACACAAAAAATGTTTTCTACAAATAAAACAAATTGTTAATATGACAATTTACAAACATGTTAATTAAAAAAATTGTTAAAAATATTACAAAAATTTCACAAATTTTCTTTAATTACTTAGTAGCTTTTGTTATTTTTTTCTGTGTAGTGGCCTAGTTTTGAAACTACTCCATGGTATACTCCATAGGATTAGTTTTAACTTCGTTTGAAAACGAAAACATTTCGCTTTAAAACGAAGACATGTCGTTTCACTACAAACTGTTTTAACAATGACATGGTCCATGATTGCATAGAAGGCCATCTCATCAAAATGGATCACGTAGTCCAATATTATCTGCAGGGATTATAACAATTTTTCTTAAACCGACCAGGTAACCTTTCGCTCACTTTATGTTAAAGTAAAGCTGTTATACTGGAACACTTTTTATATGGTCGATAAACTCCGAAGTTAAGCTAATAAATAAATCCTTGAAAACACAAAGAAACTTTAAATTATGTAGCAATTTGTATTCTTAGAAAACGAAATGGGATTGCAAAACAAAATGTCAATTGCAGGTGATATCGCTCATATCAAAATACATGCTTTACGAATTAAAGTATCACAGATGAAAAATAAGCTAAATGAAATGTTCCCAGATAATTTAGGAGTTTTAACAGAATTTTTATCTATCCCACATTCGTCGGCCAACGTTGAACATAAATATTTTTTTATTCAAAATTATATTAAAGCGAAATGATAAATATTTTATAAAAAAATTTTTTGGTACGTAATATTAATTACTTTTATTTTTTTTTTTTTTGTGCACTATTTTTATACACATTTTTCTAAGTTTTGCTTTTTAATAAATATTAAAAAATTGTACCATCAAGGCCTAAAAAGTACATTTTGTTTTTATAGTTGTCTTGAATACCTTGGTCCTAATTCTGGCAATCGTGACCGAGTAATTTCTCGATTTGAAATCAATTTTATTTCAGTCGATACCTAACGAATCGAAATTATTTTTTCAGTATTGTGAAACTCAAATTAATGCTTTACAACACTGATCATACTATTGACTGAAATTACTACATAATAAATTGCTTTCGAATCGAGAAATTACTCGATCACGACTGCCAGAATCAGGCTCCTGAGTACATTTGTTAATTGTAGGTGCGTTTGCTTACTTTTTCAGTAAAATCCAGTAGGTGAGTAAAACTGGCTCTTGCACAAAAAAGTAAACGAACGGAAAAATTGCAAAAATTTGCAAGTTAATTCCAACATATGATATGATATTTTAAATGTGTTTTTTTTACAAATTGTTGACTTTTTGTTCGCAAATTGTAAGTTTTTTGCTTGTTTACTACATCGAATCATATGTTACCTGGGTTTTAAATGCAAAAATTTTTCAGTGAAAATTTGCAGGCTCTTTGCTGGCAACTGTCACTTTACTCTCTCAGTAGATGCTCTCTTTTGAAAATGTATATGTACGCAAACGAATTTCAGTAAAATCCAGTACACATTTGTACAAATTTTTGCAAATTTTGGGGTAAAAGGACGCAGCTAATGTTTTTTGTCTACTTTCGTCGACATTTTATTTGTACAACTTAAAGTACAAATGTAAACATATAGAGCTTGTGCCATAGCTTTTTTTTAGAAAAATTGTGATTTTTTAGTTGAGCTGTCGATTTTAAATTTAAAATTTTAATATTTAGTTATTTAATAATATGTTTAACTAAAATTTTTTTGTTAATTTTTAACTTAAAAAATCGTTCCGTCGATTCGACGAAGAGTTACCTAAATGCACTAAATTAAAGAGTAACCTTTTTAAGGATGTCCACTTTTGCGTCATTCTTCAATTGGTGCTTCGCCATGAAACAAAAAAAAAACATTTTGATGGAGATTTATGCTAACCTTAACAGTCAATCATGTGTCTATTAAAATACGTAATAATTTGTAGCACGAAACTGGCATTTTTGCCAGTTGGTAGTGCCCAAAAGGCCTTATGCAATATTTGTCAAATATTGTACCGTAATACGCTTTAGGTGTCTCTAAAGTTTCCGAGTCCGAGTTTCGCCCGGATCAAAATAATTTCCATTGTTGTTACAAGAGTTAGCAAACAAAATAACGGATTCATCATGAATCTTATAAAAAGTTCGCAAAAAACCCCAACTTGGCAGTTTTGGATGTCAAAAATTTCCCTTCAAACAAATTGTCATTTCTGCTTAAAAATGTTTCCTTTTATTTGTTTTTTAAAATATTGGTTTCAATTTCTTTTAGTGCTCTTTTGCAAGATTTACATACGTTCTTTTATTATTCACTTTATTTAAGACCAAAAAAGAGAGAGAGACAAAATAATATTGACACATTGCCTGTCATTTGAATCTCATTTGTTAAGTTATTTTGTGTAAACAAACTTTTTCTTCAGCTTATGCCGTGTCGATTTTAAACACAATGAAAATTCCAAACAAATAAATGCCAAAGGATTTGTTGGGTGATGTTCGTTGGCTTTACATTTGTGGTTGTTTAAAAAAATACAAGTCGTATGTTTTGACTTTGGATAATGTTTTTTGGAAATTCCTTCTTTCCTTTGTCTGTTTGTTTTAGCAAAGATTCGTTCTATCAGAAGATTTGTAAAGAAATTTTAAAAATTTTTAACTAAGATTAACTTGCTGGTAGATTGACTTTCAACTTTCCAATCTTTTTAGGATTTTCTTCTTTGAAATGACCAATTTAAGCCTGCTTTGCAAAAACAAAAAAAAACACCTTGAGCTGGCTGAGGTACTTTAATGGTGCAATTTATTTGTTGAATATCTACCTAAGGGTTAATTGATAACAAATGAATAACTTATCAATCACCCTAACTCTGTTGAATTTGTCTTTCCTTTTCCATCCCACTTTGATTGTCCAATTTTTCGCTTTGTCGCCAATTAAGAAAACATGTAATATTTGTACAAATACTCCACCAAACTTCCATTTACACGACCGGCTGACTGTATGTCAGACAAAGGCGTTGCTAGCGGGTAAAATTGTGTTGCTCTAAATGTGTGTAAATGTAATAAAAATATCCTAAAGGTAGAAAAATAAACGTTTGCTCAGCCCATTCATATGTGTCTATTTGGTTATCCTTTTTGTTCTTAAAGGTCCCTTTTTCGTAGCGACGACATATTGTTAAAGTTCAATATATTTTAGAATATTAATTATTTATTATTATTAAAGGTACGCACGTTCATTTATGTTTCAAATGAAAACAATATTTATAATTATATTTTTTGCCGGAAGTGAAATTTGTAAAACGTTGACGTGAAGACTCTCAGGAAGATAATAAATTAATTAAAGTTCAATTTAATCGTTAGAAAATTAATTCAACAAAATGAAATAAAAATTTTATTATTTTAATTACCTGCCAGTTTTTGAAATTTACATTAAACTAGCAATAAAAAAAAAGCCAACATTTTTAGTTGATTTCAATATAAATTCGCAATCGAAAACTTTATTTTATTTTCAAGAACAGGCAGTTAGTCCTTTATATAGTTATTAAATCTAAAAAAAACTAAAATTATCGGACTACGTTTGCCCATATTCTCTTCATTTGCATTAATGTTTAGCTTTAAAATATTTTATGCTACCAAATTTTGTTAGAATCGATTCATATTTGACAATAGAGCTCCGGTTTAACTCACAAATCATTCATTAATGTCAATATGGAAATTTATTTTTTAGAAAAAAGCTCTTACGTCTAAATGTTAACTTTTGTTTGCATGTCCATAGTTGCCCATAAGTTTCATATGGACCCCTAACCGAAAATTTTATTATTTTTCAAATGTTCCATATTAAGTTAACTACAACAAGTTAACTCACTTATGGCTAATAATTCACTGAATGTTTATACATACGCCCGTTTAGTTGAACCTAACTTGAATTTATATGTAGTTTAAACTCAAAAACTATAAATCAGTTTAAATTTTGTCGAATTCATATGTTCTCTATTGGTAGTTTAAGCGCCCAATTTTATGTGTTTAAAGATAATTAATTTGTTTACAGATTTATAGATTTGTTGGCTTAAACACATTTTTAACCAAAAAGAGAGTTTAACTTGTTGAGCCTTAGGGCTACCTAAGGCTCAAATTTCCAGTCATTAGTTAGCTATTAGCAATAGTTTAACCAATTAAATAGTATTTCCATTAGTTAAACTATCAAATGTTACTGGTAAACCACTAGTTAGACAAATACACTACCGTTGAAAATTATTTGTTCTCTTGTTTTTTTTAGAAAATTGCTATTTAAATTCCACACAGACGTTTCCACGCATATTCTTTTTGTTTATCAGTAATAGCCTTTTCACACTTGTCATCATTTAACATCTAACATTAATTTGCTAAGATGTTGAAATTTTCCCATAAGAAATACATAGGGCTAAAAATCAAAATTGTTCAACATCTTTACAGAATGTTACTATCTCATTTTGTTCCCTTTTACATTTTTCGATTTTTTTAGTGTCATCACTAGAAAAATGGCAATAAATTCTGTTATTATTGTGGCATCACTGACAAAATGGAAGTTGCTTTGAAAGCAGCGTTACCATTTCTCAAGTTTTTTTCATTTTTGCAAGCCTTATTTTGCTTAGTTTTGCTAAAATTATTAAACAAAATGGATTTGATATACATTTTGGTGTTATCTTTTAAAATGTTGGCACTTTTGTAGAAAAAAAAGTATTAAAAAAAAATAAAAGTTTTTTTTTCAGAAATGGTGACATTTTTTATTGATAGTAGATGTTAGATGTTTCAAGTGTGAACGCGTATTTCACATTTTCAACATATTCCATGCATTCCTCCGAAATGTATGCAAGTGTACAAAGGGTATAAAACAGCGCCACTTTTTTGTTTTCTATGACATTTCGTTATTTTATAATTTTTAGAAATAATAAAAAATGTAAACAAAAACACTGCTACCACCATTGAAATTTGGTATTGTTGTAGAGTTACCAATTTTTGCTCTGATGAAAATATTTAGTTTACCAATATGCAGTAAATATGAAATGCCAATAGTTATCATTTTAGCTTACTAATAATTAACTAATGAGGGCCTTAAAATATGTTTTTAAATTAGAAACATTAATACGTTGCTAACAGTGCCTTCTCTGAAAAATTATGTCTATACTTCCAAATGGGTCAAACTAGCCCGATTATACATTCTTACTTTTTATTATCAGGCATGTTCTTCATTTCATTTTTTGTGAAAGTGATTTGAAATCACAAGAAAGGTGTTCTGGACAAAAAAACTTTTTCCATAATTGTTATTTTAAGCCGTTCAGCTAAGTGGCCGCCGATTTAAAATTGCATGCTTATTTTTTTCCACTATTTTAAACCAAGCTAAAACTTTTGTGGTTTTCAAAATACTCTTAAATAATAATTGTGATTTTTAAATCACAAGTGATTTGAAATTTTTTAATATTCATCTCAGACCCCATAAAGTATATATATTCTGGCTCCATGGCTCGATTTAACCATATCCGTCTGTTAAAAACATGCTCACTTTCGAAAAACTCAAAGAAATAAACAAACTTGGTGTCAAATTGCTTGTAGTTATCCTTAGCAGTTTGGGATTGAAATCCAGCGCAATTGGTTCAGTAGGATCAGAGCTATAATTCAAAATATGGAACCACCACCTTAAAAAATTTATAATTTTGTTACAAAAACTAACATAAATGGTGGAACAATGCACGGAATGATATCTGATTTCACAAAAATTCGTTTTATTCGACTGGAAATCACGCTGTAAAATTTCGTGAAGATCCGTCCATAATTTACCTTAGGCCTCATATAAACCCTACTCTCGGAAAACTGATTAGAAGGCATAAAACCTTAATAAATAATGCTATCATTTCAAAATTTGGCACGTCACAGTTTTATAGGACTAGACATTATGAAATTTCGTGAAGATCGGTCAATGATTTATCCTAGGCCCCATATACACCCTACTCCCGGAAAACAATTTAGTACGCCTTAAACCGTAATAAATAATGCTATCAGAAAAAAATTTAATACTTCACAGTTTTATATGACTAGAAATCACACTAATAAATTTCGTGATGATCGGTCCATAATTTAGTATAGGCCCCATATAAAGCCCACTCTGGTAAATTAATTAAATACGCCTAAAACTGTAGCAGATATATTTATTGTGGTAACATTTCTTCCAACTTAGTTTCGTATGACCAGAAAAAATGTGATGCAATTTTGTGATAAACGGACCATAATTTTCCTTTATTCCATATTAAGCAAACTTCAGAAATTCACTGTAAACGCTAAAACTTATTTTACCGCTGTATTGAAATTTATGTTTTTTAATACCAGATATCACTATGCAGAATTTGGGTTCATAACGTACCATGGCTTAAATATATTTTGCGCTCCTGAAAATCATTTAAGCTCGGCTCAAGCTAGTAAAAATTGCTATAAATAGCATAAAACTTTCTGATGGTCGGTCAATAATTTACTACAGGTCTAAAACGCAACCAATTTTAATGCTGACGTCGGTTTTCAAAAAGAATAACTTATAATAAATAGATATCACTTCTGAAATATTCCAACTGTCGTGGGAGGGTATCAAAGATTCGGCACAGCCGATTATAGCACTCTAACATGTTTTTGCATAAATTTGTCAAAAGATCATTTTTTTAGTTTATAGTGTATGTTTTTGAAGCATTTTTTGATACTTGTTTATTTTTTTCAATGCTCAAATTGCTTTTATATGAATCTTTACCTCATAATATAATTTTATTCTGGTTGGTCCATTACTGCCCATGGGCCTCAAGGACGAAAACTCAAAATTTCGTCTGTAAATACTTTGGCCTAGGCTTGACCGACTATACTTTTTTACTTGTCAGTAGTATGCAAATAGAATTATAAAATTGTTTTGAGTGCATGTTTTCGATTGTCCTGTTTATTATCAAGTAGCTTTTCGTACCAGTCGAGCTTTATTATACCCTCCACCATAACGGGTGGTGAATAATGGTATACGTGCGGTCTTCATTAAGGGGCACCTTCCTTAATCCGTCTTTCGGCGGACCCTGGCCCCAGCAACATTTTTTTAAGGAAAGCACTGTGTCTCTTTTAAGTTAATATTCCTTCTATACGGACACATTTGAACGGTTCCTTCGGTTTCCGGTCATGAGAGATTCCACTAGTTTCTTTTAGTTTTTCCATAAAGTGTATAGTTTCTAGGTTCTTGTGTAAATTTAAGTCTGAACGCCTCAAGAAATAATGTATATTATGGAGACAAATTCGTTCATGTTCTCCGAAGCAGTTCGGGATAAAAAAAACTAGCACATCGGTTAACTATAAAAAGATCAACAGATTTTAATGTAAACCAAGCTCCCTCCAAAATGTATTTATTTATTCTTTTTACCGGGTATTATAACGTTATTGTGCTAAATTTTGTCGATGAATTGTATAATGATCGGTTCATTTTTTCTCATTTTGCCAACATTGTGGAGACCACACTTGGTAAACAATTTCGTACATCTAAAACCTTAACAAATAATGCTATTGTTATTAAAATTCGGCACATTTTAGTTTTAAAAGACTTGAAATTACACTACTAATTTTAATGTTATACACCACATTTCCCATATAAAGCCATTCTCGGAAATCACTTAAACACGTAGTTAATCTTGGTTGATATCGCTCCCGAAAAATTTTTTAAATTGTAATTATTTGTGGTGGGTATCAAGTTGATAAAAAAAAAACTTAATAGAAATGACGAATATTGTGATTTTAAGCAAATGTTGGTAGATATCAGCTCGAAAGTTTCTGAAGAAAATTTCAGTAATTTTTATTACAATTTATTTTTGTAAATATTTTGTGTTGTAATGAAGCCGAAATGAAAATCGATTTTTAGAAATAAAAATCTCCTTTCGTCAGAATTCATATTCTTATAAATATCGATTTATTATAAAAAAATTTTTTTTGGAAATAATTAATGGAGATCAGAGTCTAAACGCTTATTGCATTCGGCAATAATGCTGCACATACCTCTAAGAACAGTTTAATATGTTCATCCAAAGAATAAAATTTCCAAAAAATAAAAATCTTCCGCTTGTAAACACAGATTTTTACTCTGAAAATAATTCTCCCCGTGCCGTTTAATTTATTTTTGTTCCACAAATCGATCACTTGTCTCTTGCTTTGAGCGCGACACGTGTACCTGTCATGTTTTAAAGGGAACATTAGTGCAGTAATACGATCAGATCAGTTTGAATGCAAATGTCTGTCATTCTGTCAACATCAATTACATGTGTTGATATTTTTTTCTTCTAATTAATTAAGGCAGATTTAATAAAAAAAAAATTATATTAACGTAAAGAAACACCAAACGATTTAATGGCATCTAGAGTGCAGTATTATTCTAATTATCTATACGAATTTGATTAACAATTTTTTTAACTTAAGAAAAGAAATTGTAGGAAAATAAGTAAAAAATTATGTTTGATAATCTAAAAAAATCGGACGAAAATATTAAAAAATTGCTCAGTTTTAATTTTTAATCGCGTAAAATTTGCAAGCCATAAAAAATATAGTAGGAATAGGGTTTAAATTTAATTTACAACTTTATGAAATATGGTGATCAAGGGAAAAATTGCAAGCCTTTAACAATTCTACATGTCCGAAATGTTTTACTTTGTAAAAGGCCAGACTTTTCTTGATTGGAAATTTAAAATGTAATATTGTACTTTATCAATAATTAATTAGATAGAATATACCACAGTAGCCTTTTGACATACCGAGTTCTTATAAAAAATTGCATTAAAATTATAATGGTTATCGACATATTTTTTACTTCAGAGAACCTTCTTTGTAGTGATGAACAATATACATTAATGTTTTAAAACCACTATTCCTTGTGCTTCCCCATAAAAAAAATTTATTAATATTTTGTACAGAACAAAATCCTATACTAAATTGTAAAGAAAAAATTTTAATTTGCCGAAAGGCATTCCAATTAACATGATACGGTCCATCTTTACTCACAGGAAACCATTCCTTTGCCACGAAAAAGGCTACAATTTTATTAATATTTAACTGTGATGAAAGTTGCAAAATGTTTCAAACATTTTTGCATGCAACTATACAAAACAATACTAAATATGTTTATGAGGCTAAACAAATAGTTATTAGCCTTGTTCTGGAAATCGATTCCGAGTGAAATTGAAATCGATAAAGCTTTGAAAACGAACCAGTGTTTAAAGCTCATTAAATAATTTCGTTTTATATATTTTAAACAGCCTATCTTCATTAGAACTAATCTTAAAATCAGGAAAAACTATGGAAATTTTCAAAAAAAATTAATTGATTGATTTCAATTTCACTCGATTTCCATAATATGGCTGGATATGTACTTTTTATGTGTTTTAAATTATAGATACCAATGCAAATTTATGTATACGGTGGCAGCAATTCTACAACAATACAAAAACAACAGAAACAATGCATTGTAACAGCCGTATTCATAAAAACTTCTTAATGATTAATTTACCATATTTAAGGAAAAATTGCTAAAGTTGTATTCATAAACGAAAAATAGTCTATTAAACCTTTAATACACCATTCATAAAGTATGAAATTTTGATAAGCGTTTGCATTTTTTGTTTTTATTTTTGTGAAATATGTTTGAAAGTAATGAAAAATATGTTTTATTTATTTATATGGGGTATAACCAATTTTTCGCATAGTACCATGAGGTCAACGATGTCCTAGTAACCAAGAAAATCATAATCTTGTGTAATTTTTCTCAAAAAAGTTTACGCACCAATTGATTTTTCTTTTCTTGAAAGACATTTTGGAACACTTAAAGTACGGACCTGAACTAACAAAAATATTATTTTACATAATTTAAAATTATTTTGAGGCGGCCTTCTTAATGCAATATTGAATATTCATAATTTTATTAGGTGTTTATTTTATTAATTTTTGATTTTTTTTTCGTTAAAAAGGGTTAAAGAAAGTTTTGGTTTGCGGAAAAATCTCTAACCATCTCTAAATATTAATGAAGTTTCATACTTGAGCTATTTTTTGTTTTAAATAAACATATTCTTAATTTTTCTTAACCAAAAAGAAAATTAAAAATGTTCAAAACTGCATCGCGGTTGGTGCGTGAACTTGTTTGACCTTAACGAAAAAATAAATATACGTTCCCTTATAGTTGCTGATGCTCTATCGGACTGTGCTATGCCAATTTTGATATTTTAAAAAATTGTTAAAAAGTACTAATTTTTTTTTTATTTTAGACAAGCAATTTAAAGTTGTATGGCTAATTATTAAAAAAAAATGTATATGATTTAATGATTTCAGGGGCAAATGGACAAATTATTGTCCAAAAATATTAAAAAAATAGAATAAACAAATCATAATAATAGTGATGTTAATAAAAAGTAAACAAACTTTTGATTCGAATACATACTTTCTTATCGTATATTTAAAAAAGGTTCAAACAAAAGTGTTTATAATACCTTTCGGCAACAATTTGTTCAGAAACCAAAATAAAATGTAGTTTTATTTGATCAAAATAATTTTTAAGTTCTACAATTAAAAAAAATTATAAAAAAAAATTTAATATAGAATATCATGTGAACCGAATAGAAGTTTCATTCATCACTAGCAATAAAATGGCAGCAAAATATAAAGAAAATTGCCATACTTAAACACAAAATCGCTACAAACAGTTAATTGTAATAAAACTGTTAAAATACGTTGATGAATACAAATTTCTATAGGAGGTTAATTAAACAAAAAGCGTTTGATAGTTATTACATGCTATAAGCTTAAAATAAGGCTGTAAGTGCTTTATTTTCGAAATATCTATCATTTCTGAACAAACCATTGGTAAACCAAAACAAATTGGTTCAAACTGTTAAAGTCAGCAGGCTTTTCGCTGCCACCTGTAGTGAATTGGCCCTGATATGTACAGTTATGATTTTGGAATATGACATAAGACGTCTGAATTTGAAATGTAAATGTTTGCTTTCCTGTTGTGTTTTTTTTATTGAAAATTTTACTTTTTCTTCTAGCTAAGTGCATTTTAAAATTGTCCAGTTATTTTTCCAAAATCCAGGTAATTTTTTTCTGTTGTCCAGTTATTTGACTCTTGCTATCTGGTAACCCTATACATAGGACACATTTTCCCCTACTTTTTATTATTCAATATTATTTAGAAATTTTTAAAGTTGGTAGTTTACTTAGCGATTTTTCACCCAAGAGTGTAGAAAAAAATATGGTTGGAGGTAACCATATTCTAAGACCAACATACTATGGTTATTTTTTAACAACGTTTATGTTTGCAGTTTACCATATTATGTTAAAATATTACCATAGTATGTTTAAAATCAACAAAATTTGTCCATAAATCAACCATAATATGGTCAAAATTAACCATATTTTAGTCAATAATAACCATAATAATGGTGAAAACTAAATATATTATGTTCAAAATTAACCATAATATGGTCCAAATTTTCCAGAATTTTGAGAAAAGTAACCATTTTATGGTCAGGATTAACAATAATATGGTGCATGCATATCATATTATGGTTAATCCATTTTATCAATTTGTTTGTTTAGTGTCAAATTATAATTTTATTTAATTTTATATTCTTGATAGGTATTACGTTCCACTTTTATAAAAAATCCCCTTTGGTTCATATTCTAGCATGTGACGACCTTCATATTACCTACTAGTTTTTCCTACGTAAATTGTTTTTTAATCCATAATTAAAATAAAATGAATGAGAATTTTAAGCAAACCAAGTAAATTTAAAGCTAATCATACAATGTTTTAAAATATTATAATTTTGAGCATATTATTGTTATTAAATATTAACCATAACATGTTTGGAGGCAACCATAATATGGTTAAGGTAACCATAATATGTTCAAGTGCATGGTTGAAGTTTTATTTTATTTAAACATTATATTTTTAAAATCAACGATATTTGAAGTTTCAAGGGAGGTTAACAATTTATTGTTAAATAGAAACAAAATAATCGTGAAAACAGTTTTTATAAAAACAACAAAATTTTTTTTGTTGCCATTGCAGGGACCATAATATGTTTTTTTAACCATTCTTCAACCCTGTTTTTTCTCTACGTGCAAGTGTAGACAAATGACGATTGATGTGAAAAAACGGCAAAAAGTCAAGTATTATTTATAATTTTAAACGAAATAAACCTCACAAGAACGTACTTAATAATGTCATGTAATATTATGCTACGAGTAACGATTTAGTATGAAAGAATATACGACAACGAAGTTTAAATTTTACCCCTGCAGCGCCTAGAATGGTCAAATGTATGACCAACAAATCATAATTTGTAGATAGATTTTAATCATTTATGGCTTGTTTTGGCTTAAACTTTTTCTTCTATACATGTAAAAAAAAAAAATTTGATTTAAAAACAAAAATTTCTAATTTTTGTTAAAAAATTATTTTTTTGACCAAAAAAAAATTATGTTTCTTAAACGACTGCTCATATTAGAAAAACAGGGTTATTGATTGAACCAAATGCTCCATTGATCTTAAAAACGTAAAACAATGTTTATGAAAATTAAGAGAAATCATTGAGGTGCTGTTTTACGCAAAGAAATTTAAAAACTGTTAAGCAAAAATTTTAATAAAAATTTAGTATTTTCAATGAAATCAACAAACAACAAATAATCCTCATAAATAGTTCAAGAGATATCAGTTGAAGGGTAACAAATAAATTCTGTGTAATAAATCCATTTATTTCACCTCATCATTTCCATTTAAACAAAAAAAATCATAAAATTGAGGGGAAATCCAAACGCCGCCACTTCACAACTTTAAACAAATCTGTTGTCAAGAGTTTAGTCAGAAATTCAAAAGATTATTGCCGATATTTTGTTTTATATTTTTCGCCAGTTCAACACATCTGTAATTGTGTAAAAATACACACGCTTTGATCTTTTGCCGATCGGGTACTAAATAATAATAATCAAGGCCGGGATTTTAATGCAAATGCTTATTTGTTCTCGTCAGTCGGAGATTACCATATACAAAATATCTTTGCGAATCAATAAATTTGCAGTAAAATGGCATCGATTTGTGAGTGCATACTTTTGCATATTTTGCTTTGAATGCATATTTTTGCATATAATGCTGATATTGCATATTTTGAAAAAACTTGTTTTAATTGCTTTATTTCCGCAGAAGAGGCAAAAGACAACTTAGATGATATTTATTTATTGATTTCTAATGGGAAAACTATTTTGTGAAGCACCTTCGCGTGTTGCCGCATATAAAAAGAATTATCCGGATTAATGTCTTCCTCTACAGCCTATAACAACCAGATGGGGGACGTGGTTCAAAGCAATTATGTATTGTGCTGAAAACAATTGTCAATTCAAAGATGTGGTGTGTATTTTTTGACGGTAACTTTAGTTAACAAATTCGTATCAAGCTTTATCAAGCTTAAACAAAAATTAAGGATTTAAATTTATTGTTTTAAATCCTTAACTGCTTGCAGATTAAATTTAAATTGTTTTTGAAAACAGCGTAATTAAAATGAATATAACACAGAGAAACCATCAGCATTTAATCATGCACCTATCACTTCCATTTAGTTTTGTTTTGAAAAACAGACAGTAAACTTTTATTTTAAAAAAGTGTAGAGTCAAATATATCTCTAGAGGCATTTTAAAAAACAAAATCAATAAACCCACTTACAACTACATTTAGAGTTGACAAAAAATCAACTAATTGTTGTCGGGACTGTAAGAAAAGATAAACTCGCTCTTTATTGTTGTTGTTTTTGTTTAAGCTTTGATATCAATACAAGTAAAACTTGGGCTTATAACTCTTATTCGCTTAAGGGGTTTTATTTGTATCTTTAGTTTGTCTAAAATCTTTGGATGAAGTTTCCTGACAATCTGGCCTAAGCAACCAGTTAAATGCGCATAGGAATAGCTAATCCCATCAACAGTAAATTTCAGTTATCAATAGTATGAAATGGGAATTCAGCACATTTAAACAAACCTTGTTAATGAATTTTTTGAATTCCAAGAAAAACTTTGATAATCAATAACCATTTGATTCGTATGTAAATGCGATCAGTTTCGCACTTTGCTTAAGCAAATGACAGTTTCAAAAAATTTAACAAAAAGTTTTCTTAAGTTCAATATTTTTTGACACTTATGATTAGCATGTATTATCACAGTTGCTCAAGCCAGCTTATAAATATTATAGTTGGACCTTTACAAGTGACTTAATTTACATGATTGTCTTAATGTTTCTTTTTATATTTGTGTTTTAATTTTTTTTTTAACTTCTAATGTTGTGGTTAATTTGCCTTACTGACGTTTATGAGACTGAATTTTAACGTTCTTCGTGCTATTTTTGTTTTTTCTTGTAATTTTATGTGTTTTTTTTAAATTTTTAGCGCATATATTTCTATTTTTATAGCATTTTTTATGCGCATAAAACGCAATTTTAACTGCATAAAAGTCCGGGCCCTGATAATAATAATAAAAAATCAACCCAACAACCAGCAACAATGTTATACGTATACAAATCGCTCGTGCAAATGTCTGGTATCAACAACAACAACAAAAAACTGCTTACTCGTAATCAATCTCAAGAGGCAACCAAAGGTGGCAATTTGAATGCCGAGGGAGATCATTTCATTAATAAAACCATATAAAACGATAGATACAAACATTCATTCATACACAAGTCCGCTGGTGTCTGTAGTATAACTCAATTTTCCATTCATCTTAATCTTTAAAGAATTGGTACACGCGACTGATTGTTAATGATAATAATGATTTTGTTTGAAAATGTGTGAAAATGTTTGCGAAAATTTAAAGCAAACGAAAAGAACAAACGCTTAATACCTCGTAAAAAGGGGAACTCAATGCCGAAACATATTTTGTATACTTCAGTAACGTGAAGTGAAATGAATGAATTTAACTCCAAAGAAATCTTGACATTCCCGGGTACTTTGGAGCATAAAATAATTTAAATTTTAATGTTTTTAAAGATTTATAATCTAGCGCCATTTACGATAAAGAATTATATATGTATGTATTTGAATAAATGTAGGGACGATAGTGGCCGACTTATGTAGAGGGTACAGCTTTAGATAGCATTCGCAAGATCTGCACTGCCAACTATTTGCAATATCTATAACTACCCGTCTCCACTATCCTTCAACTTGTTAAGGATAGCATGTCGCACATGAATTCTACTCGTGTAGACTGCTGCAATCGTTGCCTAAACATTCGTCTTTATTATTTTCTGTATGCAATCAAACGCCACAACAACAAAAATTGTGGTCAATCAGAACATGAACATCAACACTTATTCGCCACATACAAGAACGTGAAGAAATTAATACCGTTGCTCTGCCCGCGTTATGATCATGTCACGTTCAAAACCAAAGCGCATTAAGACGTGGGGTATTATCTACATCACAGATTACCTAACAGATATGTAAAAAGTGACGTGTCAAAAAGGCCCTAACCACTTGCGAAGCAGCTTTCGAAGAAGAAGACAGAAAGCTTATTTTTGGTAGTGAAATGGCAATGTGTAAAAACAGGCCGGAACGATCAACACAAATGCGTGATCAAAACAAAAATAACAAAACACAAACCGCGTTAAACAAATGCATTAGTTCAACATTTAGTAATATTAAGGGTCCTCATGATATCGTTTATAAGTCTCGTAATCTGTGCAAACTGTGCATTTTTACGCCCTCGTAAATGAACTGTCAAAAATTGTATGAGAATTCATTTACACAAACTTGGTAAATTTGCCCAACAATTTTGTCTCGTAAACTTGCGCTGTTCAATTGTGCATTTATACAAACAGATCTTTTAATGATTTTAACGTCGTTTTCAATGAAAAATCCAAGTGTATATAAATCACATATAAATCTTCGAGCATTTTTAAAAGCAAATTCCTCATACATATTAATCACAAATTTAAACACAAATTTTTATATTTTTGAATTTTAATTTTTAATTTATTTTTGTATCGACGTTTCTTACAAACTGACATTAATTGTTTAAAATTACACAAAAGTAAAAAAGGGGCTTCATGAAACAAGACTCGTACACTCAAAAAAAAAATCAATCCATCCGTACTCAAATCAATCCGGAGCGGTATTAATAGTACGGTGAGTACGGATTTTCTTGAATCAAGTACAGAAAGATTGATTCAAGTACGGATTTGTAATCCCAAAATACTTAAATTATCCATATTCAATCCCGTTTTCGTACTTGAAATAATCCGAAAATTAGATTGATTTAAGTAAAACTAAGATTGAATCAATCTCAAAATGAACTTCATTCAAAAATTATAAAATTGTTTTAATCCGAACTCGTACCTCAAATAATCCGAAAATGAGATTGATTTAAGTAAAACTAAGATTGAATCAATCTCAAAATGAGCTTTATTTAAGTAATATAAAGTTGATTTTATCCCGAATTCATGATTGAAAAAAACAAAAAAAAAAGAAATTACAAAGAAAAAATGATAATGAAATGATTTACTTACCCGTATTACACATTACAGAATTATAAAACACCAACATCATGCCCGATATGGTTTTTATTTTAGAAATCTTATGTACATATTTAACCAAAAATATAAACTAAATGAGTAGCATGAGTTCAAATTTAAAAAAAAAAACTTTGAAAAGAAATTAATTTTCAAAAGTAATCCCATTTAGGATTGTTTTAAGTACGTTTAAGTGTTATTCGTACTTGAATTTTTGAGTACGACTCGTACTTAAAGTAATCCCAAAAAACTTGATTTATCCCGAGTGTTTTTCTTTCTGTGTAAGTTTGCGCATTTGCACAAATGGCAATTTTAAGCGACATCATGAGGACCCTTATTGTTTTATTTTATACTGTTATTAACTTAATTAAATATTATTTACTGGTGCTGTGGTTAACTTAAAAGTTAATTTGTATAACAGTTTTGCAAATAAATATCATCGTAATAAATTTGTGTTCATTGTATTGCGGCATAAAAGATGATGCAAAAAGAAATGCCAAAAGGGAAGCTTTCGAAGAAAGAGAAAACAAATACGCAAAATCTTCCGTCTCGTGACATATTTGTTTAGTAATCTGTGCCTACATGGAGATGCTACTGAATGTTCTTGTTGCTTGCGATAAAAATTAAACAAGACGTGATAGCCCAATTTGTATGCCAGATTCGAATTCAGTGCACCCAGATTAGTTGAAAAACATGCTTCGTTTTTTGCTGTCAATTTTTTTTCCAAATTTGTAGACCAGTGATATTAAACAGAAATGGTGGGACAATCTTAATGTATTTCGACTGATTAGGAAGGTACGTAGGTGTAACACTCCAGTCAGACCTCCTTTGGGTCCATTGTTGATTCCCATTAAGAATTAAACATAGATGATGTGTACCTCTTTTCAAACTCATTTTCAACTGCGCCTGACGTCAAAATGTCGTAACAAGAGGCAAAACTGCACAATAGTATTTACTATGTCACACAAACAATCAACAACATAACGGGCCTGCGCAATGCGTTATCTGTTTAATTTCTATAAACATATGTGTGACCTTTTCCCAGAAAAGTAAAGTTTTGAGAAAAACACATTTAAAGTAATTCTACACCCTTTTAGGTACCAGAATCCACTCTTAAGTCCAAACCCGTTTTTTGACACACTAGGTTCCTTTTCTCGGAGACGGTTACATATGTATAGATATAGAAAAGAGAGAATCATTACTTACCAGAGATATAAATGCAACCATAAAGATTTGATATTTTGGTGTTAAATCATCCCTAGCAAATCAGGACTAGATCATTCCTGGGATCCGAAAGGATTCAGTTTGACCATAAATGGTTAGCTGAAAATAGTATGCGTGTCATAAAGAATCCGTCGAGGGGTATCGGGAGATTTTTTTTTTGCCATTTTATAGCCGCACTTCCATGAAGTTCTCTTAGAATAAATATATATAAGCGGGTTAAAGGTGAATGACACTTTTCTGTTGTGTCGATATTCTCTCCTCGGACGTTGAAAATCTATGAACGAGCAAGGCGCATGCATACCTACTATGCGGTAACTGATAGCGCTTTTGAAGTTTTCAGATTTCTAGAGTCTGGCACTGCGGGCGTCAGTACTGATTTCACTCGGTACTGATTTCACTATTGGCTAAGGTCTACGTTAGTATGCTTTCGCAACAAATGCTTAACGTTCCAGGAAGATCGTCCAGCGCGATCCTTGCCCTTCTTTGAAGGGATACTTTGTATGGGAGACTACTGCCAGGAACAATGTGGGTGCATTTGGTACTTATGGGTTTAAACAGAAGCTACTTGAATTAACTAAAGCAAGTAAAAAGGAAGTAAATTGTTCCAGCTCCAGGGGATGATGTATAATTTATCGGATTATACGCTCAAATTGCGACCGTTGTATGCAAATTATCCTTTTGGTAAGTTCATATATTAACCCATCATGGGGTTGTGATCCAGCATGAGATAAGGCCATATGGCATGTGCTCATGTAAGTCTTCTCCAAAGTGAACCAAAAAATAAGCGATGTATGCACAGTAAGCAAACTGTGATGATACATTTTTGACATTGACTTCAAAGTGTTATGATGTTATGTAACCGAAACGAAAAAGGATTGACTTCATACTCAACCAAACTTTGCTCTTTACGAACCCTTCTAGAAAGCACTTTAAAGCCTCGCTTTAAAAGCCTATACATTGCTACCAGCAGTTCAAGAAAAATTACACGAAATGCCTACCATTGCCTCCTCTTTCACTTCAGGATGCCACATTCTTCAGATGTCTAACGCTTCGTATATAGCTGTGGTTTTACTGATCGTATTGTGGCGTGCAATTAGGTATTAAAGAGTTTCCTAATCAAGTACCTGCTACACAAAGTCTGTAATACCACGCAGCCTGTTAAAATGTTGTATACATGATTAGTTTTATATATGATCCTCTTTCGTATCTTTTCTAAATAGAACCCTAATGAAGATTTTACAAAAGTTTTATCTGACGAGCTATTTAGTGCTGAGCACAATCACGCTAATTCGTCCGCTGTTTCATTATCGGCGATGTTGCAATGGCTTGATGCTCAGCACAAACTTACTTAACATTGCCCCTATCGCTTTTCTCGTGTCGCTTACTAGTCTAGATTTTCCAAGGTAACCTTTAAGTGCTTTGAGCGCTGTATGGTCAATTACAAATGTATATACATAAAGGGTGTCCTAAAATTAACGACAGATTTTGATTTGTTGCCATTTGTGCATAAAGTGTTGGCAACCCTTAAACAATATTTCAAAAATAATGAAAGCTTGGCGGCTGCTAAAAAAGTTAAGTAAAGTTTTAATAATGGAACACTTTTTGTAAGGCCGTTAAAGTCTACTTTTAGCTATCGGTACGTTACCTAGTTTTCCATACGGCCACAGAAATAAAAATAAATATGAACCAAAACAAAGTCTTTTAGTACAATTAAGGTCAATAAAGTAAAAATTTTAAAGGTGTCTGGTACAATTTTAAAATTCTCATTGCCATTCCTGGCATGGCGTAATCTTGAATTCTGCCATTCTTGGTCGATAACAAGCCGTCTAAATTAGCCATCGCTATGTTTAAACAATAAACAATTTCTTGTGCACACATTAATTTGGATAGTGAAGACTACTGTTGTCGATGTTTTATTCTTGTTGGAACAGTGTTGTTAAAACAATTGTTTGCACAACGATGTCAAACATCTCTGCGGTATAAATAAACGCTTGTTACGGTTGCTTTTTATAGGGATGTCGTGCCATACGGTTTCCCACATCAAAGAACATACACAATTGTGCGTCGCTAATTCTGCAAATGGTTTTTTTTTAGCAAGCGTAACAATGGATAGTCTCAACGCTCATTTAAAAGCTTTAATAATAGTGCAGTGCCCATGCAGTCAAAAATTATATTATGCACAGTTAAAAATATAATAAAACGATCAATATTTGTGTTTACTCTTAACAATCGATTAGTTTAAAGAATTTTTGCTATTAATTTAATACATCTTGTTATTTCACCTGTAAATTGTAATTGATTACTTGACTATTTATCATAAAAATATTTATTTTCATTTGATTTCTTAAGGCAAATTCTAGTTGATAAATATTTCAAGAGTACAAAATATACTAAACACTGCCAATAATTTTGTAGGGCACACTGAACTAAACACCAGGGGGAAATGAAGCAATTAATAAATCAACACCATAAAACAAATAATTCCTCAACACCATGTGTTTATTCGTTCGTCTGTGTGTCTGTCTTGTTTTCAGTTTTGTTTCTGTCTTCCAAGTTTTTTCCTTTAAAAATTCGCCCATTAAAAACTACGCCAGTGCTACAAATATAAATATTTATAACACTTTAAATACTTTGATAATTTGCGATATTTTCAAAAGATGATTTTTATTTATTTATTACAGAGAAATTCAGAATAAGAGTATTCGACAGTGCCAAATTTTAAGAATTTTGAGGAGTATGAGTTTTTGTTTGATTTTAACCAAAAAGAAAAACTAAGAATGTACAGTCGGTCTAGTCCGACCATTTGATAACCTACACCACAGTATTTAGAGAAAAATGTTTGAGAGCGTAGCTTATTTGGGGCGGGCGCATGGGCAATAATAAAAGTTTATTTTGCCAGTTATTATCTGAATATCACTATCTATATGACACTTGTTCGTCTAAAAGCGATCTTAGAGAGAGTACCTGTAGTCGTCAATGCTAACAACCAACACACAAATGAGTCATAAGTAAGTACATATTATAAAAGTTATAGTCACCAAATTGTATATCAATACTAAAATTTTTAAAGAAATTATAGCATTCAACGCAATTTTCGGAAGTAGCATTTGTATTGTAGTTATGGTCAAATATGGACCGATTCCAATAGAATTTGGTAATAAGATTTGGCTGGCAATCAAATAAGTTTGGACCAACTTTTATCTAAAGACCAACATAATAAGCTGATTTATGTGCCCAAAGACTCTATTCCGTTTATGTGAAAGTATATGCCTTTTCTCACCATTTTTGGTGACAATTGGATTTAATGTACCAAATGTCACCAAATTATCTCCAAAATTGCGAACTGTACTTTCCGAACAAGGTTTACCTGGACAACCAGTCAGGATTTAAAAAACTGCTGTTTAATTAGAAAAACTGGAATTTCTACCACTTCTTCATTTGTCATTGGCAAAAAAAAATTGTTGCTTTTACTTCTGAATTATTAAATGAAGCAGTTGCTGTAAAGCCAACTAAAAAATCGAAAAGTTCTACAAACATTTTCGTTTTTTGTTCGACAGTTTTTGGTTTCGACTGCAGTTTTTTAAACCCTGGTTCGATCGATTTAAAAATGATTTAGAGTCGATCAGTATCAGTATATATTAACGGGTTACACACATCAGCACAAATGCCCACTATTGTGGCGTTCGTATAAAAGTAATTTAAAGCAGTAATAAAAAAGAAGTAAAAATGTGACTGTGCCGAAAAGTATAATTCGTTTAGGAGTATCGAAGTCAATTCCAAAAGTACTCAAAAGTTTTCCAAAAGAGGGCTTTATAAGGGGTCACTTGTAAATAATTCGGCAGAGTAGATTCTACACTATTTTTGAAGAAAATTGTTAACATATTATGTTTAATTTAATGTAATCACAGTTTTTATTGTCATCAACAACCATATTAAGGTTAAACTAGTCCTACAACGAGTAGACACAACCATAGTATGGTTGCCTCTTAACCTGTTATGGTTAGATATGACAATAATTTGTGTTTAAATTACACTTTGCAACAAGCAAAAATTCCCTGAATAACCACTATATATATTTTTTTAAACCGGTATCCACCTAACTGCAAAAATTATCATTATTTAAAATTCTATGGTAGTTTTTTTAAATTTTTTTTTCTAAAAAAAACTTTGGAACGATGTAAAAAATTTTAAATTACACCAGATTTAAGCCTTTCAAATATTTTTTTTTGATTCAGCCATTATTTTTTTAGTTATTGTACATAAAACATAAAATACAATTCAAAATATATAAAATGTTTATTTAAAAAAATAAAAATTATGAATTTTATGAAATAATAATTTTGTTCTTAATTATATTTGGACTTGAAGAAAAATCAATACAACGATAGAATTTGTTAAATTCATAGCACATTCTAGTAAGAGGATCAGCATAAGCATAATTAGCTCTAAAACGTCGAACTGATAATGGAATAAAATGACGTGATGGGCGTTGAGGAACATTAAACGAAATATTGTGTATTAAAAGTAATTATGTTGAAAATAAACGATATGTTTAACAAAGTCCTACGACTTTTCAGGGTGGGCAGCTTTTTAAGAGAGAGTCTAGCAGTATACGAAGGCAAGTTTACTGGATTAAAGTTTAGTCCTCGAAGACAAAAGAGCAGTATTTGCTTTTGACGGATTCGATAGCATCGGAATGTTTTTTATATATAGACCCCTTATTATAGATCCATACTCTAGAATAGGTCTTACAAGTGCAGTATACAAAGTTGTTGTGACATAAGGATCATTTACTATCATAGTGATATGCGAAATAAGATTAGTTTCGGATCAAACAGAATTCCAAAGTCTAAGAAATTGACGGCCAACTCCAGCTGACTACCACCAAGATGATATTGTGCAGGTATCGGATTCCTTCTGACAAATCGTATATATTTACATTTATTAAGATTTAACACCATAAGATTTGTTAGGCACCATGAATAAAACGAGTTTAAGTCATTTTGAAGACGTTGTTGGTCAGATACATGACAACACCTTCGATATTGACGGTATTTTAAAATCGCCAAAGACAAAAACGGAATCGCCACTACATGCAGAACAAGTAATTGATGCGATAGCTTCGGTATGTTCTGTGTATATATTGTGCGGAGAAGATGGTGGAATGTAAGAACATGTGACAAATATGCGTTTCCGAAATAAGGACTCCACCACTCCACTCATGAAACAAAATTTATTTTATTTCTATTATATGCAGCTTTATGTAAAATAATTAAAGTAAAGGATTAAAAAAAATATTGTGTAATAAAAAGGGGATACTTTGTGGTTTTAGCTCTACACAAATTTGCTATAAAAAAGATCAAAACTAAAGCTGTGTTCACATTATGTGTATTTGTCATGTGGATTGTCACTTTTTCACATGTTAAATATGTGCATATCGTCTGAACCCCTTCAAACACTATCATGTGTTATTTCTCTGTGTACAGTACACATGACAATTTTGATTTAGAACGTGTTCTATTTTCAAGTGACAAAGCATCTGACATCAGCTGTTTTTTATTAACAAAATTGTTTGTGGCGGCAAAAATTAATTGAAATTGTAATACATATATATTAAAATAGTAAATAAATAATAAAACAGATAAAAAATACACTAATTAATTATTAAAAATGTTTTTTTTTTATTTTTGATAGGTTATGTCAAATGTACGTTACATACCATTATGTGAACATGTAAATTACAAAACTTATGTAAAACTCAAATTTTGACACACACATGAAAACACATGTGGGTAGAAAAGTGACATTCCATATGACAAATACACATAATGTGAACAAAGCTTAAGTAGGTACTTTCAGTTTATCGGGAATAAAACTGGAATTTGTCTATGCATTTTCATGAAATAAAATTTATTTTATATCTAAAAGAAGCAACTTTACGATTAATGTCCGTAATTTCTACAAACAGATAACTTTGCTTCTGTAAAAGTCAGACGCAAAGTCATCTGATAAAATTT
The DNA here is from genome assembly GCA_949318255.1 of Pollenia labialis. Classification (NCBI taxonomy): domain Eukaryota; kingdom Metazoa; phylum Arthropoda; class Insecta; order Diptera; family Polleniidae; genus Pollenia; species Pollenia labialis. Next base: position 64,246,873 of record OX439140.1, on the reverse strand, counting down.
CAATTAGAGCGTGCTCTATTTTCTTCTCACAAACCATCTGACATCAGAAATCTATGCCGGGAAGAAACCGGCAGTGGCGTCCATTATTGACGGAATCATTAGCCGGATTAAGTTAATTTTTAACAATACCGAGATATGTTTGATCATCTTACCATTGAATAGAATTTATGTGAATATATACATATATAAAAACCGTATTATAATAAAATCCTAAATTGGTAGCTTTGAATTAAAAGAAAAAAATGTTAATATGGCTAAACTATTTTACGGAGCAAATAAAAAATTTCATGGCGGCAACAAGCTATTTTAAAACCGAGCACTACTTTGGTTTCTGCAATAACAATGCGAAAAAACCAGAGACAACGTCAGAAGCAAATTACATGTACGTTTGTGACCGAATATTATAAACCTTATGCAAAAGAGCGATTTTGACAGACATGCACAATTACATGTGACTTGAAAATTTGACATGTCAGATGACAAAAACATGTCGTCGATATGCTCCTTAACAGTTATCTTTACCTATCCGGTACCACTATTTTGGTAATTTGAACGTTAATTTTGCCTACTGAATTAACTAACGAAAATCGGTGGTGTAAAAAACATTACAATTTAACCCATGGGTAAGAAATACGTTTTTAAAATTATGAAAATCTTAGATACCTATACACAGCTAAATATCTGTTTGTACGGGCATAAGTACCTAAACTGGGAAGTATTTGTTGATTTAATTTTTTTGTGTTCAAAAATTTTAAATTCACATAAAAAAAATTGTCTCTAATTACCAATTTTATTCCAAATTCATTTGATGATTTTGCACCTATTACCAAAATGTATATATTGATTACTAAATATTGTAAAAGTTTTAAATTTTGAATATTTTTTTTTTCAATAAATGATATTTTTAATTAAACACATTTTCAAAAAATGTGTTTATTGATTTCGACAATTTCCAACAACAATTCCACAAGTTTAAATTATTTTATTTTAAACGAAAAATTTTTTTGTTGTTTAATAAATATTATTATTAAAAATTTATTTCCAAACAACTTATGTAAATGTTTATTAAATCAAAAATATATTTTTAATTTTCTTTTAACAAAAAAATATTTGATTCAATTATCACATTAATCAAATTTTAATACTTTTTGAACAATTTTTTTAATTGATAAAAAACCTACTAAAAAAATTTTCTGTGATTAAACCAAAAAAAAAAAGTTTTTTCCACTTGTGCCTGAATAACTCCAAAACTAATGGCTAAGTCAAAAAATGGTATCAGAAAGAATTTTATCTAGTGTAATTTAAAATAATGTAATTTTACATCGTTCCAAAGTTATGACGAGATGTATGGAGCAGCCACTTCAAAAATCTAAAATTTTCGAAAAAAAAAATTTTATAAAACCTTACCATAGAAGTTGAAATAATGATGATTTTTGACGTAAGGTGACTATAGCGCATCAAAAAGTATAGTGGTTATTTAAGAAAGAAAAATTTCCACATTTGTTGCACAGTGATATCAGTAGTATTTTCCTCTTTTCCAAGAGCAACATGCTATGGTTGCAAACCAACCATGCTTTTATAAGTGTTGAAGATATTTAAGTATTATTAATTATAACATGTTCGGAGGCAACCATAATATGGTTGTGACTTCTTGAGAGGGGACTAATTTAACTATAATGTGGTTGTCGAGTACAATTATATGATTAAATTAAACATAATATGTTTAAAATTTTCGTTGAAAATAGTTTTGTAAGAGGTAACCATATTTTAACATATTTTTCTCTGGATGTGGTCTAATGAAACTGTGACAGACCAAATTTTAATACAATAGCAAAATTCGTTAAGTTTCTAGACGTATTAAAGTGTTTTCCGTGCGTGGCCTTTATATGAGGTCTATGGTAAGTTATGAACCAATCTTCACGAAATTAGTAACGATCAGTGCATTCTGTCTCCAATTTATGTTTGTTTTTGTGATAGGAATATTAATTTTGTGCTCATACCTCTTTTCCTACTGCACAGATTGTGCTGAATTACAATCCCGAACTGCTTAGGAAAACTAGAGCCACAATTTTAACTTTCTTTGAAGTCACTAGAAAGTAAACGCGATTTCAACAGAGAGACAGAAAGTCAAGCCTGGCTAAATCGACTAAGAATTACTCAAGGATCCAGACTATATATAAACTTTATGGGGTCTTAGGTAAATATTAAAAAAGTTTTACACGAAACGTACCCTGTTTTTCCACTGGTGGTGAAGGGTATACAAATAATTAACCTTTAATTTTTTTAGATACAAAAAAAGACCAAAAATGTATTGTCTTGTCAATCAATTTTTACAAATACTGGATTAAATGAAGATCACCCAGATTGTATGCATCATTTTTATTTTATTATTATATTTAGAAACTAACACATGTACAGGACAGACTCAAACACACATTCACTCTAATCTTGTCTCGAGCTATTGTTGGTTAAAGCCACAGGCCAGGATTAGCGCAAAACAGTATTCTGCTCATTTTTTAGCAGGAACAACAAGAGATTATTTTTTAAAAATATTTCGATTGTCTGTTGCAATTGTTACATTTTCTTCTGAAGATTTATTGAATTTTTTGCTGGTTTATTTTTCAAGGTGTTTATAAAACCGTTCAATTTATAATTTAAGATCTTTTCCTTTATTGCAACAATTTGTTTGTAACTTCTTTTTTATGGATTAAAGGTTGTAATTGTTATTAAATGTTATGTTACAATTTGCGTGGACCTAAAATAAGACAAAACGCCTAACGTTCCATAAAAAATGATGATGAAGATGTTGACAGAATGTTGGCAGCTAAAATAATAATAAAAATTACGCAAGATAAAGTAATAAATTATATTAATTGATTGCTTTTTATATAAATACATGCATACATACATACATACAAACATATGTTTATAACAAAAGAATTAACGCACATTCTTTGATTACTTTTTGGGAATATTAATTTCCCGAATTTTTTGATTTCCGCGAAAGTCATATTCGATTTCTATTTGAATAAATTATTACATAAAAGAAATCCTTTTTATAGCCTTCACGACAGATCCGAAAGGGTATATACACACATATAAGATTGTCAAAGGTCCAAAATATTTGTCATTTTCAATGTAAAAATTTGAAAACAATTAAGAATTTAAACGTTTTTGTACCCATAATACAGTAGTGGGCCCTCTCCACTTGTTGATTAAATCAAAATTATTATTTTTTAATTAAAAAATAATTGATTCAATTATCACATTAATTAAATTGAAATATTTTCAAACTATACCATCCACAATTATTAGGGTCTAGAAAAACCGAGCGGATAATTCTAGCGTTAAAACAACAAATAAAAAAAAAGTAACCATAATGGAAAAAAGAACACATTGAAAAAAAGTAACCAATTTGGGTTAAAAGTAGCCAGAGCGGCGACGCTGTAAGTAAGGTACTCTATCTGACTCTAAAACCAGTTCACAAGTTCGGCTGTTGACTCTTGAATTGATGCGACGATCGCCGCAAAAGATTCAAAGAAGAAAAAAACATCTTATAGCATCTGAATTAAATGGCTTTGTTGCTTAACCCAGCAAATAATAGGACTAGTCCAAACACGCGTGTAAAATGTAGCCCACAAGGGACTAGGACTAGTAACCCAACAAAAGTAACCCAAACGAATGGAAAAAACATGGTCTATTTAACATTACGATGTCCTAGGGCAAGACCATATAACACAGCTTTGGGTAACAAAGGAGTAGTCTTAAAACTACTCCATTGTATACACAAGAGGATTAGTTTTAACTTCGTTTAAAAACGAAGACATGTCGTCTCACTACAAACACTTTTTAACAATGACATGGTCCATGCTTGCATTGCATCGGACCAGTCCATGGAGTAGTCCGTTTAATCAAAATGGATGAGGTGGTCCAATAATATTGGCATGGATGCTATTTTGCTCTTTGTTTTTTGTGTATGTATTCTCATCGTTCGCTCTTTCTGCAATTTCATTTCATTTGCCCATACATGATTATGATTCAAGTGACAAATAAAAGAGATAGTGCTGCCACCTTCCCATCAAAAAATAGCGTAAAACGTTTACTAGTTAAAATGCTGATTATGAATATGAATTTAAAAAAAGCTTTTTAAGGCTTAAAATGTTTTTTTAACTAAAATGTATCTAAAACGTGAATTTAGATTTTTTTATGAATACGGCTGTTATTATTTTTAGCTTCTTTAATTATTTTACCACATCCATTTTCATCTTTTTTAACTACCAATAAATTTTATTGAAATTTCTTTGTAATTTATTTGTAAAAATTCATCAAATCATAGGTTGACCATATTAAAAAACATAAAAAACTATTTATCGGGTGTGTTCTAGAATCCGAATCCTCTCGAAAGTGGACTACTTCAGCATTTTTGGTGTTCTGCATTTCGTTTTAGCGATCTCAAATTAGTTTTTGGGTTTGTTTCAAATTTTGCAGTTTTTAGCGAATTTCATCCATGTTTATTTATAATAAATAGTAGATTTTGCTATCATGCCGCTGTTAGCGAATTTCTGTTAATTTGGTAATTTATTACCGAATTTTTGTCATTCCTTTTAGTTTTAGGTAGTTGATTAACTTTATGATTTGCGTTTTTTCGCCATTTTTGCAAATTTTTTTTTTTTGTTATTTTCCGACATTTTGTTTTTATTTTCACCCATTTAGCGATTTCAAATAAATTTTAGTGTTGGTTTAAAAGTTTTCAATTTTTTCGCGAATTTTAGCCAAGTTCGCAATAGAAGCGAAGGTAAAACCCTGTGATTCTTTACAGCTTTCACGATTTTTAACAAATATTAGACTTTGCTATCATGCTGCGGTTAGCTGTCCCTGTCCCAATCTATTCGTCAGAGTTCGCTACGCAGAACGAATTTCGGTCTACGTAATGATTGTGTGTACTTTACTAGTTTTATTTGTTTTAAATAAAGTTAAATTTAATTTGAAAAAAATTGTGTTTAATTTTAAAATAATTAAATTTGATTCGAAAACCACCCTGCGGGAAATTTGTGTTCATTGGTCCAACAGACTGGTCCTGGGTTTTGTGAAAATAGAACAGGTACAAAAAGAAAGGACTCGTGACCAGTGAAAGAAGAACCAATCCCTTAACTGGTTTATGTAGAACAAAATGGTAGAAAATGTAATGAATTACAGTACAGTCTTCACCGGTGCTGTAACACAATTTTTGGTACTTTCTAAAATTCTCACAGTAATTTTCTGTTTATCCGGCGCTTAACATCGGCTATTAATATTTTTAATTTTAAAATGCACGTGGCACCTCCTATACAATTACAATTCAGATTTCTACATATTTAGAGTACTGTAACATTTAACGTATTCCAATTTTGTACAAATATGTAGCTAAGATAAAAATTTAAAACATTTTTCAAAAAGTAGGTTCAATGGGAAAAGTAGGCACGGCACCTCCCATTCGAATACACTCGAAATTTCTGTATATCTGTAGAACGGTTACTGTAAAAGCATTTAAATTTAGTACAAGATGCTTTGTTAACCCATTAATAGCCAAAATTAAACCAGCAGTGCTAATTAAAACAAAAGTTTATTTTTCTATTCAGTGCACACAAAAGTAGCATAAAGGTATAACAATAATTTACAAAATTAGGAATGGTTGGAGCAGGAGGGTTGTACTCAACTGAGTACAGCGGCGGGATATAGTTGTAAAATTTTTGAACATTGCTATTCATTACACAATGTTATTAAACATTTTTTGCATCGCCAACGATATAACAATCTGATATAAAACACATCCGAATTGCCTTTCTTCATTTTTTTGGGTAGAAACCTACACCATCTTGAGGTAACCTTAGTTCCAATGGTGAAAGATGCCGTCAATTGAACCTTGTAAAAAAACGTCGGAATAAAAATTGATCCATGATATCAATTTGCCTTATTTCATACAAGCGACTCATTAATTAATATAAAGAAATTGTTTTACAAGATGTAGATTCAGTTTTATGTCTGGATATCTTTGCCTAGACATTGTTTTGACATTGTTTTGATACTGTTCTAACATTATCGTAAGACTAATATAAATATTAGGGTGGGTCACTGATGTATGAGAAAAATTAAAAGTTCTCGAATCATATTATAATAGCAATATTTTTTTGTCTTACGTTAAAACAAATAAAAATTCCCAAAAAAAAAAAAGTTAAAAAAAGTCTCACCTTGAGCCCGCGCAGGAGCTCCTGAGAATTAGGTATATTGGAAAAAAGTCCATTTTTTAGATTTGAATATTTTATTTACTATCAATTATTATTAATTAAAACTAAAAACATTTTGAATTAAACTTGAAAAAAAATACAAATTTGGTTCTTATACAACATAAAATAATAAAATCAGTTTTGGTCACAAAATCTGGTTTACTGTCAAATCCGGGTCTCTCTCGTCTCGATTCAAGTTTCGTCTATATTAAACCATCTCTTGACTTTTTAGCGCCAAGAGTCATGAATGCTTCTGACACTATTTTCACGAACCTAACAGTCGTTAAAATACAGTTATATGCTTTTCTGCAATACAATGCTATTGTTGCTATATTCAAAATTTCACAAAATTGAAGGTCAAAGCGCGGGCTCTTACACTAAAAATTAATTAATAATATTTTCAAGGGATCTAATTCAGACAAAAAATAAAATAATAAATATCCTTTGGGTAACTGATATACACAATATCAATGCGCCTAGCGCCACGTTGGAAGTTAAGTCAATTGTTTTGATAGGCATATACAGTATTACTGATAAAACTAATCAGTTCTTTGTAAAATATCTTCTCTTATTGTATACGCATGACTAAATTACTAAAAAAAACACTTCTTGACATGTTTGTGCTAGTGGTAGAAGAACACCATTGTAAATACTTGTGTCACGTTATAGTTTACTACAGCTTCTTTTCTTTTTTGGCAATGGATCATCCTCGCTGCTGTTCAATGTTACATAGATTATCTTTCGGCAAGTTGTCAGTTACCATGTTCTCCATGGCATCTTCTTCTTCAACTGCTAACATAAAACATAAATCATACAAAGAATCGCTATCAACGCAAAATACAAGCGTTAAAACCTTAAAACTTATCGAATATGGAAGTACGATTTAGTTTTTGTGCAATTTTTACAACTACAGTATGCCACAATTTGTATATGGATTGCGCCGCTGTACTCAGTTGAGTACAGTTGTATTTTTGTTACGAATGCTCACTTTAAAAAAAAATAAATAAAAAAGAAATAAGCCATACAAATAAGGATAAAAATAGAAATATCTTTGGTTATCTCAACACATTTATTTTATACTAGCTGACCCGGTCCGCGTTGCTGGCCCTAAGCAAACATTAGGGGGTGTATTACCAGACGATGTAAATTGATCTTTAAACGAAATTTACGGCCTTTAAATAAAAATCCATGAAATACCTATCATAAAGTTTTTTTACAGTATAACTTACATATGGTGTAGATATGGGCTCAATCAAAAAAGAAACGCATGTTTTTAAGGCAAATTGGAAATTATATTTATTTATTACTTCATCTTAAGGCCAGCGCATAGACAATGTTTTTTGTTTTTTTTTTATTTGGTGTAAAGAGACGTTTTCTGATTTTAGGTAAATCGAAAAAAGCGGGCGGGGCAAACTTTTCTTTCCGTAAAAACCCAAGTTGGATCATGGCGATCATTTTAAAGAAAAAATCGTCCAAATCGGTCAAGCCGTTCTCCAGTTATGCGCTTAATAGAAAAAATGGGCGTAAAAGTAGGCGTGGCAATTTTATCTTTCGATGAAAACGTAAAATGGATTAATACGAACAATTAAAAGAAAAAATTAGTTAAATCGATGGAGCAGTTTTTTGATTTTAGGTAAATCGAAAAAGTGGGCGTAAAAGTAGCCGGGGCAGAGTTTTATTTCCGTAAAAACCAATGTTGGACCATGGCGATCATTTTAAAGAAAAAATCGTCTAAATCGGTCAAGCCGTTCTCCAGTTATGCGCTTACTAGAAAAAGTGGGCGTAAAAGTAGGCGTGGTATATTTTTCTTTCGATGAAAACTTAAAATGGATTAATACGAACATTTGAAAGAAAAATTATTCAACTCGATGGAGCCGTTTTCTGATTTTAGGTAAATCAAAAAAAGTGGGCGGGGCAACATTATCTTTCCGCAAAACCTAAGTTGGACCATGGCGATCATTTAATGCAAAAATCGTTCAAATCGGTTAAGCCGTTCTCAAGGATTTTGCCACGCCCCTCCTCCCCCAGACCGAAAATTAAAAATCAGACTTCACAGTGTCACCCGCCTGAATATTCTGAAGATTTCTTGAAAATTTCATCAAAATCGGCCCAGTCGTTTTGGAGTCCATACGTTACATACACACATACATACATCCTATTTTAACTATACATATAGATAGATAGATAGATAAATTATGGTCTATTTTGTGGAACGTAATTTTTTTAATTTTATTTTAATAAAATGCACGTTTCTTTTTAGCTAAAAACGTAAAAAATTCCTAAAACATTTTAAATCTTAATATTGTTGATAAAAGTTAAGCTGTACTCAAACGAGTACAGCAGCGCCAAATGGGTTAAAATACACGAGAACTGTTTTAAAACAATCTTAAAATTTTTATTTCGATGGGGATAGCAAAGCTCACCGGGTTAAGCTGGTATGTTACATAAATCCATCCACAAGAATGATCTTAACTTTTTGAGAAGTAAATCATAAAGAATACTAAGAATCTAATTCGGAACCTTAAACCGAGAAATCGGTCCCTATTCGGCGCAACAGTTTATTTATTTTAACAAATAAATGAGAGTAACCAAAGTTTCGAGAAAAAAAATTATTAATTGTAAAAAGAACTAAAAGTAATTAGCACCTACTTAGATTGGGACAAAAAAAAAAAAAAATTATGTAAATCAAGTAGGTATTCAAATTACCTTAAAAAAATTCTGTTTAAAAAACTTTAATAAAATCATAAAAACTCTTCCGTACTAGATTAAGTGACTTGGCAAAAAAAGCTTAAATACCAGGAAAAAAATCATTCAGGTACCTAAACGTTCATGAATTGTATAGAAATATGAATGTGAGGTTGAATGTGATAAAAAATAGGAAATTCATTTCGTTTTTTTTTTTTTTTTTTTTTTTTGTTAAAACACTTCATCTTCAACAAGTGAATTTTTAAACCAAAAAGTTTTAATGCTAAAATAAAAATCAGGTTTCAAATTGAGTCGATCAGATGCAATAAGATGTCATTATTTAAGCAGGGAGCTTTAAGGAGACTTAATTTCAATAATTATTAAAACTGAAAAATCTTGAATTGTACTTAAATTGTAAAATAAGCGGATAGATTGCCGAATGTTAAATGCAAAGGGGAGCCTCTGCCCTCATTGCAACTAAAATCTGCACACTAGACTACAAAAGTTTTTAAAAAATATTTAAGCTGATGTCTGACTCTATAATTTTTAAATACGAAATCTACATTTCATTATGTTAAACATTTAAAAAAGATTTTGTCGGAAATCATGTCACAAAAGTAGCTAAAATAGTTTTTAGAGATTTTTTAAATTGAACTTTTCCTTTTTTCAACCCACTTATCAATATATATAAAATTGTAACGTTACTGACTGATTCATCATCGCACAGCCTAAACTCCTGAAGCTAAAAATATGATATTTGGACCAGAGATTGGTCACTCCCCAAATCGATCCACTAAGAAGGGATTTCAAATGCTTAGGGGGTAAATAAGAGTGAAGATTGGAAAATTCGGTAACCTTACTCCAAAACTAAAAGAGATACAACAAAAATTTAATACTTAACGTTGTACTTTAGAAAAATAAGCGGACAGGTGTCTGGTACTTTTTTGAAATTCGGCCCTATTAGGGAGTAAACAAGTATACTTTTTTGACACACCATCTATCATTTGAACTACTAAACATAGAAACAAAGTTAATACCACATTCGAAACTTATCAAAAAATTACGAATTCGGTACCTTTTCGAAATTCGAACATTTAAGGGGTGAAAATCGTAACTATTTTTGGTACTTTTTGTACAAAACATTGTTATCCATTCATTGACATATTCGTACTAAATAATGGGCTGCAACTACAATACTGAAATTGTTGAAACCTTAAAGGGGGAAAAATTGTACCCGAAAAAGGAAATACGGGAAATTTTATATCTTTCTTTAGCTTTTTGGTTATACAACTGGTATTTTTTAATTATCGTTAATATGGGACCTTAAAACATAAGATTTTACATGCCATGTCCGAGTGGTTAAGAATCTATTGCGGAACTGTTTAGTACTTTTTTGTTCTTTAACTGGTACTTTTTGAATTTCCGTTAGTATTGGACCTATAAACATTAAATTCAAGATGCAATGTCCTGGCTGGATGAGAATCTATAAGAGTGAAGTACCAAAGTACCAAACAACTTTTTTATTCTTTTTTATTAGATAAAATAAAACATGCAAGGTCCTGACTAAATGAGAATCTGTAAGAGGGCCTTTTGGTACATTTGTGTTCTTTAACTGGTACTTTTTGAATCTCCTACATTAATGGGGAGAGAAAAGTAGCTAAAAGGATAATACGGGAAATTAACTTTCTCTCATTTTCTTTTGTGTCCTACGAGCGGTACTTTTTGAATTTTCTATACACAAAACACAAAATTATAGGTGCAAAGTTTTGTGTGGATATCAACCTATGAGTTGCAAAATATTGAAACTGTTTTGCTAAAACCTAGATACATATACTTTGGCAATAAAAGAAAGTACATGAAAGAAAAGGCCCGATTATAAAGTATCGGGTTAAATGCTAGAATTTAAGCAAGTTTAAACGTAGAAAAATAAACTTTGGCATAAAAATATGTCCACGAGGGAAAAAGGAGACGCTAACGAAGGATTTTTCAAATGATGTTGAAAACAAAGCCATGTTTTGATTTCAAAATAGATCAGCTTTATGCAGTTATATTATTTTTTCTAAAGCAAAAGGTTATATTTTGACCTCCGTCGTTAAAAATTTTGAAATTGAGACCAGTGATGCCATTAGGATACGAAAGATACGTTTTTCGTATCCTTTTATGACTTCAGGTACCATGTATAATCCTGACATTTTTCGAATCTTTTGAATCTGTACGCAAAATGTACAGAAATAAAATATCAAAGAATTTTTAGCCAACTAAAACTTATTAACTAATACAATATCACCTTTAATAATGAAGAAAGAAAGCATAAAGGATGTTTCAGCATACGATCGACCTAAATCGATGATTACTAGTAGTGCGAAGTTGTTCTGAAGAAATATGAACGTCTTTTTTGTTTTCAGGAAATTTATATGAACTTTTTGATAAAATCGCCTTAGTATAAACGCCTTAACTTAACGTACACACAATTAATTGTAAAGTTTGCTTACTATATTTTTAAAAATTACATGCCAAATATTTACGACTTAAATAATTATAAATAAGAATTTAAATGATATCCGGGTATGTTCTAGAATCCGAATACACTCGAAAGTGGATTACTTCAGCATTTTTGGGGTTCTGCATTTCACATTCACATGTTTTTATTCGTAGGGGTTGGTGAAAGTAAAACGAATCGACTTTTATTCTAATATATGATGATATTTAAAACAAGAAAACAAATTTTGTTTTGAGATTAAAATGTTATATTTCTAATTTAATCAAAATATATCGTTACCTTAATCGCAAAGGCCCTAACTAACCCAAAATTTAAAATCGTCTTTTTTATTGATTTTGATTTAATTATAATTCATTTTTAACGCTTTATATGTTATTTTCCGACAATTTGATTTTTTAATCGATTTAGCGATTTCAAATTATTTTTCGAGTTTGTTTGAAATGTTGCAATTTTTCGTGCATTTTAGCCAAATTCGGATAAAAGCCACTGATAGCTAATTTTTGCGAATTTCCGCTGATTTTGCAATTTTTAACGTATTTTTGCAATTCCTTATTGTTTAAGGACTTTTAATCAATTTTATGGCTTGTTTGAAATAATAATAATAATTTTTTATATTTTTTCCGACATTTTGTTTTTTTACCCATTTTGTTTAAAAGTTATTTTAACCATGTTTGCAAAAGAAGCGATTTTTTCTAGGTGCGGTTAGCAAATTAGCGATCTTTAGTTCAACTAAATTTTTTTCTAACAAAAACTTCGAATACACAAAAACATGTGGATTTAAGAACACCAATTTATGAATTATGCTGATTCAGTAAATTTTTCGTTTTCAAATCGAGTCGAAACCTTAACATACCTGATCATTTTTTTTACAATATTCATTAAATATGAAAAATGTTATGTTAATAAATGTTAAACGTTAAAAATGCATTTTAAAATTTTTTTCAAAATGTATCTTTTTGTGAAAAAGTGTTTATTTTTGGAATCTAAAATGTATCTTTCTCGCAATTCCACTTGCAACACTGATTGAGACACACTTTTTTCTTACCTTTCTAGAAACGATTGACTATTTTGTGTCACGTCTTTTTGATGGGAGAAGTTCTCACCGAAGTTACAGAACATGGGTACTGTTGTAAAACATTTTGCGACATATTTGTTTAAAACAAAGTTTTTTTTAGGAAAACCATTTCGGTTTACTACACTTTTATTCACAAAGTATGCTTTTAAGTCATATTGTCAAAATGTCCTAATATTTCACAATAGTTGTTGTTGTGTTTCAGACAAATTAGTCCCCTACCAATCTTTTACCAAAATTCTAAATCACGTTCTCAATGGTTGATATCTGCCAACACAAGAGTAGAGTAAAGGGCAAACTAAACCAGGCAAATGGCTTAGCAAACATGAAAAAAATTTACATGTGTCTTGTGTTGTTAATTGGGGTGTTTACTGTTTGGACAACAAGGTTGCCCCACTTTAAAATACTTCATTGTTTTAACCACTCTTTACACTAAACTATTTTCCTTTCTTTTATATGTCTCCTCTTTTTTAAACAAATAGCGAGCTAAAATCTCGCATCACTATCGTCATATCTGCATTCATTGAAAACAAAACAAAAATGAAAAATTAATATTTGTTCGAAATATGTTTGTGTTGTTTATTTGCAAACAAAATCAAGAAACAAGGTGTATGTTTGCCAAGCCATTTCTGTGATTTATTTTGATCTTGAACACTCGCTCGTATAAAAAGTACTTAACGCAGTTGCTGAAATATATTTGAGCTTAGAATAGGAAAACGACAAATTTTCACTTTTTTAGACTGGAACATAAACCCCCGCAAGAACGCCATCTCGCTCCTTGATTGCAACATAGTCATATCTCTTTATATGTAAAACAAAAATCAGAGTTATGTATATCTGAAACTGAACCGAAGTTATAACAAAATAAAATTTATTAAATCATGATGATACATTTTTATAACTTTAATCGCATTTTGCCAAATTTGATTTTTTTTTTGAGATATGACTACGTTGCAATAAAGGAGCGATATTATTAAAGTTATTAAAAGCTTTATTCTTCAAGAAAATTTCCAAGTTAGAGTTCCTATTTGAATACCAACAAATAAATCAAAAACAAACAAAAAATTGTGAATTTGGTTCAGTCTGTTGAAGAGATCACGTCCAGTACACTTCTCCTACCCAGAACAATATACAGAATATAATTATGCTTAACAAGATAAAATTAAGAATTACTACAACAACAAAAAATGGATATTTACAAAGTGATTCATCATCGCAAAAGGTATAATATTTTGACGCCCTGTCATTAACAAGTTGGCTCATTTGGTCGAATATAATTTATTGAAGATTCAATAACAGGCACGTCCACACAATCATAATTTGGCTGGATGTATCTTAAAAGATGACTTAACACAATTTTACACAATGAGTATTTTTTTTTTAAATATTAAACGAGTATTTGTAGAGAAAAAAAAGGAAAATACTTTGAAATGGAAACCCTTTAACAAAGTTTAATATGAACGTCAATTTATGTGTTTGTTATAAAATAAAACGTGATCATGCTTAAAGATTTCCTGATCAACTCAATTACGAAAAAACGGAGTTACTGTCAATTATGACAGTAGTTTGTTAAGCAGTTGGTGTCATTGTAAACAGTGGTGACAGTGCAGGAGTTTAAGCATGTACATATGTCGGTACACGGAGAAAACAAAATCTGTAGGAAAAAAAACCAAAAATGATACCATCCATCCCGAAAAAAAATAACTGTTTGGTGCGGTTTGCTTGACGAAGGCACCCTCGGCCCTTTTGTCTCTTAATCCGTAACCGGTGCGAATATTACCCTGAATGGCGAACTCTACAGGCAAATGATTCGTGATTTTTATTAATTCCCCATGCATATCATTTGGAGAGGAAATTGTTCCTACAAGAAGGCGCAACATGCCATACAGCGTGTAAAGCTATCACTTTGTGGATCCAAACGTTTGGTGACCGAAATTGCCCTTTGAATTGACACCTTCGGACTACTTTTTGTGTAGGCACGTCAAATCCCTGGTCTACGCTGATAAGCCAGCAACGACCATTTAAAAGCAAACATTCGACGCACTGTTAATGAAATAAGACCCGATAGGCTCGAAAAACTAGTGAAAAACTGGAGCAGTCGCAGAGCCATATGCCAAAAAATATTTTTAGACGTTTAGAGCTAATAAATCAGAGCAAGTTAAACTTTATTTTTAGTTTAAAATTTGTTTAAACCAACAAATCTATAAATCAGTAAACATATAAACCATCTTTAAACGCATAAAATTGGCCGTTTAAACTTCCAATAGAGACCATATGAATTTGACAAAATTTACCGTAGTGCTGCCACATGTTGTTATTTTTAACTATATATAATAAATGGGACACTGATTTACAGTTGTTGAGTTCAAACTACATATAAATTTAAGTTAAGTTCAACTAAACCAGAGTTTAATCATTCACTAATTTATTGTCCATTAATGTCATGAAATTTGTGAGTTAATGAAACAAAAATTGCTGCATTTCATTGAATTTGTTGTGTTTTATTTAAAAAAAAAGTTCTACTCCTCTTAAAAACTCCGCTTATAAAAAAAATAAAATTCTTAAAAGAAATTTTGATAAGCCGCTCTCACAAATAAATACTTAAAAGATAAAACTAGAAAATTAAGCAACAGAATTACAAAATATTGATTTTACAACAACATGTTCTTGATTTGACAACTTTTCGTTCTTGATTTGACAACGTGTGGTATTTTTACTTCTTCGTTCTCGATTTTAAAATGTTTAGTTATTAGTTTGACAATGTTATCTTTAAACTATCGTTGCTATACATATTACAAAATTTTTTTCGCTCTGTGTATGCACTTTTTATAAAGTTGGACTTGTGGTTTGGTAAAGGAAACGTCTAGTAAAATAATATTTTTTTTTGTTGTGTGTGTCATTGACTCTTTTTTTTATAATTTTTTTTCAATGAATCTTTATGGTTGTATAATCTTAATTGTAAGATGAGGTGTGTCTAAATTTAGCATTGAACTGCGTGATGTGATCTGTGATCACCCAATTTGAAGGTACAAAATACAAGTTAAATTGTTTAGAGATCTTGCCAACTCATCAAATTCTCCAAGTGATAAAGTGTTATTTGAATTAGCACCACACACGTGTTTAAATTTTAAGTTTCGTTTATTGATTGTTTATTAACGGTGATGCCAGATGGGGAATGTGGGGAGGGTCTTGCACAATATGTTGTAATTAGGAAAAGCTTTATTTGTTATTTCTGAAAAGAAATCAATCGTTTCAAAAATAAATTTTATTTTAAATTAGTCTGAGTTTAGACGGTTCATTCTTTACTGAAAAGATTCTTCCTTTTTCTTCTTTGAACAAGAATTTTCGTTCAAATTATTCATTTCATGTTTACGCCATGTTTTTTATTTTGTATAGTCGTGCGTATGCATGTGTGCTTTTTTGATATTGAAAACAAAAACAAAATTAAACAACGAATGAAAAAGCAAAGCGTAAGGAAAGTACAGACATGTGTGTACTCGTTTCTTTTCCCCTCTCCCCTCTCGCCAATAAAGTAGCAATCTTTTCAGTAAAGAATGAACCGTATAAACACAGACTTAAGAACAGTTTCTGTATTTTACAGTGGATTCTAAAAGCTTAATCTGGTTATTTTAATGTTAATATATTGAAAAAAAATTTGGTTATCATCAAAGACTTGGTTAAAACTTCGTAAAATCAAGCTACTTACGAAACGTTTACTAGAAACAATAATTTTAAATAAACATCATGAAGCCAAGAGTTTGAGAAGATAAAGGCTTTCCTGGAGTTTTTCCATTCTCGGGATCGCACAGTGGTTGTACTTTTATGAAGAAGAGCGACAATAATTGTTAGATTAAAGATAGCGTCTTAATAATATCCTGATAAAATGGACGTGGTTGGTCACTTGCCCCTACCGTCCATGTTCTTACATTCGTGTTAATAAAATATTCAGAATGAGTTTCATCAGGTTTCTCACCAATTGCTTTCTAACTTTCGCTTGCGAGCGATCCTAGCAAATCTTGACTATGAGAGCAGATGTGGAAAAGATTTTCATAAACCTGCCCTAGGGACTACTCCGTGGTGGATCTTGGCCACTGGGTGACAAACAATAGGTTCACCAAGCGCGCCCGATTGCGAGGTTTCAATTTGAGTGTATAATCCGACAAGAATATACCCTCGCCCCTTGCTTAGGGGCTGGAGCTATCTAACCTCCGCCCGCTGCTTTTGGAAAAATACTAGCAGCATCTGTTGAGTAAAAACAGCAACTATGAATGATGCTTCCCCAGGCCGAACTCACCCACAAATGGTGAAAAAGCATTCCTTGAGTGCGAGGATCTCCCTTCACGCGAGTATTGATAGTAAACCACAGCCGCTACGTAATCACTAAAAGTATATATCTTTTTAATCGAAAAGCGAAAATTCAGTTAAGATAAACTTCTTGGAAGGCAATAAGCATAATAACGGAGGCCTCAACCAATAGTCAGTTGAGTGCCCCGGGTTGCGGGTTCGATTCCCGCCAGAGATTCTGGTTTCTTTCCTGCAGACAAGCATAAAGCTTCGCGGGATAAGCTTAGGAAATTAAAAAAAAAAAAAAAAAAGTTCGGAGCCGCACTACCGGTGGCTATCGACTCCCGTATTATCTGATAGGATATCTGGTCAGCCGCGACCGCCCCTTAAGTTTTTAAATTTTTTTAAAGGGCGTTTGGTATAAGAAAAAAAAATTTACTAAATGAACTTTTGAGCTAAAAGACTATTTCAGATGTCTTCAGTAGAATTGTATGTCGATTCTTTTTTTAGAATATATTAACCCTCTAACACTCATTTTAAGGTATAGTTTTTGTCCTTTTTATTAACTTCCACACAAAAGTATACTAAAACGCACTTAAGTGGGTTAAAATGATCCACGAATATTTTCTGCATCAAATTTCACTAGGGTTCTTCTAATACCAAAAGTTCGTGCAATTTATGTAAAACGGGTTTGCGAAAAATTAAAAAATTTCAAGGCACGAAATTTCGAAAATCCGTTTCACATACATTGCGCGAACTTTTGGTCTTAGAAGAACCCTAGTGAAATTTAATGCAGAAAATATTCGTTGAACATTTTAACTCTCTTAGTTTTAGGAGCTGTTCTTGTTAACACCTTCGGGAGAAAAAAAATGTTGGCCAATATAAATCCCAAATTGGCCGTAGTTCGCTATAAATCCGATTCGCAAAAAACATATAAAAATTATCGGAAATCGTAACGAACAACAATATTTATTAATCGTTACTCCTTTTTATTAAAAATTGTGGGCTTTAAAAAAAATTATATCTATTTATATTCCTATTAAGATGATCCGTTTCCTTTTGCATATCATTCTAAAAATCTGGCAGGCTAGTACGCATTTTTACGAGTTTTTCAAATTTAATTGTATTGAGTTTAAGGTTTTTTTTTTAATTTAAGCTGATAAAGTGTAACTTATTGTATCATCACCACCAGCCATCATCATCATCATCTTTTTATTGGTGAATCAATTTTTTAAGTATTTTAAACGATGAAGTTAAATTTTGTTGGTGCACTTGAAATCAGTAACATTGATCTGGGTTATGCACTCGGCCTCATTGCTGACGTTGCAATTTTAATTCATTTCATTCATCAAATTTATTTATTAAAAAAAAGGGAAAAAATTATTAATAATTTTTAAACAATTTCACATTATATTAACGAAATAAATTTTGTATTGTATTGTAATTTTTATTTATTTATTATACACTAGCCTTGCCCGCGGCCTTGCCCGCCCAGAACTAATTTCTGACTTACTTTAAAAAAAATATAAAGCCTGTGTGTTTTATTATGTAAATCAATCTACATATGGGCATTTCCAGCAAAGAGTCTAGTTTTTATAACGATACGCCAGAAAAATCGGTAAGATAGTAGTAGTAGGCAGAAACTGCCCACCTGACCTGTCCCATAATAGTCCAAGCTTTGAAAAGCATATAAACCCTGTGTGTTTCATTAACGCTGATCTGTCTATTCAAATTTTATCAAAATTGGTTATTTTACAAATATAAGAAGCCTATATTTCATCCAAATCGGTCCAGCTATTTAGCCAACATTCGGTCAGAGGTCGAATGGAAAGATAGATTGGAGATGGAATGGAAGGTTAACAGCGTACTTAACCTAAAATGGCTCTGTTTTTTTAAGTAAATAAGAACTAGGGAATGGTAAATCGATTTCGATTCCAATCGATTTTGTGGTAATAAAAATCGATTTTTTGCGATCGAATTTACGTATGCGATTTTAAACTGAAATCGAATATTGGGCTTTTAGAATCGATTTTTTTTTTTTATCAAAATTTTGGCAATTTTTAATTTTAATCTTAATTAAATCGATAAATTATTGGCATGCACAATATGTAGGTGGTATGTTTATGCAGTTTTCTAAGTTTAAAGTTGTAGCTTAACGTATTTACCTATAAGTACCCTTGGTAAACTTTTAACTTTAATATAGGGGCTCTTGTTCTTCAGTAAATAAAGCCATCAATGGACAGTGAATAAAACAGTCCAAACATATCGTACCGAAACAAGCACTGAAAGTCAGCTTTGTGAAAATCAACATATTATAGAAACACAACAGCTGTATTAAGCCAAGGCATTCCTGTGGAAATACAGTATGAGAGCGATATTTAAATCCAGTTATAATCAGAGTGAAAAACGAAAAGTATGTAAATTATCCTAACAAATGCAAATGCGTATCTTTCCGACATCAATGACATGCAAACATTTGTTTTCTAAATCTTAATCTTAATCGTAACTTAGCAAAGAAACAGCGCCGCCGATCAGGAACTATTGCCATAATCCTTTAAAATGCTGTCCATACATTCAGGCTTCTCACAGAAATCAATTCCGATCAAAATTAATTTCGTTTAATGTGAAACAAGATACGAAATCACCTTCGGTCGGAATTGATTTATGTGACAGGTCTGATTGACTACACAAGAACACAATTTTGATGTGAAATGTACATACATATCGCACTTGTTCCTCTAAAGGCGATCTCAAAATTTACACATGTTTACTTTTTGCAGGAAAATTATAAACAGTTGTCATATCTACCCACTGCAGTGTTGCCAAAACTTGGAGACCAAAAATGGCTAAATTTACGGGAAAAAATGGCTAAAAAATGGCTAAAAGCTTTTTTAAATAAAAGCACATTAAAATTCAATAACACAACAGAAATAATTCATTTAAAGTTGTTTACGATGAAATTGTTAGTTAAGATCAATTTCTTAAATAAGAATAAACGTTATTTAATATTCTGAAAGATATTTAAAAAATAAAATCATCGATAAATGTTATGTCGTTATTGTTCATCTCATAGGAATCACTCGTGCCTATTAGTTTTAAAAAATTTGAAGGTAAATAGTAATCACAACAACATTTACCCAACCTTTTGATTCCAGATCTACAATAAAAAACAAGTAAGAAAATATAGTCGGTCAACCCCGACTATATGATACCCTACACCTCATTAGTACCTGTGTACCAAATTTTATTAAAATATCTGCAAATTTCCGATCTACACTTTACACACAAGGTTTACATGGACAGCCAGCCAGCCGGACAAACATCGTTTGTTCGACTCAGAAAGTGGTTCTGAGTTAGGGTTGCCATACGTACTGTTTTTAACAGTACATGTACTGATTTTTTGCAATTGTACTGTTTTATGCATTATGTCCAAAACAGTACGCAAATGTGCTGTTTTTTACACTTTGTACTGTTTTTTGTACTGTTTTTTATGGTTCAGTCTACAAAAAACCAAGATATTAAGAAAAACCCTGTTTAAGTCATATTTTGAAAATATCCTAATATTTAACAGTACATACATTAAAAAAAAGGTTGTGTTCCAAACAAAAAAGCTCTAAAATAATAAGACTTTTTACGCTGTGGTCATTGTTTTCTCATAAACACGCAGTAGACATCTTAATTATAATGGGTGACTCGCAGCAGTTTTATATTTTCATGTTATTATTTTTAAGACATATGATTTTATAGCTACATCTTCCAATAGTATTTTCCTTTAAACACCTGAGAAAGATAAAAACAAAATCGAAATTTTGTTAAAAATATTATATTTTAATCCAAATTTTTAATATTTTTAATTAGGCTTAAGTTCATTAAATTTAATTTTCATTAAATTATTTTTATGAAGAAAGGAATTTTACAACATGAAAATTAATTAAAATTTTTTTTTTTTTTTTTTTTTTTCATGTTGTAAAATTCCTTTCTTCATAAAAATAATTTAATGAAAATTAAATTTAATGAACTTAAGCCTAATTAAAAATATTAAAAATTTGGATTAAAAACCATAAATAGTTCAATAAAATAACCACAATACTAATAATTGTTAAAGCTAGGGCACGAGCTCTATGTTTGCATTTGTCCTTCAAGTTGTGCTGAAAAGGTCAACAAGAAAGGGAAAGGCAAAAAAAATGAAAAAACAAAAAATATATGTACTTTGAACTTCAAGAAGAATTCTTGACAAAAGTACGAAAAAAGAGAAGTAAGGGAATAACATGTTATAATAAATTAAAATGGATAATCATTCGAAAGCAAATTTCGATCTACCAAAGGGTTGAATACAATTTGGTTTAAGGATTGATGTTTGACTAATGACGTCAGCAGTCGTCGATGGCTGCGAGTGTTAAACGGCAAGCCCTCTGAAGAGATTGAGTGGTTGCAATCGAAACATGTCAGGGTAACCTGTCCGTAAACACCTGGGTTCGAGCCCAGATTGAGTCAAGAATTAAAAATTATCAATGAAAATTTTAATTAATTTTCATGTTGTAAAATTCCTTTCTTCATAAAAATAATTTAATGAAAATTAAATTTAATGAACTTAAGCCTAATTAAAAATATTAAAAATTTGGATTAAAAACCATAAATAGTTCAATAAAATAACCACAATACTAATAATTGTTAAAGCTAGGGCACGAGCTCTATGTTTGCATTTGTCCTTCAAGTTGTGCTGAAAAGGTCAACAAGAAAGGGAAAGGCAAAAAAATGAAAAAACAAAAAATATATGTACTTTGAACTTCAAGAAGAATTCTTGACAGAAGTACGAAAAAAGAGAAGTAAGGGAATAACATGTTATAATAAATTAAAATGGATAATCATTCGAAAGCAAATTTCGATCTACCAAAGGGTTGAATACAATTTGGTTTAAGGATTGATGTTTGACTAATGACGTCAGCAGTCGTCGATGGCTGCGAGTGTTAAACGGCAAGCCCTCTGAAGAGATTGAGTGGTTGCAATCGAAACATGTCAGGGTAACCTGTCCGTAAACACCTGGGTTCGAGCCCAGATTGAGTCAAGAATTAAAAATTATCAATGAAAATTTTAATTAATTTTCATGTTGTAAAATTCCTTTCTTCATAAAAATAATTTAATGAAAATTAAATTTAATGAACTTAAGCCTAATTAAAAATATTAAAAATTTGGATTAAAAACCATAAATAGTTCAATAAAATAACCACAATACTAATAATTGTTAAAGCTAGGGCACGAGCTCTATGTTTGCATTTGTCCTTCAAGTTGTGCTGAAAAGGTCAACAAGAAAGGGAAAGGCAAAAAAATGAAAAAACAAAAAATATATGTACTTTGAACTTCAAGAAGAATTCTTGACAAAAGTACGAAAAAAGAGAAGTAAGGGAATAACATGTTATAATAAATTAAAATGGATAATCATTCGAAAGCAAATTTCGATCTACCAAAGGGTTGAATACAATTTGGTTTAAGGATTGATGTTTGACTAATGACGTCAGCAGTCGTCGATGGCTGCGAGTGTTAAACGGCAAGCCCTCTGAAGAGATTGAGTGGTTGCAATCGAAACATGTCAGGGTAACCTGTCCGTAAACACCTGGGTTCGAGCCCAGATTGAGTCAAGAATTAAAAATTATCAATGAAAATTTTAATTAATTTTCATGTTGTAAAATTCCTTTCTTCATAAAAATAATTTAATGAAAATTAAATTTAATGAACTTAAGCCTAATTAAAAATATTAAAAATTTGGATTAAAAACCATAAATAGTTCAATAAAATAACCACAATACTAATAATTGTTAAAGCTAGGGCACGAGCTCTATGTTTGCATTTGTCCTTCAAGTTGTGCTGAAAAGGTCAACAAGAAAGGGAAAGGCAAAAAAATGAAAAAACAAAAAATATATGTACTTTGAACTTCAAGAAGAATTCTTGACAAAAGTACGAAAAAAGAGAAGTAAGGGAATAACATGTTATAATAAATTAAAATGGATAATCATTCGAAAGCAAATTTCGATCTACCAAAGGGTTGAATACAATTTGGTTTAAGGATTGATGTTTGACTAATGACGTCAGCAGTCGTCGATGGCTGCGAGTGTTAAACGGCAAGCCCTCTGAAGAGATTGAGTGGTTGCAATCGAAACATGTCAGGGTAACCTGTCCGTAAACACCTGGGTTCGAGCCCAGATTGAGTCAAGAATTAAAAATTATCAATGAAAATTTTAATTAATTTTCATGTTGTAAAATTCCTTTCTTCATAAAAATAATTTAATGAAAATTAAATTTAATGAACTTAAGCCTAATTAAAAATATTAAAAATTTGGATTAAAAACCATAAATAGTTCAATAAAATAACCACAATACTAATATTATATTTTTTAAATACTAACGCCTGTATTTATAAAAAATTTTTAAATTTAATAAAGGTTTACAAAACAAATTTTGTATAAAAATTCTCCTTAATAAACTTTTGTAAGATTTAATAATCGTTTATATATACGGGGGTAAATAAATACTTATTTAAACACAACTATCGTTAATTCCTAGAATTTTTTTTTAATATTCGGGCGAGTTCTGGAAATCGAAATCACGTGAAATTGAAAACGTACAAATTTAAAAAATTCTCTGGGCTCAAAATTTATGAAAATACCTAATTCCTTTCAGGACCACTTTTCTCTACCTAAACTACTTTTGAAATAAAGAAAAGCTACGTTAATTTTTACAAAAATTTTATTGAATATCTTCAGCGTATAAATTTTATTGAAACTTGTTTTTTAATATTTTCAGATTTTGTTAAATAAAAATACACCAAACTATGTTTTTTGGAATTTATAGATTATAGCTGAACTTGGTAAAATTGTCCGTAAATAGCTTAAAATTTTTTTTGAAATTTGAAAATTAACTTGGACACATACATACATTTTTTTAAATTCTATTTGATTTGTGCAACTATGTGTGTGGTGGAAATTGCTTAAACTACCAGTATGCTTAAAGAAAGTCCTACTTACACAAATGGAGTAATTTCGTATATGTTTAAAATGCCATAAAACGGAAAACATTCCTTTGATGTTACACATTTCAAGTTATATAATTGTTGCATATTCAATCAAAAGTTTTAAATATATAATAATTTAAATAAATAGTTGTGTTTTCGCCAAAAAATTGTGCTGTTTTTTTCTTGATTGTACTGTTTTTTTTGTGGTCAATGTACTGTTTTTCCGAATTTAAAATCTGGCTACCCTATTCTGAGTCAATCGGTATACGAAAAGGTGGGCTTAGTGCCAATATTTTAAGGTGTTACAAACATCAGCACAAACGCATAGTACCCTCTCCACTATTGTGGTGTTGGTATATGTAACCTATTTTTCAGTTTATTTTTAACGATGTTTACTTGGCGAAATACCCTCTCTACTTCAGCATTAGACCATGGAAGAGAGAGCAACTTTATAGTAAATTCTGAAATTTCAAAAAAAAATTGTTGCCGCCTACATCTCTTTATTGAAATACTTGCAACCAGAAAGAAACACCGATGTTTGTGTTGATCCGTTTTATAAATTTAATATTGGATTGTTTCTTTATTTTGAAAGCTGTTTCATCATCATCGTTTATAGCGATTTTCAACATTTGTAAAAGTTGTGATTTAAATTAAAGGCATTTTAATTGTTAAAAATGTTTATTTTGTTTTTATAAATTTTTATAATAAAATAAAAATTATTCTTTTAAAAGCAAAACGGCAAGAAAAATTTTATGGCTAAACAAGTTTAAAAATGGCTTAATGCATTTTTTAATGGCTAAAAAGGGTGAAAAATGGCTAAATCTAGCCACTTAATGGCTAAATTGGCAACACTGACCCACTGTAAAAATCTTAGTTCAATTTCTCCAGTAGTTTGCCAAAAAAAAAATGTTGGTGTATCCCCCTTTGTGATATAAGAAATAAGTTTGCAAATTAATCTTAAACGATTTTAAAATCGATTTTGAGGTTCGATAAATCGATTTCAAAAACCGAAATAAAAATATCGAAAATCGATTTTGGAATCCATTTACCATTCCCTAGTAAGAACCAGTTAGAAAACGACAAAGTACCAATAAGAATCCCTCTTACAGATTCTTTTTCACTCAGGACATTGCATGATTTATTTCATGTTTCTAGGTCCAATACTAACGAACGAAAAAGTACCAAAAAGATCCCTTTTAAAGATTTTCATTCACTCAGGGCCTTGCATGTTTAATTTTATGTTTCTAGGTCCGTACTAACGTAAATTCAAAAAGTACCAGTTAAAGAACAAAAAGGTAACAAAAACTTCCCTTATACAGTCTTATCACTCAAAACATTGCGTGTTAAAATTTATGTTTCTAGGTCCAATTTAAACGGTTATTAAAAGTACCAATTTTAGAATCAGAAAGCTAAAGAAAGATATTTAATTTCCCGTATTTCTCCTTTTTGGTACTTTTTTCTCCCCATTGAAGTATCAAAAATTTCAATACTGTAGTGGGAGCCCATAATTTACAACTCATATACCAAAGAATGGAGAAAAATGTTTTGTAAAAAAAGTACCAACAATAGTTCGAATTTTCGCCCCTTAAACGTTCGAATTTCGAAAAAGTACCATGTTCACATTGGTATTTTTTTAGATAAATAGTTTGACATCAACCGGCTGTTTTTCCCAAGTTGGCAAACGTTAAGCAGCTCGTTAGCAAGAGTTTAGCAAATCGTTATGCAGAGTTTGGTTAGTGTATTATAAAAAAAAATTTTTGCTAACTTTATGCCAAATTTTCATTATGAATACGGCTGTTAATATTTATGTTACCATGCATGCGCATTAAACAAAATTATTTAAAATAATGTTAAAGATTTCTGGTTTCATTGGACTAATTTTCGACATTAAAAGCGTAAATCAATGCCAGTTACCTTGTTTTTCGAAAATTAGAGTTATCTATGTTTTCCGAAAAAACTTTTTTTTTAATTTATTTTCTCAATGTACCGACAAACTGTCCGTTACTTAATGTCAACATAAATTTATTACTTAGACCGATAAGCTGTCTGCTAGTGCCGGTTCACACACGTCAAGTCTTGAGTTTTTAGGAGAGCAGGGAAAAGTGAATGTCATTTCTTATCCCCTCTCTCCTAAAAGCTCAAGACTTGACGAGTCAAACTTGAAATTTGTGAAGCGGCACTTAACAATTTTGGGTTTCTCAATAAACCGACAAAAACATTGTTTTATGTTGGCAGCACTTCTCAAAATACATGTCTGTGGCAATAAATAATAATGGCTAAAATTAACATACATAAGTGCTTTTTCGTTTTATTATTTTATTATACAATTTATTTTAGGCAAAACCCTCAATATCTCAAAACACGAAATTTCGACTTAAGCTATTATTATTTATTGCCACAGATGGAAAAGTTGATAGTCAGCTGATTGAATTTATCTGTACGGCAAATAAAAGATAAATAATTAATTGGCAGATGAGTGCTTTGCGACCAAAGTTCTTTAATGTGCAGTTTTTCGTTGGGAAATAAATAATCGTGTAATGAGAAAACGGCCATAACTATTTGACTCAGCACGTTAAATTACCTGTATTTTCTAAGAAAACATATCCAAAAATTTTTTTTATTCCTTTTATTCTTAAATATATCAAAAATAAGCCGAGTTTTTGAATGTTTTTATGCATAAACTAAATTGAAAGGTTTAACCCTTCTTGATTTTACGGAATACATAGGCCCGATTTTGGGACGACGAACTATTTAAAGACACCTTGGTCATAACGAAATGTTATAATGAAAATACACCCTACCAAATCAGCAATGAAAAGTGGCTGCAGTACACTTAAGAGAAACAAGGCATTGTTATGTACAAAAATGCAATTTCTTAAGAGGATAGATTTTTTTACTTGGACGTAAGACAAAACACAGACTAAAATTAAGGTGACTATCTTGTGCAGTACAATCACAGACCTCTTCCAATCACGAAAGAAAAGAAGAAAGTTTTGATCAGCACTCTACTACTTTTGCGGCCAAAAATTACAATCCGAGTGACATAAACGTAGATCCAGACCTTGACCTCATGCAAATGCGGGCTGAGTTGGAGGAAAATATTCCTGAAGGCAGCACGGAACAAAACATAAGGAAGCAAAACCTGATCGAGCAATCGGACAAAGATCTCGAAAACTCAGGAACAAATACTTCAGAAAACAAACTGAAATTAAGCCGGAAAAAGCTCAAGTGGAGTTTAATTCAGGAATTCGCCAAAAGTTTAAATGTGTCTCCAGTTGATAAACATTTGACATTGAGAAGATCGTCAACGTTGCAGGAAAAAATTAATTTTATAGTATTAAAATATTATCAGTATTAAATATCGTATTGTGTCAAAAATATAAATATAAGCCTAATTAAAATAAATTTGGATTAAAACCCATAGAACAGTTCAACAAAATAACCACAATACTAAAAATATAAATATGTTTAATTTCTTAAATTAATTTAAAAATAAAGAAATGCCATATGTTGTTCATTTTAAGAAATCGGTGGCCTTATGGAAAAACTAGGTAACTCCATTATTTCTTAAAGTTTGTTTTTTTTCTCCAGATTAGAAAATTTATTCTAAGAAAAAAAAAACTAGACAAAAATAGTTTGTAATATTTTTTTCAAATAAACAACACCTTTAAATTATCTTTGCAATAGAAATAAAAAAAAATATTAATGGTTTTTTTTTGTTTTTCAAATAACTTTAAAATGAGAAACTATATCAAAATTTCGATCTGACAAAGTGTTAGTCAGGGTTTAAAAACCTGCAGTCAAAACCAAAAACACACAAAAAAAAAACGAAAATGTGTGTTCAATCATTTGCATTTGGAGTTGGTTTGACAGCGGCTGTTTACTTACATTTGATGAATCAGAAGTAAAAGCAACATTTTTTTTTTTTTTTTTTGTTAAATGACAAATGAAGAAGTGGAAGAAACGCCAGTTTTTCAAATTTGACTGCAGTTTTTTAAACGCTGGTAATAGTAAATGAAACACGCTATCTATATTTGATGTTATCTTTCGCAAAACGTGGTATTAACTAGTTTTTCCATACGGCCACATAATTAATATTTTCTCAGTATCGGAGGATCCTATCCCAAGCTCTTTAGTTAAACCTTACATATCCTTTAAAGGTTATATTCTTCATATTGTTAGGAAAAAAATTTTAAATCGGAGGGAGCGACAGTTCCGGAGATTACCTGTAACAAACATGCAAACTTTTCAGTTTTATAATTTTTTTTAGACTGAATTTTGTATGAACAAATTTTAAAACCTTTCCAGCATTTTTTTAAAACATATAAAATGCATTGAAAATATTACCTTTTTTACACCCTACACCACCACTGATGAACGATGTGAAAGATCCTAAGTCGACATAGATATGTCCGTGTGTCTGTTGAGATCACGCTCATATCCGAATGAGAAAAGAACTCTTTATGGTTCTCCTAAGCAGTTTGGGATCAGGGTTGTTAGGCTTTTTTCTTCAAAAATCGTCAAAAGTTTTAACAAAATTCGTCAAAATCGTCACGAACATTTAACAAAATTAAAAAATTTACAAATTAAAGACAATAAATTACATTGTTTAGTCCAAAAATATAAATTTTTAGCAAGAAATTCTATTTATGTTGAAAATTAAGTTTTATTCTATTTATTTCAGCCAGTGAGCTAAAATATATTTATTATTTGAAAATATGAAAATGTACATAAGAACAAATAAATATATTTTCATAAATACATAACAAAAATTTATTTTTTTCATTTATCCATATTCACAAAAACATTAATTGAAAAATAAAATCTCATTTGCTATTAGGGTTCTGTCTCTATCAACAGTCTTTTTACCCGACTTGAAACGTTTTATTACGTCCAATTTTAGTTCCAAACCCATTTTTCTACACAACTTATAATTTAGAACTAACTTCTTACTTCCTAACACGCAGCTATACTTAGAATAACTTACCTAACAGAACTTCATCGAAAAATGCAATCGTATGTAGAAATCGAAATCATAAAAACGCAAAGCGGATTTAACCAATTTTTAAAAAGCGTACCAAACAGAACCGATGCAACTCGGGGCTCTAGTGTATATTTTTTGCAGTATCTATGGCATTTATAAATTGTAGAATTTAAATTTCTTATGCTTCTAATGAAAGCCACCTGGTTTGTGATGGGGAAAGATTTTTTTTATTTAATTTCCAAAAATGTTTGTATTTCGAAAAATTGATTTTTACGTTTTCAAATGTTCCCAATATAATTGTAAATATTTCTTGTAAGTGTTTTATTGATGCCAGAAAATCGTCATAACACTACATATTACTTTTAGTTAAAAAATCGTCAATCGTCATTTTACTGTATTTTCTCCAAAAAATCGTCAAAATGACGAAAAGTCGTCACATCTAACAACCCCGTTTCAGATTAACATCCTGCTGAAACGGCTCAGTAGGAAGAGAGGTATGAATAAAAATGTAAAACAGCCACCAAAAAAAATTATATTTTTGTAACAAAAAAGATTTGGCAATGCCGAATAAAGCACTCCTACTTGTTTGGTTTTAAACATGATATCTGTGCCCACAAGCAATAAAAACTAAACTCGATTTTGGCAAGTACTCTGCAGAGCATTTTAAATTTAAGAACTGTTGACCAAAATCAGAGAATTTACGCTATGAATACTTATTTTTACAAGCACTGTGTTAACAAATTTTATAATATTCTAATTTGTAATTCGATTTACAATAAAAAAAAAACAGTAAGAAAAAGAGGGTGTAATAATAAAATTGATACTAACTCGACTTTAGCTGTTTTCCCTTGTGGGCACATTTTGTTTTTAAATTTTTGTCTTTGGTTGCGCACCATCTACATTTCAATATTTTATTAAGTGTTATGCTACGAAATTTTTTGAATATATTACTGTGGTTAATGGCTTGACTAAAATAATAACACACCAATTAAATTTCACCTTTGTGTGTTTATTTCACCACATACAAGCAGTGCTACCAACCTTGTTCTAAAGAATTGATATCTTAGTGCTTCTGAATTTGTTTTGGTGATTTTACATTAGTTATACAAAATTTTATTATGCATTTATTTTTTTTTTAATTTTTAGTTATTTCAACAGTCAATTCTTACAAATGTTGGGTTAAAAAAAAATTAGTATGTACATATATACAGTGAGACATCGATTGTCCATAATAAACGACACAGTAAGCGTTCTGTTGGTGAGGTTAAAAAAAATGATGACACAAATTTCAGCTTAATCGGTAACAAATCGTGAAGAAATTGGATTAAAATGGATAGAAAAAGGTTCGTGAGTCAGGAGTCGCCCCTAGGGAAATATTTTTTACCATTTAGCGAGTCACCATACAAAAACACTAAATTTTCACGAAAATTTATCGAAATAAAAACAATGGCATTACACCAAGTATAAAAGCTTTGAATGTGAATTGGATCGTAGAACCAAACTTTTATTTTCCCTTTAGATACTGCAGCAACATTCTCTAAAATCATGCATTTATCCAAAGCAGACCCAATTCGTTTATTGATAAATGACTGTGTTTTTCTTATGCGTTGCTAAGGCAATAATTTCAGTAGTCTCACGTAATCGTTGTTTTGCTGTCTTTTTCAATTTCAATTTTCTTTTTCCAATTTTAACAAGAGACGTGTCATGCCCTTTTTTCCTTTGTGCATTTTAACAATGTGGCAACTGAATGGCAGACAGACAAAGTTTATATGGGAGAGAGGGGAAAAAGTAAAGTATTACGCACACAGCGTCGCCCCTTACCAACAAATTTCGTCTGTCTGCCTTTTACTTTCCACATTGTAAAAGGGAACTTTGCGCAAACAAAAACTGTCAGGTATGTTCTAGGTTTAAAAACGAAAAAATTTTGGAATCCGCATAAGTCATAAATTGGTGTTCTTAAATTCGCATGTTTTTGTGTAATCGAAGTTTTTGTTCGAAAAAACTTTATTTGAACTAAAAATCGCTAATTTGCTAACCGCAGCATGATAGCAATGTCTAATGTTTTTAAAAATCGTAAAAGCTGTAAAGAATCACAGGTAAAAATCGCTTACATGGCTAAAATTCCCGAAAAATTGCAAACTTTTAAACGAACACTAAAATTTATTTGAAATCTCTAAATGGGTTAAAAAAACAATATGTCGGAAAATAACAAAAAAATATTGCAAAAATAGCGAAAATTTTTAATATTTCACACCAGACATAAAATTAATTGAAAGTCCCTAAAACTATAAGAATGGCAAAAATTCGGTAAAAATGTGCTAAATTCACGGATATTCGCAAAAATTTGCAAACAGCGGCATGATAGCAAAATTTACTATTTATTAAAAAACGTTAAAGCTATAAAGAATCGGAAAACTTACACGAACAAATATCGCGAAAATGTCTAAAATTCGCGAAAAATTGCAAAATTTTAAACAAACCCAAAAACTAAGAGATCGATAAATTGATTAAAAAAATAAATTGTCTGAAAATAACATAAAAATCGTTAAAAAAAAATTAGCTATAATTAAAACAAAATCAATGGAAACATCGACTTTAAATTTGGGGTTAGTAAAGTCGATTCGGTTTACTTTCACCAACCCATATCTACTCTAATTGAAAACGAATAAAAACATGTGGATTTGAAATGCAGAACACCAATAATGCTAAAAAAATCCACTTTTGAGTGGATTCGGATTTTAGAACACACCCGTTTCTATCCTCCTCTATTTTTGAGAGTTAGGGATGCCCGATGTTGAAAAGGGGAAAGGAGCACATTTGGTTAATAAAAAGAGCACTTACAAAAAACACAACATGAAAAAATTTATAGAATGTGAGAATTTTTTTTATAAGTTATTTTTTATTGTATTAACGACTTTCAAATTTGTTCAATAAAGAAAATTTAATTTTATAAAGCGGGTGCCTCGGTAGGCTTGCTGGTAGTGTTAAAGTCTATCATTGCAGGGGTTGCGGGTTCAATTCCCGCCAGAGACTCTTGTCTGTTTCTTTATAACGGGCTGAAGGTCTACGCTACTATCGCTCGGTTAATAAAGTTAGAATTTATCAAATAAATAAATTTTATAAAGCTTTGCTTAGCCAATTTGGTTAAGCAAAAAGTATGTGAAATATTAAAGGAGTATGGCTTTTGCAAGAAAGCTTAATTAATAAATTTAAATTTTATTTATTTAAATCCTTTGAAAAATTATAGATAAACAAAAAACTATAACAAATTTTGTGAGATAATAAGAATTTTGTTTTTCTTAAATCGATCCAATTCTATTGCATATGTATGTATGTTTGCATCCTTTATATCCAAGGAACCCTGTAATATGCTTTGAAAAGGCGTTTTATGCGCATTAAATATGTATGTAATTATTCAAATAAGCCTTAGAAAACCAAAAACAAATTATTCAACAATTTAATAATATTTGCATTAAATAAGTGAAAATAGTTATAATTATTTACAGACGAATTTTCGAAATTGTACCATATGTGGAACCAAAACAAAGTTGTGTTATGAGCAGGGCCAGGACTTTTATGCAGTTAAAACCGCGATTTATGCGCATAAAAAAATGCAATAAAAATAGAAATATATGCGCTAAAAATTTAAAAAATATGCCGTTTAAATTATCTTGAATTTTTTTAGTGATAAATAAAAATAAAAATTACAAGAAAAAACAAAAATATCACGAAAAACGTTAAAAATCAGTCTCATAAAGGTAAGTAAGGCACAATAACCCCAAAGTAGAAGTTAAAATAAAGTAAAACACAAATATATAAAGAAACATAAAACAATCATGAAAATTATGTCACTTGTAAAGGCTCAACTATAACATACATAAGCTAGCTTGAGCAACTGTGCGAATACATGTTATGCACAACACACCCATGCCTCATTTCAATTGTCAACTAAGTCTTTCAACTGAATTGATGCTTGGCCACACACCGCATCAACTGAATTGAAAGATTTTAAATTCATTTTAAAATTTAATGAAATAAAAGACAATTTTTAAAATACTTTACCTTTTTTCGAGCACACACAGTACAATCGAATTGAAAGACTTAGTACATAGTCAACTTGAAAACTCAAAATCTTTTGATTTCTCTTTAACCAACTCGACCGTCAAACTAAACTAAACTGACTAAACTCAACTGACAAGGCCTTACACGCTTTGATTTGGACAACAACCGACACAGTTGACAATTGAATTGAATTGTGTATTTAATCATGTGTCAAACAAAACAAAAAAAAAGGTTTGTTAAATTTTTTAAAACTTACCTCTTCTGCGGAAGGGTGCATGGCAAAATAAAGCAATTAAAACAAGTTTTTTCAAAATATCGAACAAAATTAAGCAATATCAGCAATATATGCAAACATATGAATTCAAAGCAAAATATGCAAAAATATGCACCAACAAATCGATGCCATTTTACTGCAAATTTCTTGATTCACAAAGATATTTTGTATATGGTAATCTCCTACTGACGAGAACAAATAAGCATTTGCATTAAAATCCGGGCCTTGGTTGTGAGGATAAAATTCATGCGAGTTATGTATTTGTGCCGAATATTATCTACATTAGATTTTTATTTTAATTCCATATTAATGTTCTTTAAAAGGCAGTTAAAATTAGGGATGTGACGATACGCCTTTTTGCCGATACGATACCGAGACATAAAGCGAAATATATGATGCATTTGTGGATAAAAACATAACTGAAAGAGCTCCTTCGTCTAGGTAAGTATCACATTTATTATACAGCTGTTGTCAAGTGAGACATCGAAAGAACA
Organism: Pollenia labialis; assembly: GCA_949318255.1. Classification (NCBI taxonomy): domain Eukaryota; kingdom Metazoa; phylum Arthropoda; class Insecta; order Diptera; family Polleniidae; genus Pollenia; species Pollenia labialis. The sequence goes on along the minus strand of OX439140.1, from coordinate 64,213,249 downwards.
AGAAACCTCATGAGAAAAAAAAACAAAAAAGGAAATCATCTAATGAGGCAAAAGTGGCAAAGACTTGCTACAGTATGTGCTAGGACTGGATTCATGTATCCTGCAGTAATGCTTGATTTAAACATTATACATATGTAGGTGTCGAAAATGTATCATGCGTAATATATTCAAGTAAAAAACGCCGGAAAGAAAACAAATTGCGCAAATAATTGAACTTTACTAGCAATGAAAAACCTTTGACGTGTATTAATTTTGACGGTCGTAAAGACAAAACGTAAGTCTATTACCGAAGAATATATCTCAATGATTTTTAAGCCAGATTCTGAATATAGGAATGTGCACCTTGGTAAATTCAGGGAAAGCAGCTAATAGCTAATAGAATAAAATTGTCTTTATGACAGGAAAGTATGAATGTAATTCGCCTTTGGTGGCATTGGGATGTGATGGAACTGCTGTCAATACAGGGTATAAAAATGGAGTGCTTTATTTGAAAAGCATTTGAAACGTGCTTTAAAATGGCCAACGACAGTAAAATATTTCAATAGTGCAATTTAAAATTTGATTCATTCGGGAAATAATTTTCGTTAATTGGAGAAGTTTCCTTCCATAGTGGAAAGGTGAATTAACGTCTCATTCGCTCTTCAATAAAAGCTAGACAAAATATACCATATTTTGAGACGAAATATCAATCTTATTAACTCTTTATAATGGGCAACATTTTTGCTTTCGTTATAAATACAATTTTATTTTAAATATGTTTTATGTGTGAATATAAGACTGCAACAATTTGTATTATTTAAACGTTGAACTATTTTGAACCAAATTAAGGTGCTTTGCACCACCGCAAGACCTTGGCCTAGGCAGCTTAGATATTTCTTCAGTCTATAGAGCACTAATCAAGGTATATTTATAGCAGGTAGCCGCGAGATTACAACAATTGTACAATAAAATACAGCGGTGAAATAAGTTTTAGTATCTTAAGTGAAATTTCAGAAGACTGCTTATTATGGTATCTAAAGTAAATTATGGACCGACCGGATATCACAAAATTGCATTAAATTTTTCTCTGGCTAAATGAAGCTACATAAGTTAAACCAAATTTTACCGCAATAAATATATCTGCTACGGTTTTTGGCGTATTTAATTAATTTCCCAGAGTGGGCTTTATATGAGGCCTATAGTAAATTATGGACCGATAATCACGAAATTTATTAGTCTGATTTCTAGTCCTATGAAAATGTAAAGTTTTTTTAGCACTATTTATTATGACTTCAGGCGAACTAAACTGTTTTTCGGTAGTATGTCTTACATTAGGCCTATGGTAAATTATGGACCGATCTTCATTAAATTGAACAGTATGACTTCCAGTCGTGTAAAACGAATTCGTTCAAAATCTTATATCATATTGTGCATTATTCCACCATTTATGTTGGAATTCGTAACAAAATCATCAATATTTTAGGGTGGTCGTTCCACATTTTCATTCATAGCTCTGATCCTACTAAACCAAATTTGTCGGATTTCAATCTCAAACTACAAACAATTTTGTTCTTTTATTTTGAGTTTCTTGAAAGTAAGCGTGTTTTAAACAGACAGACAGAATTATGGGCATGGCCAAATCGACTAAGAATTACTTAAGCAGCCAGAATATATGTACTTTATAGGGTCTTAGTTGTGTAAGACAAAAATTTCATACGGAATGACAAACTTAGTATACCCACATTCACCTCTAGTGGTGGTGGAGGGTATACAAATAGAGCGCATCTGATATTTGTGGGTCAATTTTTTTATTTCATTTATTAATTCTATTTATATTTTCACAAACCGTGCATTTAACCCTTCGGCTTTCGCATGTTTTGATTTTCTATACAAGACACATTGAGGTCTGGTGTACCACGAAGGGTTAATGCAAGTTTCGGAATGATTTTTACATAAATTTTTTACATGCTGTACGTTTTTTTTTTGGAATATTTTGTCAAAAAAATTCATTGAGTTGTTTTGAAAATAATTAACAATAAAACCTGTTTGGGCAATTTCGGCCAATAAATACAGAATAAGTTTTAAATAAAATTTTAGGATATGGGCATTTCCAGCGAAAAGTCTACTTTTTGGCACGTAACGCCAGAAGTATTTTAAATTGTTACTAAACAAATTTTATATGTATCGTTTACTTTTTTATATTTTGGTGTAAAGCGCAACAAGCTCTACATTAAGTAACAAAAGGGATAACGATTGAACAACATGGTCCGAAAATACAACCTTATTTGCAATCTGGCGTTACATTAAAATAAGTAGACTTTTAGCTGAAAATTCCAATATTTACCTTAAAACGAGCAAAGATTTTTAAATTTGATACCTTGAAAAATAAATCTATATAAGTTCTAAGTTTACTAAAAAAGGTTTTGTACAAAACATCTTGCTCAATTCGCAGTCTTATTCAGTTTTGTAATGCAAGTCAAAACCCACTTCCGTTTTTTTAACGTCACGCCAGCGCAGATTTTTGCTTGTATCTGCAAATCCTTAGCGTCGATTAATGTAATTTTTTTTCTGAATGTAGAGCTACTTCATTACTTTGTATATATTAAAACCCTTTTTACAAATTTGACTTCTTCATTTAATTTGTTTACATTTTGTGCTACAAATATCACGACACGTCAAAATGGAAATGCCCATATGTAGACATTATCATAGTATAATAATTACCAGGTATGTTCATTAGGGATAGTTGTCATTATTTACTTGGGTAATGTAAAATTAATTTATTTGATTTTTGAAGCTTGTTTTAATTTTTTTTTCATATTTTCTTTTGTTTGACGTTATATGGGTTTTGAAATTGAGAACAAAATTTCTAATGACTATACCTTGTTCTACCATGGCCTTAACCCTAGGTCTACACTAGAGATAATTATGTCAGCAAGTTGGCAATAACGTCGGCAGAATAACAGAGCAATATTTCTTATTGCTCAGCTTATGTTAAAGGCATGGGAAAACGTATTTATGTTAACTCATGGTTTGAAAAAAATCAAAAAAGAAGGTGCAGTGTAAAAAATGGCGGTATCTTACAAGAATTATTATTATTAATATAAATTCTTTCTTATTCGACTTTATTATTTAAATTTATATTAATTTGTTTAAGCTTGAGGTCATTTTTAATACAAAAATATTAATTTTATTAATTTTTTTATTTTTGTTAATGTAAAATTATTATTTTTATATAAAAAAGAACTCGAACTTAAACAAATTAATATTAATTTTAACAATAAAGATCGAATAAGGAAAAAATTATAATTTTTGCAATTTTATTTAAGTGTTTATTTAATTTTTTAATTTAATTTTTTTACTACAATTATAATTTGCTGCAATTTCAAAAACTTATGGTGTTTTCTTTTCTACAAAAAAATGTGCCTTTTTTTAAAAAAAATGTGCCTTTTTTTAAAAAAATGCAATTTGGTGTCTGTTTCTTAAAATTTTTGCTCCCGAAAAGCATGAGTTTTTTAGAATAAAACAAGCCACCCTTTTCGGGAGCAAAATTTTTAAGAAAAAGACACCAAATTGATTTTTTTTTAAAAAAAAGGCACATTTTTTTGTAGAAAAGAAAACACCATTAAATTCTTTCTCACACAATTTGCTTCTATATTTTCTTCTTTTTTGCTTCTTTTTTTCAACTGACAACCAAATTGACGTTTTTTGTAAGCAATAATTGTCAACGAAAATGGACTAACAATTATTGCAATATAAATTGTTAGCAATAAATATGTACAAAAAATTGCTGTCTACATTAAAGATAACATAATTTTGACAATTACTGCAATATATGTCGCAATAATTATCTCTGGTATAGACGGGCAATAATGAAAATTACAAGGTGTTTTAACATAACGTTGACACTACTGTTTACTTTTCTTTTTTAATTTTAATAGGCTTGGCAACCATTGACTTGAAAGCATGGTCGACGAAGTTGGCAGCTCGGTTCAAATTTGCTATGTTTTAATGTTGGCAACAGTGTGTCAGTTTTGTGAATAACGTCGCGTATTACGCGTTTTTATTATAGGTGGAAAAATACATTGATAATAAAATATATTCAACGACAAAATTTAATTAATTTTGTAAATTTTAGTCTGTAGTTTTAATTAAAGTAAAAATTAAGCAATACTAAAAACATATGGAGTGTAATATCGTCGCGTATTAAAAAAAGATTTACGTGCAATTCGATTATTTACACACAGAACAACCAACAAAGAAAATTTTCTCCTCTAAATACTTATTTTTTTTGTTGTAATTCCACACAAAAAGTTGTCGGAAAAACTTGACACTACAAAAATGGCGAGCATTTAAAAGAATGTGGAAAAAACTCCCTGTCTGTAAAGTGCATTAAGAAATGTTAAACACAAATTATTAAAATCATAATATTTGAACCAATTTCTCTAAAAATATAAACCGAGCCGGGTGTAAAATCTATTAAAAAAGAAAATTTCTTCACGAATACTGTAGAAAAGGAAAAAATATTTCAAAAAGAAAAAAGTGTGTTATACACGGTGTCATTTTACAAGACAGTGCATTTGTGTAAATGTGTACGGCATTATTTTTTGTGCCTGTATGCGAATAAAAGACATAAAGCAACGCCAAGAAGAGGGATAGACAAATAAACGAAAAGCAAGGAAAAATAACAACTACATGTAAGCAGAGAAAAAATATTTGTTTTTTATTTTTATTTCTTATTGCTTTTATATGTTTGACTTTTCACAAAAATAACTGTATTTTTTGGTGTGGAAAAATAAAAATTATATTTTTTGCTTTTCCCTTTTTTGTTAATGATTGTGAAATGACAAATACATATTTTTGAAAATTTTTAATAATAAGTACAAATATAAGAAATACACCGCCCTAAACAGTCATTATAAAAAGGCCAGTGTTAACTTTGCGATTTTTTCTCACACGTTTTTAACAATTTTATAATAACAATAGATACTCTACACCACCATAGGTGGGAATGATATTACGCGTTTGTTTTGCTTACGTGTGTAGCACATAGATATATTCGGCCTTATTGTGTAAGGCGTTGTCGTTAACGAGTGAGTCGTTTTTGCAAAAGTGAAGTTTACGCGACGTACCCCCCTCTGGAATTAAAAACAAAAAAAAACCAAAATTAAAATTTAAGGGGGCTGAGGCCCGTGGTCCCCCTGGAACCAAAAAACTGCCCCGCTCACTTAGTGAAATGCTTAGGAACCTACTCAAATTAAAGGTATTTTGGTCACGATTGTAAATATGTACCTATTTTGTATTTTTCAATGTTTTATGCTCGATTTTTTTCATTTTTTTGTAACTAATAGCCTTTTTCCGATGGGAGAGGAAATTACCTTTATCACTAAGTGGGCGGGGCGGTTTTTTTGTTAATGGGGGCCCCACGGGCCTCAGCCCTCTTAAATTTTAATTTGGTTTTTATTCTAAATCGGATGGCATATTTTTTATTTATGTTTCGTTCGCCCAGTAAACTGCACTTCAGCCTTCGTTTTTTGTAATTGAATAAAGTAACATACAACCTGTGTTCTTTAATCTATTACAAAAAAGACTTAGGCGACAACACCTTACATAATAAGATTCATAACGCATCTTATAGAGCCTGATTCACTTAATGTAATTTACCACAACTGGATTTTGGAAAAAGTTTAAGTTGATAATCTACGCATGGTTTGGTAACATTTAAAATAAAAATACAAAAAAGTTCGGCCTTCGGCGGAAATCGGCAAAATAAATGTCGAACACCGTTTAGTAGCCGATTAGCAATTTTTGGCCGATACCGAAGCCGAATTCCATTTATACGTCGGCCACAATTAATTTTATAATAGGAATTAGACAAAGAATCATTAGCGTGATTTTTTTTCCGAGTAAGTCTTATAAAGTAAAAATTAATTTTAAAAAAATACAAAAAATCAGGTATAGTAAGGATCATAAAATTATAACCTTTCATGGAGATTAAAGTTCTATTGATTTAGGAAACTTTTAACAAATTTGTACATAATACCTATTTTTTGTAATTTAAAACTATAGCAACAAAATTCATTCGCCGATGACTGTGGTAAATACAGTAGCACACTTTTGACGATTCTACTTATACTTTTGTAAAAGTATGGCAAACGGATTAAGGCAGCTGAACGGAGCAAAGGGACAACACACCAAACGCTAGGATACAAATACAACAATAATCTCGAACAGCGGTCATAATTGTTTACATTCAGCATACTAATATTGTGTATAATATCTGTGGCATTTTGACAAAACATCTTAAGCTTGGTACTCTGTTCAACATTTCACGTGAAATGCTGTCAAATCGCATATGGCCTTTGGGCTTCTTATTACAAAATGAACTCTTAAATAAATAAATAAATAAAATAATGTTGATAGAGTTGTACTCTGTTCATTTTGTGAAAAAGTTCCGAAATGTTTCTGGCAACATTTCACGTGGAATTTTAAGCAAAAAAATATGAACTGATTATTAAATAAGAAATAAAAATTTAAAATAACACAACCGGTAACATTTTTTTTATCCATATTTACTTTCTTTTTTATTAACAAATAATTTTTAGTAAAATACATGTGGGGTTTGTTTACATACGCAAAACAATGTCGCATACTTTACAGGAGTAAAAACTGGCATGATAGGTAACATTGATACATGCCAAAATTTTCGTGTGAAATAATTAAGGTTGCTTTAAGTAAAATTTTAATTTAAATTTAAGGTCTGAGTAGGATTTCTCTCGGGTTTGGTCCGAAACTCTATTTTCTTGTCGCTCTTTATTTCACCTACTTTCCATCTTAACATATCTATATCTAAATAAGGCGTCACAGTGGTCCATATTGGTCTCTGGGTGAGGGTGTTAATGATACTTCACACCAGCCTTTCTACCTACCTACCTACCTTATTAAGATTGTTTATTATAAACGATATTTTTCTTTAATTTTAGTTTATTTTATTTTATGATAATGATTTTTTCAATTAGGTTTTCTTAAAAACTTTTTTGCTATCTTATCTCGACTTAAGATGTTTTGTCAAAATGCCACAGATATTATTAACACATATGTTTTGTAAAAGTTTTTATTTTTAAGTTATTGAAATGTTCTACATTTCATATAGTTAAAAAATATTAAATAATTATAAATAAAACAAAAATTTATAGCCTATTTTGCCAAAAACACTAATTTTGTGAACAATAAAAAAAAAGTCTGAACTGAAGGCCGTTTTTAATAAAATAAATTAATAATTTAGAGATCCCATTTAGGGTTCACGCCTGAAATATTCTAACTGTCGGTAGAGGGTATCAAAGATTCGACACAGCCGAATATAGCACTCTTACTTGTTTTTGTTTGACATTAAAATTGTTTGTCTATTGTTAAAAATTAAAATATTAATAATTTCTACAAACAAATGTGTTAGCGTTTAACAATTTTGCTGCAGCAAGCCGAATTAACGTGAACCATTTTGTGGCGACTGCGTAAAAACTTTTGTGTCTGATTTGTAGTTCTCAGTGATTTGAGATACCCTCTTTCCGCCTTTTTACTTCTTTTACCCACCACCACTAACACCGCACTTCATAGCCATCCTGTTGACCAGCCATCTGAATGCCTGACTAACTAAATGAATGAGTGTGTTCTTTGTTCAGCGAACATTCTCTTTTTGATTTTATTATACAGGGTGTGATAATTGTCTTCATTTTTTGTTTTGGTCTGCTTTCCTTTTTATTGCCAGTTTCATTAAATGGTGAAAATATTTTGTGAAATACACAATTTCATTAAATTTGCTATGTATGTACATAGGTATATACGAGGGTGGATCAAAAACTTTGATGAGTCTAAAGATAAATTCATTTTGTAAAAAATATTGTGTTATAAAAAAAACAGGCCTGTTCTAAAAATACTTTATGTACGTGTGAGGTTGTGATCTTCCTATTTTATGTTTTGCGGTGTGAGTTTTAGCCGAAAGCACACCGAGAAACACAAAAAGGGAATGATTTTCAGAAAACCATAAAATAACACTGTGGTTTTTAAAGCCTGTGATTTGAAATCACATGATTTGCCGAACTGGCCTGATAATCAGGGTTGCCAGACGTGGCGATTTTAAAACTTGTTTAGCGTCATAATTTTTGATGTGGCGACATGGCGATTATTGAAATAGAAGTGAATAAAATTTTAATAGCCCTGGGGGCTAGTACAAGCAAGTCTCAAGCAGCAAATTGGAATCTTAAATAAAAAAGTTAAATAAAAATATTAAACATTTTTTGGAATTTAAAATAAAAAATAAAAAGATACATATTTTCCTAAAATGTTGATACTGTAAAAACTTTTTTTTAATTTTTTTCACAAACGCCACAGAGCAGAAGAAGCATTAAAATTTTTTCCAACAGGAAAATATTTTTTTTTCAGGGACCGTAACTGTTATTCCTTTTATCATAAAAGTCAGTAAAAACAGTTATTTTTTTTACTTTTATTTTTTTGAACAAAAATAAGATGTTTTATTTTTATTTTTTTGAACAAAAATAACAGTTATTTTTGGTTTTTTATTTTTTCGTACAAAAATAACAGTTATTTTTTGATTTTTATTTTTTCGAGCAAAAATAAAAGTTATAAAGTTATTCTCTAAAGAAATGTACGTGGTTTAATAATTTAACTTTAAATATTTATTTTAATGCGCATACGAAATCCCAATGATGATTAAACATAACAAAAAACATTTAAAGTCAACTTAATTATTATTACACGTAGGTATATTTCTTTAGAGAATAACTTTTATTTTTGTTCAAAAAAATAAAAATCAAAAAATAACTGTTTTTATATGACTTTTAAAAACTTGTCACTTGTAATTTGAAATCACGTGATTTGCATTAAAGTGATTTTCAGAACAGGTCTAAAGCTAAGATCCCAATATCGGCTCAAATAGCACAATCTGTGACGATTTTTATCGTGCTATATTGGCGCACATTTAAAAACATTGCACAATTTATTCTTAGGCAGTCCCATCATCGTCGCACATTGTGACAATTTTTTTCGGTTCATATCGGCCAGAACTCAATTGCGACAATAATCGGTACAATGCGGTCACACTATCGTGCTATTTGGGCAAATGAAATCATATGTTTGCTTGTTGGCAGACATAATTTTAATTTAGAAATTTGCAAAATTCGCCGTCTTAATATTCAATTATGTTTTCTAACAATTATAAATAATACATTAATCTATAATAAAAAATTTATTCAAACTTACTGCACTTGTTAATTTTTTTTTCGCAAAAACTCATAAGGATTGGGCTGACCCTGTTCATCGAAAAAAGTGGCGCAATGTTCTTTGGTCGGACAAATCTTAAATCAATTTTATTGGAAACGATGGTAAAACATGGGTAAGGCATCCAAAAACGCAGTATTTTGGATTATATTAAATATGGACTAATATCGAGCCATAAACGCAGAAAAATCTTAAGCGACAAAAATAAAATTTTACAGGAGAAGGTTTTTTTTGTTATTAAAAAAGAAAACATATAGAAATGGCGCTTGAGCTAAAATTGTTTTTGCTCAACGGTAAAGGTAGCTTGTCTGACTATAAAATCTTAGGATATGATGCAAGTTTCAAGCTTGAGCTATTTCTGCGGTTATGGCTCGATTTATATTTGTACGTTAAAATTTTAAGCAAAATAATGCTGCCATATGCAGAGTGAGAAATGCCACTCAGTGAATGTTCCAACAGGATAACGACCCGAAACACATTTCGGGTCTTACAAAAAACGGATTTTAGACAACGGAGTTGATTTAATGTATTAGAAAAAGTAAATAGAAAATGTATGAAATATTGTCAAATAAAGGATTGGACCAATAAAATCCAAAAACCAATCCAATCCAGATTTGTCGTGGTTTGGTAGATTCCATTCCAAAACGATGCATGGCTGTGCTTTCTAATAGGGGAAATGCGACCAAATACTAGAATTAAGTTAGATTTTTAAATACCTTTTTTGTAATTTTTTATAAATTACCTTATTTTATTGTCCATTAAAAATTATAGATTTAAAAAAACATATTTTTTTTTTTACTAAATTTAGTTAACTTTTTTTTAAAGTTTTTTTAATAATATGTAATAGCAAAGAATATTGCAAAGAATATAATAACAAATTTTAAACAAAAACATGTTCGTATTATATATATATTTTTTTTTGATCTAATATAAACTTGGATTAAGCAACCGTATTTTTTGTATGCGATATTTTGGACTTCAAGAAAAATTCTTGACAAAAGGTACGAAAAAACAGAAGTAAGGAAGAACATGTATAATCAGTTAAAATAAATAACAATTCAAAAAGCAAATTTCGATCTACCAAAGGTTAAATACAATTTGGTTTAAAGATTGATGTTCAACTATTGAGTGCCAGCAGTCGTCGATGGCTGCGAGTGTTAAATTTTATTTAGTCATATTTTTGTTTCAATGTAATTTGTTTTCCTGGTTGAATGTTATGACAGCTTTGAAATATCCAAGAAATGATTTCCTTATTTGAGATGTCTGCAGTAATTTTTTCTGTAAAAAAACTGAAAAATAAAAACAATGTTTTGTTTGTTGTAAAGCTGCGAAAATTGAGATTTTGTTTTTTTTTAAATTTGCGGAAATTGGGATTTCCAACAATTTTCAATCGAAGGTACTCTGTATTTGGAATTATTAGCTAATTGAGGCTTATCGTAGCCGTGCAATTTCAGACAATCTTAAAATCCATTTTGCTTGCCCTTGTTTTAGGTTAATTATACTGTTGTTTTGATTTCGTTTAAAGTTTGCGGTAGCTTGTTAAAGAACATGACAATACCTATTGGTTAGGATTATAAAATATTTTTATAGATCAGAAACTTGGGCTCTAACTGAAAACTGGTTCACATTTTTATTCTTTATAAATATTGTAAAAAGAACTGCACTTAACTGGTGCAAAACAATGTGAAAGTTTCAGAATCTTTAAGATGTTGTACTCATGTTTTTAAATTTTTCTTTTTAAGATCAATACAGTTTCATACTCACTCTCTGTCTTTATCATCTTGCAAACGAAGCGGCAAAGAAGCATCTTTGAACTCTGAAAATTCTATCAGTCAAGAGGAAACAAATACCAGTTCTTATACTTTTTTACTGTTTCTTTTTATAAAGCAAATCAACAATCGGACCAAAAACCTTATTTTCTTTTCTTATTTACTCTGTTTAATACTGACGTAAAAAAAATCAAAAAAAAAAAAGCGAAACGAAGCGAAAACTTTAAACAAAACTTGCCCAACCAGACCCAAAATTTAAAGAAGATAAAAAAACAAAGGGAACATGTTTAGGCCCTATTTGAATTGTACCACTAAAAAACTTGTTAACAAATGAAAATTTTTTTTAAATTATCGACAGCAGTCATTAAATTGTTTTTTTTTTGCAGAAAAATCACAGTGTAACTAGGGAGAAAAAGTAAGACAATTATTTGGATTTAAATTTGTTAGATTATCTTTAATGAAATAAGGAATATTTAAAATATTCTCAAATAGCCCAAAGATTCGTTTAAATATTACTTAATCAGGTATGGAAAGAAAATCTATCGATTCAAAAACGAAAATTTTTAAAAGGCGTGATGAATTTTGAGGGATTTTAAAATCCATTTCTGAATTATAGTCTTAAGTTTTCGTTCAGAATACACATCAGTTAACGTATATAATATAAAATTTAAAAGAATAAAGACTGAAAATAAAAGGAACATGTATTTAAAATCCATTTTAAAAGATACTGAAAACGTTATTTTTCGTTTCAAATAGTTTCGTTTTAAAAATGAATTTCAATCACATCCCTGTATGTTTTTTTTTTGTTATATTAATAATTGTTACTACCCCCTTTAGCTGGCTGGACCTTTTCTATTACAGATAAACTGATGGTGTTTTCTTTTCTACAAAAAATGTCAAATTTTATTTAAAAAAATACAATTTGGGGTTCGTTTCTTAAAAATGCTTTGCTCTCTAAAAGGGCAGCGTGTTTTATTCTAAAAAAATTCACCATTAAATGTCATGCGCCCCGTATAAATCGAGAGTGTTGATAATGCCCTGTAAAAAGATGGCTTTGTTCGGCAAGACATTTTATACATGCACCTTTTAAAATGTGGTGTTTTTTCTATAAAAGAAAACACCATAACTCACTATCAACTAGCCTACCGGTGCATCAAATTTCTAAATGTTAAATTAACTCTCCCTGACAAATACATATTGAAAGTTTGACTTTATAATGTGCTGACATGTGTTAATCATATACATAGATCCATTTTCTAGAACAAAGATCGATTCAGAATCAGCGTTCGACATAACCTTGTAAAACTGGCGCACAAAGTAGATGTGGTTTGGGGTTAACTTGATAATTATTTAGTACATACTTTTATTATTATATATCATATTGAAAAATGTTAACATTTCGTCACATTTTCCCTATACAAATGATCTTCCTCAATTAAGAGTTTGTGCTAAAAATTTTACTTAATATATATATTGTTACTTTTTTAAAATAGTTAAAAGTTTAGTTATCTGTAAAGAGAAATCACTTTACCAAATTTTGTAAGGATCGGTTTATATCAGGGTTTAAATAACTGCAGTCGAAACCAAAAACTGTCGAACAAAAAATGAAAATTTGTGTACAACTTTTCGATTTTTGAGTTGGTTTGACAGCGACCGATTACATTAAATGAATCAGAAGTAAAAGCAACAGTTTTTTTGGCAAATGGAAAATGAAGAAGTGGAAGAAATGACGGGTTTCCTACTTTGACTGGTTTATATTAAATTATATTCATCTCAAGTTGCCCTACTTTTGAAGCCGATGTCTTCCGATCGGGATAAAATTTGCACCAAGGTAATTCCTATTGGATGGTAGTTTAAACAAAATTTTTTATAATTGTTTTTCTTAGCAAAAGTTGACCCACATAGTTTAAATCAGTGTTCGAAAATTAACACTAAATATCGCTCCTTAGTGTTCGTTTTGGTAGATTTGTGAAAAACACAAACGCTAATAGTGGTTATGTAGAAAATCATTACAAAAATAACGTTTTCCTGTTAGCCATCTTTCGAACACAAAAATAATACTGTTTTTTTTTATCAAACTCAACAAAAGATGTGAACATTTAATTCCGTTCTATTTTTTTTAAATCCACAAACTTTCTTGTGTTCGAATCGGCTTATTAATGTTCCTTTTGGAGCATTCTTAGACTGAGGGAGTTAGGATTGATAGGGAATATCACGCAGGGTCACTCACGGATCCTGAGTGTGATTGAAGATTGTGGCTATTGCCTGGGACTACCCGGCTCCACTGATTATGTGGGCACCAGGGTGGACTTTGGGCGGTCGCCGGAGGTAATAGTGCCTTCTAGGGAGAGCTGGTCAGGTAGGAGCAGATTATTTAGTGGATTTGCTATTTTCACTGATGGCTCGAAGATGAGGGGCACGGGTGCGGGAGTCTACATTGAGCATCTGGACATCAGAAGGTCATATAGGCTTCCTGACGACTGTAGTGTCTTTCAGGCGGAGGTTCTGGGGGTATTGAGGGCCGTGGAACTGATGAGGGACAACATTGATAGGGGCTCTGAGGTCACGATCCGAATTATCGGATATGTGCAGGTTGTATGAGGACCTTGAGGAGTTAGAGACAGTTGAGCACTTGCTGTGCCACTGTCCCAGGTTGCAGGGCAGCAGGCTGAGGTGGCTGGGCAGTAGATTCCTGAACGCATTAGGGGATGTCTCGGGTTGTGGACTTGAGAATCTGATAGGATTCGTAATGGGGATGGCCTGGCTGCGCGAGAGGAGGCTGGGTGCTGGCCACACGTAGGTCGAATTTGGTTGGTCAGGATTTCTTTCGGGGCTGGTCCGAAACATTCTTTTCTATCCATCTTTCTTTTCTGACTTGTGCTTTCGCTGTTTATTTCACCTATTTTCCTTCTCTACATATCTTTCTCTAATTAAGGCGTCACAATGGACCATACTGGTCTCTGGGTGAGGGTGTGAAGGAGACTTCACAACAGCCTTTCAACCTACCTACCTACCTTTGGCTGTCAAAAAAAAACCAAAATACACAAACGAAAAAAAAAACAAAAAACCCAGCAAAATAAATTTACACAAACTAAACATATACACCATGCACACAAAAGCTGTTCGTGGTGCGGTCGTTGCTAAAATTTTTTGTTTGTTCATTTCTTTATTAATGTAAGAAAAGAAACATTATAGAACATCCCAATAAAAAATGGAGCTTCCAACGAAGCAGGTTTGTAAGAAAGAAACATAAAAGTTTTGCTTACCATTGCGCTTACGGAAGACATGAATTTTATATGAAGAGTTCCCACTTTGAAGCAATACATTTTTGACACATAAAGCGCATTATTCAGCGCATAAAGAAATTGTTGGATGTAACGATCAGCTTTGCACACTGAATGTTTTGATACAGTTATTTTTTAGTATTCTCCCATACAAGCCTGCTTCGTAGTAAGGGAATGCCGTGGCACTTGAAATGTTATTTTTTTATAAAAGTTGTTGAGAGCTCTTTCACTTACTTTACTGCATTTCTATATGTCTCATTGCGTAGCGCATAATGTACCGTTAGTGTTTCGCAAAACTGATGAAATTTTTTATTGGGATTAAAATATAATGTTTGTCTACAGTATCACTACAATTGTTCTGTTTTTGACGAAGAACAGAACGGTATATAATGTTCTGCTCTTTCTTGAAAATAGTAACGAACGGTATTAAGGTTGTGTTCGTCTACACTATCACAAAAAAAAATAGATATCGTTTTTGGGTGTGTGAGCCGAACGCTAAATAATGTACTGTTTATTTTCGAGCCCTGTACCCATGTTCTGTAACTATAGTGAGAACTTCCTGCATCGAAAAGATGTGAAACAAAATATTCCATCGTTTACCGAATAGTGAGAAAAAAGTGTGGCTGTAACTCATGCCGAAAACTATCAAAAGAGATTACGTCGTTACGTTATAAATGTCATAACCTTGCACTCGAAGCCGATGTGAAATTGCAGACGGTGAGAACGCCAGTAACACATCGTTAACGGCGACTAAAATTTACTAAAGTTAAAAGTTTTTCAACGACGGCGGTGAAAATACAACCGTCGGATATACCAAATAATGTAAAGTGCGACTTTAATGTTTGTTGTTTGCAAACGAGCTTTGAAAATAATCGTATATTTTATAAAAATGTTAAAAGTTAAAGAACTAAACAATAAAAAATGTGCCAAGAACAAAATATTATTATTATTATTCTTTGTGTTTTGCATTTTTAATTGTTTTTTGTGTTAAATTTTTTTCTCGCCCCATTTTTATTCGTGAGTTTGACAGGTTAAAGCGGGAACTTTTCTCACAAAAATGTTACAGACACACTTTTCTGTAAATTGGCGAGTAATTTCCTTACGTGACAGCTAGAACTCGCCAATAAAATTACAGACACAGTTTAGTGAGAAAAACAGCTGTTTGTTTCAATATGCATTTTTGTTTCATTTCACATATTTCAATCGAAAAGTTTCTCGACGCGAGAGTTATAGAACAGGGGCACTGGTTCTATTTAGCTATTTAGCTTTTTCTTCAATCATTAGAAAAAAACAAAAAAAATTTTTTTTATATTAATTATTTTTAATTAGAAAGCTTTGTTTGCCGTGCTTAGTTCCCAATTTTTATTCTTGATAAAAACACTGACATTTAATGTTGATAAGATAAGCTATTCCTATGCGCATTTCACTGGTTGCTTTGGCCAGATTGTCAGGAAACTTCATCCAAAAATAATACTGTTAAGCGTATAAGAATTATAAGCAACAGTTTTACTTGTAACAATATCAAAGCTTAAACAAAATCCACAACAATAAACAGTGAGTTTATCTTTTCTTACATTCCCCACTACAATTGGTTGGAATTCTTCCAACATTAGTTGCAGTTGTAGGAAGTAGGGTGTTCAATTAATCGGGTTTTATTTTTGTTCGATTAAACGATTAATCGATATTTGGCATTTTTAAACGATTAAATTTAATCGAAAAATTCTAAATCCAGAAATTTTATAAACGAGATTTTTTTCGTTAATTTTAGAAAAAATTAGTACTTGAGTAAATAAACATTATTTTTTTTATAAAACTTGTCAATGTAGCTCCAAATTGTTGCTTAATTTCGTCTAGAGAATCGATCGAAGTCAGACCCCTGCCCCGTGGGATTTTATCGGCGGCGGCTGACGCAAAAAATACTCGGCGGCGAAAATTTAATGAGCATTTGTGTGTACATATTTGTATATGTTCATATTATAACAAAACAATTTAAGCCATTTTTCGAACTCTAATTCACTGCTCTTTACACATTTTCGTATATGTCGTTATTTTAAACATTTTGATGAAATGTTGGCGCTTTATAAACAAGAGCTGACAGTATTGGAAGGCATACATTATTAAAGTTGCACTTTTTAAGGATAGTCAAACAAAAAAGAATTTGGTAATGTGTTCAAAAAAGAGAATATACATTCCCTGAAGAATTGTCAGCGGCTAACGGATCCTCTTTAAGTAATATTTTATAGTCACTGTGCAAGTGGTAAATTAGTGAAGTTGATGCAGAACATTTACGTTAATACATTTTTGGGCACCTGTTACATTTAGCAGTATGAGATTTATTTTTCGTACAATATTTTGAAACAAACTCATTCTAAATAGAGAAATTTGTGAAATGAGTTAAATTGCGTTAAAAAAATTAACAAAAATATAAACTAAATTACTCACTAAACATGACATTTGGTTTGTTTATTCGACTTGAAACCTTAAAAAATAATACAATTAACAGAAATACTATATATTATTATCATTCGATTAATCGTTATGGATTCTCCGATTAATCCTTTAATCGAATTTAGCAACTTTAAATTATTCGAACAATTATTCGCCTAAAATTGTTCGATTAATCGAAAAAAATTTAGTCGACTAAACACCCTAGTAGGAAGGTTAAGAAAACAAATTTTTGTATTCCCAAAAAATTGCTTTGAAAATAAACTGGCAAGTACCAGTTTTGTAAAAAAATTGTCGCTTACGATAAAATTGTTATTGCTACAAAATCGTAACGGTACCTTATGTGACCATGACATTTTAGACAATGATGCAAGAAGATATAAACTGTTCGAAAAATTCGAGTTTCTTCTTTCTAATCGGATATTAAAATCGCATTTTCCCTTAACTCAAGATTTGGAGGGTTGAATAATTAAAAAAAAATGTATTTCTACTCGATTTTTTGTCGAACAATTTAACAAAGGTCTTAACTAAGCTTAACTTAAAAAGAGCTATCAGCTAGCTTCTCTACTTAACGCGCTATCAAAATTATATTTCCAATTGCAAAGCGTTGACACCGCGCTATTTGAGTTTGCTTCAAACATTTTGTATGAGCATGAGCATTTTTTGAAAGATAGAAGACGGTTTAGGTTTGGCTATTAGTTGGTACGAAGTGGTTTTCTTTTCTAATGTTTTGGAAGTATCCCTCAACCTTTTTCTTCTTCTATATAGTTCTAGGAAGCGCTCATTTTCATCAGACGAATCAGGGCTGACAGACATGTGGATTTCATGTGCGCAAAAAGAACAAACAAATTCATTTGGGGATTTAAAAAAAATTCTGGAATTTTTTTTTTTATATATTTTCCCTTCTTTTATTATTTACGCTTATTTTTCTTTTTTTCGTATATAAAATGAAAGAAAAGTAGCAAAACTTTTATCTTACTCTTATACAGTGTAAAGGGTCCTAATTAAGATTACCATTTTGTTGAGTGTGTAAAAGGTACTTTATATTTATAAACTTCTGTTATTTTTCTTGAGTGAGTGTTAAAAAAAGAATTTAAAATAGAATTTAAAACCGTTGACAACACATACAATTTGTGATTTCTTAAAGACAATTTTCAAGCAAATGTATGTCTTCCCCAAAAATAAGTAAATATGGAAGACAATATAATAAAGATTACTATTTGTTAGTAGTTATGATGCATCGAAGTATTAAATAAATGACGGATATATGTATTTTTATTGTTGATTATAAGGATGGCTTACACCGATTGAACAAGCTCCAAACTCTTATAAATTTGCTCAATCGTCTTTAATACCATCATATTGTTCTGCTTGTAATTCCTCGCTGGAATCACAGTTAAATGATTTAAAAAAAAACATGCCGAAACCAGTCGCTACAAACAAAATAAAATATTTTTTTTGACTAAAAATTTTTATTTAAGGATTTTTGGGGATTTCTTTTTAAAACGTTTCTTACTAAATTTCAAAAGATTTTGTTATTCGTGCTTAATTCCCAGTTTTTATTATTGATAAAAACACTTGAAATTTATTGTTCTTACTATTTTTTTAAAAAATATTAAATTTGTCAAAAAAAAAAAACAAAAAAAAAAATATTAACTTTTTAAGTTTTGTGTTTTAATTGGCATTTTTGGGGATATTTTTATAATTTTTTGGAGACAAGGAAAAAAGTACCTGGCAGCCGTGGCTTGATCATAAAAAGAGTATTAATTCAAAACTGCAATTTTTGGAAAAAAAATTTGTAGCTTACGATAAAATGGTTATTGCTATAAAATCGTAAAGGTACCTTATATGACCATGACATTTTGAAATCTCTTCTTTCTAATCTTTCTACGGTACGGCATACGGTAATGAACATCGCGTTTTTCCCTTAACTCAAGATTTGGAGGTGTTTGAATAATTCCAAAAACAAATTATTTTGTACTCGACGGTACCTAACAGAAAATAATATCACATCCCAGCAGTTTTTTTCGCCATGTGTAATTAAACTAAGGTCTAAACTTAGCTTGACTAAAAAATTATTTAGGTTCGGCAGTTAGTTGGTACGATCCCTTTCAGAGATTTAAATACTAACGAAGTGGTTTTCTTTTCCAATATTTTGGAAGTATCCTAACTCTTTTTCTGCTTCTATTTAGTTCCAGTAAGCGTTAATTTTCATCAGACGAATCATCAAACCATAAGTAATATTTAATTTTTTTTTGTTTCTAAACAAACAATTTTTATTTGAAGTGCCAGCTGATAGAAATGTGTACCACTATGAATAAACCAAATCAGTAAGATTCACAATTGTGTTCTTTTTTTATCGAATGAGCGCCATATTACATATCATAGATTTAAAATATTTAAACATTCTTGTTTCTAATTCGGTAAATTTTTTTTATTATAAAATTTTTTAATCTTAAACAATTTTAGTGTCTTTATGCCCATGGACATTGTGACACTTTTTGGTTATACAACAAGTTTTACTTTTTTCAATTAGTTTTCCGTAAATCAATCGTAACACTGTGCCTCACCAATGGTTACAAAATATAAAAAAGGGCCCACAGCAAAATGAACATAAAATACTTACACCAAAAACTCACCAATTTAACTTCTTTATTAATAAATAATCTCAATTTTTTTGTTTTCGTTTGTCTTTTATATACACTTCATCTTTATTTTCGCTTTGTTTTTATATCAAAAGTCGTCCGGCCTACGCATGGACTCGTAGTTTTGCTTGACTTGTATTTTTTGTTTGTTGTCGTTGTATTTTCATCTTTATTGCTTTGTTGTATTTTCTTCTTTGGCATAAATTACTGCATAAAATTTAAAATAAATCCTTGAAACTATTAAATGTCTTGTATTCGCTTTAGAGAGATATTTTCAAATGAAAGTAAGAGAAAAATACGTTTATCCTCTTTTTTTTAAATAATTTCAAATCTTTCAAATTCGCCTTCAAGGGTTTTAAATATATAAACAATATTCATATTATCAACCCAGTTATACATTTTTATTTTCCGGGAATTTTGTTCATTTCTCCCAATTTCTCCCATGAAAAAAGTTTTCATGGAATTTTTATTTATAATTCCGTTTTCTATCTTTAACGCGCGTTGTTAGATTAGAAATAAAAAAGTAATGCTTAAATATTTTTAATTAAACTTATCCGGCTATTTCTGCATTCGTAGTAGAAGGTACATAAGTTCTGGATCACACCCTTCATGTTTGAGCTGTCAAGGTTGGGGTTTTAGCTGAAAGAGGAAAATAAATGGCATTCTCTTGTCCCTTGACGGCGTGAAGCGTGTGAACCAGCACAAATACTTAGCAAAAACAGAAACTTTTTCCAATGTTGATGTATTTGATTGACGTATTGGCTAGAAGATACAAAAATCTTTCTCATTCAGCGGGGAAACGTATGAGAAAAATTTGTCGTTTGACTCTTAAGAAAAACAATGTTTTTTCCTCCCTTCTTATCTTCTCTAAAGCGGTCTATACATACACTATCAAAATGCTTACCGTCAAGCTTGCAAACGTGTTCTTCTTAATTTTTCCAAACAGCATTTGCGGTGTTGTAAAGGGTGGTCCAACCAAAAGGCACGAAGTTCATTGTAAATAAAACAAACAGTTTTCAGAGAATTATATTGATAATTTTTATTAAGATAGATGCAATTATGTGTGAAACAAAATATCGGCCAAATGCTCGCCACGGGTACGGTGGCATACCTCATTCGATGGTCCATATATTCAAAGACTGTGAGACATAATTAAGGGTCAATGTCTTTAATGTGCCGAATTATCTCATTCTTTAGGTCTTGAATTGTTCTTGGCTTACTCACGCACACTTTTTCTTTTAAATATCCCCAAAGAAAGAATTCCAACGGTGCCAAACCACATGATCGTGGCGGCCAATTAACATCGCCACAACGTGAGATAACACGGCCATTGAATTTCTCGCGCAAAAGAGCCATTGTTTTGTTGGCTGTTAGTCAAGTGGCACCATCTTATTTGAACAAACAGTCACTTTTCGTGCACAGGGTTCCCGTTGAACAGTTCGAAAAAGTGTCACAAAAAGTGCATTTAAGAAAAAAAAAGACTCAAAGAAGGGGTATATAAAAGTAAAATAAGGTCAAGTTTATTAGTATGTATTAATTAAATACATTAGACTAAAAAAAGTTATTATACAGGTAATTCCATGTCAAAACGACCAAGAGTGGGACACGACCTCTTCCGATTGCAATGAAATTTGGTGAGAAGGTTCCTTTTATCTTATAAGGAACATATATGTATGAACGAAAAAAATTAAAAAATTTTTTTTTCAAAAGTTATGTCATATCCTAATGTCATAATTTCGCAGATTAAGCCGAATGTGTTGAGCTTATTTCTTCGATATCTCGAAAACTACTTGACATACGAAGATGATTTAAATGTCATTTTAAAGAGAATTCTTGGAACTACAAAACATATACTGAAAAGAAATAATTTTTTTGAAAAATGTAATATCTGCAAAATATTAAATTTTAAAAACGGACTAAGTCAAAAACATGTGTGTGAAGATAAATATGCCGAGTTAAATATGTTTCGACGTAACGGCTTACGTCACTACATATTTAACTCTGGGTGAAATGACGTAACAAATAATTAAATATGACATATTTAACTATCACATATTTAAATATGCCATATTTAACTATTGCATATTTAAATATGTCATAGTATCATATATTTTTAAACTGGGCTTAAATATAGGATGTGGTTGTATTAATAAAAAATACTTTAAAAAATGCAGAAAACATATCCAATTAATTTATAAATTATTTCCTAATAATTTCTATGGACAAATTAACAAAATCGAACAAAAATAAATTGGAGTTGTCACATCCTTCTGTGTCACACATCGGGACCATATGGAAAATGAGGACTAGGGACCACACTATCCTTCTATGGTACCCATATGCCTGAATTGTATTTGTGATTTTTTTTAAAAAATTTCAAAAATTTAACTTTGAAATTTTGTTGGTGTTCACTATGGGATTTTGGCCATATTTGGACAGATCCTTCGTTGTCACTCATCCGGACCATATGGAAAATGAGGACTAGGGACCACACTATCCTTCTATGGTACCCATATGCCTGAATTGTATTTGTGATTTTTTTTAAAAAATTTCAAAAATTTAACTTTGAAATTTTTTTGGTGTTCACTATGGGATTTTTGCCATATTTGGACAGATCCTTCGTTGTCACTCATCCGGACCATATGGAAAATGAGGACTAGGGACCACACTATCCTTCTATGGTACCCATATGCCTGAATTGTATTTGTGATTTTTTTTTAAAAATTTCAAAAATTTAACTTTGAAATTTTTTTGGTGTTCACTATGGGATTTTGGCCATATTTGGACAGATCCTTCGTTGTCACTCATCCGGACCATATGGAAAATGAGGACTAGGGACCACACTATCCTTCTATGGTACCCATATGCTTGAATTGTATTTGTGATTTTTTTTAAAAAATTTCAAAAATTTAACTTTGAAATTTTTTTGGTGTTCACTATGGGATTTTGGCCATATTTGGACAGATCCTTCGTTGTCACTCATCCGGACCATATGGAAAATGAGGACTAGGGACCACACTATCCTTCTATGGTACCCATATGCCTGAATTGTATTTGTGATTTTTTTTAAAAAATTTCAAAAATTTAACTTTGAAATTTTTTTGGTGTTCACTATGGGATTTTTGCCATATTTGGACAGATCCTTCGTTGTCACTCATCCGGACCATATGGAAAATGAGGACTAGGGACCACACTATCCTTCTATGGTACCCATATGCCTGAATTGTATTTGTGATTTTTTTTAAAAAATTTCAAAAATTTAACTTTGAAATTTTTTTGGTGTTCACTATGGGATTTTTGCCATATTTGGACAGATCCTTCGTTGTCACTCATCCGGACCATATGGAAAATGAGGACTAGGGACCACACTATCCTTCTATGGTACCCATATGCCTGAATTGTATTTGTGATTTTTTTTAAAAAATTTCAAAAATTTAACTTTGAAATTTTTTTGGTGTTCACTATGGGATTTTTGCCATATTTGGACAGATCCTTCGTTGTCACTCATCCGGACCATATGGAAAATGAGGACTAGGGACCACACTATCCTTCTATGGTACCCATATGCCTGAATTGTATTTGTGATTTTTTTTAAAAAATTTCAAAAATTTAACTTTGAAATTTTTTTGGTGTTCACTATGGGATTTTTGCCATATTTGGACAGATCCTTCGTTGTCACTCATCCGGA
Source organism: Pollenia labialis (assembly GCA_949318255.1). Lineage (NCBI taxonomy): Eukaryota > Metazoa > Arthropoda > Insecta > Diptera > Polleniidae > Pollenia > Pollenia labialis. Next base: position 64,190,145 of record OX439140.1, on the reverse strand, counting down.
CCATATGGAAAATGAGGACTAGGGACCACACTATCCTTCTATGGTACCCATATGCCTGAATTGTATTTGTGATTTTTTTTAAAAAATTTCAAAAATTTAACTTTGAAATTTTTTTGGTGTTCACTATGGGATTTTGGCCATATTTGGACAGATCCTTCGTTGTCACTCATCCGGACCATATGGAAAATGAGGACTAGGGACCACACTATCCTTCTATGGTACCCATATGCCTGAATTGTATTTGTGATTTTTTTTTAAAAATTTCAAAAATTTAACTTTGAAATTTTTTTGGTGTTCACTATGGGATTTTGGCCATATTTGGACAGATCCTTCGTTGTCACTCATCCGGACCATATGGAAAATGAGGACTAGGGACCACACTATCCTTCTATGGTACCCATATGCTTGAATTGTATTTGTGATTTTTTTTAAAAAATTTCAAAAATTTAACTTTGAAATTTTTTTGGTGTTCACTATGGGATTTTTGCCATATTTGGACAGATCCTTCGTTGTCACTCATCCGGACCATATGGAAAATGAGGACTAGGGACCACACTATCCTTCTATGGTACCCATATGCCTGAATTGTATTTGTGATTTTTTTTTAAAAATTTCAAAAATTTAACTTTGAAATTTTTTTGGTGTTCACTATGGGATTTTGGCCATATTTGGACAGATCCTTCGTTGTCACTCAACCGGACCATATGGAAAATGAGGACTAGGGACCACACTATCCTTCTATGGTACCCATATGTCTGAATTGTATTTGTGATTTTTTTTAAAAAATTTCAAAAATTTAACTTTGAAATTTTTTTGGTGTTCACTATGGGATTTTTGCCATATTTGGACAGATCCTTCGTTGTCACTCATCCGGACCATATGGAAAATGAGGACTAGGGACCACACTATCCTTCTATGGTACCCATATGCCTGAATTGTATTTGTGATTTTTTTTAAAAAATTTCAAAAATTTAACTTTGAAATTTTTTTGGTGTTCACTATGGGATTTTGGCCATATTTGGACAGATCCTTCGTTGTCACTCATCCGGACCATATGGAAAATGAGGACTAGGGACCACACTATCCTTCTATGGTACCCATATGCTTGAATTGTATTTGTGATTTTTTTTAAAAAATTTCAAAAATTTAACTTTGAAATTTTTTTGGTGTTCACTATGGGATTTTGGCCATATTTGGACAGATCCTTCGTTGTCACTCATCCGGACCATATGGAAAATGAGGACTAGGGACCACACTATCCACACATATGGGTACCATAGAATCAAATATGGGTATCAAAGTTAAATTTTTGAAATTTTTTAAAAAAAATCACAAATACAATTCAAGCATATGGGTACCATAGAAGGATAGTGTGGTCCCTAGTCCTCATTTTCCATATGGTCCGGATGAGTGACAACGAAGGATCGTCCAAATATGGCCAAAATCCCATAGTGAACACCAAAAAAATTTCAAAGTTAAATTTTTGAAATTTTTAAAAAAAAATCACAAATACAATTCAGGCATATGGGTACCATAGAAGGATAGTGTGGTCCCTAGTCCTCATTTTCCATATGGTCTGGATGAGTGACAACGAAGGATCTGTCCAAATATGGCCAAAATCCCATAGTGAACACCAAAAAAATTTCAAAGTTAAATTTTTGAAATTTTTTAAAAAAAATCACAAATACAATTCAGGCATATGGGTACCATAGAAGGATAGTGTGGTCCCTAGTCCTCATTTTCCATATGGTCCGGATGAGTGACAACGAAGGATCTGTCCAAATATGGCAAAAATCCCATAGTGAACACCAAAAAAATTTCAAAGTTAAATTTTTGAAATTTTTTAAAAAAAATCACAAATACAATTCAGACATATGGGTACCATAGAAGGATAGTGTGGTCCCTAGTCCTCATTTTCCATATGGTCCGGTTGAGTGACAACGAAGGATCTGTCCAAATATGGCCAAAATCCCATAGTGAACACCAAAAAAATTTCAAAGTTAAATTTTTGAAATTTTTTAAAAAAAATCACAAATACAATTCAAGCATATGGGTACCATAGAAGGATAGTGTGGTCCCTAGTCCTCATTTTCCATATGGTCCGGATGAGTGACAACGAAGGATCTGTCCAAATATGGCCAAAATCCCATAGTGAACACCAAAAAAATTTCAAAGTTAAATTTTTGAAATTTTTAAAAAAAAATCACAAATACAATTCAGGCATATGGGTACCATAGAAGGATAGTGTGGTCCCTAGTCCTCATTTTCCATATGGTCCGGATGAGTGACAACGAAGGATCTGTCCAAATATGGCAAAAATCCCATAGTGAACACCAAAAAAATTTCAAAGTTAAATTTTTGAAATTTTTTAAAAAAAATCACAAATACAATTCAAGCATATGGGTACCATAGAAGGATAGTGTGGTCCCTAGTCCTCATTTTCCATATGGTCCGGATGAGTGACAACGAAGGATCTGTCCAAATATGGCCAAAATCCCATAGTGAACACCAAAAAAATTTCAAAGTTAAATTTTTGAAATTTTTTAAAAAAAATCACAAATACAATTCAAGCATATGGGTACCATAGAAGGATAGTGTGGTCCCTAGTCCTCATTTTCCATATGGTCCGGATGAGTGACAACGAAGGATCGTCCAAATATGGCCAAAATCCCATAGTGAACACCAAAAAAATTTCAAAGTTAAATTTTTGAAATTTTTAAAAAAAAATCACAAATACAATTCAGGCATATGGGTACCATAGAAGGATAGTGTGGTCCCTAGTCCTCATTTTCCATATGGTCCGGTTGAGTGACAACGAAGGATCTGTCCAAATATGGCCAAAATCCCATAGTGAACACCAAAAAAATTTCAAAGTTAAATTTTTGAAATTTTTTAAAAAAAATCACAAATACAATTCAAGCATATGGGTACCATAGAAGGATAGTGTGGTCCCTAGTCCTCATTTTCCATATGGTCCGGATGAGTGACAACGAAGGATCGTCCAAATATGGCCAAAATCCCATAGTGAACACCAAAAAAATTTCAAAGTTAAATTTTTGAAATTTTTAAAAAAAAATCACAAATACAATTCAGGCATATGGGTACCATAGAAGGATAGTGTGGTCCCTAGTCCTCATTTTCCATATGGTCTGGATGAGTGACAACGAAGGATCTGTCCAAATATGGCCAAAATCCCATAGTGAACACCAAAAAAATTTCAAAGTTAAATTTTTGAAATTTTTTAAAAAAAATCACAAATACAATTCAGGCATATGGGTACCATAGAAGGATAGTGTGGTCCCTAGTCCTCATTTTCCATATGGTCCGGATGAGTGACAACGAAGGATCTGTCCAAATATGGCAAAAATCCCATAGTGAACACCAAAAAAATTTCAAAGTTAAATTTTTGAAATTTTTTAAAAAAAATCACAAATACAATTCAGACATATGGGTACCATAGAAGGATAGTGTGGTCCCTAGTCCTCATTTTCCATATGGTCCGGTTGAGTGACAACGAAGGATCTGTCCAAATATGGCCAAAATCCCATAGTGAACACCAAAAAAATTTCAAAGTTAAATTTTTGAAATTTTTTAAAAAAAATCACAAATACAATTCAGGCATATGGGTACCATAGAAGGATAGTGTGGTCCCTAGTCCTCATTTTCCATATGGTCCGGATGAGTGACAACGAAGGATCTGTCCAAATATGGCAAAAATCCCATAGTGAACACCAAAAAAATTTCAAAGTTAAATTTTTGAAATTTTTTAAAAAAAATCACAAATACAATTCAGGCATATGGGTACCATAGAAGGATAGTGTGGTCCCTAGTCCTCATTTTCCATATGGTCCGGATGAGTGACAACGAAGGATCTGTCCAAATATGGCCAAAATCCCATAGTGAACACCAAAAAAATTTCAAAGTTAAATTTTTGAAATTTTTTAAAAAAAATCACAAATACAATTCAAGCATATGGGTACCATAGAAGGATAGTGTGGTCCCTAGTCCTCATTTTCCATATGGTCCGGATGAGTGACAACGAAGGATCGTCCAAATATGGCCAAAATCCCATAGTGAACACCAAAAAAATTTCAAAGTTAAATTTTTGAAATTTTTAAAAAAAAATCACAAATACAATTCAGGCATATGGGTACCATAGAAGGATAGTGTGGTCCCTAGTCCTCATTTTCCATATGGTCCGGTTGAGTGACAACGAAGGATCTGTCCAAATATGGCCAAAATCCCATAGTGAACACCAAAAAAATTTCAAAGTTAAATTTTTGAAATTTTTTAAAAAAAATCACAAATACAATTCAAGCATATGGGTACCATAGAAGGATAGTGTGGTCCCTAGTCCTCATTTTCCATATGGTCCGGATGAGTGACAACGAAGGATCGTCCAAATATGGCCAAAATCCCATAGTGAACACCAAAAAAATTTCAAAGTTAAATTTTTGAAATTTTTAAAAAAAAATCACAAATACAATTCAGGCATATGGGTACCATAGAAGGATAGTGTGGTCCCTAGTCCTCATTTTCCATATGGTCTGGATGAGTGACAACGAAGGATCTGTCCAAATATGGCCAAAATCCCATAGTGAACACCAAAAAAATTTCAAAGTTAAATTTTTGAAATTTTTTAAAAAAAATCACAAATACAATTCAGGCATATGGGTACCATAGAAGGATAGTGTGGTCCCTAGTCCTCATTTTCCATATGGTCCGGATGAGTGACAACGAAGGATCTGTCCAAATATGGCAAAAATCCCATAGTGAACACCAAAAAAATTTCAAAGTTAAATTTTTGAAATTTTTTAAAAAAAATCACAAATACAATTCAGACATATGGGTACCATAGAAGGATAGTGTGGTCCCTAGTCCTCATTTTCCATATGGTCCGGTTGAGTGACAACGAAGGATCTGTCCAAATATGGCCAAAATCCCATAGTGAACACCAAAAAAATTTCAAAGTTAAATTTTTGAAATTTTTTAAAAAAAATCACAAATACAATTCAAGCATATGGGTACCATAGAAGGATAGTGTGGTCCCTAGTCCTCATTTTCCATATGGTCCGGATGAGTGACAACGAAGGATCTGTCCAAATATGGCCAAAATCCCATAGTGAACACCAAAAAAATTTCAAAGTTAAATTTTTGAAATTTTTAAAAAAAAATCACAAATACAATTCAGGCATATGGGTACCATAGAAGGATAGTGTGGTCCCTAGTCCTCATTTTCCATATGGTCCGGATGAGTGACAACGAAGGATCTGTCCAAATATGGCAAAAATCCCATAGTGAACACCAAAAAAATTTCAAAGTTAAATTTTTGAAATTTTTTAAAAAAAATCACAAATACAATTCAGACATATGGGTACCATAGAAGGATAGTGTGGTCCCTAGTCCTCATTTTCCATATGGTCCGGATGAGTGACAACGAAGGATCTGTCCAAATATGGCCAAAATCCCATAGTGAACACCAAAAAAATTTCAAAGTTAAATTTTTGAAATTTTTTAAAAAAAATCACAAATACAATTCAAGCATATGGGTACCATAGAAGGATAGTGTGGTCCCTAGTCCTCATTTTCCATATGGTCCGGATGAGTGACAACGAAGGATCTGTCCAAATATGGCCAAAATCCCATAGTGAACACCAAAAAAATTTCAAAGTTAAATTTTTGAAATTTTTTAAAAAAAATCACAAATACAATTCAAGCATATGGGTACCATAGAAGGATAGTGTGGTCCCTAGTCCTCATTTTCCATATGGTCCCGATGTGTGACACAGAAGGATGTGACAACTCCAATTTATTTTTGTTCGATTTTGTTAATTTGTCCATAGAAATTATTAGGAAATAATTTATAAATTAATTGGATATGTTTTCTGCATTTTTTAAAGTATTTTTTATTAATACAACCACATCCTATATTTAAGCCCAGTTTAAAAATATATGATACTATGACATATTTAAATATGCAATAGTTAAATATGGCATATTTAATTATTTGTTACGTCATTTCACCCAGAGTTAAATATGTAGTGACGTAAGCCGTTACGTCGAAACATATTTAACTCGGCATATTTATCTTCACACACATGTCAAAAACCTATTTTTTTATTTGCCTGATTTTTTTTTATATAATACCCCAAACTGTTCTTAAAAAATCCTGAAACTTTGAATTAGGTGTTTTTTTTTCTTTTTTAAGATATGATTTTTTTTTCTTTCGCAACCTTTGAAAAAATAATCTTAAAATAGAATTTTAATATTGTAATTTTGAGCAATAAGTACACGTGCTAGTTGCAAAAAACAAACTGTATGACCAACCCCACTTTATTATTTATTGCCGAATTTCGGTTTTTTTTAGTTATTTCAATAAACTAAACCGTTTTTGATTTACGCAAATATATGCTGTGCAACCTCTTACATTTTCGAAATAATGGTAATTCTTGAAAACAAGAGCCAATCTAAAAAAACGGTAAGTCCCACTGGATTCAGCGTGCCCCAATTAGGGCAAAATGCAAGGGGTGCGGCTGGTCTGTTTTTTGCAACTAGCACAGTGTACTTATTGCTCATATGTCAAGTAGTTTTCGAGATATTGAAGAAATAAGCTCAACACATTCGGCTAAATCTGCGAAATTATGACATTTTGAATATGACATAACTTTTGAAAAAAAAATTTTTAAATTTTTGTTCGTTCATATATGTTCCTTATAAGATAAAAGGAACCTTCTCACCAAATTTCATTACAATCGGAAGAGGTCGTGTCCCACTCTTGGTCGTTTGGACAGGGAATTACCCATACATACTTCAATGTTTAAACTAAGAAACAATTTACAAGTACATTCCAATATTAGTCAAATCATCAAAAAAAGAATTTGCTTTTACAAAAACCTTTGATAAAGTTTATCTCTCTTTAGAAATACTTATTCTGTATTTTGTAATTAATTCTTCACTTGGAGCCCTTCTTCTTCCAGCTCCGATCTGAGCAAATTGAGAGAGGAAAGCATGGACTCGCAAGTTTCTATTTTAAGTTTGTTTGTAATTAGTGTCCGTGGACACTAGGACTCTGGACGTTATGACATGCTACCAATTATTATATGCATGTTAACAAAACTTTTCGGGAAAAAATCCCGGGAAATTTGTGCGGGAATTCCCGTTTTTTTTAAATTTAATTATGGCAACTTTACTGCTGATATTATTGTAAATAAGTTGTGTCATGAAATAGATCTTAAGGCCAGTTTACACGGTAATTAATGTATTACGACTTTGTAGAGTCAAAATTTATAATATGGAAGTTCTCTCCGTGTTTAAAAGAAAAAAAATAAAAGTCTGCTGTAAGTATATTTTATGTTTAGACGGATGATATAAGTAAAATTAAAAATAATAACAAGAAAGCAGATGGTTACAGTTTTACAATTTTTACAAAAACAACATGAACATTTCCCAAGTTCATTTTAGTTGTTTTTGTAATTGTATAAAAATGCTACCACCTTTAATATAGGGTACGTTCGTAAATGCATCAAAACTGTGCATTACTGCTGAAGTGATGCAAAATTTTGTTGCTGATGCGTGATCACCAGTTGTACTTGTGATATATTTTACTAAAAAGCAACAGTTTTCTTATAAATTAGAAGAAAAAGAATCAAAAAAGAAAAATTATACGATTTCTTTTATGTTAAAAGTTATTACATCAGAAATTAACTGAGCTGCGGCACCACTGCATAAAAAACCTTTTGACGTATGAGAGTAATGCCAAGTTTCTGTTAAAATACACCTCTGGTGGGATCAGAATCAGTGTTGCCAGCGAAATTTCGAGAAAGATACCTTTTAGTTTCCAAAAAGATACATATTTTCCCAAAAAGATACATTTTGAAAAAAAATTCGTTTTTAACGTTAACATTTATTAACATAACATTTTTATTTCATATTTAATGAATATTGTAAAGAAAATTATATTAAATAAATTCATTTTTATCAATAAATTTAATAAATAGTCATAAATATTAGGTATGTAATTTTAAAAATACAGTATGCAAATTTAAAAATGATTGCATTTAACTATCTTTGGATGTTATCAAAACAAATTCATTTATATATGTTGATCTTCTCCAGAAATTTCAAATAAATATGACTTTTTCAAAATTAATTTTCTCAAATTCCAAAATTATTTCAGAAACGTGACTTTTGGAATCGTATTTAGGACCCTCTGGACTACCATTTCGATATAGTGGGATATATGTGCAACTCCATATTTGTCCAAAATTGTCATTCAAATCATTGATTTGTGTCTCCGTAGTATATTACTATGACTGTTAAGTCGTTAACATTGCTCTGTTAACTGCAAAATGAGCAATGCTAAACAAAGTGGTTTGCGTCTTTGCTAGTTAAATTCGAATTTATCTTCACACACATTTTATTTATTATGTAAATTAAAGTTTTAATCAATGATAACACATAAACTTTACTTAACAGTTACGAAATTCTATTTTCGATTAATGCATGTGTGCATTTCAATCGCAATTGCTTAATTCCATTTTAAAAACTTTCTAATTAACCTCGAATCTATCACCCAACTCTGCCACCTTTAAAATTATGATGAAATCTTTGTATATTTTCATCCGCACCGGCAATAAGACCTCCACCATTATATCTATTTTTCATACTTGTTGGCGGCAATGTGATTCATTATTTGATTTTGTTTCAATGTCCTGTTGTTGGGGTTTTCCCCACTCTTTGCGCTGTACAAAGGTTATGTGAATGCTTCTTAATAGTTGTGTTGTTTTGCGTTCTTATTAATAGTTGAATGTAAAAAAGAAAGAACAAGAAGAATAATAATAAAAACGAATGAAATCATGGAAACAATAAAATATTGGTTAATTCCACTGAGTGTTGTTGCTGTCGTCGTAGTCGTCCTTCTGCTTTTATTTTTATTATTATACCTCTAGTTACGCTAACTAGACATATCATGATGATTATTATGTACTGCTTGAACACACGAACTCCTAATTTGTGTTGGTTGGTGCATTTCTTCCGGAAATTCCCTTTTCGAATTTATATTTCAGTAACTACAACAACACAACAATTGAAATTTCAACTGAAAAGTAATGCTTACTATCATACTGACTGTTAACACTCAGGGCACACAACTTGAATTGCTCACAAATATATTTCACCATCGTCATTGGCGTTATCGTCATTTCTCTAAAATCTTAGTTTATTTCTGGTCTTCTTCGTCCTGCTTGTGCTAATTTTGTCCAGCTCTAACTAGAAAACAACGGAATATAAATATATAACTACTTTGTGTGTGTGTGTGTGTGTTTGCGTTTCATTATGGCCACCAAATGTTTTAGTTTTTATTGTTCGTATATTCCAACTTGTGCACTCACCCACGTTGGAACGAGCCTGTGACACCCCTGTTGAAATGATTCACATTGTTGGCTTTTTTTATTATTTAAGAATGGTTTGATGATGTATGCGCCCTTTGTCCGTCCTATTTTTTTATACCATTTTCATTCAAAAAAAGGAAGTCTCTTTAAAAAGGGAAATCGTTTTCGTCGTAGTCGTTGTTATTTTTTGCTTCTATATATTATTTTTTATTATTACTTTTATTATTATATTTTCTAGGAATATCCTAATTTGTCCTCCTTGTTTCTCTGTCTCTTAACTTTTAAACAAATAATTTTCTCCAATATTTAGAAAACAACGCAAAAACTCGCATATAACGAATGTGTGAGTTTAATGGGAGTAACAGTGTTGCCAAGGTTTTTCTAAGTTTAAATTTATTACAAAACTCAAGGAGAAAAAATCAATAAAAACCAAGATATGAGAAACAATTAAAGAAGGAAGTAATAAGTAAGTTAGTTTAAATTTAACAAAAGGCAGTTAAAATCGAATTTTCAATAACCTTTTTAAATTCATAATAAAACACTTATCATGATTCATGATCAATATTTGGCCTCATCTGAAGCACATGACTGGAAGATTCCGATATCTAGAAGACGTCTTAATCCAAACATGATTTAACCAATATAAACAAAATTATTAAATTTAAAATGAGATAAATTCTTCTTATTAGATCAATTGATATGCATATAAACTAAAATGCGTTTGTTTGTTCCCTACACTGAGAAGAAAAATCCATCCATCCGTACTCAAATCAAGCTGAAGCGGTGTCAATAGTACAAGTAAAGAATGCTTGATTCAAGTACGTATTATTCAAGTGCAACGTACTTAAAATAATCCGAAAATGGGATTGACTTTAGTAAAATTGAGATAAAAATTAATCTCAAACAGTGTTTGATTCAAGAATTTTGGTTTAATCACGAATTCGTACTTGAAATAATCTGAAAGTGGATTAACTCTAACCTAAATACTTTCCCCAGACCACCAGAGAGAGAATATTCGGCCTTATTGTGGTTGTCGTTGTCGTATACGACTGTGTAATAGATTAAAGTAATACACAACATGTGTTCTTTAATCTACTACAAAAAACGAAACGTTTGTTTACGAAAACGACAACCACAATAAGGCTGATTATTTATTTACTTTACTTACAACCCCCCCCGTTCGTTTTACACATGCTTGTTTAAACTTTGTTGTATGTATTCTCCCCTTTGTTTACAGAAGACACCAGCAGCAGCATGCCCGATATGTTTTTCGTAATTATTCTATTTTGAAAATGTTATATATTTTACTAAATAATTTTAACAAATAGAATTCGGGAATTTTTTGCTTCTTTTTTTACTTTTCAAACATGCTTATGTATGAATTCTTCTTTTAGTTTTCTTGTTGTTTCTACATAAAAAAAGCAAACCGTTTTTTAACTAATTTCGTAGAGTTGTTTTTGTTTCTACAACAAATTTTTACAAACACACGCATATGCGCACGTATATAAAACATAGAGTGTCACGACCAACGAAAAGTTCAACTTTTTATTCACTTGCTTTAATAATTTTATACTTATTTTAAGAAATTTCTAGATTATTACTTGGCGCTTAACATAGAAATCAGCATATCGCTGTACCAAAAAAGCCAGTAAAATACAATACACGCCAACACTCATATGCAAATGGCAGCACGGAAAACATAGAAATACATCAAAACATCTTTTAAAATAGGGAACTAAAAAAGTGAGCGTGGAATGCATTTGTTGGAACAAGAACGCGTTTTAAATCTAGAATCTTACCCACGCCAACAAAAGACTACAAAGAGTGCTTTTTTCTCTGCAAGGCTATCTGTTTCCATATAAAGTAAAAGAGTTGACAAATTTTGGAGTTCTGGCAACACTGTTTTTGTTTGAGGCTTTCATCAAAAATCACCTTTTCCTAGATCCAAATTTTACATAATTTATTTCGATTTACCCCTCAAGTTCAGTTATAATAAACTATCAGTTATAGCTGTCAAAACATATTGTTAACTGGAAGTTAAATTAATAGTTAGTTTTAACTGAACTTCGTGAAATTGGGGGTTAATTAAATAAAAAAAGGTTTTATTTTTCATGAAGTTATTTAAATTTCAAATTGATTTGGAAATATACATGTTGGCAACTCTTTTTTTTTGTAGTTTCTATATTTACATACAAACACCCAGGATTGCCAGATACATTTTTTCATTCTCCCCAAAATTTAAAATATCCCCAAAATTCACCTCGAAAATAAAACAAATCCCCAAGAAAACCTTTAAACAAAATAGTATTGTTTACTGTTTAATAATATTTTTGTACAATCTATCACTGTGGATCATTTTTTATTTCTATCTTTGTAAAATGCATGGTACTAAAAGCATTTCAGGTAGAGCCTAAATAATTGCTTTATAGTCGGCCATGTTCTGGAAATCGAAGTCACGTGAAATTGAAATCGAACAAATTTTGAAAACTAGCCTGTGTTTAAAGATAATTGAAATATTTCCTTTTATGTATACACCCCATACTTTGAGGACCACTTACCTTTACCAGCACTAGTTTAGAAATCAGGAAAAGATACATTAATTTTTAAAATATTTTAATTGAATACATCCGCCGATTTTAAATCTCTGTATTGATCAAACCGTTTTAAGCAGTTGCCATAAAAATTAAAATTATGTTTAATCCATCTAGAATTGTTTTTATAGCCGCACCAAGTCGAGTCCTATTTTTTTCGAAGGTTGTCTCTTATGATAAAATTGTTTTTGCTATAAAATCGTAACGATACCTTATGGTTAACGATAACATAATATTTTAGGAGATGATGCAAGTGTTGCCAATAAAGTCATTTATTAAAAAAAAATTTACAATGATGTCGCTTAAGCTTTTTTGCTTTGGTGTATTCAAAATTTGTATTAAATTTTTTATATTTTATTCTATCCCCCCAATATTTATTAATTTAACAATTTTACAGCCCGAAAATTTGTATCCTTTTCAACAACAAAATGTTCCCTTATTTGGGGTTAGAATTCCAAATCTGGCAGCCCTGCAAATACCCGGCATTTCAAACTTAGATGCCGCTTTCTCTCCTCCTATGTCTCTCATTTACTAACGTCAAACTTGTTTGCCCAAACACTTGTATACTAATAGCTAAAAGCTCTTCAAATAATCGAGTGTTGCCCATCTGACAACACGATAAACCACCAGGCAACCAACTAGACGACAACTTACTAACATCACGTACACTACGATTACAGTGTATGCAAATAAAGAGTGTGTACGCTTGCAATTGAATGTGCTTGAAATATGAAAAAACAAGAACACATGTATGTATGTATTAACATTATTATCGACATCGCCCATCTATAGCACTGAGGTTAGAAAGAAGAGCTTGGAGATAACAGTGTGACGTTATCTTGTTTGCCTGTTTGTAACCAACTTAGTGATAGCGGTGTTAAATGTAAAAAAAATCGAGATAATACAAATACATATTGTCAAAGAGAAAAACTGAAATCTCCTTTGCTCGTATTCGTACACAAGCCCACCTACGCAAAGAAAAATAAGGCAAATACAAAAACATTTACATACATATTTTTGCTGTACACCCAACATTCACTTTATTCTACTCTACATACTCGGTACTATTACTCGTACTAGTTTATACATTTCGAAGTCATTCAAATGCCTTTCAAAATCCAAAAGCAACAACTAACAAGTCGGGTTGTATGTATGTAAGAAAACCCCCCGGTACAAACACACACACACATATAATGAGCAAAAGGACTTTTTTTGCTTTTCTATTGCTCTAAGTTAAAACGACAACCAACAACTGCACAGTGAAAATAATTACAAGAAAAAAATCCGCAACGACTGAAATACAAAATTGTATTCACTATTACGAGATTGTAGTGCGGCGCTTGCGTTAGCAAAGAGAAAGTAGTAAAACTGCTTGCACTGAAATGTTACAAATACATACAAACGAACCAAAATATTTATATCAAAAAAAAAAAAATAAAATAAAAAAAAAGTTTTGAGATAGAGAGAAAATATTTTGCTGTTTTTTTATTCAAAACATCAAACAAAACTTGATATATTAGCAGTGTTGCCACCAGCAAAATTCAAAATTTCACTTGAGAAGAAGCAACATTACCCGATTTAAATGAAATAACACCTGATATATATTAAATAAAGTTTTATTTAATAAAAAAAAAATTAAAAAGAAGCAAAAACACAACTAACTCATTATTGTAATTAATTAATAATTGAGACAAAAAAAAGTAATAAAACACCTAAAATTATGACTTTAACTTCCACATTTGGTTGCATATATCTAGGAAAGATTCCAGATGCTCATTGCTATTCCTTTAAAATGGGGGTTTTTAGCCCCATAGTGCTTACGAAAAGTAAGCTTTTACTTTTTGCTCAGACACATCAGCCATCGATTTTCGCAACTTATAGGCGCCTTTATGATAACACTGACGCAACTTATTTTTTCACAAATGAAGGCGATGTGTTGATTTAGAGAAAATAAACTGTCAATTGGACTTCAAGGCCGTGCGATGTGACACCTCTTGATTGTTTTCCGTAGGGCTGCAAAATCACTGGCCTATGCTGATAAACCGGCAACATTGTTCATTTTATTCGTGATATGCAACCAGCAATGCTCTAACGTCTGCAATGCGTTTCGTCAAAGACAACTAAAGCATTAAAAGTTGCAAGATAAAAAATAAATGTTGGAATATTGGAAATATTTCCAGGCTGGGTTTTAGTGCGAACAACATGTTTCAATAAACTTCAGGTTCTAAATTACTATGATAAGCCTCTTTATCCAAATCCAAAGGTCCTTTTTGCGACATTCATTACCCCACTTGTGAAAATATATATTTAATAATTGTAGTCTTTTCTAAAAAAGCAACCGAGACTTTGGTTCAGAAGACTGTGCATTTTTTAGCTACAATATTAAAAAAGAAATAAATTTCATCACTAAAATCGAATCTTGATTTTATATTGGTATATGAAGTAAGAATTTCAAATAACACCTGAATTACACCTAAGAGAAATTACCCACACTCTACCCAAGATAGTAAAAATTATTCCAAATTCGGGTAATTACCCACAAAGTGGCAACACTGTATATTAGTAAGAGAAATAAAGAGAAACCAACAAAAAGAATGCGAAAAATAGTGATGCCATATTAAATGAAATGTGTGTTTGCCACAAGATTTACAATATGAACAAGTTGTAATAGAAGAAAATTGTTATAATAGAAGAAAGTGTTCCATTTATATATTTTACAAAAATTAACTTGATGATTACGACCATGTTCTTGATGAAGTATCTGTGAACAGGGGCAAAAATGATGATGACATAGAATTTGACAGTTTAAACTTTCACAGAGCAATATCGATGGTCGTTGCTTTTTCTCATAGTTTATTTACGTTGATATGTTGCAGTAAGTTTAAAAGTAAATAATAAAATAAAAAAAATGTTTATATGATATCAAAGTCAGACAAAATATTTGATAGTACCACCTTGATATACATACATATGATTACATCCTTGTCCTTCGAAACTATTCAAAAATGTGTTTTAATAAATTGTTTGGGTGACGTTAGCCACTTATTGGGTTAAAGTTAGACAGAACATACACTGAAAAAACATATTAATCCATCCGTACTTAAATCAATCCGAAGCGGTATCAATAGTACGGTAAGTACGGATTTCCTTAAATCAAGTGCAGAATGCTTGAGTCACTTATCCATATAAAAAATAAATAAATATTTAATCCCAAATTCGTACATGAAATAATCCGAAAATGAGATTGATTTAAATAAAACTAAGATTGAATCAATCTCAAAATGCGGTTGTTTCAAGCAATATAAAGTTGTTCTAAATTTTGATTCAAGAATTTCTAAGACGGTTTAACCTCGATTCGTACTTGAAATAATCTGAAAGTGAGATTTTGATTGTTTCTTACCTAAACATTTACCCCACAGAACCAAAAAGATTATTATTATTTTACTTAGCATCTGACATCAGCTGTTTTTTATTAACAAAATTGTTTGTGGCGGCAAACATAATTTAAATTTTAATACACATATGTATATTATAATAGTAAATAAATAATAAAACATATACAAAATACACAAATTAATTATTAAATATGTTTTTTTTATAGGGTATGTCAAATGTACGTTACATACCAACATGTTAACATGTAAATTACAAACCTTATGTAAAACTCAAATTTTGACATACACATGAAATCACATGTGGATAGAAAAGTGACATTCCACATGACAAATACACATAATGTGAACATTGCTTAAGACTCAAACTAAGGTAAGAAGAAAAAACTTAAATTTGTACTTGTTTCTTTTAAAACATTTTAATTCAGTAAAAAGCTTTTGCCTATTCTCATAGTATTTACAAATTACCACGTGCATTTTGCGAGAGTTTGTGATTTTTATGTGCTTGTCGTATGTAACGGGCGAATGCATAGAATTTGTGATGTTAACTGACGTGTCGTGTGTGACGTACGCTTACAAATAATTGTTTTTGCAAAGAATTTTTGTAGCAATATGCGTGTATTTTTCATTCCCTTATTACTTGTTTAAAGTATTTCTTATACCCGCTTCTCCTTTGGTTTTTGCCTTTACACGGTCACCCAGCATTTTGTGACAGCGACAAACAGTATGGAGTTTAAAAATTTATTAATGATTTCAATGTGTGTTCCAATGGAATTGTACAGTCCTCTATAGTGTAGACTCCTGAAAAATGCAATTGGAGAGATTAATCCAAAAATAAAGAACATATATTTTGTGGGTTTACAGTTGTATAATTAAATTCCTCAACAAACTTGATGACAACCATGTCTCGAATTATCATGGATTGAAAATATAATTCAGAATCCACGAAGTAAATTAGGCCCTAATTTTGTAAAACACAACGCAACGACGAAGAACTACATTGAAAGCAAAAACAAATTTATAAATATTTTGTAATTTTGTTGTTGTCTCTAACAGAAATTCACATTGGTTTTTAAGATTTCATACGCCGGTAAATAAATTTCTGTATTTCAATATAATACTTTGGCGTGCGTTGTGTTTTATAAAATTAGCGCCTTAATTTTTTTTTTCGTTTAAAACCTAGTCGAATGGGGAAAACGCTGTAGTGGAACGCACTAAACCCAGCATTATAATGAGTGTGTTTTTAATGATTTAGGGCAAAGTGGACTTGTTATCAGCACTGACTAAAAGATGTGTGATTTTAATATACGGAATTGTTTCCTACATAACTTCTCAATGATTATTTTTTTTAGAACAGTAAAAGTAGAATAAAAAATTTAATAAGTTTGAAATGGTTCTTAGACAAAATTTTTCTTTAAATACAATTCAAATCCATTTTAATTTTTATGAAAACGGCAGTAATAATTCAGATAGCAACACAACTGAAGTTTATTTGCCGCAGCGAAATAATGCAACGCCGCTCATGTTAAAATATAATTTTTTTTTTTCATTTTATATTGTAACATGAGCGGCGTTGCCTGATTTTGCTACTGGCAACTCAAATTAAGTTCAGTCGTCATCCGTAATTAACCCATAAGATATTATTCGTTTTGAAATGAAAAGTTCCCGTTTACAATTTCGTAATAAGAGCAATAAACATTATTTATATGGCAGCATTTCTCTATTTGCAATTTGCTCTCTCTTGCCGGCAATGTTTGTTTTTTCATTGTGTGCAAATTCTCTTTATTATTATTGTTATTATTTTTATTATATTGTTTATTCGCTTGGTTGGGTTCTTGTTTTACTTGGGGTACTCGTTTCAATCAGCTACTACCAACACAAATGCAACTACACACCACAGCTTTGCAATCATGTTTTTTTTCGCAACTCAGAGTGATTCATAACATCGACGTATACGGACACCAGTTACGGAAAGCCAACCGAACCTCGTAGTTATTTTTCCATTTTTAAGTTTAATAATAAAAAGCAACCACACTGAAAAATAAAATAATAGAGCGAACGGCAGCACAACAACAAACGAAAGAAAGAAAAAAGTAGTTAATGCTGTTTATTTTTTCAAAATTTTAAAGTGTTTTCTCGAGGTGACACAGAATATATACTTATTTCTTAACTTAACGGTCGTCGTCGTGTTTGCGTCCTCCTTTGATACTTCTTTAACTTCTCCAGCACTGTGTCAGCACACTTACATTTCTCTATGTTTGGGTGTGTTTGTTTTTTAGAAGGTTTGAAAATTGCTTCGGGTAAACATTAAAAGAAAAGTATCGCCGTCATAAACTCTACGCCGCGCGTTTTAACACTGTAATTAAGAATTTGTAAAAGAAACAGAAATAATAATTTTATTCGCCTGCAAGGTTGGTCCTTTTATCCATTTCTAGTTACAAAAAAGTGTTTTTTTTTTCATTTATATGGTTTTAATTGTTGACAACAAATTAAAAAAGCTTGTAAATAATAAATAAATATATGTATATATAAAAAAATATAACAAAAAAAAAAAAAAAAAACACATTAATGAAAAAAAAAAAAATTTATATTATAAGAGCTGTAAGTAAATTTTGAATTTGTTCGTTAATAATAATTTGTTATTTAATAAATAAATCATGCCACATATTCAATTCTATTTAGTTTATTGTTTAAACAAATTATATTCTTCAATAAAACAAAAATATTCAATAAAAAATACAACAATATTGATAAATCAACCTTCGTTATCGCCATACAGAAACAAATTATTTTTATACACAACACACACTTGGACAAACTTGTTTGTGTATATACTCGAGTAACCCAGCAGAAAATTTCATTTAGCACTTAAAAAACTGTGTGAGTGATTTTCATATAAAAATTTTTCTACACAATCAATTGCCTGTCATTTGGAAACAGCACATTTATTAAAAATTTTGGCTTGAACCAAAAATTTCGCGATGTTAAAAAATGTGTCTTTATATGTCATTGATGGGCGAGAGAGTGAGAATATAAATTTCTCGGCACGCGTGCTTGTAGAATTTGGAACAATACCAATCCACATGCTACGTGTGTTTTGGGAGTTAATTTTGGGCTGGCGTTGCCATCGGTCCATATTCCTTAAAGAAAGACATTGGACAGGCCACCCGACAAAGGCGAGCGCTATATGTCGATAGTTACCTTCTTCTTTTAGCCTGTATTGGATGATGTGGACACTAACGAGAATTGTTTTTAACATGCATGTCCTTTTATAAGCCACACGACTCAGCCTGACTTATTCATGCCATGACCGGTGAACACAATATTAGAAGAAAAAGAAATGAAATGTGACAGGTGAACACAAGACATATCACTTAACTGGTGATAATGTGTTTTAAGTGCAGTTACTCCAGTCATGTGACTGGATTTTGAGCGCGAAGTAGCTGATTCTGTCTCGTTCTATTACATTATATAATATTTACAGGGTTCACTCGGGATAATATCTAGGGCAGGCATTATTTTAACCGAAATTGAATGTTTCAAGTTAGGTTATTTCAGCGATCTGTTCCGAAGCGTTAAGTGTGCCAATTAAACCCCTCCTTCCCATACTAAATTGACAAGTCCCCTCTATAAGTGTTCTCGTGACAAGTTTGGTGTTAATTCCCTTTTCCGTATTAATGCGCTAGACTAATGAAAAAAAAGACAGAAAAAATGTGCGCCATGTTTGAATTAAACACCCAAAATATAACCCCAAAAAAAAAAAAAAAAAAAAAACTGTAAAGTTAGCACAGAGAACAATAACAGCGATTTTAGGGTGTTTTTTAATTATGGCCCCAATTACAGACAACTGGTTGTGATCAGTTGTAATTTTTGTTATTTTTGTTCACCGTAATATAGCAAAGTTGTAAACCATAATACAAAAATTAAGAAATTACAACTCAACTGAGTTGAGTTGTAAACCGTAATAGGGGCCTACGTTAGTGGTGTTACTTTATTTTTTTAATGGGGCATTATTTCATATGAAATTAAAGCCCCAAAAATCATTATGAAATAAAGAGCCCAATATATTTTTGGTGGACTACTTTATTTTTAAATTTATATTGAAAACGTTTTTGGAAGTAAGGATTTTCTCCTCTGTTTTATAACAAGCACCGGCTTCGCTAAAAAAAGCTGCTCTGCATAGGCGGCCTTCGGCCGAGCGCATGTATTTTAACCTCTATGGTATATCGAACACCGGCTGCGCTAACTAAAGCTTCTCTGCGTAGCCAACCTTTGGTCGGGCTCAGGGCCGATTTTAGGATCTTTAGTTAGCGAATCGGTATTTGTTGTACCATAAGCCTGGTACTCTGTTCAACATTTCACGTGAAATGCTGTCAAAACGCATATGAAAAAAACTTGTGCGGAATATCTATGAAATAATGTTGATAGAGTTGTACTCTGTTCATTTTGTGAAAAAGTTCCGAAATGTTTCTGGCAACATTTTTTTACAACTGCGAAATAATGTAAGCTGCACTTATTTCACGTGGAATTTTAAGCAAAAGCAAAAAAGTATGAACTAATTATTAAATAAGAAATAAAAAATTAAAATAACACAACCGGTAACAGTTTTTTATCCATATTTACTTTCTTCTTTGTTAAATTAAAAAAAAAAATTTAGTTAAATACATGTGGGGCTTGTTTACATACGCAAAACAATGTCGCATACTTTACAGGAATAAAAACGTTAAATTGTACAAACTCGCATGATAAGTTACATTGATACATGTCTAAATTTTCGTGTGAAATAATTAAAGTTGCTCAACATTTTTCACAAATTTGAACAGAGTATTAGGCTTTAGACTAGAAAATTCTTACACCCTGGCGAAGGCCGGTTATGCAGACAAAATTTAGTAAGCGAAGCTATAGAGGAGTAAACCTTTGCTTTAGTTAGGGAAGCCGGTGTTTGTTATATCATCAAAAATCCTTGCGCCCGGTCGAAGTCCCAACGATGCACGGTTCTTTACACCAAAACTGTATAATAAATTGTTTTATACATATTGGGGTATTTTTTATTTGAGAAATTGGGATCTTGTTTCAAATAAAAAAAGCCCCCAAAAATTTGGCTATTATTTCATTTCGTTGGGGGCTTATTTCATTTTAAAAAGTTTGGTTTTTTTGCATATAAAATAAGGCCATACACTTTGGGGGGTAATATCATTATTTTTATTGGGCGGTTATTTAATGCCGCCAAGTAGCTGCACGATGATATCTCACACATAATTTTAATATAGAAAACGTTTAATGAAATTCGCTTTAGTAAGTAAATGCCTCCTGCTATACCCATATCATGGTATCATAGTATGTTTACTGCTTAATGTTATAACATTTCTAATTACCATGCCATTTAGAGTAGAGTTTGTTAAAAACCGTAAAAATGCGAAACCGCGGTTTTGGTTTTAAAATGATTAAAACCGGTAGGTTTCGGTTTTCGGTTTTGAAAATATCCCAATAAAACTACTTAAACAGTTTGGAGAAAAATATTTTTGATTTTCTTTATTTTTTACTGTGTTGATGTTCTATATCAACAAAAATTTCATAAAATTTTCAGACTTTTTTGGCTTATGGTTACAGAGATATCGAATATTAAAAAAATCGCGTAATAAGAAAACTATGTATGTTCAAAAAAATACTCATAACTTTTTCAATATTAGTCCAAATAGAAACATATTTTTTTGTATTTTTTCTATTTTTGTCTACTATCCAATAAATAATATACTATGCACGGTGGGCTTTTTTTTTGTATTAAACTATGATTTTTTCCACAAATTTTGATTTATTAATATTCTCAAAATGGAATCAGAAAATTGTATCCCAATTGATTATTTGAGGTGATTCATCGGCAGGGTACCATTTTCTTACAACGAGTGTATCATTTATTATGATGCATTTTTAAACATACTCGAGTCTTTTTGACTCTTCAGCGCGATTGAAAAATCAGAACATGCTCTCAATTTCTGATTAAAAAAGATACATTTGCCGGCAGAAAATTGTACCCTACCCGCGACTCTTCTTGATGAGTCCTTTATGATTCGCTTTTTTACTTTTTTATGTTGAAGTACGCGTATTATGTAAATATAATTTGCAATTTCTTTAGGCATAAATTTTTTTTTAAATAGAAGCTTAAAACCGAGGTTTTTTTTGTCGTTTTTAGGTTTCGGTTTCCTAACTATCTTGCACTGGAAAAATTTCATATTAACAGAACGTCCTAACTTCGATTTTACTAAGCGCCATTTTTCTATTCCCTGTTTTTAAATTCTAATAACTTAAGTAAGGTTGTAACAGGTCGTTTTATATTCTTTGATTAATGTTCGGACCCAGTCAGCAAACAAACCTCTATTTTAGCTTCTTGGCTTTAAACACCTCTATGCTTCCGTTTTTTTTTTCAAATTCGAAAAATTTCTAATGCTTTTAAACGAATAACAGTTTTAAACACTTTTTTTGTATTTGTAAGGCATCTTCACATTCTAGAGCATTATTAGTTTCCGACATTAAAATCAAAAGAAACAAAATAAGCTCGCCTTCAACCTTTATTAGTGGTTTTAGACAGAAAGAGAAAGTGCTCGTTCTAAATCCAAACTGTTACAAGAATACAACAATAATTTGAAAGACACCTTGTTAATTAATGTTTTAATCCCAAGAAAAACTTTGATAACTAATATGCATGTGGCAGAGTTAATAAACTGAACAGACAAAATAAAATAAAGTAATTTGTTTTTATTTTTGTTTTTTCTTTACCCACTTACAATTACATTTAGAGTTGACAAAAAATCAACCAATTGTGGTCGGGACTGTAAGAAAAGATAAACTCACTGTTTATTGTTGTTGTTTTTGTTTAAGCTTTGATATTGTTACAAGTAAAACTGAGTTTTATAATTCTTATTCGCTTAACAGTTTTATTTGTATAATATCTTAAGCTTTTCTAAAATCTTTGGATGAAGTTTTCTGACGATCTGGCCTAAGCAACCAGTGAAATACGCATAGGAATAGCTTATCCCTTCAACAATAAATTTCAGTTTCTTAATAGTATGAAATGGGAATTTAGCACATTTGAAAGAAAGAGGTTTTTGAGCTCAGCGGAAGATGTGATTAAATTTTGAAATAAAGTTTTTTCTTGTATGGTTTTCTGGCGAAACGTTTCAGATTTAAATATTAAAAAAAAAAAAAAAATTACTAGTATAGTATCTTTTGAGATAAAACTTGTTGGGTTGCATTAAAGTTTTCTAATTTTTTTTTCATGAATCTGTTATGTTTATTCACAGTTTATTTAATAAAATGTGAGCATTTTTTGATATTGTCACTTGTCTTTTGAAAAATGAGAATAATGGCCCACATGGATTCAAAGAAGTAAAAAGTCTGCACATACAAATAAACAAAATGACGCAGTTATTTAAAAAAAGGCCGTCAGGTTTTATTTACTATTATACATACATATTTATTGGATGAGAATGAACGGGGACGTGTTTATTATTGTTTTGGTTTTATATTTATGTAAATAGAAAACAAAACATATTTTTGTTTTTGTGACTTATTGCGGAGATTAATATTAGAACCTAAAGCTAAATAATTATGAAAAAGCTTAATGATTCCAGAATAAACTCGATTAGATTTTACAATTGTTATTATTTTGATGTATGTATGTATGTGTTGCTCTGAGGATTTAGGTCTATCATTTTCGGAGACACCAAAATCTGTCGTTGGATTTTGTGGAGTTATTTTCCATGAACCTATAATTTAAGAACTATTGTAAAATAATGTTTTAAGGTTATTAATATGTACATATGTATATCGTTTTTAAGAGTTATCTAATTTGTTAAAGCCCTAATGACACCTAATTTTTTTCAACTTTTTAAGATTTTGAAGAACAGAGCATATATACTGTAATATAAAATGTTATCAATAGCAAAGAGATCAACTATAAACATAAAAATCCAAAAATGTCAAAATGTTTATACATGTTATCGATAAAAAAGTGCAATCTGTCAAAAAAAACTAAACAAATTTGTGTCTTAAAATTGACATTTCAAGCTTAAAATGACTGTGGTGCCAATATATTACTTTTATGCTCGAATATAGCTATTTTAGTTAATTTTTAAGCTTTACAAATAAGCAACATTGAAAAAAACACTAATAGACAACAAACCTACAAACATCATAAATAATTAACAATATACATATAAAAAAATCAATTTTGGCTGTGAAAATTAAAAAAAATATTTGTTTATGTTTTTTGTATTTGTCTCTCTCTAACCATGCATTTCACTCTTTCAATCTCAGATTAAAAAAGACGAGAAAAAGTAGGTGTCATTGGGGCTTCACAAACGCCTAGAAAGAACTTAAAAGATTTAACAACCCAATAATAAAAATAAGATTTTTCTAAATAAAGAGGCATCAATATTCGTATTTTTGTTGGGGTTTTCCAGATAACTGAACAAAAGCCACTTTTAACATCTACCGGATGAAATTTGCGTTTTTTTTTTGTTACTGAAATATTTTAATCAAAATGTAGTTAAAAGACTCGCAATCAAAAAATTCTTCTGCTTCAGGGAAAAGCTCTTTTTCTTTGTATTTTATTCAAGAACTGCCTGTTTGTCGACGTGGAAAAACATTTCTAAGTACATTAATATTTAAAGCAAAAACTATTTTTAATATTTTCTTTTTGTTTAAAATGTAATTTGAACGAACAATAGTATGAAGTGGGAATTTAGCACCTTTTAATTAATTTTTTGAATCCCAAGAAAAACGTTGAGAACAAACTTCGTTCGACATCGATAAACAGGCAATAACTTAATTTTCGTCAATTGAATCAACGAGTCAAGAGCTTATTGGTTTTTTATTTCAAAACAAGATGTTCTCAATTCTATTTTTTACTTTTTCGTTCTTAATTTGATAACATTGCGTTCCTGATTTGACAACGTGTTGTTTTTTTAAACCTTCTTAATATGAAAAAAAAATTTTAGTGGGTGTATACAGATTTCTTCCGGAAATAATATATTCTAGTTCAAATTAATTATTTAACCAAAATTATAGTTAAGAAAATTTATTTTAAATATTTAATAAATGAAAATAATTACTACAAACCGACGTTTTATTAAAACCACACTCCCAAAATACCAATTAGTATTTGTAAACGGGTGCGGTTTATAAAAAACGAAATGTCAATAACTAAAAATAACATTTGGTTTGCCAATTTGTCCGTCTGTCCATCTGCTTTTTTTAACTAAACGGTAAAAACAATTTTTATTGTTTTGCTGTAAATAAAAAAGAATATTCAGGGATTGTTTAAAAAAATAAAAGGAAATTTCTGTTCTTTGTTTACCGGCATGACAACGTCAAGCAGAATGGCGTTCCTCATAACAATGATAATGATTGCAAATAATCAAAATTTGCGCCATAGTGTTCTATATATTTTTTACATACATACATATAATCTTTTTTTGCATAATAATTGGTAAATAAATACCATAGATTTGTTTTCCTTTGTTATGTTTTGCGAGTTTATAAAAAGAATTTATTTGGCCGGTTGGTTTTCAATTTAATTTCTTTGGTTTGTATATTAAGTCTACTTTTATTGTTGTTCCTATTTGACATAAACTTTGTACTCTAGACGTTTATTTTAAAAACAACAATTTTTTATAAAAAATCGAAACATCATCATCATTATTGTGATTTATTGTTGTTAATACTTGTCATTAACATCATAATCAGTGTTGTCATATATTTTTTTACAAAAAAAAAAAAAAAAAAAAAAAACGAAATACTGAGGAAGATTTGTTTTTTCATAAAAAACTTTCTTTTTTGAAAAATATTCAGGGTTGTCCAAGTCAGAATTGTACAACCACTTTTTTTCTTGTTTAATTTTTCCCTACACTATTTTCTTAAAAGTTGCAGAAAACAAAAATTATAGGTACCTAAATTTATGGTTACTAAAAAATAATACAAAAATAACATAAAATCGAACAAAAATAACATTATCATGTATAACATACATATATGTATGTATATAGTATATAATAAGAACAATAGTAATCATTTGTGGGTAAAATTAGAGGCAGTCGTGGTTTTTTGCTCATATCCCAGTCATTTATGAACCGATCTGGCTGAATATCAATATCAAACTTTAATGGAGTATACATATGTGACATAAATATGTAACAACATAGTTCCAATAATTGTTGGGGTATTCGGAAAAATCATTATAACATACACATGGACATCGTTTAATCGACTTCGCTAATCATAAGGATCCAGAATATACATATATACTTTATAGGGTCTGAGATCGATATTGTAGAAATTACAAACGGAATGACAAACTTAAGTTCACCCTTTTAGATTCAGTGAAGGGTATGAAAATTGTTTAATCTGCACATGTGGCACCGCTGATCACAATGCATACCAATTCTCTTGCATTTAGAGCAAAGAGCAGGTTGTTTATTTAACATTAATGGCTCAGTTAGCCGGGAGTAACAGTAACGTTGCAAATCAGCTGATTCATTTTGTTGTATGTAAAGCAATTAGAACGATTATAGTTTGGAGCAAGATGTTACGTCTCAATCTGTAACAGCCATACCTAAACAAGAGCGGAAAGCGTTTTCTAGCTGTCAAAAATTCTCATGCCCATACAATTTGTATGAAGCATTCCAAAATAGCGCGGCGTCAACGCTTTACAATTGGAAAATCCGATTTTGACAGCGCGTTTATTAGTGAAGTTGGCCGCTATTAATAATAAATAATGACAATTTAGCTATTTTTTGTCAATCGAGCGGGGTTTTCTCTTATTTGTATTATATGGGTTTTATTAAACAAGAAAGTTAACACTACTGTTTGTGGCACAACGTTGACGCTCTTGTTTAGGTATGGCATATCAGCGTAAAAGCTTAGCGGAAGAAAACGTTCCGCCTTCCGCTCTTGTTTAGGTACGGCTGTAAGAAATAGATTCGGTTACTGTTACTCCCGGCTAACTGAGCCTTAACAGACAAGACAATTGCCAAAAAATTGACAAGAGACAAAAATAAAAAATGAAAACAAACCTAAAACATGGCGAATTCAACTACAGGAAGTGTCAGAGCTACAACAATCCAAAAACAACAGAAGCAAAATAGGAGTCTCTTTTCTCGGAGAAGTTCACATATGTAAAATTCTCGTGTCACGATGCTTGTAATTTAACTGCTCCGATATGGCTTGACCGTTTTTATTAAATTTTGTATGTATGATTTGTATAAGACTTTTTAAATAACACTGAAAAGGCCAATCTGTTTTTAATTACGATTTAAGTTTATATTAATATTATAAAAAAATATACATAGATTTAAATACAATTCTAAAAATTGGACATTAAAGACTTTTTACGCCTCTTGAAATTTGAATGTTCAGGAGAAAAAAAAATTAACATAATCTCCAAAAAAGACAATTAGCCTGATTACGGTTGGCGTATATGCCTGAGTCGTTTTTTTGTAGACGATTAAAGAACAAAGGTTGTGTGGTACTTTAATCTACTACAAAAAACGATTCCAAAGGATGTTGTAACTATAAGTTGAAACTCAGATACGTCTTAAGGGGCTTTACTCAAATTTGCCTTCGTACAATACAAATATGTAAACAGAAAGCAGGTCGTTAGGCTGGCTGAAGTTATACCTGTCCATAATTCGATATCCTTCTTAAAAACTACTCGGTGTTACATATTTATTATTATACGCTTAAACGATCAAAAAACTTAGATACTAAGTTCTAAAGAAAGACGATAAAATACTGAAAATCAGGCAAAGGCCCTTAAATTCTTAAAATTTAAGCCCAAGATAAGCGCGAGGATTCAGCTAATCAATCCTAGATCTCACGAAAGTTTTACTTCAAGATGCCTACGCATAATACCACAGAAACGTGCTACATTTCTTTAATTCCCTAAGCTAAACCCAGCGAAGCTCTGCGCTTGTCTGCAGGAAGACACCAGAGACCATCCCGAACAAAAAAATTATTAGTAGTTTTTTATCAAGTATTTATTTTTAATATAATATTATATATTAATTTTTAAAAAAGTAATAAAATTTAATAAATGTGATAATTGAATCAATTATTATTTTTTTTTTTTTGTTGAAATAAAATTTAAAATATAATTTTGATTTAACTAACATTTTAGTTGTTTTGAAATAAATTTTGAAATAAAAAATTTATTAAATAAGAAAAAAAAAATTCGTTTAAAATAAAATAATTTAAACTTGTGGAATTGTTGTATGAAATGTCAGAATCAATCAACACATTGTTTGAAACGGCAAAGTTTTTTGATAATTTTTTTAATTTAAAATAAAAATATCATTTATTGAAATAAAAATACTCAAAATTTAAAATTTTTACAATTTTTATTAATCAATATAATCATTTTGGTAATAGGTGCAAAATCAACAAACGGTTTGCTTGATTCTATGAATTTGGAATAAAATTGGTGATTAGAGACAATTTTTAATTTTTCTGTGCGGCGCTGACATACTAGCTCTCATATGTGCAGCTAGCTGACATATGTGCAGACCAATAAACATCATAAAATTATCAAGTTCTACCTGACCCGTTGCATTCCCTAGACAAGATTAAATGGCCGTGATCTGGCTGAACAGCATTTCTTAATTATTGAAAAATTTCCAAAAAGTTCATTTTAAATTAGCCAAGTAACCGAAAGGAGTGAGCAGTATTTGAAAATTTTAGCGCACATTAACAATTTTAAAAATAATTTGTGTTGAGACTGTTACTGAAAGTCAAGTCGTTCAGCAAACAATTGCAACAAAAACATACATATAACACATATTGTTGGAGTGGTGGAAGTATGGAATGACAACAAGGTCTATTCGTTACTTGCAGCTGTATGGATGATAAAATTTATGACTGACTGGTTTTGTTTGTTGGCTGTTTGCTTGACTAAATGGGTGTTTGACTGTAAATATCCAGTTCGTTTTGCCTGAATGATGTACTGATTGTCTTACCTCCCGGTCTGGTAAATATGCAAATGCAAACAAACATACACACATCAACATATACATATATGAATTAGAATAACAGCTTTTTACGAAATCAGCCTAAAAATGTCGAAGAAATATGGACATATTTTTTGTTTTTTGAAATTTCATTATTATTTATCTACAGGCAGACATCTGCTAAAACAATCCAGTTAACAGTCAATTGGTTTTTGTTGAATTAGAAAATTTTAATCTAAAAAAGTGTTAAAGAAGCATTTTGAATTAATAAGAAAACTACTGCAATATATAACCATATTCTTGTTAGGAAAACAATGTTCTCTTAAAAACACTTGGAGATGCTGTTTTTTTATTCTTTAATAAGTGCAATTTTGAAGATGATCACAAAAAATGTACAGAAGGGTCTTATCAGCGTATTACTCTATAAAAAATCGAGAAGATCAAGCAAAATTTTAAAAAGAAACACAGATCATTTTTTTAAAAACGTTGAAATCTATTAATAATCCATGGCATTCGATTACACATTGGTAGAAGGCCAATTTTGCTTATTGGAAATGCAGTTTCAACGAAGTTTACGAAATGTATT
The DNA here is from genome assembly GCA_949318255.1 of Pollenia labialis. NCBI lineage: Eukaryota > Metazoa > Arthropoda > Insecta > Diptera > Polleniidae > Pollenia > Pollenia labialis. The sequence goes on along the minus strand of OX439140.1, from coordinate 64,161,189 downwards.
TTTTTTGTATCGATGAAGTGTTTTACCTTTAATGCTGGGAAAGGAGCTGTCAAACATAGAAAATCTTGCAGAATCGTTAGAAGAAACAAGCTGATGATTTCTTCTTTAAAATCAGACAAAAAAAAATGCTAAATTTAGCTGCAAAAAGGCCAAAATGGCCACACTGCTTGCCACTTTTAATAAGGTAGCTTTGTTACTCAAATTGATTTAAGTAAATAAATAAATTAATGTCTGGATATTTTTTCTTTGGCATAATATTATTTTATTTTTAATTTTTTGGGGATCAGAAAATAGCCTTTTTTTAAGAATTTTGGGGATGAAAACTCGTAAATTGGGGGTAAGGTTGAAAATAAAACTAGGAACCCTGCTATAAATGCTATTTAAATAAGCTGTCAAAATTTAGTTAGCAATCATTTTCTAAAGCCTTTTTCAAATATCCCTCGTATATTTTTAAATTTTTGCTAAACAAACCGGCTTTTGTGAAACTTTTTGCGTTTTATTTTCGTTGTGTTTTTGTCTGTTGTTTATTCTTCTCTTCTTTGTAAAAATTTCATAAAAAGAGGCATAACAAAAACAATGATGTTTGTGGGGTTCTTGTTTTTTGGGGGCTCTGCTACAATTAAAAGAGACTCTGTTGCTAATGTTTATTTACAAATTTATATCTTGTTGTTAAATTTGTTGTTCTCATTTATTTATGTGTATGTATGTATGTATGTAAGTGCAGGTGTATGTGTGTGCTGTGTTTTGATTTTAAATTTGATTCGGCGCAGCATTAAACAAATTCTTTTTCAGATAGGTACTTTTCCATTTTTCTTCTGATGTTGTGACGTTGTTTCTTAGTTTTGTTGTTTCTTTTCGGTTGTTTTGGGGATTTTCTTAACGTTGTTGAAAGTTTCTTCTTTTAGATATTTCTTATTTTGTAAAATATTTCCTGTATTTGTAGGTATTTAAAAAACAACAATTTTGAAATTATATTTGGTACCTTTTCTTACAATCCAATACTGTCGTCTTACCGCGTTCCTCTTAGAATGTGTGAAATCTAATTCTCGTAATTGCAGTTTTTTTTGAGTGTTTTTTATTAGAATAAAAAGTAAAACTAAAAAATTTATTGAAGCTTAAATGCCTACCAATTACAGTGCAGGCATGGAAAAGTCAGTACTATAATACTTTTTTCAGTTATTGTAAAGATACGAAGAAAAAGATCTTATAAAAAGCGTATCATAAACGTACAATAAAAGCTTTTTAACTTTTAAATGTTTGTAGCGATTTTATGTTTGAGTAAGGCAACTTTTTTTACGTTTTGCTGCCATTTTATTGCTAGTGATGCATGAAACTTCTATTCGGTTCACATGATATTCTATAATTAGATGATATATTTTTTTATAATTTAAGATCTGAAAAATTAAATACATATTATTTTAGTTTCTGACGAAAGGTACTATAAAAATGTTTGTTTGGACTTTTTTTAAATAAACGTTAAGAAGGTATTCGAATAAAAGTTTGTTTACTTTTTATTAACATCACTATTTTATGATTGCTTACCCCCAATTTCACCAAGTTCAGTTAAAACTAACTATTACTTTAAATTCCAGTTAACAATATATTTTGACAGCTATAACTGATAGTTAAATATAACTGAACTTGGTAAAATTGGGAGTTATTTTCCTTTTTTTATACCATCCACCACAATTAGTTGTGTTTGTCATTCCTTGTGAAACTTTTTTATTATTATCTCATCTCCCCATAAAGTGTATATATTCTGGCTCCTTGAGTAATTCTAAGTAGATTTCGCCATGTCCGTCTGTCTGTCAGTCTGTTGAAAACACGCTCACTTTCGAAAAACTCAAAAGAAATAAACAAATTTGGTATCAAATTGCTTGTAGTTATCCTAAACAGTTTGGGATTGAAATCCAGTAAAATCGGTTCAGTAGAATCAGAGCTAAGCTATGAATCAAAATGTGGAACCACCACCCTAAAAAATTGATAATTTTGTTACAAAAACTAACATAAAAGGTGGAACAATGCACGGAATGATATAAGATTTTGCAAAAATTTGTTTAATTCGACTGGAATTCCCGCTGTAAAATTTCGTGAAGATCCATCCATAATTTACCCTAGGCCCCTTATAATCCCTACTCCTGAAAAACTGTTTAGAATGCCTAAAGTCATAATAAATAATGCTATCATTACAAAATTGGGTACGTCACAGTTTTATAAGACTAGAAATGACACTGTGAAATTTCGTGAAGATCGGTCCATAATTTACCCTAGGCACCATATAAACCCTACTGCCGGAAAACCGTTTAGTACGCCTAATTAATAATTAGAATAAAATTTTATACTTCACGGTTTTATAGGACTAGAAATCACACTAATAATATCACTCTGCAGAATTTGGGTTCATAACTTACCATAGCTCCAATAGAAATTCCCCTCCTAAAAATCATTTAAGTTCGGCTCAAACTAGTAAAAATTGCTATAAATAAAACCTTCTGATGGTCGGTCAATAATTTAATATTGGTCTAAATCGCAACCAATTTTAATGCTGGCGTCTATTTTTATAAAGAATAACTAATAATAAATAGATATCACTCCTGAAATATTCGAACTGTCGGTGGAGGGTATCAAAGATTCGGCACATCCGACTATAGTAGTCCAACTTGTTTTTTAATATTTTTTAACAACAATTTGTTCTTTAAAACGTAACTAATTGGAATAATTTAAAAAAAAATTAAAGCGAATATGTATCTACATTTGCCTCTGAACGCATTTATTTAAATCATATAAAACATTTTTGTATATTTAACAATATAACTTTAAATTGGTTGTCTAAATTAAAAAAAAAATTAATAAAATGTACTGCACATATTAATTAATATCATTATTTTAAACATATTTTACAAAAACAATGTAATAAAGTGCAAACATTTATCAAAATGTCATTTTATTTTAGGTTTAAAGAGAACAATAAATTTTCTTACTTTATGAATGGTTTATTAAAGGTTTAATATTAATAGACTACTTTTCGTTTATGAATACAACTTTAGCAATTTTTCCTTCCATATGGTTAATTAAAGATAAATAAGTTTTTATTAATACGGCTGTAAATATGTTATAAGGAAAAAAAGAAAACTTATTAAGCCCTTTAGTATTTTTAACATTTTTCCACTTTTTTTTTACTTTCTTCTTGACACTAAAGGGATTCGACTTTGATTTCGACTTAATAGGTATATTCATATACTGAATGGATCGATACTCCAATAACATGGTCAGTGAAAACATACACGGGAAGACCCGACAACACTTTAAGCCTAGCATGCTTTTTTAAACTTAAATGCAGTTGATTAGCGGTTACATTGGTAATAACCAAGGCCGGAGCTTAGCATATACAATATATCTTTGCGAATCAAGAAATTTGCAGTAAAATGGCATCGATTTTTTAGTGCATAATCTGCTTTGAATGCATTTTTTTGCATATATTGCTGATATTGCATATTTTTGTTGAATATTTTGAAAAAACTTGTTTTAATTGCACAAATTATCATATTATTCGAATAGTCTTATTCCTTCAATATTTTCCAGGAATATTTTGTTTTAATTGCTTTATTTTGCCATGCACTCTTCCGCAGAAGAGCTAAAATACAACTTCGATCATGATAATTTATTGATTTCTTATGCGAAAAATATTTTGTAAAGCACCTTCGCTTGCTGCCGCATATACAAAGAAGTATCCCGATTAATGTCTTCCTCCACAGCCTATAACAACCAGGTGGGGAACATGGTTGGAAGCAATTGAGTATTATGCTGAAAACATTTACCAATTCAAAGATGTGGTAAATGGATTCAACAATGGTATAAATATCATCATATATATACTAAGAATATTTCTTCCTCAATGGTGATGAAAAATCAACAAAAAAAATTATAAATTTAAGTAAATGGATATTGCCATAAATAAGATATATGCTGTGGACGGTAACTTTAGTAAACAAATTCGTATTAAGCTTGATAAAGCTTAAACAAAAATGAAGGATTTAAAACAATAACAAAACTGCAAGCATATTTAATTTAAACCGTACACTTCCATTTTCTTTTCTTTTAAAAACAGGCAGTAAACTTTAATTTTGAAAATATTTAAAAAAAAAAAATTTATTTCCTAATTTATTTTATATGTAGGATTTAACATAGTATAATAAGTACCAGGTATGTTCATTAGGGAGAATTTTCATTATTTACCCATGTAATGTCAAATTAATTTATTTGATTTTTGACGCTTGTTTTAATTTTTTTCAATATTTTCTTTTGTTTGACGTTATATGGGTTTTGAAATTGAGAACAAAATTTCTAATGACTATACCTTGTAATTATTCTACCATGGGTTTTAATATCTATCTAACAAGTGATATAATTTACTTAATTGTGTAATATTTAGTTTTTCTCTATGTTTTTGTGTTTTACTTAATTTTAACTTGTACTTTTGTTGGTATTGTGCTTTACTTACGTTTTTGAGACTGAATTCTAACGTTTTTATGTAACTTTTGTTTTTTCTTGTTATTTTTCTGTTTTTTTATCACTCATAAAAGTCCGGGCCCTAGTAATAAATAAAAAATGACAAATAGAATTAAGCTTTGAATACATGTTGTAATTTTCGGCAAGAAAGATTCAATAATAATAAAAAAAACTAATGGTAACTAGCCCCTACCCTTTTTAAATCTGAGTTTTCCATCCCTGTAACAATGTATTGTGTATGTTTTGCATTAGCAACTTGCAAAATCCCTTTTTGTTGCTGCACAAAATATTTTTCTAAATTTAAAAATTTTACGTTAAGAAGTTTTATAATTGCAATTGAAAGAATTCTCATGTTTTTGCAGCACTCTTGCTTATTTTATAAAGAAATAAACAAAATTTTTTGTGCGATCTTTCTCTTCTTCATTTTATTTATTTATTTTATTTACAAAAACCCAACACAGACAAAAACTAAAAAACAAATGAAAAAAACCCAATGTAGCCAATTAATGACCTAATCTAAATTGGCAACTCTGGACTAAAACTATCTGACACGAAATTGAACACACATTTTAATCATAGAAACATTTTCAAACTCTTTCTTGTAGTGGCGCCGTTACAAACAAATACTTTGTGAACGTTTAGTCGACCAAATAAATAATGTTAGTACTTGAATGCGTAAAAGCAAAAAATAAATGCTTCACTAAAGTGTTGGTTCTTGTATGTTTGTGATTTTCAAATACATACATTTATGCCGGCATTTACTAAACAGGTATTGAACGCTGATTTTGCACTTCGAATGAACGGCAAAGCAATTTTTGATGTTTTCATTTATTTACTTTTAAGGGGTGGGATTTCCATTATTCACCCCTATCGCCAACAACTACATACTTCCATGAAAATATTCCCACATTTTTTTATTTTGTATTGTGAATGATTCCGATAACAAATCTTTTGGGAATGAATTCCCAAACCATAAAAATTTGGCAACGCCAATGTTAACTTCCGCGAATTTTTTACTTAATAAATTCCCAACAAGTGTTAATGTGAGCGACAAGGGAACATGTAAATTTTAATTTTTATTCAAAGGTTGGACTTAATTAAATTGCTTTTTCCTTTTATTGAAAAAGTGTTAATAAAGTAAATGAAGATAAACACTTACTTATTTTACTATCACCCCTATCGTGAATAATTTTTCCCTCGTAATTATTCCCCTTTTCACATATTTGCGATCATGAAAAACTCCCATGAAACTCCCTAGTAATTTGTTCACATTTACCTTACCCCGGGTCTCCACGTAGCAATATTTATTGCGGCAAACGTCAAATTTGATTGCTCCATAAAATTTGCGACGTATAGACCGCATATGCCATGAGTGGCAATCCATTGCGCAATGATTGCTCTTCTTATTGCTTGAGCAATTATTGCTTAGCAATCTGCTGTAAAATCAGCTGTTATTTATCTGTCATTTAATTTCTCTGTACGATTTTTAATGGCAAAGCAATTTCACGTGTTCTCCAGCAATATAGTCAGCAATTATTGCTCCATGGTTCTGCCGACGTTATTGCTTGTGCTTAGCAAAAAAAATTGCTACGTGGAGACCTAGCGTTAGATTCTGTCCCTTTATTTTTGCTAGGGAACAGAACATGTATGTCAGTAGTTCCTCCTAGAAATCGAATATTAAGGGCTAGATCCGTTAATAAAGCACAAACCGATGTATTGGTTAACAAAATGCAAAACAAGAGGTCGATTGCCTGCGGATTTGTGAAGCTTTCGAAAGACGTGGTGGCCGAATTTTGGAAAATATTTTACTACATAAAATTTAAAAAGTGAAAAAAACTCACGTTGTAATCAAACTATCCCTTCAATACTAAATATTTTGCTTTATTATTTTAACTTTTCTTTAAAATACATACATATAAACATATGTACGTGCATTTTTTTGAACAAAAATTTCTTGATTTTTAATTTTTTTTAATCTTTCTTCTTTTTTACATTCACTGGAACTGATAGCGTGTAAAATTTTTCACATAAGATTCACGATTGCTTTTTTCCCTTCGGGGGGAATAAACATTTCATGGGAACAAAAATTTCACATGTTATTCACGATAGGGGTGTATATTTTATTAGTATTTTTTATTAGTATTTTACTTTGTATATGCCCAGCCAGCAAAATAATCCGACGTCGTTCAGATATCTGAGAGAAACGTCGGCAAAAAAGTCGGAATCGTATACGAATTCTGTCAGATTTCTGACCCAAAAACGTATGAAGTGGTTGACACGAATTCTGACAGACATGTCGTGGGAAATTTTGGTTTTTTGTCGGCATTTTTGATAGATATCTAACAGAAATCTAATGAAAAAGGCATGGAAAGTTCTGATGTGTTTTGCTTTGTTTTGCTTTCGAACTGATAGCTGAAAGAAATAATTTTATTGCAAAATATGTATGTACATAATTATAAATTAAATTATGCTTTTTATCTTGAACAAATAAAATAAAATTAAAATTATTTCCAACAGAATGACAATTGTCATTATTTTAAAAAAATAATAAGTCTCGTTAGACAAATCTGAATGAATTCCGTCGGAATTCTGTAGGACATATCTGTACATAAATTCCCCCCGATATATCCATGCGAAATCGATCAGAAATCGGCCAGACTGTAAGTATATTCAATGTCTGACAGAAATCTGAACGAAGTCTCTAAGAATGAAGTTAGACATTTGCACGAAATGTCTGATTCAGACAATGTCGTAGTATTTTGCTGGCTGGGTGGTTTCTTCCACAATACAAGCACTGACAAGTTATTCACAATAGAGACTTGTTTATAAAGCACTGACACATAATTCACAATAGAAATTTTTATTCCCAAAACATTTGTGATACCGATTTATTGGGGATGGGAATATAGGCTTGCTCCCATATAACATATTCTAATAACATTCGCGATAGGGATGATTAATTCTTAAAATCGTTTTTAATTTTTGTATTGCATAACAATATCTGAAAAAACGTTTGATTCCTTATTTATTTTTAAACATTCCAAACAATAAATACAATAGCAGAGTTCAGTGTTTTTTAGCAAATGATCTTGCAAAATAGCAAATGTTAAATATCGTTGCTTTATTGTTTAATTAAACAACAAAATATGCAGAATTTCCTTTAGATTTTATAAGAGCTATGATGTTTTGTTTTGCTCTTTCGCAAGACCTTTTTGCACCAACCCCTGAATTCCACTATTGTTAATTTCCTTTAATAAATTCATATTTTAGGCGCCCCGCTATAACAGTTGGGAGCTACTCTATCAGTGCATGGGTTGCGCGATTCTGATTACCGCCAGAGATTCTTCTACGTCTACGTTACTATTGTTTGGTTAATTTAGTTAGAATATAATTTGTTATTGTATTTATTTGTTACATTAAATTAATAAAATAATCAATTTTTTACCTTTCTCTTTCTTCTCTTTGCAGTTTTTATTCGATTTTTTGATTTGGTTTCAAACACTAATGAATCAAAAATTTAGTAATAAACAACATGGAATAAATTTTAAAATAAATTCTCTGTAATAAAATAAAATATGTAAATAGTTAAACCAAAAATCACCAATATAAAAATAAAAATGCAATTACAATATTAACAAAAATATAAAATTATTTGTAATCTTAAGCAAAAAAAATTAAAAATAAAAGTATAAAAATATAAATAATATATAAACTAATTAAATAATTATAAAAAAAGTAAAGTAAATTCTATTCAAATATAGAATGTGAACTGTATAAAATATAAACAAGAAACAAATTTAAAAACGAAAATAAGAAAAAATTTTAAATAAAATAAAAAAAGAGAATTTGTTAATTACGAATGAAGCGTAAAATTAATACAGCAGCAGCTGAATTGGCAATAACAAATTTTAAACAAAAATTCAATTTAAATACAACCACAACAACAATACCAACCAATTGCTACAATAATCAGCAATACCTGCAGCAACAAAAACGCTACAGTTTAAATAGACAAACGGTACAATTTGATTGCAACGTTAACTGCAGCAAAAACAACAAACTACAACCAGAAAAAGAAGCAACAAATTGCATCAAAACTGTTGTAAGTACACACAAATGAAAACGTCGTCGAATTCAAGGGCAAATAATTTCGACTACTCAAGTCGCCCCATCTACAAGGGTGAAGAACTACAGCAACAGCGAGAGATATCAAAGAGACAAGAAGAACATCCGCAATTGTCACCATCGCAGCAACACGAAAGTAAACAGCAACAATTTATTTATGAAACAAAAACGTTAAATGAAGAATTTCTTAATAACGAACCTCAAAGTTTGATTAAACAGCAGCCAGAACAGCCACAGGGACATCAACAAAAATTTTCAACGATTGCTCGCAACACAAAACAAACATCAACATTATCACCTTTATCATCAGCAGCAGAAGCGACAACAGCAACATCAGCCACCTCGATATATGTGGAAGATTATAATCAGCTGCAGAGACAATTTAATGATAATTTAACGATAAAAACCAAAACTTTTGTTGCAGTCGTTGACAGTGAAAGTGACAACCAGTCACAACAACAGCATAAAGTAGAAGAAACAACTGATAACAATTCAAATTTTCAAATTAATTCATCTACTATTGCTGGTGGCAACAATAATAGTGGTGGTAGTGTTGTCATTTATATAGACGACAATAATTCAACCAGTGATAACATCAACCACAACAGCACTAGCAATACAAGAAGCAAAAAGGTTTCCAGCGAGAACGCCAGAGAAACAACGTTGCCGAATAATAAACGTCACACAACCTTATCAACAACAAAATATCAGCAACAGGACCCGTTGTCATTGCAGAAAAGTTACTCCTTTAAAAGAAAACGTGAAACAACAGGTGCGTTTTAGTTTCAAATCAATTTTAAAATTTTATTTTTGTAAAAAACAAATTTTCGATCAAATCGAAGAGTAGAGATCATTTAAGAGACAGACACACATTGGCGATAACTTGTTGAGGTTTTTTTAAGAGTTTATTAGCGCTATTACTTCCTTGAGACTTAATCAAAAAATCAGCTTTTGGAAAATTATCATTGAAACTTGACTTGGAAAGACTCAATTCCTAATAGTTGCCAATCGAATCTTTTTAAGTAGTCTTTTTGGCATAAAGGGTAGATACTAAAATGCGGCACAAGCACAAGAAAAATTACTTACAATCCATAAAATCGTGTGTGTATATAACTCTCTTATTACACTGTACAACAAAAAAAAAACCAGCCTCAATACTTGCACTGCGAAATTAAACTAGACTCTTGGTAGAACAAATCTGCCAAAGGGTTTTGAAAAGTTAGCATGGGTTCCGGAATTATCGGCCCTTAAAGTTTTTAAATTTTTTGAAAAGGCGTTTTGTATAAGTCAAAAAAAAATGAGCTTAAGTAATATTTCAGATGTCTTCAGTAGACTTTTATGGCGATTCTTTTCTTAGAATATATTAATCCCCTAACACTCATTTTGAGCAGTCATTTTTGCCCTTTTTTTTAACTTCCCCACAAAAGTATACTAAAACGGCACTTTAGAGAGTTAAAATATTCCACGAATATTTTCTGCATCAAATTTTACTAGGGGTCTTCTTGGACCAAAAGTTCGTGCAATGTCCGTAAAACGGATTTTCGAAATTTCGGACATTGACATTTTTGAATTTTTCGAAATTTCGGACATTGAAATTTTCGAATTTTCCGAAAACCCGTTTTACATATGTACATTGCACGATTTTTAAATTAAATGAAAAAAATATTCGTCAAAAATTTTAACTCTCTAAAGTGCCGTTTAAGAATAGGATTGTGTGGAAGTTAAAAAAAAGACAAAAATATCCCCTTAAAATGAGCGTTAGAGAGTTAATATATTCTAAGAAAAGAAGCGCCATACACAGGTATGTTCTAGGTTTAGACTCGAATTGAAAACGAAAAATGTTTTGAATCCGCATAAGTCATAAATTGGTGTTCTGAAATCCGCATGTTTTTGTGTATTCGAAGTTTTTGTTCGAAAGAACTTTTGTTGAACTAAAGATCGCTAATTTGCTAACCGAAGCATGATAGCAATGTCTAATATTTTCTAAAAATCATGAAAGCTGTAAAGAATCACAAAAAAAATCGCTAACATGGCTAAAAATCTCGAAAAATTGCAATCTTTTAAACAAACACTAAAATTTATTTGAAATCTCTAAATGGGTTAAAAAAACAAAAGGTCGGAAAATAACAAAAAAATTGCAAAAATAGCGAAAATTCGCGAAAATTTTTAATATTTCAAACCAGCCATAAAATTGATTTAAAGTCCCTAAAACTATAAGGAATGGCAAAAAATCGGTAAAAATTGCTAAATTCAAGGAAATTCGCAAAAATTTGCTAACAGCGGCATGATAGCAAAGTCAACTATTTATTATAAATCGTTTAAGCTGTAAAGAATCAGAAAACTTACACGACCAAATCGCTTATATCGCGAACATGGCTAAAATTCGCGAAAAATTGCAAAATTTTAAACAAACCCAAAAACTAAGAGATCGCTAAATCGATTAAAGAAACAAATTGTCTGAAAATAACATAAAAATCGTTAAAAAAAAATTTGGTATAATTACATCAAAATCAATGAAAAAGTCAACTTTAAATTTAGGGTTAGTAAGGGCCTTTTCCGTTTTAGATAACGATATATTTTTGATTAAATTGGATTAAGAAGATTTTAAGCTAAAAGCAATATTATTTTTTTTGTTAAAAATGTTATCACATATTACAATAAAAGTCGATTCGGTTTACTTTCACCAACCCATATCTACTCTAATTGAAAACGAATAAAAACATGTGGATGTGAAATGCAGAACACCAATAATGCTAAAGTAATCCACTTTCGAGTGGATTCGGATTCTAGAACACACCCGACAATTCTACTAAAGACATCTGGAATAGTATTTTAGCTCCAAAGTACATTTACAGCCAATTCACAAGGAGGCTTTTACGACGTCGCTTTGTTTTGGTTGATGGCGAGTGGTGAAGAGAAGAATGAGGGGTAAACAAAATGACTCGTTTTGTATTTTAATGTCGTTTTTTATATTTCTCTTTTAACTTTTTCTTTTAACGTTTTATCCTTTTTCTTACTTTGAAGGTGTGGTTGAAAATACAGTGAGTCCTCGATTATCGATAACAGACGGGACCGGCAGCACTCTTGATTATTAATTTTTTTTGGTGTGTTTCATATTTTATGTAAATTTATAATGTATTATTATGCAAACATGAGGAAAAAAGTGAGTGCCCATTCACATTATACGATTTTTGTCGTTGCGATTCTTACCTTATGGACAAGAGGGGAGAGAGGAATTAAAAGGGGTACGCAAGCGAGTGTACTCTTCGATTCATTTTGTTCGCTCATTCGTTCTATCATTGTTCTCTCATTTGACGAAAAATGTATTGAAGTTCGGTTGCAAAAGAAAAAGTCGTAACGACAAAAATCGTACAATGTATCCATCAGACCGACTTCAAAGAGGAAACGACAATAATCGCAACGACAAAAATCGTATAATGTGAATTGGGACTAATTGGCAGAATATGCTTCCAGTACGTTGTTAAATTCTCTTACTTCGTTTATTTAAATTTGTTTTGATTGTTAAAAAGTAATCAAAATAAAGATACATCCTTTGTTTGTAATTTCGGATAACAGAGTTAATAGAGGTAATTTAAATCCAGTTAATTGATGCTGCCGGTTAATCGAATGACGAATAATCAAGGCCATACTGTAAATAAAAAGACGCAACCAAAAATCATCGTATGAACGTAAAGAGATTTTGGAAGTTGCTTTTATAAGGAATCAAGATAACTCGGCGTCGTTAAAGCCCTCATGTGAATTGAGTGTTAGTGTATTTGTTTGACTTGTACCAAACGCCTTTTCAAGAAATTCAAATCCGTTTAACATACATGCCCGAACTTTTGGTCTAAGAAGACGCCTAGTAAAATTTAATGCAGAAAGTTTTCGTGGAATATCTGAAATAGTATTTTAGCTCAGAAGTACATTTAGTATATTTTTTTTGACTTATACCAAACGCCTTTTCAAAAAATTCAAAAACTTTAGGGGCCAATATTTCGGGAACCTGGAATTCGGGAAAATATTCCAGAGAAATTGTAAATTTAAAAAATTAAAAAAAAACATGAAAAGTCCTATTATATACCTAAAGTAATAAAAGTTTTTAATAAGCGGGATGTGTGTTAAGCTGTATATTTTTTTCCAGTCCATTTGATCCATAAATGTAGGTATAATTCCAATTTGAATACATATACATATCACAATTATATATGGTTAACAGTGCTATGTTAGCGCTTTAACAGAACTCTGTTATGCAATAAATTTCGAAATTTAACTTCACACACATGTTTATTTTTATCTTTGTAGTAGGTCTATTAACAAAAATTTAAAAAGTACCAAATAAAAAACAAAAAGTACAAACTTTTTTCATCTTTAGGTTCTCATTCAGTCAGTAACATGCACATATAACTTTATGTTTCTAAGTTCAATATTCTGGAAAATTTAAAAATTATCACATGATGCACGGAAAAGTAAAATAAAGAAATTTAATTTTCCTTATTTCCTCTTTTTGATACTTTTTTCTCCCAATGGGCGTTAGAGAGTTAATATATTCTAAGAAAAGAAGCGCCATACACAGGTATGTTCTAGGTTTAGACTCGAATTGAAAACGAAAAATGTTTTGAATCCGCATAAGTCATAAATTGGTGTTCTGAAATCCGCATGTTTTTGTGTATTCGAAGTTTTTGTTCGAAAGAACTTTTGTTGAACTAAAGATCGCTAATTTGCTAACCGAAGCATGATAGCAATGTCTAATATTTTCTAAAAATCATGAAAGCTGTAAAGAATCACAAAAAAAATCGCTAACATGGCTAAAAATCTCGAAAAATTGCAATCTTTTAAACAAACACTAAAATTTATTTGAAATCTCTAAATGGGTTAAAAAAACAAAAGGTCGGAAAATAACAAAAAAATTGCAAAAATAGCGAAAATTCGCGAAAATTTTTAATATTTCAAACCAGCCATAAAATTGATTTAAAGTCCCTAAAACTATAAGGAATGGCAAAAAATCGGTAAAAATTGCTAAATTCAAGGAAATTCGCAAAAATTTGCTAACAGCGGCATGATAGCAAAGTCAACTATTTATTATAAATCGTTTAAGCTGTAAAGAATCAGAAAACTTACACGACCAAATCGCTTATATCGCGAACATGGCTAAAATTCGCGAAAAATTGCAAAATTTTAAACAAACCCAAAAACTAAGAGATCGCTAAATCGATTAAAGAAACAAATTGTCTGAAAATAACATAAAAATCGTTAAAAAAAAATTTGGTATAATTACATCAAAATCAATGAAAAAGTCAACTTTAAATTTAGGGTTAGTAAGGGCCTTTTCCGTTTTAGATAACGATATATTTTTGATTAAATTGGATTAAGAAGATTTTAAGCTAAAAGCAATATTATTTTTTTTGTTAAAAATGTTATCACATATTACAATAAAAGTCGATTCGGTTTACTTTCACCAACCCATATCTACTCTAATTGAAAACGAATAAAAACATGTGGATGTGAAATGCAGAACACCAATAATGCTAAAGTAATCCACTTTCGAGTGGATTCGGATTCTAGAACACACCCGACAATTCTACTAAAGACATCTGGAATAGTATTTTAGCTCCAAAGTACATTTACAGCCAATTCACAAGGAGGCTTTTACGACGTCGCTTTGTTTTGGTTGATGGCGAGTGGTGAAGAGAAGAATGAGGGGTAAACAAAATGACTCGTTTTGTATTTTAATGTCGTTTTTTATATTTCTCTTTTAACTTTTTCTTTTAACGTTTTATCCTTTTTCTTACTTTGAAGGTGTGGTTGAAAATACAGTGAGTCCTCGATTATCGATAACAGACGGGACCGGCAGCACTCTTGATTATTAATTTTTTTTGGTGTGTTTCATATTTTATGTAAATTTATAATGTATTATTATGCAAACATGAGGAAAAAAGTGAGTGCCCATTCACATTATACGATTTTTGTCGTTGCGATTCTTACCTTATGGACAAGAGGGGAGAGAGGAATTAAAAGGGGTACGCAAGCGAGTGTACTCTTCGATTCATTTTGTTCGCTCATTCGTTCTATCATTGTTCTCTCATTTGACGAAAAATGTATTGAAGTTCGGTTGCAAAAGAAAAAGTCGTAACGACAAAAATCGTACAATGTATCCATCAGACCGACTTCAAAGAGGAAACGACAATAATCGCAACGACAAAAATCGTATAATGTGAATTGGGACTAATTGGCAGAATATGCTTCCAGTACGTTGTTAAATTCTCTTACTTCGTTTATTTAAATTTGTTTTGATTGTTAAAAAGTAATCAAAATAAAGATACATCCTTTGTTTGTAATTTCGGATAACAGAGTTAATAGAGGTAATTTAAATCCAGTTAATTGATGCTGCCGGTTAATCGAATGACGAATAATCAAGGCCATACTGTAAATAAAAAGACGCAACCAAAAATCATCGTATGAACGTAAAGAGATTTTGGAAGTTGCTTTTATAAGGAATCAAGATAACTCGGCGTCGTTAAAGCCCTCATGTGAATTGAGTGTTAGTGTATTTGTTTGACTTGTACCAAACGCCTTTTCAAGAAATTCAAATCCGTTTAACATACATGCCCGAACTTTTGGTCTAAGAAGACGCCTAGTAAAATTTAATGCAGAAAGTTTTCGTGGAATATCTGAAATAGTATTTTAGCTCAGAAGTACATTTAGTATATTTTTTTTGACTTATACCAAACGCCTTTTCAAAAAATTCAAAAACTTTAGGGGCCAATATTTCGGGAACCTGGAATTCGGGAAAATATTCCAGAGAAATTGTAAATTTAAAAAATTAAAAAAAAACATGAAAAGTCCTATTATATACCTAAAGTAATAAAAGTTTTTAATAAGCGGGATGTGTGTTAAGCTGTATATTTTTTTCCAGTCCATTTGATCCATAAATGTAGGTATAATTCCAATTTGAATACATATACATATCACAATTATATATGGTTAACAGTGCTATGTTAGCGCTTTAACAGAACTCTGTTATGCAATAAATTTCGAAATTTAACTTCACACACATGTTTATTTTTATCTTTGTAGTAGGTCTATTAACAAAAATTTAAAAAGTACCAAATAAAAAACAAAAAGTACAAACTTTTTTCATCTTTAGGTTCTCATTCAGTCAGTAACATGCACATATAACTTTATGTTTCTAAGTTCAATATTCTGGAAAATTTAAAAATTATCACATGATGCACGGAAAAGTAAAATAAAGAAATTTAATTTTCCTTATTTCCTCTTTTTGATACTTTTTTCTCCCAATGGTGGTTCGGTTGACAAACAAAGGACGAAAGCGTTCTTAACTGTTTTGCCTGTGCCGATTTATACATAAGATTTATATAGTCGAAATATTCAAAAACCGATTTCTGAATAATGCCAAATAATCGACCACCCTATATTTTATTTTATCATAATTAAAAAAAATTAAATTTATTTATGTATTTTGCATTTGTGTTAGTAGCAAATTTGAACGCTTATAACTCTGAAATTATTGAACAGATTTTAATAAAACATAAATTGTGCACTTCTGTGAGTAACTACCTTTCAAATGTTGTTCAAATCGGTTGACATACAGAGGAGGAAATGGTTTTTTTTTAGCTGTTTTGCCTTTGCCGATTTAAGTATATATACAAGTATTTGCCTAATGGTCGAAATTCGGCAATACATTTTTTTGTTAGTTAAATTATATAAAATAACTTAATATTCATTTGTTTTTTGCAAATTCTGTAATAGTTTTTTGATAGTTAAATTAAATGATCTTTTCGTTATACATATTTTCATTTTCATTTAATTTTATATACGGAAGACTTTAACTTCACCAACGGACAATATTAAATGCAAATTTGAATCCGTATTAATAAATTTTAGAATCAGTTAAAAATAAATTTGCTTGGAGTTTTAAATGTTTATTTATTTAAAAATTACTGAACGGAATACTTCTTAAATAAACTACAGTTCGTTAGTGTTATAATATTGTGAGTGTATTTAAT
The DNA here is from genome assembly GCA_949318255.1 of Pollenia labialis. NCBI lineage: Eukaryota > Metazoa > Arthropoda > Insecta > Diptera > Polleniidae > Pollenia > Pollenia labialis. The sequence continues at coordinate 64,144,531 of OX439140.1, read as the reverse complement.
TAAGATAAAAGTATGGTAGCACTACTAAATATTTAAAATATCATAAAAAATTACCGACTGTTACTGTACTGTTGTGATATTTAGGCCAACTTTTATTTAAGTGTTTACCCAACAAACATGAAGTCAAACCCTTGATATGAAATGACTTTATCATTTGTCATCAAACACAATTCTCAAGCATTTTTCAATTGTTTGGTTTTAACATTTAAATTCAAATTGATAATGATTTGAAAATAAATATTTGACATCAAATGTTTTATCAATTTGAAGTCAAATCTGTTTTAAATGTTAAATTCAATCCAAAACTAAACTTGGCAATATCAAAGCGAAAAATAAATGTTAACATTAAAAATGGCGATTAAAGTTAAATTTTTTACTTCATGGTTAAATGGTTAAACGATTTATTTCTTGTGAAAAATAAAAATTATTTGTGGGTAATTACAATGATTAAAAATACGAATTAAAAAAGTAAAACGGGAAAGTTAAGAAATTAGAAGTTTGTTGAACGATCGCGGTGCTACAGTCCTCAAAATAAAAGTGTGCCAATTATTTTGCAAGAATTAGAGGATGGGAAAAACATTATTTTATATTAAAGCTGTGGTGCCAAATGTTTATCTCACAGTTTATTTAAATAAATGATGAATTTAAATTCAAAAATAGAATATTTTTATTTATGTTACACATTGTATTATAATCCACATTTGAAAAAAACTGAGAATTACGTTTGAAAGAAAGTTGAAAATAAAGGCATTTTTCTATTTGAAAATAATTTTCGCTTTTTGTTGAGAATGCTATGATTTTTAAATCATGATCAAGCATTTGTCGTTTGAAAAAACGTTTGATTTCAAATCATTTTCAATTTGAAATCAAACCTTTGTGTTTGTTGGGTAGTAAAAAACCGAATTTTGTATGCATGCATTTAAAAAGATTTTTAACGTAAATGTGAATTGAAATCAAACCGAAAAGTTCGCCATAAAATTATCCATCTACTGATTCATCTTGTTAAGTAATTCAATTCAATGTTGCTAGATGAATGGAAAACTTATTGCTATCGAACTTGAAAAACATATAAACATTTAAAAAATAAAACCAACCCAAATACATTTTGCGTAATAAAAATAAATGTTAGTCAATAGAATATTTTACGCCGTTTTTTTTTTGCCGCAGAAGTGAATTTAAAAAGAGAAGCACAACTTTTATATGAAGAAGCAAAAATTCGCAAAAAGGGTGAACAGGTGGAATTGAAACAAACTGAAATAACTCAAAAAAATTTTACTTTATACATATAAAAAAAAAAAGAAAACTTAATACTATAAATTATAATTTATAAGACGTAATAAAAAATAACATTTTATACGTTTTACCTTTTTTCTTTTACTGTTTAGGTTGTTTTAAATGTTGCTGTATATTTTTTTTACAAAGAACTGAAAATTCAAGAATTATAAGTTTTTTTCGCGTAAAAAATCAAATTTTTTATAAATATAAAATTTTCTGTTAGAAAATAATTTTTTTTTGTTTAGGAAATTTAAAAGTGTGTTTTTTTTAAAGAAATCATATCACTCTTTTGGAAAACCCATTGCTACAATTTTAGTAAATAGTTTTTAAAAAAGTTCTCATAACAGCATTGCTTAAAAACAAAACCTACAAAAATTATTTTAAAAATAAAAAATTAAAATTTTTTATTAAACTTCGAGTGGGCACTTTTTTTTACAAGCAAAATTGTTTTTATTAAGACTTCTGATGAATATTGCGACAGTTTTTTAAGCTCTCAATGTGTAAAGAACATGTCGTTAAATAAAGAAAACAAAATTTTGTTACCTTTTACAACTAGAATCTTAAAATTAACTTAAATCTGAATGCACGGCAACGCTGGTTATATTCGTTGTTGGCTCAGACGTAATTGGAGGGCAGACACAAAATTATTATAAAAAAACCTTACGAATAAACAACGAAAAAATAACATAAATATATTTTCTTCTACTTATATACTAATAAAACAAGCAGTAATGAAAGAAAGTAAGTAAGAGAGAGAGAGAGAGAGAGTAAGAGTAAGAGAAAGAGAGAGAGACAAATAAGTAAAAGTTTTAACACACGGCTGAAAAACGAAACCAAAAAGATTAAATTTAATTAAAAAAAAAAATAAGAACAAAACAAAAAAACCGCACTACAACAACAACAACCAATTTGTTTATTGTTTATAACAACTTGCAAATAAATAGACAATAATTATTAAAAATTGAAATGTGCTACAACAATAAAATAAAATGTTGAAAACAACGTTCTAATAAAAACAAATAAGAGTGCTATATTCCGCTTCGCCGAATCTTATATACCCTTCACCATGGTGCGATAATAACAGAAAGTTATTAAAATAAATAAATGAACTTATTGCCACGCCCACTTGTCCAATCTCGCCCAAATTTTGTTGGACGTTGTGTATTGAAAACCAAGATTCTTGTACCTAATTTGGAAACTTTGGCCCTTGCCGCCAATATACACAAGTTTAAATTGTATGTGTTTGGAAAGTGCCACGACCACTTGTCCAATCCTGCCTACAACAGCAAGGGATTTTTGGGTACATTTTTTTTGCCAATATCACAGCCATTTGTGGACCGATTAGACCGATCTTCGGTAAACCCAATTCAGCGGACAGACGAACGTCGTTAAATTAACTTCAATCCTCATGAGGACCTAGAATAAATATACTTTATACGGGCCTGTTCTGAAAATCACGTGATTTCAAATCACGTGCTTTTAAAATCACAAGTGTGATTTTGTGGGATTCTGGAAGTCATACCCTTTTTGTGTTTTTTAGTGTGCTTTCGGCAATTGTAGATCACCCCAAAATACACAAAAACGGAACACCAAAACATCACACGTGTGATTTAAAAAAGGACATGTGATTTGAAAAAGGATTGGCAATCTTAAATACATATACCCGTTTACCTGCACAGAAAAAAAATTCTATTTGATAAAACAGTTAAAAAAATGATTTATAAAGTATTTCAATTTAATTAATGTGATAATTGAATCATTATTTTAGTTGTTTTGAAATACATTTTGAATAAAAATATTAATTAAATAACAAAAAATCTCAATTGATTTTTTTCGTTTAAAATAAATTAATTTAAACTTGTAGAATTGTTTTTGGGAATTATCAAAATAATTTTCGTGGGAATACAAAATTTAATTTAAATAATTTTGTTAATCGTGCTTAATTCCCAATTTTTAATATTTGATAAAAACACTGAAATTTATTGTTGATGGGATAAGCTATTCCTATGCGCATTTCACTGGTTGCTTAGGCCAGATCATCAAGAAACTTCATCCATAAAGATGTTAGAAAATCTAAAGATATTTAACCAAATAAAACTGTGGAGCGTATAAGAATTACAGCGACAGTTGTACTTGTAACAATATCAAAGTAATAAACAGTGAGATTATCTCTCCTTACATTCCCCACAACAATTAATTGGAATTCTTCCAACATTAATTGTAGTTGTAAGTAGGTTATGAAAGAACAAAATAAAAACAAAAACAACTCGTTTTATTGTTTTCGCAAACAAAATATAAAGCGGGCTGGGCTGCCAGTCATTTTTATTTTTTATTGGAAATTGTCAAAACCTGAGCTATATTTAATTAAATCAATTAAAGGCCTAGTTAAGCGAACGTTGCTGTACCCGTAATGTATCGCACCGTACTGTAAGCACGTTGGTGCACTTATAGAACATTTAAAAACGTGTCATCCCAATAAAAAATTGTGCTTCGAGCGAAGCAGGTTTGTAAGGGAGAAATGCAAGAGTTGCGCTTACCATTGCGCTTACGGAAGACATGCATTTTATATGGCGAGTTCCCACTTTGAAGCAATACATTTTTGACACATAAAGCGCATTATTCAGCGCATATAAAAATTGTTGTATATAACGATCGGTCTTAGACACTGAATGTTTTGAAACAGGTTTTTTTAGTACTCTCCCTTACAAACCTGCTTCGCAGTAAGGGAATGCCGTAGCACTTGAAATGTTATGTTTTTTTTATAAAAGTTTTTGAGAGTTCTTTCACTTACTTTACTGCATTTCTGAATGTCTAATTGCGTAGCGCATAATTGTGCGCTTATTTTTTTAAATGTACCATTAGTGCTTCGCAAAATGATAAAACTTTTTATTGGGATATGTTTATCCCATCCATAACCAAAAAGCAATAGTATACATAAAACAATTCACACAGTGATGGGAATCAAATTGTTTAAATGGTGACTGATGTGCAGAAAAAGTACCAAGTGATTTGAATAGTATTAAACCAGTATTTTTGTGTATGTAAAAAACGTTAAAAATTTTATATTTATATTATAAATTAACAATAAACAAATTTGTATGTTAGTACATTAATTTTTTAACATACTTATTTTGTATTGTGGTGTATGCACCAAACAAGGTTTTGATACCATTTAAAGCCTTTTGTTTCACATTTCCATTTTATGTGTATATGCATTTGTTTATTTTGTACATCTTAACATATATATATATATTTTGTATTTTAAGTTGTTTTATCGCAATTCCATAGCTATACTAAAAAAAAGTACCACAAAAAAGAGCAAAAATACCCGCGTTCAATTTAACCAGTGTAACCACCAGCAAAATTCAAAATTACACTTAAGATGAAGCAAAATTACCCGATTTAAATGAAATTACACCTGATATAAAATTGAAGTTTTATTTAAAAAAGACAGCAAACTCATTGAAAGAAAATTAATATAAGTCAAACCGTTAAGATTCGCATTGTAATTTAAAATAAATTAACAAAAATAACATTGAAGACTTAAAAATAATTAATATACCATAAAATACAACTCCTTAAATAATGAGCTTTACTTCCCCATTTGGTTGCATATATCTAGGAAAGCTACAAAATGTTTATAGCCATTCTATTTATAATGGTTGTTTTTTAAGCCCGATATAGTTAACGAAAGGGTAGCAGTCAAACGAACTGTCATACTGCTCTAACTTGTTGCTCAGGCACGTCATCATGAATAGATTCTTGCTTAAACAACGCCATCAAATTATCAAAATTTACATTGAAAATCAGCCATCGATTTTCGCGACATAAAGGCGACTACATGATAAAAATAAAGAAACTTAGGCCCCTATTCCGGTTTACAATTTCTTTATTTTTATATTATCCCTAGAGGGAAGCGAACTGACACCAAAGTAGTCCCGTGATAGTTCTTTCGTGGTCGAGACCGGTTTAAGTTCTAACACTTTATATAAATATGACCTATCACTTTTACATGGAGTTGTCATTGGAGGGGGCAAATTGACAACATTTGACCAGTCATACATTTATTCTCAATGAACGTGTTTAGTGTCAGTTACTACAATGTAGTATTATTTCAATACAATGTAATATTATTTCAATGAAACAAGTTCTAGAATAAAATTCAAGAACCAAGTTTTAGAAAGTCCCAAAATATGTGTCGCAGCACCGCTGAATTCATTACTTTTTCTACCTTCTTGTTCTTTATTTGTTCTCCTTTCACTGGACATGAGTTCTTTCTTTTTGGACTTGTTCTATTTTTACAAATCCCAGGACCAGTCTGTTGGACCAATTGACACAAATTTTCCGCAGGGATGGTTTACAACTTTGCTTTATTGCGGTGAGCAAAAACATAACAAAAATTACAAATGATCACAACCAGTTGTCTTAATTACAACTCAACTGAGTTGAGTTCTAAACCGGAATAGGGACCTTATTTTTTCACAAATGAAGGCGATGTGTTGATTTAGAGAAAATGAACTGTCAATTAGACTTCAAGGCCGTGCAATGTGACACCTCTTGATTGTTTTCTGTAGGCCTGTGAAGTCACTGGTTTACGCTGATAAACCAGCAACAATTGACGTTTTGGAGGTTAACATTATTCATTTTATTCGTACCATGCAGCCAGCAACGCTCGAAACAAAATTAGACGTTTGCAAGGCGTTTCCTCCAGGACAGGCGCGGTGCCTATTGGTTTGAAATCGGTTTCAAATGGGAATATGTCAATCATTTTAAGTTTCATGGTCTTAGATAATACCCTTTATACCTTACGCCTGCAAGGTTTTATACAACTGTCCCTTTCGTAGCTCAGTTCAACAACTATAATGGGAGTTAAATATTAAAGCATTAAAAAGTTGCAAAATATAAATAAAATTAATTATAAATTGGAATATTCGAAACATATTTTCCCCCAGGCTAGTTCTTAGTTTGAATGACATTTTTCAATAAACTTCAGGTACTAAATCACTATGATAGGCATCTTTATCCAAATCTAAAGGTCCATCTTGCGACATTCATTACCAAACTTTTGAAAATATATATTTAATGATTGAAGTCTTTTCTTTAAAATAAACCGAGACTTTGGTTCAAAAGACCGTGCATTTTTTTAGCAACAATATTTAAAAAGAAATCAATGTCATCACTGAAATAGAATCTTGATTTTATTTGGGTAGCTGAAGTAAAAATTTAACATAACATTTGAATTACACCTAAGAGAAATTACCCACGCTCTACCCACGACAGTAAACATTATACCAAATTCGGGTAATTACCCACAAAGTGGCAACACTGAATTTAACATACATGCAGCCCATCACTGCTTTACAACTGTCACGTAACAACGGCATAAAAATGTGTTTTATACAGATCGAGACGTTCCGTCAACGAGACATTTAAATTCAGTTAGCATTTGCATTGTATGCAAATAGCAAAACGAACCAGACGTTCCGGGGACGTGGACGTTCGGCTAACTCTGCCTTAACACGGTGTTTGAAACGGCAAAGTTTTTTGGTAACTTTTTTAATTTAAATTAAAAATATCGTTTATTGAAAAAAAAAATACACAATTTTAAATTTTTATTAATCTAAATACAGTTATTTTGGTAATACAGATGTGCAAAATCAACAAATTGTTTGCTTGATTCTATGAATTTGGTATGAATTTGTTGATTAGAGACATTTTTGAATTTTTTATGTGTTCGGTGAAGCGTATAAAAATTGGATTGTTATTAAATAACTTTTAAAATGTTGAGATTTGTTGCCGGCTGAAAATGTCGTATTTAATGTATTTAAGGGCTTGGAGGCTGGGATGGAAAATTGCTATTTTAAATTTGGACCAACTTTTTAAACAAAATGAATGTACTTTTTAGACTACCACTCGACGGTACCATACTTTTTAAATTTTTTGAAGTGACATGATTTTAAAAATCTAAAAAGAACCCAGTAAAAAAGTTCACTGACTAAAGCGGTATAGACAGATTTCGTGCCTAAGTTCATATGAAAAAATAAAAATTAATTATTTATCCGGAAAACCTTCCACTACATAAGTTAATCGACATATTTAAGTTCAATCATATCGGTTAATGCCAAATTCATAAAAAACATATGACAGGTTTTTTTAAAAACCGCTTTTAAGTATGTAATAGACTTTTAACGCATCGTAACACCATTTATAAAATCAAAACTTTTATTGTTCGAATTACCGATTTTTTAAACAAAAAATAAATATTGGATATTTATGGTTGATATTATTTGTGTGGAATATTTTTTAAAGTAATCGAAAACATGTTTTTTCACCAACTGGGAAATACATTTGAAAAATTTTGACTTTTAAAGATGTTAGTTAGTCCAAGAAGGCTAATTCTTGCAGCCATACGCGGTTAAATACATATTCGTACGTTTTCTACTTTTCGGATTCTGTCAGACGTTATCGAATAAATGCAGAATTAGCTTGTTCATATATGAACCAGCTGTTTTGTTTCTGTTCAATTGAAAATCTGTATGGTGGTTTGTTTTCCTTTTTTTTTGTTCTGTCTGTAGCGGACAAATCCGTTGAAAATAGAATTCAATGTCAAATGACAGCCAAAGTGCGTATGAATTAGTTTGTTGTGATATGAAACATTTTCAAGCTAGAAATTTTTTTTTAATGAATGATTTTTTTTAAAGTGGTGAATTTTTTACACAAATATTAATTTTATACGAAAGCAGCTGATTTTATCTTTTCCAAAGCAGCTGATTTCTTTCACAGACAATGTAATTACAAAATATTTGCCACAGAAACGAACGAAAGCAGAAAGTAAAAACTAACAAGACCTTAATAAGTATCCGAATTTCAAACATTGCGAGTTTTTAATCGTTAGAAAAAGACCTTTCAAGTAAAACTTTTCTTTATAAACAAAAGAATAATAAAAGAAATTTTAGTTAGAATTCAAAAAGTAATAAACGGTGCGGAGGAAGGGTGGCGACGTTGGAATTATCGCAACACGTGTTCGCTGTGGAGACATTTTTAAATTACGTAAAATCATTACGTAATTTCTTTCAACCTTCGGTATTTGGCGAATACGTGGTGGACCGAGTGTAACTGCCGTTACTGGTCTCCAAGAACCCACGATTGAAACATCGTTTTTTATTTAAGTTTGAAAATATAAATCTGCTACCACACACCCTGTATAAGAAAAAACGTGCTTATACATTTCTATTTTAAATATTTTCATTTAATAACAAATAATAAGTATGTAATAAGTTTTAAATAAATATAAAAAAATTTTAAAAACAATAAATTTTTCTATAAAATGATCTTAAAAAAAAAATTATTCTTCGAATTACGCCAACATTAGTGTTGCCTTGCCCTCTGTTGCAGAGGAGTTTTTTTAAATAAAACATACAACGTACATACATACATACATATGTTATGTACAAACACGCAAAGAAAATGACATTTTTCAATATGGTCACCTTCGACAAAACTATTTTTGAATAAATTTCATATTTAACCATAACTTGTTTAGAGGCAACCATAATATTGTTGTGGCTTCTTCATTGAGGATTAATTTAAACATAATATGGTTGCCAAAATTATGTTTAAAACAACTTAATATGTTAAAAAATATTCGTTTTTTTTTAAATTTGTTGAAGATGACCACCTGCCACACAGCTCTTTTGTTCGAGAAATTCAATGGCCGTGTTATCTCACGTCGTAGCGATGTTAATTGGGCGTCACAATCGTGTGATTCGACACCGTTGGAATTCTTTCTTTGAGGATATTTGAAAGAAAAAGTTTACGTTAATATGCCAAGAAAAATTCAAGAGCTACAGGATTAGATAATTCGGCACATTAAAGACATTGAACCTCAATTATGTCTCAGAGTCATTGAAAATACTGACCATCGAATGAGGTATGCCACTGTAGCCTTGGCGAGCATTTGACCGACATTTTGTTCCACAGATAATTGTCTTAGATCCTTCTATAATAAAGTGTGTTTTTATCACAATAAAACAAGGAAATATATTTTTATATTAATGAAACGGGCTTTGTTGGAAAGAAAATTTTATGAAATTAATGTTTAAATATGATTTCCGCCATTTGGCCGCCACAGCTGGCGCGTAGAAGGCGCAATCTGGAATACCAATTTTCAAGAACTTTTCGCCGTATTTCGTCGATAACTCTTCGAATATTGAATTCTAGGTGTTCAATTGTGTATGGTTTATCGACGGGGACAAGTGACTTAACGTAAACCCAAAGAAAATAATCCAGTGTGGTGAAATCACTCCATCTTGGTGGTCAATTAATTAAAAAGTTTCTTTGAGTAAATCAATTGCAACGCCCGCTGTATGGCATGTGGCTCCGCCCTGTTCGAACCACATATCAGCAAGATTAATGCCACGTAATTAAGGTACGAAAAAATTTCGAATCTTGTTCGAATTGATTGATTAGGATCATCTTCAATGCTTTCCTCTACAGCGGCTACAACTTCAGTGCGCACTGTTCGGCGTCTCAAGGGAAGCACTTTATCAGTAACAGTAAATGTTGTCTGAAAACGATCTATTGTTCTTCGAATTAGCCGTTCTGAAGGACAATTATGTACGCCATTAAATAGAAGAAGTGCACAAAGACTGACGAACAGCACACTTATTAAGACGTTTGAAAGTATTTGACAAGACGCACTTATAAGCCGAACTGATTGTAAAACGAGTTTTTGTGGAATACTGAAAGGAAATACTTTAGTTTTACGAAGCTCTGTTCATTCTTCTTCTCTTCTTACAGTAGAATTCATTTATTTGTAGGTCGGATCGGTCAAGGAATTAAGCTATGAGACATGGTTTAATAACACGCTTGAATTTATTGCTGCATGTGGGAAGTTTTACATCAGCATCTGTCGCATGGTCTTACTTCTTGGTTGTATTACAACAGGTTGATAGACAATGCGTTTACCAAGCGCTCCTATGTGCGAGCACCACTTGCACACACACACAGATAGCAATTTAATGTATAATTTCACAATAAGTCGTGGAAAATCAGCCGTTTAAGCTAACTTCCTTAGTATCTCCCTCCCCGCGACTTTGGGTTAAACCACAACTACCACTTGATCCCCGATGGGACCTCACCAATCTGTCCGGAACCGTATTTCCCGTGGTACCAGATAGAAAATCTGGTCAGCCGCGATATGAAGGAAATGTGAAAATTTTTATCTATACAGAATTCCAGGTAATTGCATGGAGGTAATTTTCCAGGAGGATGTCACACCAAAAGGTACAATATTCTTAAAATGTCACCCTATACTACACTTTGGGTGGTTCCAAGAGAAAAATGAATTTCAATCAATCAAATTCAAGAGCAGATCTTGGGGGAATTACTAAAATTTACTATTTTTTATTGCTGTTGGAAGTTTTCAATACAAAAAGTAAACAAATTTTCCAATTGTAGTAAAAGTAGTTCGAATTTCGATTTAATGAATACAGCTTTGACAGCAAAATATGTTGAGATTAAAAGTTGCTAAAATATTAACAGCCGTATTCATAAACATTTTAAACATCATTTCAAATCTGTTTTAAGCAAAAGTCGTAAAATTTGTATTCATAAAAGAATATTTCCTTAAAAATCCCATTTTAAACCTTTTGTAAATAAACGAATTTTAAAATTGGTTCGACCCTTGTTTAAACCTATTTTAACCCATTAACGCCCAAAAGCAAAGTACAAGTAAAAAAATGTTTTTATTGTTATTTATTAATTCAATGTCGACAAAATAAATGAAATAATAAAAAAAAAATTAAGAATTTTTATTCACTTTTTAGAAAAATGGGTGTCCTCATTTGGGGACAATGGGCATACTAAGTATGAAATTGCCCAAAACAGTTTTTTTCAACGCAAAGCGTTTTTGTACATAATGCACATCTCCAGCGACATTTACTATGACAAATAACGCATCGCAATTGATTACCTATCCGTTCCGGATTATGACCGTTGTTTTTGCGATCAGGACCAACTATTGTGGATGATGTTTGACGCCGCTTTGATGCTGTGGGCAGCAAATAGGACCGCGCAATACTCCGTCTGAAAGAAAGTTGGTCCATCGGAGTGGTATTTTCAGCTTTACACAGTATAACGTGCAATCGCCAAGCGTTGCTTACTGATAAGTCTAAAAGATATGTAAATATTGGCCACCACCACTTTTTTCCTCTAACCGATACTCTATAGAGACTGATGGATTGATCCATTTGGTCTACACCTCCCATATTATTATTGTAATTCACAAACAGTCTTGGTATGCTGAAGTCAACTTTTTGCTTCCGATTCTTACACCACCGTTTAACTTTTCCCAAGGGATCTATAAAATCGAAATTTGTTGCCATGGTAACAACGTTGTTATCATTCCATCGGACAATTGCAATTTCATTATTTCTGTCAAAACGATAATCATATTGTGCTCTGGGTTGTTTTTTCATTTCTTTCACGGGCACAAGTGGACATTTTTTCGTTCTATTGTCTCGAATTGTACCCGCTGCTCTATATCCTAATTGTTTTAACTCACACAATAAATTATAATTTGTAAAAAAGTTATCAAAGTATACCATGTGATCTTTTGGTACTATTGGCATTTTTGCGAGTAAAGATTTCACAACTCGTGAGCCGAGGGGGTCAGTAGAAACGTGCGTTGACTTACCGCAATAAACATCGAATACATAACAATATCCATCCGAACTTGTGGCTGCCCAATTTCTATAGCCAAATCTCACTGGCTTGCCCATAATAAATTGTTTCGCTGAATGGCGACCAAAATATTTTATCATAGATTCATCTATTGATAAGTTCTCGTGAAGTATTCCCCATTGACAAGAATTTCTTTCAATTAGATTGCAGATAGGTCTCAACTTAAACATTTTATCAGTTACATTATTGGCAAGGCTGTTGTCGGCAAAATGCAAGTTTTGTTTTATCTCTAGGAATCTATTTCTACTCATTGTCCTTGCAACCAATGAAATCCCTAGGTCTTCATCTAAACTCCAATATGCACGTTAGTAGCAAAATTCCGATAAAACGTTTTAAATCTTTACTGTCGAGACTGAAACTATGTCTATTCTTTTGATTAGCGTATAACATGCTGTTTTCGACTATCAAATCAATAATATTGGTATCGAATATCTTTTCAAACAAAACACAAGGGCTATGATCGTTCATAACTTTAACAAAATCATCAACTCTACTGCTAACTGCACCGTTCGCATCATATGTTGTGCTATAAGTTGGTACTTCACGTCTCCACCTAGGATTTTCTAGGTTACTTTGATTCACTTTTCTACGACAATTTATGAGTGGCTCATCATCACTATCACTCCAATCCGATATAGAATTGTTATTTTGTTGTGTCAACGCAACTTCTATTGTTCCCGGTACATCATTTGGCATATTTGTACATAATAAATCTTCTTCATTACCTTCATCGACATCACTTACAGAGGCAGGATCTGGTGGCAGGACTAAAATATCATAAGTATCATCATCATCATTTTCCATTATGTAATTAACAGCTTCTTCAAGTCGAAAAAAGCTATTTTGACCTCTAAGAAGATTTCTGTGCGCCATAATAAAGACGATAAAAAAACCTGTAAAATTGGTGAATTTATAATTAGTATCGCCCATTGTCCCCAATTGGGGACAGTCGAATAAAACCATACCTTCCAAATAACTTTTTCACTTTTTTGTTATATAAATGGAATTGCAAGCTTGTTTACTCTCTAACCAAAATATTTGATCGATTAAAATGAATTTTTTAATCACTGGTATTGTAAAAACACTGAAATATGTTTAACAAAGCGGACCCGAAAAAAATTCAGAATTAAACACACTAAATATTGCAACTGCTTCTTATTTTATAACACGTGTCTCTGATTATAAACTCAACTAAGCCCAAAGAAATGGTATGTATGTTTACATTAAGAAATGTAACGGTTTAAGTAAGAGTTGCCAGCATTTGATCATGTGTACTTATATGGGGACAGTGGGCGGTAATGGGTTAAAATGAAATTTTTGCTTTTTTCTGTGTGTTTATGGTCATTTTGAACATTTTTTCGAGAAATGTTCATTCAATAGGTATATTATTATGCTTTATACGTTAATAATAAAATTAAATTCAAAAATATGTAAGTTTGTATGTTCATTATAAATATATTTTTCAATTTCACAAATTAAAGCTAAAAAAATAATTAATTGTACAAAATGAACTAGTGATGTGTAAACAATCAAAACAAATAAAATAAAACTCGTTATTTGAATACTTTTTTTTATCATCAATTAAATCATCATCTTAATTGCACTTTTACTAAATAATTTTTGAACTCTTTTTATTTTGTTAAATAAAAGAAAAACTATCGCACAATTATTCATTTATACAAAGCAATATTTTTCTCACACACGACAAAAAAAATTATAGACACGAGTACGAATATGAATTAATAACCACTGGTTTGCATCATTATGATTCAAGTGACAAATAAAAGAGATAGTGTTGCCACCTTCCAATCAAAAAATAGCGTAAAACGTTTATTAGTTAAAATGCTGATTATGAATATGAATTTAGAAAAAAGCTTTTTAAGGCTTAAAATGTTTTTCAACTAAAATGTAGCTAAAACGTGAATTCAGATTTTATTATGAATACGGCTGTAAAAATTCGATTGAAAAATTTAAAAAAAAATTTTCCACAATACACAATTATGACATTATTTAAGAAAACAATTTTTGATAAACCGACTTTAAATAATATTTTCACAATATATTTTCATAACAAACAAAAGTTTTCCATTTTGATAGTATTTTCGCCTAAACCTAAAATTTTAATTCTTATTCTGCCGCTACCTGACAATTCCAATTCAATAAAAAATCAATTCAATTCAAATGAGTTGGAAATGAATTACTAATTCTTTTTTCTAATTCATTTTGAATTAATACAAAATCAATTCAATTCAAATGTAACTGTAAAATGAATTGCAATTCACTTTAACAAATTTATTTGAATTGGAAACGAATTGCAATTCATTCTACAAATTCATTTGAATTTAAAAACGAATTAAAATTCAAAACTGCCTAATTCATATGAATTGACTCAAATTACATTCACTTAATTTTTTTTTTGTGTGAAAAGAATTAATTTAAAATGTGCTAATTCAGTGCACGAATGATTCGCGAATTTATTAAAAAATTAATGATTCATTTACAGCTCTGCCTACAACTATCAAATTTATAAAAACAGCCACCAAATCATAAATTTAACCTGTGGTTTAATTTAAAATATTAATTTTTTGTTTGCAAAATAATTCCCAATTCATTAATTTATACATACATATCGCTTGTTTTTATTTATTTTATTTTTATTTACTCAAAATTTAAAAATTTTCGGTAGAATTTAATATTAAGGGCATATCAAAAATAATGTTTAAGCCAACTGTTTCATTACCAAAAAGTAGACGAAATAGCACGATATTTTTGCAGCGGTTAGATATGAATATGTTTTAAGTGTCGATTTTTTTCAAAAAGTGAAAACAAAATTAAAATATTTAGTTAATACACTCTTTTTAAACACGCGCGATATGTATGTACACACATATATAATATCAATAAAAATTTATTAAAATAAGATGTGTGTTTGTAAACATAAAATTAACAATAAGCAAAATGACAACCCCATCCTCGAAATTTTGGAATTAAAGTGGGTTAAAAAAAAAAAGACAAGTGAAATTAATATCTTCTATACACAAACAATTAATGAAATTAATATCTTCTATACACAACCAAGAAAGCAAACATGCAAACAACTGAACAAACAGAACACAAATTCTGAAGCGAACAAATACAATAAGAATCCATAAAAACATATAATGGTTATGCCAGTGCTGCCACTTTATGGGTAATTAACCGAATTATAGGTGTAAGTTTTACTGTCGCGGGCTTCGCGCTGGCAATTCATTGTCGATTCACGTGTAGATCAGGTGTAACTTAAAATTATTTCTTCAACTTATTGGAATAATGGCCTTTGTTTCGATATCGAAAGAACAGTTATGTTTCAAAATTAAAAGAATATGTATTATGAAAGTTTTTCTTGCTAAATTCCCATTTCATACTATTGATAAACTGAAATTTTTGTTGATGGGATAAGCTATTCTTATGCACATTTCACTGGTTGTTTAGGCCAGACCATCAGGAAACTTTATTCAAAGATTTTAGAAAAACTAAAGATATTATACAAATAAAACTGTTAAGCGAATAAGAATATCTAAGCACCAGATTTACTTTTACAAAGCTTAAACAAAAACCACAACTTTTATTTTCGTAAGCCCTTATGACAGTCCATTTTTTATTCATTAATTGATATTGAATTGATAGAAAGAAACAGTAAATGCTAGAAAGAGCAAACTATAAAAAATGTAAACAACGTTTTTTAGTTTTTTTTTCTCTTGTTATGGTTTTGTTTCAGGGATGGCGTTGAGAATTTTTAAAATTGTACCAACAACCTTTAAAAATTGTACTTTTTTACCCTAATTGTACTAAAAGATTTTTTTAGTTGAAATTAATTTTATTTATGTTCTTAAAAAACACCACAAAAAGGTATCAACAAAAAAGTACAATTGAAACAACTTAGCCATCCCTGTTCTGTTAATTTTATTAAATGTTGCCAACTTTTTGCTTATGAGAAACCTAAAAACAAAAAGCGGTAAATCGCTGAATTTGCCTATAAACCGCTGATTCAGCAACACTTTTAATATTTCAAGATTGAAATGTCAATTTTAATTTAAACAATTTTACATTTTTTTTGACATAACTTCATTTTTTATCGATAACTTTAGTAAAATGTTTGACAGTTTGCTTATCTTAATACAGCCGAACCCTTCGCACTTGGTAAATTTTTCTATTACTTTATATTTGCGCTGTTTACCAAAACTTGAACAATGCATTAAAAATGTAGTGTCATAAGGGCTTTACACCCCCGACTACAATTGGTTGATTTTTTGTCAACTCTTAATGCTGTTTGAAGTGGGTAAAAATATTGTTGATCAAAAAAATTCACTGTCTCCTTAACCAAAGTCATTCATTGGCCCAGAATTATAGTCAAAAATAAAGTCGACTTTTTCTAAAATATACTTTCGAACAAATAAAGTCGTAAATATTTTTTTTTTAATTTTGTTGTTGCTTTCTACAAAAATTCACATTTTCTCTTAAAATTTCAAGCGTCTCTTAATATGTGGCGTTCAAAATTTTAAAACGGTACATGAATTTCTGTAGAAAGCAACAACAAAAGTACAAGCTATTTATGACTTTGATTTTGCTTTTACATAATTAGGGCCTTAGATTTCTATAAATATGAGGTTCATAGGGATTTAAAATCTGACGTTTGATGAAATAGTATTCAAATTAAAAATTAACCCGTGGAAAGGGTGGCATGTCATAACGTCCAGTGTCATAGTGTCCATGGACACTATACTGAGAAGCTTTAGCTAGAGAAGCCGGTGTTTGTTATACCATAGAGGAAAAAATACTTGCGCCCAGCCGAAGGCCGTTTGTGCAGATAAGCTTTAGTTAGCGAAGCCGTTATTTGTTATACCATGGAGGAAAAAATCCTTTAGCACGGCCGAAATAAATAAATTATGACACTTTGCAAAGTGTCATAACGTCCGTTTCTGATGGAAATTACGACACTTTTAAAAGTGTCATAGTGTCCATGGACGTTATGACATGCCACCGTGGAAAGATACTTATGTCTCCAATATGACAAAAACGCTTTAGTTGAGAGAATATTTAGCGTCCTAAGTCCTCTTCCATTTTATAAAACATTTGCTGCTAAACATATCGGTTTGTCGATGAAAGGGTAATGACGAATAGAAAAGTGTACTTTGTTTCATGTACAAGCAGTTTTTGTAAGTTTGTTATTGAAAGAAAGAAAAAGAATAAGAGGAAGAAGAAGAAAGAGAGAAGGCATATAAAAATGCTGCAATAAAGATTTCATTGTCTTAAACTGTATAAAGTTTCTGAAGTAAATGTTTTATAATATGGACGAGGACTAAACAGAAAATCTGAAAAAACTTGAATTGAACTCCTGGACTCTAATTGTTAATACTTTTGATACAAAATAATTGTGGTTGTTACTTTTATCGCTTTTGGTTACTTTTTTTACATTTTGGTTACGAAATTTTTTGGTCATGGCAACGCTGCTTACACCTGTTAAGGCACTCCTTTCCTCTCTTTTTGCTCCATCGCTTACTTTGTTTTTTTTTTTAATAAAACAACGTTGATGAAATAAATAAATGACAGTGATGATGATAATGTAAAAGTTATTGTTTGAGGACTGAAACGGGTGTGTGGAGAGGGTATGAGTCCAACACGTGCGGTTTTCAACGCTACTTCTGTTACTCTTGAACACAACATTATGGAGATGTTTGGTTTGTACACACGAATTATAAATAAAGCTATACATCTTCGTACACCAACCAAAATCATGTGTAGAACCCGAATTTTCTATTTGAGATTTTCTTTTTTAGATTAAATATTGTACGAAGTTTGCTTTTTGCTGTCGTCGTGGTTAAACAAATTGAAACGCTAAACAAATTTAATTTTTTTCTTTGAGTACTTTGAGTATTTAGAAACTTTATGACATTTAATTGGTCCCTATTTTCCTTTTAATCGATGTTCTTTTTTTTTCTTCTTTATTTTGTGCTTTTAAATATTAACAATGGGGTAATAATTTATCGTTTTTTGAACGTCATCCATTGCTTTTACTTTTTCCTTGTATTCAATTTAATTTGCCAAAAAAAACTTGAATACATTTTTTTTAGCAAGTGTAGATTAAATTATTTGCAATCAATGGGGTTCAGTCGACCCAGTTATTAATAAATGTAACTGAACCATACATATGTATGCATATAAATTGTTTGGGGAATTCCCTTGCGTTTCGTGTTAACGCCAAAAATGTGGTCATACAGTCACCAGAGAATTCAAGAAAGTGAGCAACCAACAAAACTATTAAGAATAGGGCAATACACAAAATTTTATAATGTACTAAAAGAAAATGAAAAATCGGTTTTGTAAAAAAATTTAATTTTTATTGTTTTAAGTTCAGACCGCACCTTGTCCGACAAATATTTGTTTCGATCGGTTCAGCGTTACCAAGGGCTTGAAAGTTAAAAATAAATCGAAATCCATACACTTATAGAAACACTTATATAATATTATAAAGAAGTAATCTTTAGGAAAATCCCCTATAACATTTTTACACCCACACCACAAAAGTGGAACTTTGTGAACACTTAAACATATTGGTCCTAGACTAAGGTGATGGGGTAATTCGACATTTTTCAGCAACCGGTATTCGAATAGTTCAACTTTTTGAAATTTTTAAAAACCGGGTTATGGTTTCTAAAATTCAGTAAAAACCCGATTGAAAAGTTTTGAATTTAATTTGCTCAACCCACCCCCTCCCCCCTCTCTAAATCGATCAAGACGAACAAATCTCATATAGATGTTGATATTTAAATAATATTCAGCACAAAGAACTCTTTAATGTATCTTAACCTCTTTACATAATTTTGTTTTACCGGATCCATGATTGGCCATGGGTCCCGAATACAGATCAATCTCGAAAATGTACGTTATATACTGCGATGTAGGGTATCAAATGGTCGGACTTGAGCGACTAACCAACCATTCTTGCTTATTTTAAGATTTGTTATTTTGTCCTCGTATTTTAGAAATTATTCACCAAAAATTGTAGAGAAGAAAGAGGAAAATTAATCCCACCCAAATTTACAAACTGAAATTAGGTTTATAGCGATGCCATGTCAAGTATGTATTCGTCAGAAGTTGCTTGTACCTTTCTCTCTGAGTTCTTTTAACGACATCGTATGTACTTTAAGAAATGTGAGATGTGGCTTGTAACTTTATTTTGTTTCGTTTTTGTATTTCGAACTTTTTCAATCCTTTTTTTTTTTAAGAATATCCTCTTGAATAACACTTTATGTTTGTATGAATTTTTTTATAATTCTAGGATTTTTTCTTCGTCATTCATCTTTCCGTTCCGGGTTGTTGTGTATGTATTTGGTTTATATCATTAAAGCTAACCCAAGCAAAGTGTGTAAATTTAAGAGTGTGAAGGGTAATACATACGAGGGATATGCGAGAAATTTTTAAAGTTTTAGAATTATTATTAGCAAGTGAGTTTGGAGTATTTTTTTGCGATGTTTTTAGAAATCTAACTAATAACACGATAAACTGAAGTTTTAGCAGATCATTATGAAAGTTTCCAATTTGCATCGTTTTTACGCAATTAATGCTTTGTTTTTGGTAATAAATATATCCAAATTACAATAGTGGATGAGGTATTAAGAGTTTGTGCTGATGTTAATCTTGACCTCATTACAACAATTTGTTTTGGCGTGTCCATGATTGCCCATGTCTCCCAAATAGCGGGCACTCTTAAAAATTTGTATTTATACGGTATCACAAGTTCAGGCTTGACCGACCATACTTTCTAACTTGTGTCTCTTGTTCAGTTCGTTCCGATTTGCTCTTTATTTTGATTATCGTTAAAACAATATTTCTATTATGCAGAACCGAGATTTTTGTTGTTATTCTTAAATTATTGTACTAACTATGCCTGGACCTGGCTGGGACCCTTTGTATTTTGTTTGGAGTTTCTAGTCGCTTGGCTGAGACTACTTTGTCTTTTGGTGTTGCGTATGCTTTTTAATACGTTGCGTTTTGATTTAGTTTACTTCAGTACATATACTTATAATAGGGCAGGGCATGGCCAGGCCCAGGTGGACACAATATGTAAAAATTTTCATTTGGACAATTGCCACGCCCACGGTGTTTTTAAATTTACACTTTTTTCTAATTTTTTTTTGTAAAAAACACTTTGATTGAGGAATACATAAAGTTTCGGTCTAATATATTTAATAATTATATGAAAAACTGGAAAAAAGTAAAAAAATGCATGGCCAGGCCCTGGTACACACTTAAAGGTAGAAGTACATAACACGCGTTAATTCGTCGACGTTTGTCGTGCGTTTAAAAACTTTAGCGCATGAAATATTGCAAGCTACACAATGCGCGTTACAAAAGCCGTTGCTGTCAGCTGTTTTTTATTTGTTTACTTATTTCTGCATTGACACCGGATTCGGAAGTATATCAAGATTTTTTTTATATTATTGAATTTATTCTTTTTATATAATTATTGTATGTTTTTTAAGCTCTTTAATAGGTTTTTCTTTCACAATTCGCAAATTTGTCTTTTTATTGTCAGCTGATTACTTGTCAAGAATACACAACGCGTTAAAATGTTCAAAGTTAACCAACTTTCTGGCGCTAACGCGTCAAAATATTTAGCATGTTACTTGTTCTATTAATCTACACTAGTTTATCTTTTTTATTGACAGAAGTCTACAGTGCGCTCGCGCACTAACGCGTGTTCTGTACTTATACCTTAAGAGTTATGAAACACATCTCTCTATCCGACTATCGCTAAGCAAAGGCCCAGTTAATTTGCTTATTATCCGTAATAGAGGTGTTTTTATGTTTTCCCTGTTGTTTTGTAAGCACTTCTTAAACTATCCTCGTTGGTTAATACACTTAACATTTTTTCATTTATAATATTAATATTTTACATTGTTAGTTTAAAGTTTAGAAATAATGCTTTTTTGTTCCTTTTTCTACTTCATCTTGAAGTACCTGCTAGAAAAGTTTCAGACATGTAACCCTTTTCTCTTGTTTTCCTGTTACTATAGGGTGTTTTTTTTAGCTGGTTGATAACATTCGATATCGATTACTATAATTTAACAGCTGAGAATGTCAAACTGTGTTGACATTTCTTTTCAGTAAGGTTTGGCAAGTTGTCATTGATCGTTTAATGCTCAAGCCGTTAACGAATCGACATTACATCCATTAAAGTTGACATTTTGGTGCTGCTTTGAAATAAGCAAGGAGCTGTCGTTACGGTGAATGGCGAGCGCTATCGAGCATGCTGACTGCAGATTTGTTTCCAAAAAATAATCAGCTAAACACCAACGACATTTAGTTCCAACAAGAGCGCAGCTTGCAATACAGCGCGCTTAACGATCGATTTGTTGCAAAATCAATTTGGTGACAACCAAGGCGAATTCATGTAAACAGTGGAAGCGATACTGCAACAAGTAACAACACCAAAAACACAACATTGTATTTTATTTGTTGCTTTCGTTGGTCGATATGTCAAAAACACAAGTAGCTTTTGGCATTCCTCTACCTAATTTAGAAAAAAAGTGGCACAGCTTTGATTTCAACGCCACCTGAAAAATGAATTCGCCTTGGTGGCAACTTTAAGAGTCCTGTTTTCTGGCTTACTCGTTCGTTCGATTTAAAGCCTCTGGATAACTTGACATGGTGCTATGTCATCAAGTCATTGGTTTTGCCGACAAACCAACATTTTTTCTTGAAGCATTGAAAACCCCAATATTCAAGTCACCATTGACGACATACGGCCAGATTAATTGGAAAAAGTAATCTAAAATTGGACTGATCGAATTGACCATGCAACTCGTTGCCGCGGCGCACACAAAAGTCTAATGGCCGTTTTCTCATTACACGATTAACTTTTTTTCCCAACGAAAAACTGCTCATTAAAGAAATTTGGTTTTCTTATTATCTTATTTGCTTCTATTCTGTCGAAAAACTAACCTGCACTCATCTGCCGATTATTTATTTTCCTTTTATTTGCCGTACACATAAATTCAATCAGCTGACTCCCAACTTTTACATGTTTTTTGAGAGGTGTTGCCAACTTAAAACCATGTTTTTTGTCGGTATATTGAGAAACCCAAAATTGTTAACAGACAATTTATCGGTCTAATAAATTTATGTTGACATTTAGTAACAGGCAGTTTGACGGAACATTGAGAAAATGACCATTATAGATTATAATGAAAAACAATTTATTCCAACAATATTTCTGGGTTGTACTATAATTTTAAGTTTTCATGCAACTAAAAAAACACCCTATACTTATTTTTGCAAACTTGTGGTTATTGATGCATTTTTTACTACACTTATTTTATTCTTTTAAAAAAGTTTATTTTCGTGATTATTTATGCTGAGAGTTTGCTCTTCCTTTAATTGTATACTTTCTCTCTGTAACAAAATCTTCAAGAACTAAAAATAAATAAAAAAAAAGAAAATATAAATAATAAAGTAAATACATATGTAGATGTATGAAATTTATACTTTTCTGCAGGGGGACTCATTCGTTTCGTTTCGTTTCCTTTTTTTTTTTTTTTTTTTGCAAACAACAACAACAACAAACAATTAAAACGTTTCGTGAAAACAACGTTGGAACTTTTTCTTTATTTCTTATCGTGTTACAGTGATGTTGTTCTTATTAGTTTTGCTGTTGCAGTTACTGTAGTCTGACGATTGGCTGTTTGGTTGGATGATACCAGAAGATTCAACAACTTTCCACTCCAAATTGCTTTTTTTCTTTTTTTTTTTTACATTCACGGATAAACATGTCGTTGACATGATGGCCTGTTACTTGTTTTCTTGCCTATTTGGTTTTCTTACTAACAATCGTTTTTTTTTTTTTTGTTTTAATTGCTTTGGACACTATTGTCATTGTAATTGCTGGTGTTTAGCTGGTGATAAGTGAAGCATGTGGTTTGGATACCAATGGCGAAGTCATTATGAATCCCATACACCACGAATTTCTCAAGTGGCTGTGTTTTCAATTAAAACCATTCTCTAAGTGTGTTCGTTCAATTACTCGTTCAACGCATTACTGATGTTGAAGAGCTTGTTCCATATTGTTAAAATAATCGATAATTCCACATAAATAAGTGCAGCAAACAAATGTTTTATATTAGAAAAAAAATCGGTAGGAATTAATAAATAATTAATAAGATTTTGTTTGTCGTGCTTAATTCCCAGTTTAACTATATTCTTGATAAAAACACTGCAATTTATTGTTGGAAGATAAGCTAGTTTCTATGCGCATTTCACTGGTTGCTTAGGCCAGATCATCGGGAAACATTCTCCCAAAAAAATTTTTAGAGACTTCAAAGTGAATGAGAATTTCACACACTCAAATAGTCTTTTTTGCAACGATATAAAAGCTTAAACAAAATACCAACAATAAACAGTGATTTTATGTTTTCTTACATATCCCACTACAATTGGTTGGACAATCTCCCAACATTAATTGGAGTTGTAACCCACTTAAGAAAAAACAAAAAAAAAACAAATTGCTTCATTTTTTTCGCAAGAAAATCACAATCATAGAAACTAACTTATGATCCAACAATAAATTTCAGTGTATGTATCAAGATTAAAAATTGGAAATTAAGCACGACAAACAAAATCTTAGATATGAGTTTTTGTTCAAAATTCGCCGGAAATTGCTTGCGGGATTGCCGGGATCAAACACTACTGCTCCCCCAAGCAAGGAGGTCATATAGCCATGTTCTGGAAATCGAATTCAATTGAAATTGAACAAATTTTGAAAACGATCCTGTTTTAAAAGTTTGTTAAAATATTTCCATTTCTGGCTAAAGAAATAGGAAAATCTTTTAAAACAAGACCTAATTAGTTCTAAAAAAACATAAGAAAAAAAATAAAAAATGTCTCAAAAATAGATGACCAGCAAAAACCTTAAACATGTTGGTTGATTGGCAACACATATCAATAACTTTTTTTTTTTAGCCAATAAAGTGGAAAAATTTCAAAACTTAATTGAAAATTTAATAATAAATGCATCAGCATCAACAACTTGAAAATTCTAACTTCATGTTGAACATTGATCTAGTTTTTTTTTATCTTAAATTTCTAAGCTGGTGTAAATGAAGTGAGTCACAGCTATACAAACAGGTGTATACAATATTAATGGGAAATAGGAAATAAGGAAATATATCAAAATATCGATATTTAAAAAAAGTAATCGATATATATCGGAGATATTTAAAATACCAATATACCAATATATCGATATTGAAATACGACTATCGAATTCGATATTTTTTAAAGCCAGTCCTCAATAACAACTTAAAATTTTAGCCGTTTTTCAAACAATATGTTTTTTTAAGAATTGGCATCATTGCATGCATCATATGTTTTTTTAAACAAATATGAAGATCTAAAATAGTTGGCATTTATAAGAAGTAGTACCGGATACAAGAAGCAGATTGACAGGAGAGCAAATAAAACAGAGAGTGCTCCTGATATTCATATCTGATGACTACTGGTTTGACTAAAACAATCAAAAACATTTTTAGTTAAATTTGCTACTTTTGGGGTGCAATTCAAATTTTTAGGTAAGTTGGTGCTTCCATGACTTATTTACTTACATTAAAATATTTCGTAATTTACTTTTTTTTTTTTTGTTTTTTTGTATTCTTCCCTTTTGTTTTCGTTATAATTTAATGTTTTGTTTTTATTGAATTTTTTGAATTTAAATGAAACAATAAAAAGTAACAATGTACATTAGGGTGTCCCAAAATTTTTTTTTGTCAGAGGCTCAAGCATAATTTGAAAGCTTATTGGGTCCAGTATTTTTGAATTTTTTTTTAGATTTTTAGGAAGAGGTTTAAAGGTCACGCAATTCAAGTCTTTGTTAAAAATCTGAGTTTTCGGGCTTTTTTCAAACTTGACTCATAACATTGTCAATAAACACGTTTATTTAATTTTTTGACCGAATATATCTAAAGAAAATTTCCCAAACTTTATTTCAATATGCAAAAACTTTAAGTTCCGGCTATATTTTTGTCCATTACGATTCCACATATTAAGTATTTTTGTAATTTTTCAACAAATTCTGTAAAAAACGGGTTATTTCTTTTCAAATTTATATGAAAGGTATAAAAACTAGTGACGCAATTTTAAATACCGATAAGTTCTAAACAATTAAGAAAAACAAAAATGGAATTTTGTTCCACAGTTTCCGAGTTACACTATTTTTATAGTTTCTACCTTAAAAATGGTGATACTTTTTTCGTTATAATTATTGTATATTTCCATAAAATGTTATAGTTGGGTTTTAACTGTCATTAACTTCTGACATTTATTGATCTAAATCGTTACATGCTGTCATTTTCACTTGCTATTTTATGTGTATTCTCCGCTATAATAAATTTACATAACACAATTTTTTGAGTTAGCTGACCGACGAATCAAATAGAAAAGTTTCTTGTATATGTGGCAGCGCATAGTGAAAGGGACCTTAGGGGGAAACAATCAATTTTTTGATGGGGACAACATCTGAGCATCGAATCAGACCAATCCCATGCCCCAAAAGTGTTCCCTCCCAGAGATATGCGCGTTTTATGAAGTGGTGGTACACCAAAATGGCTCTCCTGAACAAACCCGGTTTTTACCCTTAGGTCCCTTTATATTTTGCGCGTCACATACATGTATAAAAGTTTTCGTCGACGTACCGGTAAGAATTTTTTTTTTTTTTTTGTTTTTGATCGTTAAAAAATGTGTAATTTTATTCAAAATAGATCTAATAGAATTTTGTGAAAACAAGAAATGTGTGGCTTGTGGGAAAAATGATAGATGCCCTTGATCCCTCCAAACCGCCGACAAAAATGCAAATTCTGCAAAGATTTTTTAATAACATATACTGGGTATAAAGGTCAAAACGGGTATAACTCAGGAACGATAAGAACAAATTTAAAAATTGTTTATTCATATTAATAAGAATTAATTTGTCTTTCAAACTGCAACATTAGTTTGTTTTCGTTTTCATTTAAACTTAAAAAGTTGTAAAGCGTTATTACAAAATTTTTGAAAAAATTACGAAAAATTGTAATTAAAGGTATCTAAATGAGTAACCTCATCACCAAATCTTATAAGTTTTTCACACAGGAATAAAGCTTGGATACTTTTCTTTAAAACTGTTTCCTCAGGAGTGCAGAAACCCGTGGTATTAACCAAGTTATCAGTAAAGTTAAAAAAAAGGGCCGAAAACTCCGGTTTTTTATGAAAACTCCATTTGCGCGACCTCTAAACCTATTCCGAAAATTCTTAAAGAAAAACCAAAAATACTTTACCCTATAAGCTTTTAAATTTTGATTGAGCACCAATGAAAATCATAAAGAAAATATTTTTTGGGACACCCTAATGTACATATGTTTGTTCATAAATATGTATGTACAAAGGTATATTAAATTTTTTAATTTGGTAATAGTTTCAGCAAAATATCGATACTCTTAAAAAATTTTGATTAGATATGCATCGATATATTTTTTCAATTTGCCCATCCCTAATGGGAAATACAATCTAGTGGTGTCTGCATTTTTATTTGTGGATTCTTTTATCTATTAGTCATCGGTTTCTTCGTTTAATTGTTTATTTCTTTATTTTTATTTTAATTTTTTTATTTGCATTTTTTTTTAGTTTAAATGATTTTTTATAGAGTTTACTTGATAAATTACGTCCTTGTACTTCTTCAGAAATTCCATTACTTATTGTTGTACGTTTAATTTATACATCACTGTATTGTGTGAGCTTTACTTTGCCCAGCTCCACTGTGTTATATGTACATGCTTACCACGGGTTCCTTTACATCGATTGTGTCATGTACTTGGTGTAAAAATACAAAATATTGCAAATTTAAGAAATTAAACCCAAGACCTTTAAGCATGTGGACCTGGGTCTAAAAAATTTCAAACTAACCAGTAAGAGCTAATATGTTTTCAAATATTAGGGGAACTCAGATTCATAATAAAAATGTTAAGTCAAATGCTTTTTGGCAATTACAAAAATCAGGAGCTTATGATTTCTATTTCCGAAATTGACTCTGGACTGTTATCACTGCAACGTGAAAAAGAAATGCTATTGTTGGAATAACCTCCCCATGGAGATATTTAGGGAAACATTCAAAGAATGTTTTACCTTTTGGTGTTTCATCCTAAGAAGAATTCAGGTGTTGTCAATACCTGGATTTCGGCAGAATTTAAAATCTGGTACCTCAGGATAGCACCCGCAGACACAGCTCTGGACTGACTATGAGTGAGGTCCTCTCGAGAATCAGTTAGCTTTCAAATACCTGTGCGAATGTTCGACCTGCATGCGGTTTTCCCTAGTTGCTATGCGTCTACCAACGCCTCAAAATGAGAAAAACCAGACAGCTCAAAGCTGGAGCAGTTTGAAATTGAGCTATGTTAAGCTTCTCTAAAAGCAGCTGTTGGACAGCATCATTACAGAAGAGCACCCACTATTAAACCAAACTTCATCATAACTTACGCACGTCACTGAACATATTTAAGATTTTCCATTTGCAATCTGAGATTAAACCACAGACAGCCCGTGATCCCCCAAGGGCTCTTACTAATAATCAGAATCTTTCCAAGAATAGTTCTAAAAATCAATGTCTAAACGTTAGTTATACATAAAAACCCTTATGCAAAAAAAAAATTCAAGTTCACATTAGTTAACCAACACATAAGGACCTGCAAAAGTGTATGGGCTTAATGTGTTGTTTAACTAACGCGAACTTTAAAATTTTTTGCTTAAGGGGGATAAAGTTAAGTTCTGCTCAATCTTGTTTTCATGGAAAAAACTAAAAACTTTGCAAATCACGCTCGAAAGAAAAATGGCAATAGAAATGTGTTTTGCTTTTGAAAAATATGTGCTCTTTTTGAAAAGTATGCGTTAACTTTTTATTATTGTACAGAAGTGTCGGAAAAGACTAAATCGGACGATGAAAATATCATTGCAATGTATTTTGTTTTTGTAAGATTTTCTTTAAATCGTTCTTAGACTAAAGAAGAAGTTACTACCGATCATTTTCACATTTCGAAAATCTTTTAAGTGCTTGCAGAGTTCTTTATGTACACATGTTTGTATGTATCTAACCAGTGGTAAAACTCAGACGACCTTTTTAAAGGCCTGTTTACAATTTTTTTTTATTTAATTACTATTTTTATCTAACTTTCAAAGAATGCCTCATAGAAGGCCTCGGCTCTTTCGTATAAACAATAAGATACATAATAAACATTCGCTTCTATAGTTTCTAGAAGGCCTCCGTACTCCTTCTTTTTCTCCCTGGGTACAAGTGCGTGTTATAAATAATTTCAAATAAAGGATGTTTTTTTTTGGAGTGATACAACTTTGAGTTGGCATCACTGCTTTATTTGACCTAAATGGCTGATAGTTGTTTTTTGTTTAGTTTGCTTTGACATTTCATTATGGATCGACTTACACTAGAGTAACGCGTGCAAATTGTGGACATTTTTAATCAAAACAATTCGGCGAATGGGCTGAATCACAAATTGATAATTGAATTTCCATTAAAAAATTTTTTTCCGATGAAGCCGATGGTTAATGGTTGAATGGGTACGTAAATAAGCAGAATTGTCGCATTTGAAGTGAGGAGAATCCACAAGCTTTTGTCGACTCACCATTACATTCTTAGAAAATTACTGTTCGGTGCGCTTTGTGGGCTGGCTGAGTCATTGGCTCATATGTCTTCAAAAACGATGATGCTCAGAATGCGAAAAGTTGTTGAAAATTGGTGTTCCAGATTGAGCTCACGACGCGTAAGCAGTGGCGGGCTTCCACATGGCCGAAATCATATTTAAACATTAATGTCATAAAATTTGTTATCCAACAAAGACCGTTTCATTGATATCAAAAATATATTACTATGTTTCATTGTGATTTAAACTTGTATCACTCTATAAAAACACCATTTATTTCTACGCATACCCTCGCATTTGACCGTGTGACTGAACTTACAATGTTGTTTTTATAATTTCCAAAAGAATACATTTTTTTTGTTTTGCGTTTGGCTTTTTCTGTTTTTCTTTGAGTGTTAATCACTAATTTATTTCTTTTTAATAAAACTAAAAACACGAGAAATAAAAATTTTATTAAATATTTTTAAGCTTATAAATGTACAATTTTCCTTTGGTTATTTTCCAAAACAAAAAAAAAAAACGAAAATAATTTTGTTTATCTGTCAATGTCATCGTTATTGTCACTGGCATCTTGCTGTGAATTTTTTTTTTCAAAAATTTATTCAAAAAACTCGTTTTTTTTTTTAAAAAATATTTCTACGTTTCGAAATAATTAAGTTTTCATGTAATACAGCACGTACATATATATGCATGTATTCCTACTACCGCTGTCTCGTAATTGTTATAATTTTTTTGTTTAACGAAAATAATAATTTCCATTTTGACAAAAACCTTAAACAGAAAGAGAAATATAAAAAAAAGAAAAATGTGTTCAATATTCTCTAGCGACCATTTACAAATGCACATGTAATTTTCGGTTGTATAGTTTTTGTTTAAATTTTTATTTTTAGTTTTTATTTAAACTATATACATATGTATGTATGTATGTACAGTGCACTCTGGAAAACGTCAACTAATTAAAACCGCGGGTGTTGACGTTTAACAAATTGTTGACGTTTACGAATGTAAAATTTTTAAATAAAAAACATATCGATAATGTGCTTTTAAACGTTTTTATTAATTATAAACTAAATCCAAACATAAACAAATTCAAAAAGGAAATAAAAAAGGCATTCAACCTGACTAAAACCATAGAAGACAACTGGAACTAAAAGAATACATTTTAAATGAGATCATATTTTTAATTTTACATGCACACATATGCATTTAAAAAAATCTGTTATTTTTTTCTGCTGTTTTTTTCTATCCAACACTTGGAAGAAAGCCTTCTCTCTTAAACGTCTTAATACATTTAAGTCATTTTGCTCAACATTCTCGCATTGAGCCCAATCCAAAGCCCTGTTAAATATTTCGACGGCTTCGCTTGGTTTTATTGTCTGCACATTTGTATCTAAATCGTTCTCCTCATAATCGATCACTTCCAACTCCTCAATTTCACACGAATTAGAAACATTATCCAGGTGGATCCCCAATTTCTGAATTGATTTCATAAAATAAATGGTTGAAGTTTGAGAATTTACTTTTTCTACACAAAATTATTATTACTAAGGAACCCAGCTACCTATACAGTAAGCTAACATTTACAGCATCTGCAAGAAATAATAGCATTATCACCTTTACATATAGAAACAGCGCATCTTTTAACCAATTTTTTGTTTACACAATATATCTCTGGAACCATCTTCCTACAAATATTCAACTCACCAGCAACGCTATGAAATTCAAAAAATTGTTAATGACGTACTATGCATAAAGTTTTTAAATTATAAATGTATAATCTTCTTGTTATTTTATTATTTTTAACTACATTGTTCTTCAAGTTTAAAATGTTATTAATGTTAATTTATGTTAAAATTCACTAGATTAGTATTTTTAGTTTCAACAAATATTATTTTACGAATATTATATCTGATAACTCATCGGATTCTAGAGCTGTTATTTATAAGATTTTATATCTTGTTGCTTTAGAAAGGCAAATATTAATAATAAATACAAAAAAAATGTAAAAAAAAGGGTTGACGTTTTGGGATGTTGACGTAAACGAGTGTTGACGTTTTCCCGAGTGCACTGTATATTAGTGTGTCCCAAAAAAAACATCTTCCGAAAAAGCTGAAAAAAATCTCAAACATACTTTAACCTATAAGCTCTTAAATTATGCATGAGCACCCATGAAAATCCAAAAAAAATTTTTGGGACACAATAATGTATGTATTTGTACATATGTAAATACATATTTATCTGAGATATAGAAAATTTCGAATTATTTATAGTTTTTACATAGAAAATCTTAATATGTGACAGTTTCAGTTAAAAGGGACCTATGGATGAAAAATCGATTTTTGATTCTTAAAATAGACAATACGCTCTTTCTAATGCAGACTTTTGTCATAAGTAATCTTTAAAATACACCTTTGATAAGAAAAGAAAATTAACTTGCTAACTTCAAAAGCGTTTTTCTCCAAAACTCATTTTTCCCATAAGTCCCTTTTAACTGAAACTGTCACGTATTAATTGTGTTGTTCGTTAAATTGATGTTATCTATATACATATATAAAATTGTAACGTTACTGCCTAAACGTCTGAAGCTCAAAACTTGTAATTTGGAACAGCGATTGGTCACTCCCCAAATCGATCCACTAAAGGTACGTTCAGACTAATGAAATATTTGACAAAAATATTTGTTCTGATATTTGCTTCAAACTGTGTGAAACAAAAAAAAAAATATTTTGTTTGAGGTTCAAACTAAGCTCAAACATTTGACAATTTTTGTTTGTTGAAACAGTTGGCAAATAGTGTCAAATAAAATAAATTAATTCATGTTTTTCATGCGTTCAGACTAAAACAAATATTTGCTTCAAATAATTATTTAATCAAAGTGTTCAAAAATGAAAATATATTTCACAAATAGTATAAATTCGCGCAGAAGCCAAATTATTTGTTTTATTCTGTGGAGCAGCATCTATTATATTGTTAGAACAAGAGTATGTAAAAGAAAAACAAAACTGGAAGACAATGGTTAACGGAAACATGGCTAAAATTTGCGAAAAATTGGAAACAACCCCTAAAATATATAATTCGGTTAAAAACAAAATGTCGGGAAAAGAACAAAAAAAAAATGTTGCAAAAACAGCGAAAATTCGCGAAAAATTTTAATGTTTCATACAAGCCATAAAATTGATTAAAAATCCCTAAAAGTATAAGGAATGGCAAAAATTCGGTAAAAATTGCTAAATTAGCGGGAATTCGCAAAAATTTGCTAATAGCAAACCCCAAAATTTTTTTGAAATCGCTAAATCGGTTAAAAACAAAATGTCGGGGAAAAACCAAAAAAAAAATGTTGCAAAAATAGCGAAAATTCGCGAACAATTTTAATATTTCATACAAGCCATAAAATTGATTAAAAGTCCCTAAAAGTATAAGGAATGGCAAAAATTCGGTGAAAATTGCTAAATTAGCAAAAATTCGCAAAAATTGGCTAATAGCGGCATTATAGCAAAGTCTAATAATTATTAAAAATCTTTAAAACTGTAAAAAATCCGAAAACTTACAGGAAAAATTGCTTCTATCGGGTAAATGGCTAAAATTATTTGTCGTTGTTTGCTTTTACAATTTTTTTGTAATATCAAATAAATGTTTGCTCAAAAATGACTAAAATATTTTATTTTTTGTGTTCACACTATGTTCACATTGGACTTACATTTGTTTGCCGGCAAATACTTTTATTTGCTCAAAATCAGCTGTTTTTTTATTTGACAATTAAAAATATTTTGTGTTCAGACTACGTTAATGAAATATTTGATGTTTGCTATCAAATATTTCATCAGTCTGAACGTACCTTAAGACGGGATTTTTGGAAATTCGGATGTTTAGGGGGTAAAAAAGAGTAAAAACGGGAAAATTTGGTAACCTTATATCTCCAAAACTAAAATAGATACAACAAAATTTAATACTTATAGTTGTTCTTTAGAAAAATAAGCGGACAGGTGTCTGGTACTTTTTTGAAATTCGGGTAAAACCTGAATTTTGGTAATTTTTTGACACCCCATCCATCTTTTGAGTTAATACCACATTCGAAACTTATCAAAAAAATAAGAATACGAATATGGTACTTTTTCGAAATTCGAACATTTAAGGGGTGAAAATCGTAACTATTTTTTGTACTTTTTTTACAAAACACTTTTCTCCATTCATTGTCATATTCGTACTTAATTATGGGGTGCCACTACAATACTGAAACGTTTGATACTTTAATTGGGGGACAAAATAGTACCAAAAAAAGAAATACGGGAAATTTTATATTTTTCTTTAGCTTTTTGGTTCTAAAACTTGTATTTTTTTTAATAAACTTTGTCATAAAAATATGTCCACGAAGGAGAGAAGGAGACGCTAACGAAGTAGCGGGTCAAATGCTAGTTTACAATAACTTATTATTACATTGACTCGTATAAGGATTTTAGATATTCCAGCGAAATTTCCCTTCACGTAGCTTTTATTTCATTAACATATTTCATTAACATGTTCCACAACATGCTCGTAGGCAACGATAATATAGTTGTGGTTTCATGATGGTGGAATAATTTAACCAAAATGCACTTGCAAACACCGCTTGCATGACAAAATCAGTTCTTTGTAGAATATTGTGACGAAAGATTTAATGAATTGAACTAAACTGACAAAAGTTTCAAAAAAATAATTTCTAATTTTATTGAATTCTGTCCAACCTTCGAACTCATGCCAACCAAACAATGTCTGATGAATATATCGAATATATTTTCGAAAACATGACCAGGGTTTTTGTTACAAAATTTTTACGCGCAATGTGTTAGTTTGTTAAACGTTCTACAACAAAGTTTATACACAACTTTTTGGTAAATACCAGGCTATTAACCCATTTTAACCCAATTAACCCTTTTTCCATCTGTAATTATCGATAATAAACAAAAGTAAGTTTCGCAGTTACCCAAGATGTATGTAATTGCAGTTGTCACCACAGTTTTTTCTGGCCGACATCCGGAACTGACTTTTACATTTCCAATAATAAAATAAAAATAATAATAAAAACTATTGCATGTATTCATAAAATATTTTAAATTTATTGAAGGTTTACAAAACAAATTTTGTACAAAAATTCTCCTTAACAAACGTTTGTTAAATTTAATAATCGTTATTGAATACACGGGTATATGTTAACGTTTTTACTAGTACGTTTTCAAAAGTTTGTTTTATAATTTAAAGTATATATTTTAATAACCAGTTTTTTATCATTAAATTCCCAACTAGTATTTATAAATAATAAAAATATTTTTTTTTTATTTGCAGGTACTTTTATTCAATACAAGTTTAGTAACCTTAAAATATGAAACACTCGACCGGTAAGAAATCTGTGAAAACCAAAAAAACAGTTTAACACTCAATATCTTTTACCAATTTATTTATTTATTTACATACTTTTGGTATCGCATTTAAAGACGTAGGTATTTAGTTAATTTTTATTTAAATTATTGTTTAATTTAAATACAGTTTCTATTTTTTCAGTACTGCTTGATTGATCTCATTAAATTGATATAAAAATGGTAGCTCTTCTAAATATCAAAACACTTCAAAAAAAGGCTGCTTAATCAAATCAAAGAAGCCTTTTAGTAGAGGCCTGCACAACTCCATTTTAAAACACATTTAAGGCTCATATTACGGTTCACAACTCAACTGAATTTTTTAATGTTTGTATTATGGTTTACAACTTTGCTATATTGCGGCAAACAAAAATATCAAAAAATTACAACTCAAAATAAACAGTTGTTTAGTTGTGAACCGTAACAGGGGCCTAAATCATTGGAAATCTTTCAAAATCTTTACTGTAGTGTAGCTGCCAATTTACGTAAGTGTATAAACGTGAAAAAGCAAAAATACATGCTTTACTGTACCGAAAGTGCGGGTATAAAAAATACTCCCAGAAAATAAGAACACAAGCTAAAGCAAAATAATTATTTTTTTTTATCTCGTTTTAACCCGTTTTAACCCATTTTAACCCTATCAGTGTTTTGTCGAATATATTCGACATTTCATTGTACTCTGTTTCTACGCCCTTGATTTTTTTTTTGTTTTATCTGAAAGAGATACACTTTCGCTATTTTAAATTGTTATTATACAGTATAACCCGGTTAATTACCCCACGCTTAAATGCCTTTCACGCTTATTTACCTTGAGTTTTAAATCCCCGTTTTTTTTCTTCCTTTTTTCAAACAAAAATCCACGTTTAATTGCCGTACGCTTAATTACCCAATTCGGGTAATTGCCTTAAAAATTAAACTCCCAAGACAAAATTACACCTTAATTTCATTCGTTTAATTGCCTCAGTACTATTTGGCAACAACACAGTAAGAAATGCAACCAAGTTTACATGTTAATAATTTGAAAATATACACTACACATTTAAAAAAAAATAAAGCCAAAAAATATTCCACAAATTAATATTTGCATTAAAATAAACTTTCTTCAGGGCTCACCAGAATAAAGTTATGTTATAAGGAAAGGTCTAAATTTTAAATTATATTAACATTTGAAAAGATGAAATATCTTGAATATTTTATTTCGACTCCGATGGCTTGAATATTTACCGACTCAACCATATTTAATTTGCAGTAAGATATTTTGGGCCAAATTTAATTTCAATACGAACATAACAAAATGGTTTATGGAAATAAAGAAAGAAGTTTCCATGGGGACTATGTGATATTATAGAGCGATTCTTACAATTAACATAGGTTTCGTTATTATGACAATTAAATGTATTTACCAAATTTTATCAAATTATCTAAAAACTTTTCTTTCCCCACAAGGTTAACATGGACAGACTACCAGCCAGATGGACGGACGGACACGAAAAGATCACTTTAAAAAGTGATTCTGATTCGAATGGTTTACTTAACGATGCGTCTATATTTCTATGTGTAAGAACAAATTTATATAATTGGTGTTTTCCTAATTTTTGCATACATATATATAAAAATTTACAGTTTGGAATAACATTAATCTTCTTAGCGAAAACTTGCCTTGGCTTAAAATTGTGGAGTGAAAATTAAATGTAGATGGCGAAATTAAAGCAACAGAAAATTCATCTGTTTACCAGAATTTAAAGAAATTTATTTTATTTGCTGAACATGTATTAAAATATGCTTAAAAAACGTGAAATATGTGTGCAAAAAAAGCACAAAACGATACCAATATTCATAAAAAGCTCTAAAACGGACAAACATATTGTTTCCGCCTTTATTTGTCGCACAAGAAAAACCATGAAACTACATATTTACGGTTTCCATGATCATAAGTTTGAATGTATGAGTACGCTTTTGTTAGAAGGATATGACAAGACATCCCAAAAAGCATTACAGATAAAATTTAAGACAGCAAATCCCATTGCTTTAATTTGCTATCTCTTTAGATTTAACTGATACATGTTAAAATTCCAATGTCTACACTTTTTTCATACAACAAAGTTAAGATATCTAGTAAAAAATACCTAGTAAATAATTACCTCACTGAGATTTTTAAACGTATTCGCTTAATTACCTCAATGAGGTAGTTAAACGTATTCTTATAATTACCTCAACGAGGTAGTTAAGCGTATTCGTTTAAATGCTTACCCCGCATAATTACCCAAAAAGTTTGGCATTTTTGTCGAGGTAATTATCCGTGGAATACTGTAGTGGGCATTGACTTTCTTTTCTTATTATTGAGCGTATTGTCGTTCACTAGTCAGGAAATTCGTAAAAAGATTATATTTAGGAAGTAAAAAATAATAATTTCGGTGATCAGGCGATATTAAAAAAAATTTTAGTTTTGATACAGACGTAAATAAGTGTTTACTCGAAAAAAAATATTGAAAAAATAAATTGTGTTGTTCTTTTGTGGACCTTTTTCGGTTGTTGAATATAATCGACATTTACCTCAAGAGGTCGTATTTTTTTATTAGTAAGCACTACAAAGTAGTGTTTTTATTTAGAAATCATTACATTTTCTCTACGGAATTTCAAAGACAATGGAAAAATTGAGTAATGATCAGATAATGGCTATGTAAGATGCTCATTCGGATGTTTTGGACGTAATTGAAGAGATGATGACGTTATATTTGAAATCCCACAAGTGCAATCTAAGCATATTGTTCCTGCAGAGCAGAACGTTATGCCAGAAGAAAATATTGACGATATATATAAAGGCCAAGTGAATACGTCAACTGAGCTCCGAAGTTTCCACTTGTATTGGCTCCTAAAAGCAATATAAGTTAGTGAACAGTTCGAATACCCGATAACCATGGAGACATTTAATTTGTGCCACTGTCAGAAAAAAACAGTGAAATTGCTACACTATTTTCATATTTCAACAAATATTTAACACACAGAATTCTATCCGAAAAATAAATGCAAGATCTGTTGTCAATGCCACACTCTCACACAAAAAAAGAAGTCATGTGACTCAGCGGTACTTTACAATGCAAACCAACTCTGATCGCATAGAATCTATCATTTTATTCAACTTTTCATAAACATTTGCAAGTCGGACAGGCCAGACTTATCAAAAATAAAATATGTCACTCAATATAATTTTTAGGCTACACTATCATACTTTAGGAGCATAGAAGATTTTTTTTTTTTGAAAAATCGTACGTTTGACCGGCTTTAATGAAACCGAAAAACAAACCACATAAATCTTTGAGGTTAGGCAAAAAGGTCTGAAGACAGAAACTTTAGTTTTTCGTAATATGTATCAAATTAAAAATTTTTCCATTGCTTTATATTATTAACTTATTTACTAAAGAGCAGATTATAATGCTTAAGGCTGTTTGACACGATCACACAAGTCTTAAGTATTTTGACTAAAATACTTCCCTGATCTAATATTGTTTGAACATTTCCTAAAAAAAAAAACAAAAAACCAGTAACAATTTATCATGACAGGCTTGTATTTTTCTCAAAATATGTAACACTTGTGTGATAGTGTAAAGTACCCGTTAAAAGCAGTTGTGCTAGAATTAAGTTATTGATACCTATTTTCCTAACGTCAAATAAATATTGCTATGTATAATAGATAAGTGACCCAATTTTGAAATCGATGAATCCGATTTGTCGGTATTAACAATCACTAAAAGTTACTACTGGCTGCGATGAAAGGGAAACGAAGGAATACATTTCATTTAAAATTGCAATATTATCGAATTGGCTTCTAATTTCCTCTGCAACGCGTAATAATCCATGTGCCAAGCAAGTAACTTGTAACAGTTTTGGTTAAAATATTTTAAACCCATTGAAAGACTTAACCATG
This sequence comes from Pollenia labialis, assembly GCA_949318255.1. Lineage (NCBI taxonomy): Eukaryota > Metazoa > Arthropoda > Insecta > Diptera > Polleniidae > Pollenia > Pollenia labialis. Next base: position 64,106,486 of record OX439140.1, on the reverse strand, counting down.
TAAGGTACTGCATCGGTTTAAAATAGAAGGATCTTTTGTCGAAAGAATAATTTATTTATTGATTTTAAAATTTTTTTAAGATCTTTTTTATAACATGAAAATTTAAAAATAAATCACTAAAAAATGCCAAAATATAAAAAATATGCATTTTCACCAAAATATGCAAAAACAAATCGATGCTATTTTAACCCAAGTTTAATGATTCGGAAAGACAATTGGTCGACGTATTTCTTAGTCTATCGACCAAAAACATGCATTTGCATGGAAATTGCGTCCCTAGTAATAAGTTACATGGATGAGAAAGAACACCTGCTTGGCAAAAATGTCAAACTTTCGTAATTTTCAACGGCAACCCTGGATATATGTCCGGATTGTCGAAGTTGCACTGTACTTCTTTCCGTGTAGGACTGATGTATGTTAAGGTTAATTTTCTGGATTTTTTAAATTCATGAACACATTACAGGCTAACATTGTTTTATACCCTTCACCATAGGGGGGAGGGTTCCGTTTGTAATTTCTACAATATTGATTTAAGACCCTATAAAGTATATTTTGTCGGTACGTGCCTATGACCGCGTGTATGTTAAAATGGGGTTTTCGAAGACCCTAGAATGATGAGGGCTAGGTTGTTCACATTTATGTCACATATACTTCGCTATTAAAATTCAGCCAGATCGGTGCATAATTGGCTGAGATGCGAGCAAAAACCACAACTGCCTCTAATTTTATTTTTAACCCCTAGTTGCTATACCTGAAAAATTGCAAGAGAAAAAGCTTTCAAAGAACGTACAAGCATCCGACAAAATGTGGACGGTATTGGAGAAGTTGGCGTGGCACAAAACTGATTTTTTTATATCCAAAGAAGGGCATTTATATAACTTGCTGATCTTATTGCACCATGGTGAAGGGGTTCCTTTTAATTGTGTTTAGATTAGTTAGCTGTTATACTAAATTCCAAAAGTACTTTGGTTTCCATCTCTGTATAAACACCATCAAATTTGATTCCCGGCAACCCTATAACGACATGGTTGTATAAAGCAGTAACAAAATTGTTTACACTTTTTGTTGGCAGACAATTGAGTTGGGTGGAGGAATACATTTTTCGTGATACAACAACTTGTTCGTTTACATCTCTTATAACTTGTTTTGTTATCTCTTTTAAACTTGTTCGTGAAAAAGAGAAGAAAAAAGAAAATTTATCTTTTTTAATTTCTTCTTTTGACAAGAAAGTCAGATGATTTAAAAGCCTACAGGCCCAACCACAATGTGCTTAAATTGGCTTTAGCAAATGTGCGAATACATTTTAATTATATAAGGCAAACCATATTGAACTTAAGAAAACTTTTTGCTAAGTTTAATGAAGCTGTCAATTGCTTAAGCAAGGTGCGAATCAAATCGCACATTCCGTAAAAATCAAATGTTTTTTTTATTTTGTTTTTGTTTTTTTAAATACATTTGAGAGACTTTTTTTTAAATTTTTGACAGTAGGTTAAGCAAGGCTATGCATATTATGGTTAGGCCTTACGTTTTTTTAAATGGGTTACCAAGGGCGAGAAGAGTAGACAGTTAAACGCAACAGCAGAAGGAACTTTAAACCTTTTGTTGTGTTTTTTTGTAAATTTCAACAATGAGCGTCATTTAGGGAGGTTGTTTTCTATAATTATTCCTAAGAACTTAAAAGTTTTTATTGATATACATACATATGCATATTTGACGACATCATTTAAACAATAAAATTCATATTTATATTTTTTATTGTTTATTTGTCTGAAAGGTAATTTTGTAATTTCTTTTGTCTACAGTAGACGCAATATTATAATTCTTATCAATTGCTAAACGATTTAAAAGAATGGAAATTGTTTTGTAATACAAATTATAAATCAACATTTAGAAGGCATTTGAAGGTTTTAAAATTTTTGTTTTGTTTATTATTTTACCCTGTTCAAAATTTACAAGTTAAGTAAAGTTTAAAAAAGTATTAAGAAAAAAAAGAGTGGGAAAAACGTTGGTCTTAAATAATTGATTTTATCCAGCGCTCTAATTGGGCATACATATACTTACATATATGCTCTATCATTTTATACAATTCAAATTTGGAATCTCTAAAGCGTGCCTTATCCGAACAGGGTATAATATTTTATGAATGTAGTGAATGCTGCCAAGGTATATTTATACAAGGAAGACTCGTTGGCCCATATGTTTGTCAGCTGTATACCACAGTTAGAACCCAAACGTCAAAAGTTGTTTATGTTTATTTACATACTTATGGTTAGTTGTTCTTTGTCGTGTTGCTTTTTTTGACGTCTCGGTTCAAAATACGAAAACAATTTGGCCTGTTGTTTTTGTCTTGTTGTACTTGTTGTAGCAACGAGTTTACCTTGGGTAAATATACCTTTAATACTGCCATACACGAATAGCATGTTAGATTTAATTCGTGCTGAACGGCAAGTGGTGGGCCTTTTTTAATAATATTATAATACCACGTGACAATAGGGTGGTCGTAAACTGTATGTATCATATTTGTTTTCTATTTTTCCATGCTCTAACCCCCCAATTCGGTGGGTATTGATAAAAAACGACACCAAAAACAGTTTAAGGAGAATCGACGAAGGCTAAACCGTCCCTCACGTCCGCCAAAATCGTTGAATCCGACTTTTATGCCTTATAACTTGGAAAATATTAATTTTACATAAAAATCGTTTGCAAAGAAGTTGTTACTAGTGAAGTTTTCGATAACTTTTGTCGGATTAAGTTTTCTCTAAATCTCATATTTAACAAAACGAAACAAAAAAAGAGCAAACAGCAAGCAGTATTGATGTGTTTTTTTTTTCTTTGGAACTATTTTTTCTTACACACGTCAATTAAGCTTCAATATTTCCGTTTGTGTGCGTTTGCAAAAAAAAAAATAGTCAAACGCATATCATTTGTTTCTGCCATACCTACCCGCTTTCTCCATATCTTAAGGGGGCTCCCATTCAAAATGTCAATACAGACTAGAAATTTATTGAAGAAAAAGGCCCATAACTGCCAAGGCATCGCCCATAGGGACATAAAATGTATGACGAACCATCATTAGTTTTTTGTGCTTAACATTTTCTTAAAACATACTTGACATATATCTCCACCCCTTAGAGGGGCTCCTATACAAATTTGGTGGTTTAATGAAAATTTATAAATTTGGCCCCAGCAGCGCCTTGGATTCCCCTAGATGAGTCAAATGTATAACCGATCCCACTTAATTTTTTCATTTATTTTTAACATAACTATCCCTATTCCTTAAGGGGAGCTCCCATTAAAAAATTTTCAATACAGACTAGAAATATATAGGTTTTTAGTCTCAAATTCATACTTTTTCCGTTCAATTTAAATTTTTTAAAAATCAAACTCAATTTTTTTCAAAGCAACTTCAATTTTATTCGGAACAAATTAAATTATTTTCGACACATATTCATTTTTTTCATTTTAAATTAAATTTTTTTCTTTTTGAATTAAATTTTATTTTTTTCCAATTCAATTTTTTTCACTTCAAATTAATTTTTCCACGAATTCAATATGGAAAGATTTAAATACCTGTTTTTTCTTCTTTTATTCGTGATTTCTTTTCTATTATTGTGTTATTTATAGGTAATACTGGAAAATATTTTCCAGTACAATAATAAAAACACCGAATAATGAATGTACTAAAAAACATAACTTATATTAAAAATAACAAAATGTCATCCAGCGAAGAAAGTAGTTGCGCTACTAGTTCTGGTGTATCGAATGTACGAAATTATCATCGGCTTCAGTTTCTAACAGATAGTTCTTCCGAGGAAAATATATCTGAAATAACATCGCCTGGTCGTCATCGCAGAAGACGTGAAAAATATAACCATATTAGCGTAGATAAAAAAAATATTTTGATGAAGTTTAATAACGAAGGAAAAACCATTGATGAATCAGCCGAAATAGCTGGTATAAATAAAAATACAGCTACATCCATTATAAATCGCTACAAGAAGGAAGGGTGCGTTATCATAAACAACCGTGGTGGAAGACGTCATTCCAAATTGACTCCCGAAATATTGGAAAAAATTGAAGAGATAATTGAAAGAAATCCATGTATAACATTAAAAGGTATTCGCGGAAAGATTCTAGATAGGAATGGGCAAAAAATATCGATATATCAAAATATCGATATTTAAAAAAAATATAATCGATATATATCGCCGATATTTTAAATACCGATACATCGATGTATCGATATTGAAATACGACTATCGAATTCGATATTTTTTAAAGTCAGTCTTCATTAAGAACTCAAAATTTTAGCCGTTTTTCAAACAATATGTTTTTTAAGAATTGGAATCATTGCATGCTTCATATGTTTTTTTAAACTTATATGAAGATCTAAAATGATTGGCATTTATAAGAAGCTGAGCCGGATACAAGAAGCAGATTGACTGGAGAGCACATAAAACAGAGAGTGCTCCTGATGTCCATATCTGATGATTACTGGTTTGACTAAAACCAGTTGGTACTTTTGTTGTGCAATTTAAATTTTAAGGAAAGTTGGTACTTCCATGACTTATTTACTTCTATTGAAATTTTTCGTAGTTTATTTTTATTTCATATGGTTTTTTTGTATTCTTCCCTTTTGTTTTTGTTATAATTGAATTTTTTGTTTTGATTAAATTTGTTTGTTTTTATTAATTTTTTTTTAATAAAATGAAACAAAAAAAAGTAACAATGTAATTACTTATACATAATATGTTTGTGCAAAGGTATACTGAATTTTTTAATTTGGTAATAGTTTCAGCAAAATACGTTCGATATATCGATATTTTTGAAAAATAAATATCGATACTCTAAAAAATATCGATTCGATATATATCGATATATTTTTTCAACTTGCCCATCCCTAATTCTAGATATTCATAATGTGGATTTAAGTACAACCAGCATACATACTCCATTCAAATCTTTGCGAATTACATTAACAAATGCGATAATTAACATAGATTTGTTTAAATGCTGATGTTACAATTTAACGACGCATACCGTATGCAATGAATTTTGCCGAACACGCTCCGGAAATAAGGGACAAAATAATATTCATTGACGAATCCGGTTTCAATTACAAGGCTAGATCCAAAGTTAATACCGCAGCACATGTAATTGTTCCTACCGTTAGAGGACGCAATGTTTCCCTTATTGCAGCTATGAACATACATGGAATTGTACATAAAAAAGTAATTGCCAATTCCTCGGTTAATACCAATATTTTCACATCTTTCCTTGAAGAATTATTCGATAAATTAACTGAATCCAACATCACAGGTACTTGGCTGATCCTTGACAATGCAAAGATACACAAAACGCAAGTGGTGAAAGATAAAATTGCTGAGTCCGGTCATATATTAGTTTTTCTTCCGCCATATTCCCATATGCTAAACCCAATTGAAAAAGTTTTCTCAAAAACTAAACTCTGTGCTCGCAATATGCTAGCTGATCCAGAGAGCAACATGGACTTGGTCACCATAATTAACCGATCAGTAGAATCCGTAACACCTTCAGATTGCAACAATTATTATGTTGATATGACTATGAATTTGTCATTAGCTGCAACTGGAGAACCCTAACATTAAAAACTTTATATAGCAAGTGATAGAAGCTTATTCTAAATTTAATATTGTATAAATAAAAATTATTTTTTAAGTATTTTGCCTTTAATTAAAAAAATTAATTTGAAGTTAAAAAAATTTAATTTAAAATGAAAAAAAATTAATTTGAAATAAAAATTATTCAATATGATTCGTAAAAAGTTTAATTTGTGTTGAAAATAATTTAATTTGTTTTTAATAAAATTGAAATTGCTTTGAAAAAAATTGAGTTTGATTTGAAAAAATTTAAATTTGAATCGAAAAAGCGTTAATTTGAGACTAAAAACCTATATATAGAAGCTAGGGGGGGGGGGGGATAATATGTATGACCGACCTCCATTAGGTTTTTGTTTTTAGCATATGCCATAAACATACTTGCCCTTTATCTCCACTTTTTTATTTAATGGAAATTGTTCGTCTCTGAATAAAATTAAAAGTTGTGATCAGATTTTAATCACTTATGACTTTTTTGTTTGCAAATTCGTTTTTTATATGTCTGAAATATAAGAACACCTGCATCTTCCAATTTTTATATGATTTTTTTAAAGAACAAACATTTTGAAATTTTGCTAAAAAATCATTTATTTTTTGCTAAAAAAATTTTGTTTCTAAAATGACTGCGGATATAAGAAAAACCTTTAAGCGGAATTTCGTTTTTTTTTTGGTATATTCAATAATAAATAACCCGTTCTTGAAAAACGCGAATATATGTAGTGTTTAATAAGAGATTAAGGAAACACTTGTTAAGAACTATTCTACAAAATTAATATTTTCTAAGTTATAAAACATAAAAGTCAGATTTCATGTAAAAATATAATTTTTCTCAAACTTTGCTGGGCGTGAGGGACGGCTTAACCTTCGCCGATCGTCCTAAATTTTTTTAGCGTTGTCTTGTTATCAATACCCACCAAATTGGCTGGTGAGACAAATAAAATAGTTGTTTAAAAAAACTTTTCATAGTTATTTTATCGCAAAAAGCCGTGAATTAAATATAACTCATAAAGAACGAAAGACCGTAGTATGTGAGCAAATTTAGTTTAGACCGGTCTATAACTTACCTTATGTCTCTGAAATCATATTTAGATGGATAAAAGCATAGGTTAGGTTATGTTAAGAAGGGTCCACTCGAAGACGAATGCGGTCCATTGTGAATACCTTATATAGAGAAGAAGAGAGAGAAGTAAAGATGAAAAAAATTGCCAGCTAGATTTAATATAGTAAGTAGATACTACATAGGACAAAACTCCCCCTACAGTCCCCTCCGGCCTATTTCCCTGACGAACGCCTGTATATCGCCGGATTACATCCAGCGATACACCCTTTTTGTACCTGAGACCCTGCACAGTGGCACAATACATGCTCAATCGTCTCTAGCTCCTTAGCGTCCTCGCATGATTTGCAGAAGTCCGGAATGTTATTATCCCATTTACTGGTAAAAGCCCTAACAGAACAATGACTCTAAGGGCCCAGAGGCCAGATAAAAGCGTAACGAACAATGCTTTTGTGTTGAAATTTAGTCGAATATAGTTTTTTAAGACTCGAAATCACACCACTAAATTTCGTTAAGATCATGTCATAACTTTTCACAGGTTCCATAGCAAACCGACTCTCGGAAAACACTTTAGTACTCCTTAAATAGTAAACACTTAACATTGTTGTATAAAATTTACCCCATTCTCGAAAACTAGCTAAATACATCGCAGCAAATATTAATATTGCGGTTAAATTGGGTTGGATAAAAGAACTAACGACATACGACCATGTTCTGGAAATCGCAATCACGTGAAATTTAAAACAAGGAAGGTTTTCAATTGATTTTTTGTAGAATTTAACATAGTTTTTCCTAAATTCAAAAGTAGTTAGGTAGATAATGTGGTCCTCAAAATATGAGGGGTTTAGAAGCAAATATTTTTATGAACTTTGAACGCGGGGGACTTTTTAAAATTTGTTCGACTTAAATTTCTCGCGATTTTGATTAACAGAACATGACCGATAGACTAACGAAAGTCAAAAAAAGGTTTTGTTCAAAATGTTCAAGTAATCCCGCAATAATTCCCGGGAAGGCGGAGACCAAAAGCAATTAAATATCCTGGGGGAAATAACGGTAATTGCTACAGAAAGAAGTCTAAAGTGTTAAATTTTTTAATACCCAGTCTTATGGGCCTATGATGTAAAGCAACCAAAGCTCAGTTGCTTGAAATCAGACAACGCCGCTGCTGTTAAATAAAATTTTTTTTTTTTTTTTTTTTTTTTTTTGATATTTTTATTATTAACAGTTCAACTAAAAATCACAATTGTTCTAATGTTTACATTTGTACTTCAAGATGTACAAATAAAATGTCGACGAAAGTGGACAAAAAGCATAATAAACAAATGTATTCAGGTTTTCAAGACAAAGTCTTGACAGAAAGAATACGAAAAAACAGAAAAAAGGATGCAACATGTTATATAAAATTGAAAATGATAATAACAGCAAATTTCGAAAAGATTGATGTTTGACTGTTGGTTGGCAGACACCGCACCGCAGTGGTGCAGAGGTTAGAACTCAAAGAATTCTGATGAAAGAATGTGGTGATTCTTGAAACATGTAAATTCAACCCATGTTCCAGCCCCAGCTCAGCCAAGTAAATTATCAATAAATTTTAATAAAATCCCTTCCTTCCTTCTGTAAAAATAATTAAATGAAAATTAAATTTGATGAACTCAAGCCTAACTAAAAATATCAAAATTAAAATTAACAGTTCAACTAAAAATCACAATTATTTTTTTATATATTAACATCAGCGGCGTTGCCTCAACTTCAGTAATCGACCCATTATCCACACAAACAAAACAAAAGTTTTGAAATAAAACGATTGCAACGCTCAGACTGCGACGAATACGGTCGACTTCTTGCCATCAAAACTTCTTGCCAATCAAAAAGCTGGTACAGTTTTCCAACATTTAAAAAGTTTGAAAAGCTAAATTTTTTTTAATTGTTTTTTTTTTCGAATAAATAAGTGTTGTCAAATTAGTGATTTTTTGTATCTATAAATATTTTGTTTTACGCTAAACGCTAAAATTCTAATTCCTGCTCTTTAATCAGTGGTAATAAAACTTGTGATTTACTTATTAGTTAACTTTACCTTCATATCGAAATATTAACGCCAATAATATTTAATTGACCATTATGTATTTTGTAACATGTTTTTTTTAATGTGTGAGCTGTATATTTTACTGAATTTAAAAATAACAAAATGTGTAAGCACACCAGTGTTGCCAAGTAAATTTAAAAAAATTACCCCAAATCAAAAAATACCCCCTAAATTTGTACTGAGAAAAAATAAAAAAACCCCAAAATAAAAAGAATAATGGCCTGTTCAACGATGTCGAAAGAACGACTTCGATCGCATTCTAAGCGATCGAAAACTATTTTGGGTTCAACTAACTTTATTCTATACGAACATTCGTTTAGACGACAACTCGAAAGAAAACGTAAGTACTCTCATACAAAAAGCGGTTTATTAATATCGAAGGTATTGTCGACATTACGAAAACAAATGTCAAAACCACTCACTTGTTGTTTTGCTGTCGAATCATGGTATTTATAACAAACAAGAAATATTTAAGGGTAATTTAAATAAATTATAAATAAAAATAGAGAACAATTGGTAATTTTTTTTTGATTACAATACGCCACAACTTAAAAATTAGATTTTGTTTAAGCTTAATGGGGCGGGTAAACTCAAATATTGCACTCATTTATTTCTCTCATAATCGTTTTCGAATTATTCGCGAAAATCTTGTTTGTCTGGATTAATATTATATTTCCAAAATTTCGAATAAATATGTTTATCCTCCTTTCCTTATAGTGTGTTGATCGGATACAAATTCACTGAATTACAAGCTTTTTAATTTGTTTAATATTGGAAAACATAAAAAAATAATTTTTGTTAAATCGAATGGCCTGTAGCACAGTAAATTTTTATCCGATCAACACAGTATATATATGTGCTGAAAGTGGAAAACATTTTTATTCAATAGTTTTTACAATTCAGATGAACAATTCAATTCTCAAAATAACGAGCTAAAACAACTGCAGAAAAACATGATTTTCGCGACTATCTCGAAAACGCTTCTTGAGAGAAATAAATAAGTGAAATATTGCTTACATTAGGCGAATAAATGGAGGAACATCCTAAGATGGCGAAGGGTGCACCAGTGTTTGGAGCAAATAAATTTTCAATGGGCGAGTAATAAGGAAAATAATAGGCCGAAAACTAAGCGTCATTGGTCCATCCATTCTATTCAAGGAGGGAAATTTTATCCCTCATTATAATTAAAGGCAGAAAACAACCATAGCTTGAATTGGTTTTGAAAATATTACATATTTTTACAGACATGGGAAGATTTTAAATGTAGGACAAAAATAAATTTCAGAAAACAACAAAAGCCTGCAAGAAACCGGTGGTGGTACCTATAAACAAAACTATTTAACTTCCCTAGATCATATAAATGATCGGACGCTGCTTTAGTCTTGTAGAGTGTTGGCGGGTAAAGTTAAAAGTGCTGAAACTCAGTCAGCAGATATCAGAATCACCGCCAAGAGTTTCTAAAGCTGCGACAGTGGTTGCACAAGAAAGCAAAATTGAAGAGACAGGCCCCTTAATATTATGTGAAACACTACAAATTCTAAAGGAAGACATTAAAAATTTTAAAACTTCATCCAAACGAAGAAGGATAGAGTAAGAAATAAAATACAAACTGCTCTTCAGGTAAAAAAGAGGAATATGGTTGTTGAGGAACAACTGTCGTTAATTTGTCGTCAAATGAAACAAATGCAACCTACTTCCAAGGAGCAAGCTGATGCTAGCAAAATATTTACTTGTTACTTATTTAACTTTCTTTTACGTATGGTTTCATTATCTTATTTATTTATTTCTTTGTATCATTAATTTTTTTTGCTTGAATAATTTGTTTTTGATTAAATTCAATTTCTGTTTACACTTTTCATTAGTTTTGGTTTCAACAAAAAAGGTTTTTTTATTTATTGACATTTTTATACAGCTGAAAAAATTTCAAACGCGGTTGTATTTGTCAACAAGCAATTTAGTATTATTTTTGATACTTTTGAACAAAAAAGCAACAAAATATAGAAATATCTAATATGGCAATACTTAATTATTTTAATACGTAAGTAACAAATATTTACAAACGTAAGAGCAAGCGATCGAAAGCTGTCGAAATTGTTGAACCCAATCTGATTCGAAATCGAGCGAATAGATGGCGATCGCTTCGTTTTGCTGTCGAGATAGTTGAACAGGCCATAAGTTTTTAAATATTTTTTTAAACATACATACCATTTTATTTCCTTTAATTTTTTACATATGTATGCATGTAACTATATTTTAACATATCGACCCCTTTGCGCGAAATTATCGTATGTTACAAAAACCAAATTTTACAGGACAGCCATTTTTCTACGTTTCTCTGCTTTCGCTTGCAATATCAAAATGAAAATATACATCCAATTTTTGGAGCAACGAAGTGGAATTCGCCTACAATATTTTTTCAGGTGACGTCTCTTTGAATGTAAGCTTTCAGAAGATGGAATAAAAATTTGGCATTCATTGCTTAAAGAATATCTAAAGGCCCAACCATACTGTGCCCAAGTTGGCTTAAGCTAATGTGCGAATACATGTTAATTATATGAGGAAATCCATTTTGAACTTAAGGAAACTTTTTGCTAAGTTTAATGCAACTGTCATTTGCTTAAGCAAGGTGCTAATCTAATCGCACATTCCGTACGGAATCAAATGTCTTTTATTTTTTTTTTTTTGTTTTTTTTAAGAGTAGGTTAAGCCAGGCTATGCATATTATGGTTAGGCCTTAACTCTTAAAATATTATATTCAACTGTTGAAATTGCAAGTTGGTTTCTTATTTAATTTTTAATAATACTAAACATTCAGAATGCTCGCTCGACAGTTGCGTTCGAAAATGGTAGTGCCAGTAACACATAATAATATAATAATATTTGAACATTTTAAATAATCACCTTAAAATTCATTTGGTCTTTTTGTAATTTTGAAAGCATTTAATAATATCAACCCTAAAATATCCCCAAATGCTATTTATACACACTAAATTTCCCCCTAACTACTTTTAAGTCCCTAAAACTGACCCTAAACGCAAAGGAAAACCCCAAATTTGGGGTGAAAATCCCTAACTTGACAACACTGAAGCACACTTTCTATTAAATCCTTAATAAACAATTCTCATTCGTTGACGTCAATGGATTACATTGGTGATGTTGCCACAACCCAATGGCGACTACCATTTGACAGTCAATAATTTTTGTTATGAAGAAACTTAAATAAATTTGTGAATATCTTGTAACTAAATCGTTTCCCTGACTCTAGTTCGATTCTAATGTGTTTAGTTTGAAGACTGGCTACTTGTAATCTAAGAAGTAGCTAAAGGTTTAGTTCATTATTAATTCAAAGTACATCAACTGTATGGTACTACCATTGTTGTTGATGTTTTTTTTTTTTGAGTAGTGCTGTTAACTGCTCCATAGAGAGCTCATATATACTTGTCAAATAAAAATCTGTCAACATATGTTTTATTATACGTACATGCACATGTACATCATTTCATTACGTTACTTGTATTTAAAAAGAGTGTGTGAGAGTGCAAACTTGTTCGTTTAAATGAGGACAATAAACATCAAGTTAATTAATAAATCTGAACAAAAATACAAAAACAACAATATGAAACTGAGAAAAATTGCAACGAAATAGGTTAACAAGTGTTAATATAAAAAAGAAACAAACTGGCAAATGCAATAAGAACAACACTATTTAAATAGTGGATAACTCAAAATATTGTAGCTGCTGCCTTTTTCTACATTAAAGACTAGATATACATACATTGCAACTTATGTAGCCTTCAAAATAACAGTCCTGAAAGTAAGAATTTGCTCGCCCTCTTTTCACGTTAAATTAATTTAACGCACAAATTAGTAAATAAATGTTAGTGAGAAAAAATTTAGAATCTGGTAAGTTAGATTTGAACTTTGTTTCTAAGATACTTTAGGCCGCGAGGAGGAGTCTCTACTTTTGAATGTTTTAGGTGTCAATTCTTTAATTAAATAAATAAATAAAGTGGATTTAGCGTTCTTGGCTACGAATGCAATTCTGCAACGTGCACAGAAAGCGGCTGCGGGACTTCCTATTGAACCTAAAAAAATAAGCAAACAAGTAAGAGTGAGATATTCGCTATGCCAAATCTTTTATACCCTAGAACATGGTTCGATAATAACAGAAAGTTATAAAAAATACCGTTCTTTAGATACATTCAAAAGAAAAATCAATCCATCCGTACTCAAATCACTCCGAAGCGGTATTAGTAATACGGTGAGTACGGATTTTCTTGAATCAAGTACAGAAAGATTGATTCAAGTATGGATTTTCATTCAAAAATACATAAATTATCCATATTCAATCCCGATTTCGTACTTAAAATAATCCGAAAATGAGATTGATTTAAGTAAAACTAAGATTGAATCAATCTCAAAATGCGCTTGATTCAAGAATTAAAAAGTTGATTTTATCCCAAATTCGTACCTAAAATAATTCAAATATGTGATTGATTTAAGTAAAACTAAGATTGAATCAATCTCAAAATGCGCTTGATTCAAGTTGTTTTTATCCCAAATTCGTGCTTAAAAAATCCAAGAATTTGTATAGAAAATCCAAACATGCGTAAGCCGGAGGGAGGGTTAAACACAACGAAAAGCTTAATCTTTTTTTTTTACTTGATTTAAGAATTTTATACTTATTTCAAGAAATTCCGGGATTTATTTTCAAAAGATTTCAAATTTAGGATTGTTTTGAGTACGTTTTAGTGATGTATGTGAAGTTAGCTCCGTCAGTTAGCTTCGTTTTCTTGACTATCAAGTTTCCTGTACACAAGCAACTTTTGTTAACATAGTTCGTACTCAAACACTGTTAAGACAACAGAATGGATGTTTTTTGGCAAAAATAAATAATTTGAGACAAAAATAAATTTAAAAATGGTAATTCAGAATAATTAATAATATATTTATTTTTTATTTAAACAGTTTGGCCCGGACATGAATTACAATGAGATTTCTAACAAAAAAAAGCCCTACTTTCAGAACCGAAAATGGGTCAAAATCGAAATGGTGCTCTAATATGGACTAATAGGGTTGATAGTTTAGGTATTCTAGATTTCAGAACTATATAGTTTATATTCAGAATTTGTATAGATTTTTTGTAACAGAGCATAGCTGAAAGTCAATTTATGAGATTTCTAACAAAAAAAAGCCCTACTTTCAGAACCCGAAAATGGGTCAAAATCGAAATGGTGCTCTAATATGGACTAATAGGGTTGATAGTTTAGGTATTCTAGATTTCAGAACTATATAGTTTATATTCAGAATTTGTATAGATTTTTTGTAACAGAGCATAGCTGAAAGTGAATTTATGAGATTTCTAACAAAAAAAAGCCCTACTTTCAGAACCCGAAAATGGGTCAAAATCGAAATGGTGCTCTAATATGGACTAATAAGGTTGATAGTTTAGGTATTCTAGATTTCAGAACTATATAGTTTATATTCAGAATTTGTATAGATTTTTTGTAACAGAGCATAGCTGAAAGTCAATTTATGAGATTTCTAACAAAAAAAAGCCCTACTTTCAGAACCCGAAAATGGGTCAAAATCGAAATGGTGCTCTAATATGGACTAATAGGGTTGATAGTTTAGGTATTCTAGATTTCAGAACTATATAGTTTATATTCAGAATTTGTATAGATTTTTTGTAACAGAGCATAGCTGAAAGTGAATTTATGAGATTTCTAACAAAAAAAAGCCCTACTTTCAGAACCCGAAAATGGGTCAAAATCGAAATGGTGCTCTAATATGGACTAATAGGGTTGATAGTTTAGGTATTCTAGATTTCAGAACTATATAGTTTATATTCAGAATTTGTATAGATTTTTTGTAACAATCTTTTGTTAGAAATCTCATAAATTCACTTTCAGCTATGCTCTATTACAAAAAATCTATACAAATTCTGAATATAAACTATATAGTTCTGAAATCTAGAATACCTAAACTATCAACCCTATTAGTCCATATTAGAGCACCATTTCGATTTTGACCCATTTTCGGGTTCTGAAAGTAGGGCTTTTTTTTGTTAGAAATCTCATAAATTGACTTTCAGCTATGCTCTGTTACAAAAAATCTATACAAATTCTGAATATAAACTATATAGTTCTGAAATCTAGAATACCTAAACTATCAACCCTATTAGTCCATATTAGAGACCATTTCGATTTTGACCCATTTTCGGGTTCTGAAAGTAGGGCTTTTTTTTTGTTAGAAATCTCATAAATTCACTTTCAGCTATGCTCTATTACAAAAAATCTATACAAATTCTGAATATAAACTATATAGTTCTGAAATCTAGAATACCTAAACTATCAACCCTATTAGTCCATATTAGAGCACCATTTCGATTTTGACCCATTTTCGGGTTCTGAAAGTAGGGCTTTTTTTTGTTAGAAATCTCATAAATTGACTTTCAGCTATGCTCTGTTACAAAAAATCTATACAAATTCTGAATATAAACTATATAGTTCTGAAATCTAGAATACCTAAACTATCAACCCTATTAGTCCATATTAGAGCACCATTTCGATTTTGACCCATTTTCGGGTTCTGAAAGTAGGGCTTTTTTTTGTTAGAAATCTCATAAATTCACTTTCAGCTATGCTCTGTTACAAAAAATCTATACAAATTCTGAATATAAACTATATAGTTCTGAAATCTAGAATACCTAAACTATCAACCTTATTAGTCCATATTAGAGCACCATTTCGATTTTGACCCATTTTCGGGTTCTGAAAGTAGGGCTTTTTTTTTGTTAGAAATCTCATAAATTCACTTTCAGCTATGCTCTGTTACAAAAAATCTATACAAATTCTGAATATAAACTATATAGTTCTGAAATCTAGAATACCTAAACTATCAACCCTATTAGTCCATATTAGAGCACCATTTCGATTTTGACCCATTTTCGGGTTCTGAAAGTAGGGCTTTTTTTGTTAGAAATCTCATAAATTCACTTTCAGCTATGCTCTGTTACAAAAAATCTATACAAATTCTGAATATAAACTATATAGTTCTGAAATCTAGAATACCTAAACTATCAACCTTATTAGTCCATATTAGAGCACCATTTCGATTTTGACCCATTTTCGGGTTCTGAAAGTAGGGCTTTTTTTTGTTAGAAATCTCATAAATTCACTTTCAGCTATGCTCTGTTA
Organism: Pollenia labialis; assembly: GCA_949318255.1. Classification (NCBI taxonomy): domain Eukaryota; kingdom Metazoa; phylum Arthropoda; class Insecta; order Diptera; family Polleniidae; genus Pollenia; species Pollenia labialis. Next base: position 64,090,511 of record OX439140.1, on the reverse strand, counting down.
CAAAAAATCTATACAAATTCTGAATATAAACTATATAGTTCTGAAATCTAGAATACCTAAACTATCAACCCTATTAGTCCATATTAGAGCACCATTTCGATTTTGACCCATTTTCGGGTTCTGAAAGTAGGGCTTTTTTTTGTTAGAAATCTCATAAATTCACTTTCAGCTATGCTCTGTTACAAAAAATCTATACAAATTCTGAATATAAACTATATAGTTCTGAAATCTAGAATACCTAAACTATCAACCCTATTAGTCCATATTAGAGCACCATTTCGATTTTGACCCATTTTCGGGTTCTGAAAGTAGGGCTTTTTTTTTGTTAGAAATCTCATAAATTCACTTTCAGCTATGCTCTATTACAAAAAATCTATACAAATTCTGAATATAAACTATATAGTTCTGAAATCTAGAATACCTAAACTATCAACCCTATTAGTCCATATTAGAGCACCATTTCGATTTTGACCCATTTTCGGGTTCTGAAAGTAGGGCTTTTTTTTGTTAGAAATCTCATAAATTGACTTTCAGCTATGCTCTGTTACAAAAAATCTATACAAATTCTGAATATAAACTATATAGTTCTGAAATCTAGAATTCCTAAACTATCAACCCTATTAGTCCATATTAGAGCACCATTTCGATTTTGACCCATTTTCGGGTTCTGAAAGTAGGGCTTTTTTTTGTTAGAAATCTCATAAATTCACTTTCAGCTATGCTCTGTTACAAAAAATCTATACAAATTCTGAATATAAACTATATAGTTCTGAAATCTAGAATACCTAAACTATCAACCCTATTAGTCCATATTAGAGCACCATTTCGATTTTGACCCATTTTCGGGTTCTGAAAGTAGGGCTTTTTTTTTGTTAGAAATCTCATAAATTGACTTTCAGCTATGCTCTGTTACAAAAAATCTATACAAATTCTGAATATAAACTATATAGTTCTGAAATCTAGAATACCTAAACTATCAACCCTATTAGTCCATATTAGAGCACCATTTCGATTTTGACCCATTTTCGGGTTCTGAAAGTAGGGCTTTTTTTTGTTAGAAATCTCATAAATTGACTTTCAGCTATGCTCTGTTACAAAAAATCTATACAAATTCTGAATATAAACTATATAGTTCTGAAATCTAGAATACCTAAACTATCAACCCTATTAGTCCATATTAGAGCACCATTTCGATTTTGACCCATTTTCGGGTTCTGAAAGTAGGGCTTTTTTTTGTTAGAAATCTCATAAATTGACTTTCAGCTATGCTCTGTTACAAAAAATCTATACAAATTCTGAATATAAACTATATAGTTCTGAAATCTAGAATACCTAAACTATCAACCCTATTAGTCCATATTAGAGCACCATTTCGATTTTGACCCATTTTCGGGTTCTGAAAGTAGGGCTTTTTTTTGTTAGAAATCTCATAAATTCACTTTCAGCTATGCTCTGTTACAAAAAATCTATACAAATTCTGAATATAAACTATATAGTTCTGAAATCTAGAATACCTAAACTATCAACCCTATTAGTCCATATTAGAGCACCATTTCGATTTTGACCCATTTTCGGGTTCTGAAAGTAGGGCTTTTTTTTTGTTAGAAATCTCATAAATTGACTTTCAGCTATGCTCTGTTACAAAAAATCTATACAAATTCTTAATATAAACTATATAGTTCTGAAATCTAGAATACCTAAACTATCAACCCTATTAGTCCATATTAGAGCACCATTTCGATTTTGACCCATTTTCGGGTTCTGAAAGTAGGGCTTTTTTTTGTTAGAAATCTCATAAATTGACTTTCAGCTATGCTCTGTTACAAAAAATCTATACAAATTCTGAATATAAACTATATAGTTCTGAAATCTAGAATACCTAAACTATCAACCCTATTAGTCCATATTAGAGCACCATTTCGATTTTGACCCATTTTCGGGTTCTGAAAGTAGGGCTTTTTTTTGTTAGAAATCTCATAAATTGACTTTCAGCTATGCTCTGTTACAAAAAATCTATACAAATTCTGAATATAAACTATATAGTTCTGAAATCTAGAATACCTAAACTATCAACCTTATTAGTCCATATTAGAGCACCATTTCGATTTTGACCCATTTTCGGGTTCTGAAAGTAGGGCTTTTTTTTTGTTAGAAATCTCATAAATTCACTTTCAGCTATGCTCTGTTACAAAAAATCTATACAAATTCTGAATATAAACTATATAGTTCTGAAATCTAGAATACCTAAACTATCAACCCTATTAGTCCATATTAGAGCACCATTTCGATTTTGACCCATTTTCGGGTTCTGAAAGTAGGGCTTTTTTTTGTTAGAAATCTCATAAATTGACTTTCAGCTATGCTCTGTTACAAAAAATCTATACAAATTCTGAATATAAACTATATAGTTCTGAAATCTAGAATACCTAAACTATCAACCCTATTAGTCCATATTAGAGCACCATTTCGATTTTGACCCATTTTCGGATTCTGAAAGTAGGGCTTTTTTTTGTTAGAAATCTCATAAATTCACTTTCAGCTATGCTCTATTACAAAAAATCTATATAAATTCTGAATATAAACTATATAGTTCTGAAATCTAGAATTCCTAAACTATCAACCCTATTAGTCCATATTAGAGCACCATTTCGATTTTGACCCATTTTCGGGTTCTGAAAGTAGGGCTTTTTTTTTGTTAGAAATCTCATAAATTCACTTTCAGCTATGCTCTGTTACAAAAAATCTATACAAATTCTGAATATAAACTATATAGTTCTGAAATCTAGAATACCTAAACTATCAACCCTATTAGTCCATATTAGAGCACCATTTCGATTTTGACCCATTTTCGGGTTCTGAAAGTAGGGCTTTTTTTTGTTAGAAATCTCATAAATTCACTTTCAGCTATGCTCTGTTACAAAAAATCTATACAAATTCTGAATATAAACTATATAGTTCTGAAATCTAGAATGCCTAAACTATCAACCTTATTAGTCCATATTAGAGCACCATTTCGATTTTGACCCATTTTCGGGTTCTGAAAGTAGGGCTTTTTTTTTGTTAGAAATCTCATAAATTCACTTTCAGCTATGCTCTGTTACAAAAAATCTATACAAATTCTGAATATAAACTATATAGTTCTGAAATCTAGAATACCTAAACTATCAACCCTATTAGTCCATATTAGAGCACCATTTCGATTTTGACCCATTTTCGGGTTCTGAAAGTAGGGCTTTTTTTTTGTTAGAAATCTCATAAATTGACTTTCAGCTATGCTCTGTTACAAAAAATCTTACAAATTCTGAATATAAACTATATAGTTCTGAAATCTAGAATACCTAAACTATCAACCCTATTAGTCCATATTAGAGCACCATTTCGATTTTGACCCATTTTCGGGTTCTGAAAGTAGGGCTTTTTTTTGTTAGAAATCTCATAAATTCACTTTCAGCTATGCTCTGTTACAAAAAATCTATACAAATTCTGAATATAAACTATATAGTTCTGAAATCTAGAATACCTAAACTATCAACCCTATTAGTCCATATTAGAGCACCATTTCGATTTTGACCCATTTTCGGGTTCTGAAAGTAGGGCTTTTTTTTTGTTAGAAATCTCATAAATTGACTTTCAGCTATGCTCTGTTACAAAAAATCTATACAAATTCTGAATATAAACTATATAGTTCTGAAATCTAGAATACCTAAACTATCAACCCTATTAGTCCATATTAGAGCACCATTTCGATTTTGACCCATTTTCGGGTTCTGAAAGTAGGGCTTTTTTTTGTTAGAAATCTCATAAATTGACTTTCAGCTATGCTCTGTTACAAAAAATCTATACAAATTCTGAATATAAACTATATAGTTCTGAAATCTAGAATACCTAAACTATCAACCCTATTAGTCCATATTAGAGCACCATTTCGATTTTGACCCATTTTCGGGTTCTGAAAGTAGGGCTTTTTTTTTGTTAGAAATCTCATAAATTGACTTTCAGCTATGCTCTGTTACAAAAAATCTATACAAATTCTGAATATAAACTATATAGTTCTGAAATCTAGAATACCTAAACTATCAACCCTATTAGTCCATATTAGAGCACCATTTCGATTTTGACCCATTTTCGGGTTCTGAAAGTAGGGCTTTTTTTTGTTAGAAATCTCATAAATTCACTTTCAGCTATGCTCTGTTACAAAAAATCTATACAAATTCTGAATATAAACTATATAGTTCTGAAATCTAGAATACCTAAACTATCAACCCTATTAGTCCATATTAGAGCACCATTTCGATTTTGACCCATTTTCGGGTTCTGAAAGTAGGGCTTTTTTTTTGTTAGAAATCTCATAAATTGACTTTCAGCTATGCTCTGTTACAAAAAATCTATACAAATTCTTAATATAAACTATATAGTTCTGAAATCTAGAATACCTAAACTATCAACCCTATTAGTCCATATTAGAGCACCATTTCGATTTTGACCCATTTTCGGGTTCTGAAAGTAGGGCTTTTTTTTGTTAGAAATCTCATAAATTGACTTTCAGCTATGCTCTGTTACAAAAAATCTATACAAATTCTGAATATAAACTATATAGTTCTGAAATCTAGAATACCTAAACTATCAACCCTATTAGTCCATATTAGAGCACCATTTCGATTTTGACCCATTTTCGGGTTCTGAAAGTAGGGCTTTTTTTTGTTAGAAATCTCATAAATTGACTTTCAGCTATGCTCTGTTACAAAAAATCTATACAAATTCTGAATATAAACTATATAGTTCTGAAATCTAGAATACCTAAACTATCAACCTTATTAGTCCATATTAGAGCACCATTTCGATTTTGACCCATTTTCGGGTTCTGAAAGTAGGGCTTTTTTTTGTTAGAAATCTCATAAATTCACTTTCAGCTATGCTCTGTTACAAAAAATCTATACAAATTCTGAATATAAACTATATAGTTCTGAAATCTAGAATACCTAAACTATCAACCCTATTAGTCCATATTAGAGCACCATTTCGATTTTGACCCATTTTCGGGTTCTGAAAGTAGGGCTTTTTTTTTGTTAGAAATCTCATAAATTGACTTTCAGCTATGCTCTGTTACAAAAAATCTATACAAATTCTTAATATAAACTATATAGTTCTGAAATCTAGAATACCTAAACTATCAACCCTATTAGTCCATATTAGAGCACCATTTCGATTTTGACCCATTTTCGGGTTCTGAAAGTAGGGCTTTTTTTTGTTAGAAATCTCATAAATTGACTTTCAGCTATGCTCTGTTACAAAAAATCTATACAAATTCTGAATATAAACTATATAGTTCTGAAATCTAGAATACCTAAACTATCAACCCTATTAGTCCATATTAGAGCACCATTTCGATTTTGACCCATTTTCGGGTTCTGAAAGTAGGGCTTTTTTTTGTTAGAAATCTCATAAATTGACTTTCAGCTATGCTCTGTTACAAAAAATCTATACAAATTCTGAATATAAACTATATAGTTCTGAAATCTAGAATACCTAAACTATCAACCTTATTAGTCCATATTAGAGCACCATTTCGATTTTGACCCATTTTCGGGTTCTGAAAGTAGGGCTTTTTTTTGTTAGAAATCTCATAAATTCACTTTCAGCTATGCTCTGTTACAAAAAATCTATACAAATTCTGAATATAAACTATATAGTTCTGAAATCTAGAATACCTAAACTATCAACCCTATTAGTCCATATTAGAGCACCATTTCGATTTTGACCCATTTTCGGGTTCTGAAAGTAGGGCTTTTTTTTTGTTAGAAATCTCATAAATTCACTTTCAGCTATGCTCTGTTACAAAAAATCTATACAAATTCTGAATATAAACTATATAGTTCTGAAATCTAGAATACCTAAACTATCAACCCTATTAGTCCATATTAGAGCACCATTTCGATTTTGACCCATTTTCGGGTTCTGAAAGTAGGGCTTTTTTTTGTTAGAAATCTCATAAATTGACTTTCAGCTATGCTCTGTTACAAAAAATCTATACAAATTCTGAAAATAAACTATATAGTTCTGAAATCTAGAATACCTAAACTATCAACCTTATTAGTCCATATTAGAGCACCATTTCGATTTTGACCCATTTTCGGGTTCTGAAAGTAGGGCTTTTTTTTGTTAGAAATCTCATAAATTCACTTTCAGCTATGCTCTATTACAAAAAATCTATACAAATTCTGAATATAAACTATATAGTTCTGAAATCTAGAATACCTAAACTATCAACCCTATTAGTCCATATTAGAGCACCATTTCGATTTTGACCCATTTTCGGGTTCTGAAAGTAGGGCTTTTTTTTGTTAGAAATCTCATAAATTGACTTTCAGCTATGCTCTGTTACAAAAAATCTATACAAATTCTGAATATAAACTATATAGTTCTGAAATCTAGAATACCTAAACTATCAACCCTATTAGTCCATATTAGAGCACCATTTCGATTTTGACCCATTTTCGGGTTCTGAAAGTAGGGCTTTTTTTTGTTAGAAATCTCATAAATTCACTTTCAGCTATGCTCTGTTACAAAAAATCTATACAAATTCTGAATATAAACTATATAGTTCTGAAATCTAGAATACCTAAACTATCAACCTTATTAGTCCATATTAGAGCACCATTTCGATTTTGACCCATTTTCGGGTTCTGAAAGTAGGGCTTTTTTTTTGTTAGAAATCTCATAAATTGACTTTCAGCTATGCTCTGTTACAAAAAATCTATACAAATTCTGAATATAAACTATATAGTTCTGAAATCTAGAATACCTAAACTATCAACCCTATTAGTCCATATTAGAGCACCATTTCGATTTTGACCCATTTTCGGGTTCTGAAAGTAGGGCTTTTTTTTGTTAGAAATCTCATAAATTCACTTTCAGCTATGCTCTGTTACAAAAAATCTATACAAATTCTGAATATAAACTATATAGTTCTGAAATCTAGAATACCTAAACTATCAACCTTATTAGTCCATATTAGAGCACCATTTCGATTTTGACCCATTTTCGGGTTCTGAAAGTAGGGCTTTTTTTTTGTTAGAAATCTCATAAATTCACTTTCAGCTATGCTCTGTTACAAAAAATCTATACAAATTCTGAATATAAACTATATAGTTCTGAAATCTAGAATACCTAAACTATCAACCCTATTAGTCCATATTAGAGCACCATTTCGATTTTGACCCATTTTCGGGTTCTGAAAGTAGGGCTTTTTTTGTTAGAAATCTCATAAATTCACTTTCAGCTATGCTCTGTTACAAAAATTCTATACAAATTCTGAATATAAACTATATAGTTCTGAAATCTAGAATACCTAAACTATCAACCTTATTAGTCCATATAAGAGCACCATTTCGATTTTGACCCATTTTCGGGTTCTGAAAGTAGGGCTTTTTTTTGTTAGAAATCTCATAAATTCACTTGCAGCTATGCTCTGTTACAAAAAATCTATACAAATTCTGAATATAAACTATATAGTTCTGAAATCTAGAATACCTAAACTATCAACCCTATTAGTCCATATTAGAGCACCATTTCGATTTTGACCCATTTTCGGGTTCTGAAAGTAGGGCTTTTTTTTGTTAGAAATCTCATAAATTCACTTTCAGCTATGCTCTGTTACAAAAAATCTATACAAATTCTGAATATAAACTATATAGTTCTGAAATCTAGAATGCCTAAACTATCAACCTTATTAGTCCATATTAGAGCACCATTTCGATTTTGACCCATTTTCGGGTTCTGAAAGTAGGGCTTTTTTTTTGTTAGAAATCTCATAAATTCACTTTCAGCTATGCTCTGTTACAAAAAATCTATACAAATTCTGAATATAAACTATATAGTTCTGAAATCTAGAATACCTAAACTATCAACCCTATTAGTCCATATTAGAGCACCATTTCGATTTTGACCCATTTTCGGGTTCTGAAAGTAGGGCTTTTTTTTGTTAGAAATCTCATAAATTGACTTTCAGCTATGCTCTGTTACAAAAAATCTATACAAATTCTGAATATAAACTATATAGTTCTGAAATCTAGAATACCTAAACTATCAACCCTATTAGTCCATATTAGAGCACCATTTCGATTTTGACCCATTTTCGGGTTCTGAAAGTAGGGCTTTTTTTTGTTAGAAATCTCATAAATTCACTTTCAGCTATGCTCTATTACAAAAAATCTATACAAATTCTGAATATAAACTATATAGTTCTGAAATCTAGAATACCTAAACTATCAACCCTATTAGTCCATATTAGAGCACCATTTCGATTTTGACCCATTTTCGGGTTCTGAAAGTAGGGCTTTTTTTTGTTAGAAATCTCATAAATTCACTTTCAGCTATGCTCTGTTACAAAAAATCTATACAAATTCTGAATATAAACTATATAGTTCTGAAATCTAGAATACCTAAACTATCAACCCTATTAGTCCATATTAGAGCACCATTTCGATTTTGACCCATTTTCGGGTTCTGAAAGTAGGGCTTTTTTTTTGTTAGAAATCTCATAAATTCACTTTCAGCTATGCTCTGTTACAAAAAATCTATACAAATTCTGAATATAAACTATATAGTTCTGAAATCTAGAATACCTAAACTATCAACCCTATTAGTCCATATTAGAGCACCATTTCGATTTTGACCCATTTTCGGGTTCTGAAAGTAGGGCTTTTTTTTTGTTAGAAATTTCATAAATTCACTTTCAGCTATGCTCTGTTACAAAAAATCTATACAAATTCTGAATATATATAGTTCTGAAATCTAGAATACCTAAACTATCAACCCTATTAGTCCATATTAGAGCACCATTTCGATTTTGACCCATTTTCGGGTTCTGAAAGTAGGGCTTTTTTTTGTTAGAAATCTCATAAATTCACTTTCAGCTATGCTCTATTACAAAAAATCTATACAAATTCTGAATATAAACTATATAGTTCTGAAATCTAGAATACCTAAACTATCAACCCTATTAGTCCATATTAGAGCACCATTTCGATTTTGACCCATTTTCGGGTTCTGAAAGTAGGGCTTTTTTTTGTTAGAAATCTCATAAATTCACTTTCAGCTATGCTCTGTTACAAAAAATCTATACAAATTCTGAATATAAACTATATAGTTCTGAAATCTAGAATACCTAAACTATCAACCCTATTAGTCCATATTAGAGCACCATTTCGATTTTGACCCATTTTCGGGTTCTGAAAGTAGGGCTTTTTTTTGTTAGAAATCTCATAAATTCACTTTCAGCTATGCTCTGTTACAAAAAATCTATACAAATTCTGAATATAAACTATATAGTTCTGAAATCTAGAATACCTAAACTATCAACCTTATTAGTCCATATTAGAGCACCATTTCGATTTTGACCCATTTTCGGGTTCTGAAAGTAGGGCTTTTTTTTTGTTAGAAATCTCATAAATTCACTTTCAGCTATGCTCTGTTACAAAAAATCTATACAAATTCTGAATATAAACTATATAGTTCTGAAATCTAGAATACCTAAACTATCAACCCTATTAGTCCATATTAGAGCACCATTTCGATTTTGACCCATTTTCGGGTTCTGAAAGTAGGGCTTTTTTTGTTAGAAATCTCATAAATTCACTTTCAGCTATGCTCTGTTACAAAAATTCTATACAAATTCTGAATATAAACTATATAGTTCTGAAATCTAGAATACCTAAACTATCAACCTTATTAGTCCATATAAGAGCACCATTTCGATTTTGACCCATTTTCGGGTTCTGAAAGTAGGGCTTTTTTTTGTTAGAAATCTCATAAATTCACTTGCAGCTATGCTCTGTTACAAAAAATCTATACAAATTCTGAATATAAACTATATAGTTCTGAAATCTAGAATACCTAAACTATCAACCCTATTAGTCCATATTAGAGCACCATTTCGATTTTGACCCATTTTCGGGTTCTGAAAGTAGGGCTTTTTTTTGTTAGAAATCTCATAAATTCACTTTCAGCTATGCTCTGTTACAAAAAATCTATACAAATTCTGAATATAAACTATATAGTTCTGAAATCTAGAATGCCTAAACTATCAACCTTATTAGTCCATATTAGAGCACCATTTCGATTTTGACCCATTTTCGGGTTCTGAAAGTAGGGCTTTTTTTTTGTTAGAAATCTCATAAATTCACTTTCAGCTATGCTCTGTTACAAAAAATCTATACAAATTCTGAATATAAACTATATAGTTCTGAAATCTAGAATACCTAAACTATCAACCCTATTAGTCCATATTAGAGCACCATTTCGATTTTGACCCATTTTCGGGTTCTGAAAGTAGGGCTTTTTTTTGTTAGAAATCTCATAAATTGACTTTCAGCTATGCTCTGTTACAAAAAATCTATACAAATTCTGAATATAAACTATATAGTTCTGAAATCTAGAATACCTAAACTATCAACCCTATTAGTCCATATTAGAGCACCATTTCGATTTTGACCCATTTTCGGGTTCTGAAAGTAGGGCTTTTTTTTGTTAGAAATCTCATAAATTCACTTTCAGCTATGCTCTATTACAAAAAATCTATACAAATTCTGAATATAAACTATATAGTTCTGAAATCTAGAATACCTAAACTATCAACCCTATTAGTCCATATTAGAGCACCATTTCGATTTTGACCCATTTTCGGGTTCTGAAAGTAGGGCTTTTTTTTGTTAGAAATCTCATAAATTCACTTTCAGCTATGCTCTGTTACAAAAAATCTATACAAATTCTGAATATAAACTATATAGTTCTGAAATCTAGAATACCTAAACTATCAACCCTATTAGTCCATATTAGAGCACCATTTCGATTTTGACCCATTTTCGGGTTCTGAAAGTAGGGCTTTTTTTTTGTTAGAAATCTCATAAATTCACTTTCAGCTATGCTCTGTTACAAAAAATCTATACAAATTCTGAATATAAACTATATAGTTCTGAAATCTAGAATACCTAAACTATCAACCCTATTAGTCCATATTAGAGCACCATTTCGATTTTGACCCATTTTCGGGTTCTGAAAGTAGGGCTTTTTTTTTGTTAGAAATCTCATAAATTCACTTTCAGCTATGCTCTGTTACAAAAAATCTATACAAATTCTGAATATATATAGTTCTGAAATCTAGAATACCTAAACTATCAACCCTATTAGTCCATATTAGAGCACCATTTCGATTTTGACCCATTTTCGGGTTCTGAAAGTAGGGCTTTTTTTTGTTAGAAATCTCATAAATTCACTTTCAGCTATGCTCTATTACAAAAAATCTATACAAATTCTGAATATAAACTATATAGTTCTGAAATCTAGAATACCTAAACTATCAACCCTATTAGTCCATATTAGAGCACCATTTCGATTTTGACCCATTTTCGGGTTCTGAAAGTAGGGCTTTTTTTTGTTAGAAATCTCATAAATTCACTTTCAGCTATGCTCTGTTACAAAAAATCTATACAAATTCTGAATATAAACTATATAGTTCTGAAATCTAGAATACCTAAACTATCAACCCTATTAGTCCATATTAGAGCACCATTTCGATTTTGACCCATTTTCGGGTTCTGAAAGTAGGGCTTTTTTTTGTTAGAAATCTCATAAATTCACTTTCAGCTATGCTCTATTACAAAAAATCTATACAAATTCTGAATATAAACTATATAGTTCTGAAATCTAGAATACCTAAACTATCAACCCTATTAGTCCATATTAGAGCACCATTTCGATTTTGACCCATTTTCGGGTTCTGAAAGTAGGGCTTTTTTTTGTTAGAAATCTCATAAATTCACTTTCAGCTATGCTCTGTTACAAAAAATCTATACAAATTCTGAATATAAACTATATAGTTCTGAAATCTAGAATACCTAAACTATCAACCCTATTAGTCCATATTAGAGCACCATTTCGATTTTGACCCATTTTCGGGTTCTGAAAGTAGGGCTTTTTTTTGTTAGAAATCTCATAAATTCACTTTCAGCTATGCTCTGTTACAAAAAATCTATACAAATTCTGAATATAAACTATATAGTTCTGAAATCTAGAATACCTAAACTATCAACCCTATTAGTCCATATTAGAGCACCATTTCGATTTTGACCCATTTTCGGATTCTGAAAGTAGGGCTTTTTTTTGTTAGAAATCTCATAAATTCACTTTCAGCTATGCTCTATTACAAAAAATCTATACAAATTCTGAATATAAACTATATAGTTCTGAAATCTAGAATTCCTAAACTATCAACCCTATTAGTCCATATTAGAGCACCATTTCGATTTTGACCCATTTTCGGGTTCTGAAAGTAGGGCTTTTTTTTGTTAGAAATCTCATAAATTCACTTTAAGCTATGCTCTGTTACAAAAAATCTATACAAATTCTGAATATAAACTATATATTTCTGAAATCTAGAATACCTAAACTATCAACCCTATTAGTCCATATTAGATCACCATTTCGATTTTGACCCATTTTCGGGTTCTGAAAGTAGGGCTTTTTTTTGTTAGAAATCTCATTGTAATTCATTTCCGGGCCAAACTGTTTAAATAAAAAATAAATATTTTATTAATTATTCTGAATTACCATTTTTAAATTTATTTTTGTCTCAAATTATTTATTTTTGCCAAAAAACATCCATTCTGTTGTCTTAACAGTGTTTGAATACGAACTATGTTAACAAAAGTTGCTTGTGTACAGGAAACTTGATAGTCAAGAAAACGAAGCTAACTGACGGAGCTAACTTCACATACATGTTTTAGTGTTATTCGTACTTGAATTTTTGAGTACGACTCGTACTTAAAGTAATCATAAAAAAATTAATTTATCCCGAGTGTTTTTCTTTCTGTGCAGTAACTTAAAATCACCTCTCATTTCTTTATTGTTTTTTTTTTTTTTTTTTTTTTTTTTTTGTTTACAAAATGTATGAAATTCATAGAAAGCATGGTAGCAAGGCGAATCCATTTTTCAATTGGCGTTGTAAGCTGAGCTACTTTTTTTTCTTACTTAAATAGAGGAATGTCAAAAGTTGCTTGTATTTTGAACATATCGACCAACGAAAGTAACAAATAAATTACAATGTTTTTGGTGTTGCACCACCGTTCAGATGAATTCGCCTTGCATTGTTGAGAAAATAACGGGAATATTTATAACCAAAATTTAGCAATTTAGATTTTATATTCATCTGCTTAACTTATGTTAGTGCCGGTTCACACACGTCAAGTTTGTCTCGTCAAGTCTTGAGTTTTTGGGAGAGAGGGGAAAAGAAATGGCCTTCTCTTTTACCTTCTCTCCTAAATGCTCAAGACTTGACGAGTCAAACTTGACGTGTGTGAACCAGCACTTAACTAACAGTCAAATACTTGCTAAGTATTTGAAAAATAATTGTTTGTGCACAGAGACGTGGCCTACTAAATAAAATTTGACTTTTTTTAAAGATGGTAGGTAGATCTTCTTAAAAAGTATTTTTAAAAAGCTTTCTTGCTGATAGAACGGAGTTTTGATGTTTCCCCTTAGGCAGGTAGCAGACTTTGGAGATTCGTCGAAAACTTGTTTGCAATTCTTATACTGGCGAGGAGAACGGAAAATTCAGATTTTTTCTGTTTTGTAACTAGAAGAGCGTTATTATTCCTACTGAGTACAACGGTTTGCATTTTAAATTAATTTGGGATGTCTTAAGTCTTTGCGGTATGTGGGATTTTCCACCTGCATTTTCTCATCTTCTTAAACCGTTAAAATAGCTCGAGATGTAAAATTAACTTTATTTTTGACACATTTTTTCCTTTTAACAAAATACAAATCAAAACAAGTTTGTTATGAAAAGTGGAAAATTTATACAACCAATATTGCCATATCAATTAAATCTTTATATTCTCCACTTGTTCCAGAGTTAAATATTGTTTGTGGTAAAAAGCAAGATCAAGCAAAAGTTACAATTTGTTGAAGTGTATATGACTGTGTCGACAAGTGGATTGGCAACAAAAAATTGAACATGTTGTAAAGAAAAAGTAATAATTTCAACACTTGAAACTAAAAAACTTTTTTATTTACTTTTTTAGGGCTTTGGTGCTGTTAAACACTTGTATTTCCTCGTACTATTTAACAACTTGCCTTCGTTATTTTTTATTAAAAAAAAAAAAAAAAACAAATATACACAGACAAACAAACAGAATGACGACAAGCAGAAGTACTTAGTTGCTATTTCGTTAGTTTTGTAACATTTTGTTTAAAACTTTTTCTTAACGCTCCTATATTTTCAGTCGGCTTTAATTGTTAGCTTTGTATACATATGTATGAATTAATATTTGTGTACCCTCCACCACCAAAAGTGCTAAACGATAGGCAAAGACTGTCCAGGTCAGCCAAGTTGGTGTCAATCTTGAGAAGATCTTTGCAGAATCATTGGGAGCCACAAAAATAATTTCAAAGCAATAAAAAGCTACAAAAATTCATTCAAAGCAAAGAAATTGGGTACCGCACGAGCTGAAGCTCAGAGACGTTGATAGACGATTTCACATTTAAAATATGCTGCTTGAACGCCATTAAAACAGCTGTAATTTGTACATCAAATCAATACTGGCTCAAGAAATGGTTTCTGAAACCCTACCAAGTAGCCGGATCACAGCCAATGTAATACATGTACATGGCGTCATGGTAATGCTCTATATTTGTTGGGAAACAAACGGTCCCATCTATTATGAGCTAGTAAAATCAGACTAGAAGATTTTAGAAGATCTGTAGCGCGATTCACTAACTTTTATAACGATAACGCTGTCGTTAAAAGTCAGCTGTTACTTTTAGCAATTTTTTGTCGATATTTTAGCGACAATAATTTAAGTTGTGTTTATTTAATCGATAAAATGTATTTTATGTTTAAAATAACTTACAATTATATATGTATATGTATGAACAAACACAAAATCCTTAATTTAAAACAAGCAAATTAGGAACAAAAACAAAATTCTAAATGTAAAATTTACAAAAAAAATATAAAACCACCAATTAACCCTTCGTCTTACTCATGAGTCTCGCCAGACCTTTTTCAATGTATTTTGAATGAAAAAACATGTGTAACACGGGGGGTTAAGAATAATTTCATTTGTTTTTATTTTATTCTCTTTTGTGCTTTTCGTTTTTTTTTAACATTTTGTAGACAGAGATGTTACAAAAAAACAGCTGTTAACAATCGTTAAAAATAAGTTACAGAATCACACTATCGTTACTGCAAGATCGCACCACTGGGGGGCTACTCTCTATTGCGATGCGAAAGAAAATGGTAGCAAATCTAGCGATTGGTACTCTTTAATGCGTTTGCGCATTTGTCTTTCGCATCTATTAATTTTTTTCTTTTCCGAAATCATCCCTTTTTATTTTATTAAAACATCCAATTTCAAATATTTTTACATATTGTAGCATTTCATTACTGTCAATCCGCGCCATCTTTAATTTTTGTTGCCAATATTGATCCATTTTCAAAACATTTTGCGAAAGTGATAGAGAGTACCAAGTAGGCATTTAGCTTTCGCATCGAAATTGTTTTCGCATCGCAATAGAGAGTAGACCCCCTGTACTGCAACCAATTGATTTTTTTTAAAGTTATACTTTCAATATATGCTTGCACCTTCAGTTGCCATCCGTAATCGACCCAAAAGTAAATTTACCAACGTCCATTAAAACCCCACTTCCTTAAAAACTCAACTATGATTTACTCTAGTTCTCCTTAGCAGTATTTTATTTAAAATCTTTAATAAATAGGTTAAGTAGATACAAAGTTTTGAATCGAAATGTGGATCCATCCCTAAAAGAACTTGACATTTTCATTTGACACGCCCACATCAATTCAAAAAAATTGATTAAAATTTGTTTTATGTATATGAGACAAAAATTATTTTGCTAAGTTTCGTGGCCAAAGGCTTTAAACGCTTAGATTACTTTAATACACATTTATTCGTAACAGAGAACGGGTTTGTCATGCAAATTGCATAAATAGAGACTATAATGTAACATTGACAGAGACCAATTTACGTAAGTGTGTGATCGTGAAAAGCAAACAAATCAATTATTTCCTCTAGTAAAAGTGTGGGTATAAAAATTACTCTCAAAAATTAACCACGGAATTAAAAATATCCAAAGCAATGAGAGTAGAAATAAAAAATAGGCAAATTCTTTATTTTTTTAATGTGGTTTTGGGAAATTTTTTAGTAATATTGGAATAACAATTCTTTGGATGCGTACGCCCCACAAGTTAACATCACAAACTCTCGAAGATGGCACGAATTACCTCAAATACTATAAATATTACATATTAAAGGGTTTTGAAAGAAACAAGTACAGTCTGAAGAGTACTTCTTTGAATTCTTGTATCCTCACAACCAGTTTAAATGATGTGACAAACAGCAACGCATAGCATCTCTCATTGTTCTTGTACACACATTTGAATTATGTTGTGTGTTTGATTTTCAAATACACCCAGCGGTAACATGAATGAGTAAAAAGGCCTTATTAAGCAGACACAATCCCTCCTTGACGCATTCCATGCTTATTAATGTTTTACACAGGTTGTCATTGGGAGCAAGCCCTTCCACACTCCCTTAAATAACATCATCGTTCCCTTCCCAAAGAAGTGAGTAAGGTAGGTCACTAAAAAATGAACAGAACAGAACGACTTCCTTTCTCCATTCTTAAAGAATGTAGCGAATGTGGTCTTTTCAAAAGAAATTATACCTTCTAGAAGGCATACTTCTGAAGGCAGGATATCATACGAAGCGAATCTTTTAGAAAGAAGGAATTCAAAAAGGGGTTCCACTTGCGGTCCTTCCAATATTTAGCGCTTGGTATGTATTTGTGTATTTAATACACAAAAAACTTTTAGTCAGCTGTTTTGGTTATGAAAGCAAAATCTTGCTTAAATCAAAAAACGTACTCTATTTTGAAGAAGATTTCAGTACAATGTAAACGGCCTATGAAACCGTAAGGAATAATAATATTGGCATAGGAGTTTGCACACATTAGTTTTTTTATGACCGAGAATTATGATGGTTATAAAGACCAGCGGTCCATAATTAATTATAGTTTTTACTTTATGCTCACTCCCGAAAACACATACAGACTTACAGAATCGTTAAATATAACGATGTCATGCTGTTTCACACAATGCGACATTCCGCACAAAAATATTTCATGAATCAAAAGACCGATAACGCAGGGTGGTGTAGAGACGCTTGCGTCGTAAACAATGCAATTTGATGTTCCTTTTTAATAGAGTTTTTCTTTTCCCGGAATTTTTCATTTCCCGAGAAAGCGGGATTTATTTTTAAATTTCCTGGGATGCCTGAAATCAAGTATATAAATAAGTTTTTTAATGTATTCAACTTTTTTTTATTTCTGTGGCAAACGGGAAAAGTGATTAATGGCAGCTTAAGATCTTCATGTTCAAAAATACACATTAGCAAAATTTCAATTATTTTGTTGGATTTTTGAGGAAGTTATAGATAGCAAAGTAACTTTTTGGTAATCTATTATCAATGTGCAATAACGTTTCGAATAATAAATACTTCCGATCTGTGAAATTAGAAGCGTTTAGAAATGAAAACTTAAAAAACTATAACCGCAGAGAACTGTTAAATAAACTTTTCTTTTGTTTGAAAAGAGTGGTTTTATTGAAGAAAGAAGGTTTCACTTATAATCAATAAAATGGCTTCAAAAAAAGTTATAGTCAAAATTCGCTTACAGTCAAGAAAACGTGTGCAACTATATACTATAATTTATGGTATTAAATTTTACAATGAATCTTAGTGTAGGGTTTTAAATATTCGGCACAGTTGAACAAAACATTCCTACTTGTTATGAAATACGTTTAATCCCTTGATAAACATAAATGAATTATTATTTAAATAAATATGACATCAAGTTACTTTGTGACTTTGACAATCCAGGCTGAAATGCTGGCACTTATTCTCGTATTTGTATTAAGTCATTAAGAAATGAGGCCAAAAAAAAAAACATCTGAATTTAAATTTTTTTTTTTAATTCTGGGTCAGTTGTGCTCATGTGTTAATCTTAAGATGAAGCAAATGCAATTTTGAAAAGTACGATTACTTTGTGAACTACAATCTTTTGAAAGGTGTGAAGGAAGTGAAGTTTTATTTGTGTATAATTTAAAAGAAATTATTTCTCATATGCAAATGTTAAGTGTTAAAATTACTCTTTATATATTTTTTGTTTTCAATTGAGCAGATATGACCTACTTAAATTAGGAGGAAGTAGAAATGTTATTACTACAGCCCTTTAGTTATAGTTTTTTATTAATAATTTCTAGAAAAATCAAATCCTGCTTAGATAGTGACTAACGGTCAATTTTTAGGTTTTATATTATATCACATTGATATTTTAAAACGTTTAAAATACAAAATTCTGCTCTTCACTAAGCACTTAAATGTAACTTAATTCACCAAGCTGGTTCATTTAAATTCAACTTAGGCCCCTATTACGGTTCACAACTCAACTCAGTTGAGTTGTAATTAAGACAACTGGTTGTGATCAGTTGTAATTTTTGTTATGTTTCTGTACACCGCAATATAGCAAAGTTGTGAACCATAATACAAAAATTAAGAAATTACAACTCAACAGAGTTGAGTTGTGAACCATAATAGTTTAACCAATTTAATCCACGAATCTGCTCTCTCTTCAACACCATATCTTCAACACCATCTTCAACAAATAAATAAAATGGGTATGTTTCCCAAGACATAAGAGTTCTAATTAGAAATAAGAGAAGACGGCGTCGTATCTGGCATCAATCTAAAAACCTTAGAGATAAAACTATTCTTAATTTATCAACTAGAATTTTAAAAGGAAGGCTCTCGCAGCACAAGAACTATGAAATTGGTAACTATCTTCGTAGTTTAAATGCTAATGTATCCAAAAACTAACATACTCTGTGTATTTGAAGAGAAACGTCCCAATTAAAGAGTGGTGCAGGTCTGACAAAGAAAAGGCTAAAGCTTTTGCAATACATTTAAAGTAAACATTTAAACCTTTTAAACTCAATCAAAACGATGACGAAATTAAGGCTTTTTAAGAAGTTGCTTGTCAAATGGATTTACCAATTAAACATTTTGCGCCTTCGGAAATACTTCAAGAAATTGAGATGTTAAATACAAAAAAGTCGGCGGGATACGACAAGATTGATCCTTTAGTACTTAAGAACTTACCAAAAAAAGAAATTCTTTTTCTCACAATGGAGTTCAATTCTATATTAAGGCTTCAACATTTCCCTATTCAATGGAAATGTGCCGAAATAATAATGATTCATAAACCAAATAAACCTGAAAATAATATGGACTTTTGACATTGAACTTTGGGGTACAACGAGTAATTCCAATATTGAAATTCTCCAAAGATTTTAGTCAAAAACTTGACGAATGATAGTAAAGCACTACACCTAGACCTAGATATTCCTTATGATTAAGACGAAATAAATAATTATAGCAGTTGATACCTACAAAGGCTAAGCGAT
The DNA here is from genome assembly GCA_949318255.1 of Pollenia labialis. Taxonomy (NCBI): domain Eukaryota; kingdom Metazoa; phylum Arthropoda; class Insecta; order Diptera; family Polleniidae; genus Pollenia; species Pollenia labialis. Next base: position 64,070,974 of record OX439140.1, on the reverse strand, counting down.
CATATTAATCCATTGGCCATCTCATTATTAGATGAAAGTGAAGAAACTACAAGATTGAAAAGAGTTCATATTTTAGATCTTCCATTTAGATCATAAATTGTTATTAAAAATACATTTCTTCTTTTTATACCCACACCACGCCTTAAAATAGTGGTCCTAGACCCACCTTAAAGTATACCTATCTACTAACCGATCGAACTAACGATGTACGTCCGCCTGGCTGGCTGTCCATGTAACCTTAAGCGCAAAGTACAGAAATTTTGAAGATAATTTAATAAAATTTGGGTCATAGGTTCTTATTGACACAAGGACCAAGCCTATTGAAAATGGGCCGAACCGTAGCACGACGAGGAAAGATAGGGGGACATTTCTTCCTCTCAGAAACTATCAAACCGATTTTAATGAAATTTAAAACAAAGATAGAACCCTATCTATATGGCCACAAAATGTATGCATTTTTAAAAAAATAGGACCACGAGGGTAGATAGGGGCAATTTCTGCCTCTCAAACCGATTTTAATGAAATTTAAAACAAAGATAGATCCATATCTATATGGACACATTAGCTATACAGTTTTTCAAAAATAGGACCACAAAGGGAGGTAGGGGGCAATTTCTGCCTCTCACAAACTTTCAAACCCATTTTCATGAAGCTTATTAACATAGATAAATCCATATTTATATGGACACATAAGCATGATATGTTTTTAAATACTGTGGTTAGGGTATCATATGGTCGGGCTTGACCGACTATACTTTCTTACTTGTTTTTTCCTACCTTTTTACTTTTCTTAACCATATAAATAAAGATAACTTTACACGCAGAGAAAAAATAAGGTTGCGGCAACAACATTATGTTTAAGGTAACAATATATTGTTGTCGTACACAAATAATTCTTATTTAATATCAACAATATTATAGTTACTGTAAATAAATTTGAGTATTGTTGACCGAAAAATAATTATTTTTCTAAAAACTAAATTATGACAACTTTCAAAACATATTTTATTACTCACAACCATATCATGATATTTAATAGCCATAACATGATGACTTATAGCACAATATAGAATAATAAAATTCTCACACTTTGACTTAACTTAATTCCAATGACTTTAACTTAGTGACAAACTGTCATTAAATTGATGCTAATGTCTCCTTTTTCCGATGTTATTGCGTCATCGGACTTAGGACATGTTTGTCATTTCTGTGATGCCGAAGACACTTGTCATAGTAATGATGTCAAAACACATTAACGCTGATGCCTTTTCTATCAGTGTAGGACAAAATGAAATAATTGGCGAATATCATATACAATAATATTGCAAGTGCATATGCCGCTTTAGTCTGAATTGAGAAATGTCAAATAAAATGCAGAAAAAAAACTTGACGTTTAGGTGAAGTTCCATTCAACATCGGCCCTTAACCTGTGCATTTACTTCTTTTAGTCGTACAGATTTGGCAAGTTTCTTTCCCATTTAGAGTTTTATTTTTGTTTCAGCAATCAGCAATGCCTTTGTGTTTTAATTACTTAAACCAATCCCCTTAAAAAATTTTCGCGGTAGAATAAAAAGCCAAGTATGTACTTTTAAAATATTTTCAATGTACTTTATTTTCAAAATAAAAAAATTATCGTGATCAAAACCACTTAAATGTATTCTCTAGTCTAATTTTTGCAGTGCATCTTAAATGTTTCTTAAGTATCCGTCTGACTTAAACCCCCGTATTTGAAATGTTTTAAAGTACTTTTCGTTATTGTTACAAATCGTGTCGTATCGTATCGTATCGTATCGTACAAACGTTAATCCATACAAATATGCGAGTTTGCTAAAATATATTTTGTTGGTTTATAAGTTTTTCTAACCTTCGGCATATTGTGTTTAACACAATTTGTTGCTGCTGCTGATGTTTAAGCCGATTGTTGGTGTGTTTTCGCCCGTCACAGATTTCCGCATATTCTTTGAAAGCAATTTATAAAAATGATGATGTTGATGATATTGACGATGATAAATGCAACTGGCAGTTAAAAAAAAAATGAAAAGAAATCTAATGTGTGGCAGAAGGTTAACGCGCTAGATAGAAATTAAAATAAAACTTACGTTAGCGGAGATTAATATTTATTTCCAACTTTTTTTCAAACTAGAAATAAAATTTTTAATTTGTTTTTGTTTGTTTGTTTTGAAAACTAAAAGAGCAGGAAAATAATTTCCTTAAATCGTAAAAACGTTTATTGGAAATTTAAGAATAAATTACAAGTCCTTTTCAAGGTTGTTAAATAAAAAAATGGCAACATTGTTAATTGTGAAAATAGGTTAAGTTTCAAAGCTCTTTGCTTGAGAGAAATGTGTTATTTCTTTTTGCAGACATATGAGTACATAATTTTGAAATTTAACAGTTGTTTTCTTAACAACAAAAATATAAGTTTTGTTTCAACCGACTCTCTATACCTACGCAGCCTATACAAAATCAAATTTTCCCCCGTAAGTCAATCGCCAACGATTGCCATTTAGTAAGGATTTTTTATCCAGTACATACAGTCTTTGGATCAAAATGAGAAAGATATTACCAACTGGAACATATAAAAACTTGCTCTAGCAAAAAAAAAAATTGTTGTTTATCTTCCCGTGAGTTTGTAGGGATCATCTTAAAGATATGTCAACGTGGTGTCACATAGGAAATATGGTGCAGTACTTGAGAGACTGTAGCCCCAGGTGAGCAGGCACCGGACTGACTATTGTTCGAGGCCTCCGGAAGTATACTTCTTGCGGCAAATTCTTTCTGTCTTTCAGAAAGATTGTCTTTACAGGAAATTTTGCTTTTTCGTTGAAAATGTACTTACGGGAAATAATGTGGATGCGGCTTGAACTCCAAGTCGCGGAAAGTCAGAACCTGAAATCCAACGCAAGGGCTGCTTTTATGTAACTTGAGGGAGGGTTCGGCCGGAGGAAGGATTATCCCTAGGTGTTGTTGCTTCTAAACAGATGTTGCTGGCACTTTTCTAAAAGTTACGGGGGTTAGATAGCACCAGTTCCTAAACAAGGGACTATTGGTTGCCGGATTGCTACTTGCAAATTGATACTTGTGTGTGTGTTGGAAGTTGCTGTCACATGCACATGCGGTTGGCAAATGTATTGTTTGTCACCCAGTGGATTAAATCCACAAAGAGATAAGTCCATCATGGCGGGTGCTCATGTAACTGTTTTTCACATCTGTAGTATAACTTTTATAAAGCTTCTGAATTCTGCGACAGAAGAGCTTTAAATTAAATTGCTATTTAAATTTATTTTTTTTCGCACTAAAAAATTGTTATCAGCAACAAGCAACATTCCGTGTGAAAAATAAAAACTTTGTAAACCTCAAACTAAATTTCAAAACCTCAAACATTTTTAACGAGAACTAACGGCGGTTTCTATTAAGTCAGTTTACAACAAAAATATTAATAGAGCAACAATTTTAAAAATTGTGTAAATATAACTTCTGAGTTAATATTTATACAGTCAAACCCCGATAATTCGTACGTATCTTCACTACCTCTTAAAAATCGTAATTGTTTGCTAACTACCACTTATAATTCGCAATAAAAACAACAGATACATGGAAAGAATAATATTTTGTTTACCGCTATTTGTTGCGTAGGTTTTTGCTTTTGCTTGTGTGTGTTTGTTTTCTTAAGATCTTAAGATTTTTTTTTATCGTTTTAGTAAATAAATTGAAAACCCCCGTTAATTCGTATTTATTTTATTTCAACCCCCTATGATTCGTAAGAAATGGTCGGTCCCTTGCGATTACGAATTATCAGGAGTCCACTGTAATAAATTTGTGCATTCAAAAAACCAAACAATTATTAATTTAATACCATATAACATTGGAACTTTTTGAATGCAATTGTTAAACATTTTCAAAAATTGTGTAAGTTTAATTATAGGAGTTAACACATCTACTACATACTATAAATAAATTTACTTAGATACTTGTGTAAAGAAACAAACACACAAAAACATCGTATGAAATATTTTAATTTCCGCATTTTTTCTAACAAAAAATAACACACAGAAACAGAAATAAATATCTCAAATATTAATTTTCATTTAAATTTAGATGGAATTTTTACAAAACTGAACAGAAAGCAAGAAATGCACAAGTAAAGGGGTTTTCATTAAGAGCGGCTCATTCTGTTTTGGGAATGATTTTTGTTTTAAATGAAGGAATAAGTAATGGCATTATTTATGGAATACGATACCGTTCAAACGCTCGCTGCGAAATGAATAGGCTGGACCAAGTTTTCATTAATCGGCCGAACCCATTCGTCGAAATAGCTAGAAATTTGCTTTCGAATTTGCGTCATTCTATTGGTATCACATATCGTTTAAGCGTATAGCATTGAGCTGGTGCCAAAAATACGCTACTATCATGGCCCTACAGCGATGACGGTTGCGTACGCGTCTTATTTTTTTTTTATCCAAAAAGAAAAATGTTCTGATAACGCCACACAGAGCGATGGCTTTATCAATTTTTGTGCAAAAAATAAAAGTCCCCTCGGATCGGATCATTGATAGTTGTTATCGATGATTATATTGACTAAGGCCCCTTTTACGGATCACAACTCAACTCAGTTGAGTTGTATATAAAACAACTGGTTGTGCTGAGTTGTATTTTTTTCATGTTTTTGTTCGCCTCAATATATCAAAAATTAAAAAATAACAAAAATTACAACTCAACTGAGTGAAAAAATTGGAATTTCATTACATCCGCTACGTCGAAAAATTCAGTTTCTGTTGTGTGCGCAGAGTACTTTCGGGTGTTTGTAAGAATCATTTAAAGGATATTTCACCTTTTGGTGTTACGTCTTCTGGGAAAATCAGGTGGAGTCAATACCTTGAATTCGACAAAAACCCAAAGAGAGCTAACACGGGCTCCTTTCAAACGTGATATTGGAACGTTGACACTTTTAACATTTAGCAGTAAATGCATCCGTTTTTAACCTCTTGTTCCGTCTTTGGATAAATTTTATATGTGTACTAGGGTGTTCAATTAATCGGGTTTTATTTTTGTTCGATTAAACGATTAATCGATATTTGGCATTTTTAACTTATTCGATTAAACGAATAAAATTTTAAAATTTATCGATTAATCGAATAATTCTAAATCCAGAAATTTTATAAATGACTAGATTTTTTCGATAATTTTAGAAAAAATTAGTGCTTGAGTAAATAAACATTATTTTTTTTAATAAAACTTGTCAATGTGGCTCCAAATTTTGTTGCTTCATTTTCGGGCACTTAAATTTAAAAAGAGTTTATATATATAACATTGAATTTGTTGAATATAATTTCCTCTAGAGAATCGATCGAAGTCAGACCACTCTTGAGGTTTTATCGGCGGCGACAGCTGACGCAAAAAATACTCTGCGGCGGCTCAAAGCCGGCTGATCTTTAAATCGTGTATCTCTCCATGAATAGATCGATGTTTAAAACTGCGAAAGAATTGCGAAGCCCACTTCACTCCCATTTTGAGAAATGTCAAAAACAAAATGCGTTGTACCTACTGAAAACCCTGATACATAGTTAGTTGTATCACCTTAAGTGAAATTTTTAAGTGTTTAGGCTGTGTGTGTATTTTAAAAAATTTTAAATGTTTATTTAACAAATTTTTTGAAGATCTAAGAATATTCTGTGGAAAATCACTTCATAAATTAAATTTTGTTGAATAACATCTATTTTATTTTAAATGGTTGCATACAAATTTCAAGCAAACACTTAAAACGTTTGCTGAAAAAAAATATATTTTTTTCGACGAATTTCTAATTAACAAACATACAAATATTTGACCAAGCTTGAACGGTTGTATTTATCTATAACCCTGTTAAAACAGAGTTCCATTTATTCCATTGCAGTGTTGCAAATGCAGGACTATAACAGCGAAAATTTATGCTTCAGAGGGAATTAAAAAAAAATTAATTAGAGTTAAACTTAGAGTTAATATATAAAAACTTGCAGTGAGGGTCTCTATTAAATAGCACTTTTAAATGTAAACTTAACCTCCAATAATTTAATTTTATTGCAGCATCGTCATAGCGATAACCGCATTCTCCTCGCCTGCATTATTCTAAATTTTAATTAAATAAAATAGAGTTTGAGATATATTCGGGCATAAATCTTAAAGCACTGGCATCATTGCCTGCGGGTCAATAACATAGTCAGCCCATTTATGAATACAAATTCCCCGGGAGTTGTTTCCCTTTTCCCATCTTTACAATTGAATTTGCATAGCAAAAATGTGAGAAGGGAGAAAACTCCAGGGGCTGGATACAAATTTAAAATTTTAACTATGTACATGGTTTCGATAACAGTATAACAAAGTGTATTTACTTTTTTACTCACCACTAGTTAACAAGCATGTTTTGCACACCACTAGAAAATAATGAAATTTTTGTTCGGAAATAAAAAACAAAATAAAAATAGTGCGTTGAAACAACATAATTTCATATTGATGGAGATATTTAAATAATAATTGGTGCAAAGAATTTTTACATTAATCTTAACCTCATAACATTTTGTTCTGGCTGTTCCATGATTGCCCAGGGTCCCAAAGGTTGTGGTGAAGGGACACATACTGGCGGGCTTGGTCGACTTTACGTTCTAACTTGTTTTCTTTATATTAATTTAGTCTATTTAAGCATTTGTTTAATAATATTTCCTGCAAACTAAACATACTTTGGATGCACAGATTTCTATTAAAAGTTTTCAAGAAAATCACGCAGCTAAAAATAATAATAAAAAAACGAAATTTTGTTTAAATTTCTTGCTACCAACGCTTACAGAGTTGATGTCGCCATAATTCTGCCCACTTAAAGTTTTCGTTTGCAACACAAACTACAAAAATATTAAAATAAAAAATGCAAAATGTAAAACTAGCTTCATCATGTGTTAACATGGCTGATTCATGTTTTTATTTTATAAAATTTATATTTATCTACTTTTTATTTTATTAAGCAAAAAGCCAGACTATAATTTTATTGCAATTTAATTAAAAATGCTCTTATAAATAGATGTAGTATTTTTGCTGTGTTACGTTTCTGCTCAGCAACAGAAAAAAAAAGTTGCAAGCAAGCCTTTTAATTCTATTTGATGCAACCATCAATGTCTGTTGTAATTTTTGCAATTATTTAATTAGTAAAATTAACAAAGTTTGTTGTGCATAGTTTATTTTAAATATTTGTTTAAAATGTGTCTGACATCCATTTTTAGAACAGACATACAGACAGACGGACACACCATCATGAGTCACTTAAAAAACATGTTTATGTGATTTTGTAATATAATTTTTTTTTATTTTGTCTTCTACTTATATTTTTATTCCGGTGTGTAGGTCGAACTTTGTAATTTACGTTTGTTTTGCTGAAATGAGTTTTTAGGCAAAATTAAAAATTAATCATTTACAATGCATTATTTCAGTTACAAGGGTTTTAACTTTTGTTACTTTGAATATAGAAACGAGTTTTGTATTAATTAAGTTGTGAGAGATGCTCATGATACGAAGTCAGATCAATAAAAAATAAAAAATTTATTTAACTCAAAATTCTTCCTACTCTTTTACATTTTTACATCTTGAAAATTTCTTAAGATCAATGAAAAAATGTGAATTATATAAAAAAAAATTTAAATTAACATAATTTTAATTAAAGTAAATTATGTCCCGTGCAACTCAAACAACTGCCGCCATGCTACGGAGCTAGTTTCCTTTCAATAAATTGCGCCGACTGTTGCTTGATTCTATAGACTTATAAGTGCATTTAAATAGACTCAAAATGCATCTAGAATTGCAGAACTTAAGCGTATTAAACACTTCTTCCAACTTATTACAATATTGTGTTTGTGCTTAGCAAAAACTTCACTTTACCCTTTCGAGCCCAAAGCTGCTTATAAGCAACTCGTTTTATTTAAAACCATCGTAATAAAATCATCAAAGCACATATAGAGTTGGTTAAAGAATGAATAAAAAATAGAAAAGTTTGTTTTAATATTTCATAATGTGAAATACTTCCTCAACGGCCCAAAGTTGCTTATAAGCAACTTTCAATTTCTAGTCACCCGAAAATTAAAAAAGTCTGACATTTTCAAAAATCCTTATGGCCCCTATTACGGTTTACAACTCAACTCGGTTGAGTTGTAATGACTAATTTAGATCTAATAACTAAGGAAATTATAAAAAATAATTTGTCTGGCAATGCGTTCAAGAGCGGGCGCGAAAGGGTTAAGCTACCCACATACGAGTGATTTGTGCGTAGTATTTGTTCGCGTACCATTTCTCCAAACACGACGAGCAAATCACAATAACCTTAAACGTCAAAAAGAAAATATGAATTGTAAAGCACTTTTGATAAGTTGTTTTGTAGGCAACAAAAAAATAAGCAAATGAACGAACTGTCTTTTTAGAAAAAATGGTCCTTCACATGCAATTTTATTACAAAAAATATGGAAACTACATCTCCGCCATAGATACAATTTTATGCTTCGTTGTGCACTAAAAAATAAGGAATTGTAAAATGTTTGCGCACAATCACACCAACGCATCGAACAAATCACAAGTAATTGAAAATTTTCAATTGATTTGTGATTTGTGCGCGCTCAGCTTCAGTAACAAGTAACAAGACATCGAGCACGAACAAAAAACACGCCCAAATCACTCGTGTGTGTGCAGCTTATCAAATTATAAAAACTTTCGAATCTACCCAAAAAAGCCAAATTAATTGAGAAAAAACTTGAAAAATATTAAATTTTTTAATCATAGCGAAGCTTTGGGATCATATATTGAAATCCTGAATCGCTGCCTAAAGCTCTGCATGGTGGGCCTCCGAACGGGAGCAAGGATATTTTCCTCTATGGAATAGCAAATACCGGTTTCGCTAACTACAGCTTCTTAATTCGGTATTTCATATCGGGATTTGTAAATTTAGGATTTCAAAGTTCGGGATTGTGAGATTCCGAATACTGAAATTCGGGATTTAAAACATCATCATTTTGACATTCCGCACTTTTGAGATCCAATTTTTTTTATGAATGGTAAACGTTTGCAATTAATATAACGAAGTAACGCAAATGCACGTATATATTGCACAAAATCTTTAAGTCAGCTGTTATGAAAACAAAATCTAGCTTATGTAAAAAAAATTTTAATGTAAAGGCACTGGATTTCGATAACAGAACATTGGTTCTTTTGAAACAACAACCGCAAAACTTAATTTTTACTTACTCTGACAAAACACTGGTTGCAAAATATAGATTTAGTTTGATAACACATACCCACACAGTGTTAGATAAAACAGACTGAACGATCTTCGTTGCACATAAATGCGTGCTTTCTTATGATGTAACCTACACCAATTAAGACAGGACAAAAACATTGTCGCATTGCAGCCTGAATGCCGGTTTTAATAAGACGTTTATTTTTGGTCATCCAACAAGTACCTTTGAGTTGAAAAATAAAAACCTTTGTCTTTTGTTGGTGTGGGTTCAGCCTAACCCTGCAAATAATATTGGACCACTTGATTCATTTTGATTAAATGGACCACTCCATGGACTAATCCGATGTAATGCAAGCATGGACCATGTCATTGTAAAAAGTGTTTGAAGTGAGACGACGTGCCTCTGCTTTTTAACGGCATGTTTTCGTTTTTAAACGAAGTTAAAACTAATCCTCTTGTGTATACAAAGGATTAGTTTTAAGACTACTCCTTTGTAATCTAGAGCTGGGTTATATGGTCCTGCCCTAGGACATCGTAATCTTAAATATACCATGTATTTTCCATACGTTTGGGTTACTTTTGGACTAGTCCTAGTCCCTTGTGGGCTACACTTTACACGCGTGTTTACACTAGTCCTATTATTTGCAGGAAAGTCCCCGATACCAAAATTAATTAAGTCCCAAAAAAGATATTAGTGCCCATTTACATTATACGATTTTTGTCGTTGCGATTCTTACCTTATGGGCTAGAGGAAATTTAAAAGGTGCACACAAGCGAGTGTAGTAGTCGATTTGTGTTGTTCATTCATTCGTAGTTTCAAACATAAAGTTACCTGATTAGTTGTAACGACAAAAATCGCACAATGTAAATGGGCACTAATGGGCTGTTTCCAAATTACAGGCAAGTGAATGTGTAGTCAAATTTATATGAAAAGCACTCAATTTTTTGAGTGATACATTTAGTTTTCTAAAAAAATTTTTTATGACTTATTTTGTGGGGACTTACATACAAAACTACCACATTGTTATATTCCAAGCCTTACAATTGTTGAAAAACGATCATTAGAAATGCATGATTGAAAAAAAAAATCTGTAAAAAAAAATTCAAACTTGTTTTTATAATTTAACCAGGTTAATATGGACTTTTAAAAATCTTGTTTAATTTTTGTTTAACCTTTTATAAAATAATCTTACGTTTTCAAATTAAATTGCGGGTTTTGTTCTTAATTTTGTTGATATAATTAATAATTTTTTTCTTTTACTGAACACTTACAAAAATGCGTGCCAAATCCATTAATTGATTGCTGAGTTGCTGAAGTCTGTTGATGTTGCAATCTCAGCTAAACAACAACGACAAAATTTTTTTCTTTTCAAATTATTTGCAATTCCGTAGAATAAATTTCTATATGCAAAGAAATTAAGAGATTCAAGCTAAAAGAATATTTAAATTTAAACACCGTTGCGAAGTGGTTCTGTTTCTATGGCGTTGGATGTTGGTGGTAACTTTTGTGCAATCTAAAGTTTTCAATTAGAAATCGTTATGTAAAAACTTGTTTAAAATTTATTTACGCAAAAATTGGATTGTAAATCGGTCACAATGTGAAATGTTATTTATGATTTCCTCATAAATTTGCTACAATTCAATGTTTTTGTTTCTAAATCTTAATAGATTTTGTGTAAAAATAAATGAAACACGTGACATTATTAGGGTCGTTCCTGAGTTAAGTATAATAAATGAGGTCGTTTATTTTGTAATTCTTGACTGAATTTTAAGTATATGAGTAACAAGTGGGGGAAGAATTATAAGGAAGTTATTATATACTTGGTCGGTTTGGTTGATTTCTAAAATAAAACAAATCTCATTTATGTACATTCGCATTATCTTACAGAAACGTTAAATTCGGTAAGCCACTTGTATGAGGGCCAGGGGAAATAATGAACCGATTGGACTTGAGCTGATCTTGGTCCTCCTAGCTGATATGGTTTGGGCGCTATTGTGCTAAAGCAATTTCTTCGAAAAGAAAATGTATGTAGTTGTTTGTCTATAACTCGGTCATTTTTGAACCGATTTTTATTAATTTTTAGTACCAGAAAGCTACTTAGTTCATTTCAAATGAAAGTGAATAAATAAAGTTCTAAATTTTAAGGAGACTTAAGTAAATGTTTATGGGTTTATGAATTCCCTCACGGGAATTGTACAATCAAGTTCCTACAGACTTACGGAAATCGTACAATCAATTTCGCTTCTCATAAGGACCCCAAATATATACAGGGGTGTGCTGGAAATCGCAGTTGTTTTTGATAAACTTTAAGCCTAATTCGTATAATTTTTTGTTAAAAATCCGGTTTAATAGGGAAATATTTATTTAATATTTGTCATAAAATTCTTGTATTACAGAAATCTTTTTAAAAAAACGACGTTTAAAATTCTTGCGTTTTACGATTGCGATTTCCAGCACACCCCTGGTACATATTCCTAATAGGGTTGATCAATATAGTATGTAGATAAATATTGAAGAAATTACATAACTTATTTAAACCCTTTCCAACTGTGCCCAAAAAAAAAAGATTATTGACTTTTTATATTTAAATAACGGGTCCGCCATCTAACGTTTTTTTTTTTGGTCCGCCATCTAACGTTTTTTTTTTTCAACTAGTCTAGTTTCAAAATCATGGTAATGTTGCAGAATGTGTGCTAAAATTGCGTACGGATTTTGGAAGAAGAGAAGCACCGTCAGCTCCATATGTTCGTTATCTTGTAAAAAAAAGTGAAAGCAACTGGCATCCTCATCGATAAACCAAAGCGTAAAAAGCCAAAAACAGTGCGTACACCCGAGAATATTGCTGCTGTGGAGAAAGTCAATTCACCGTCGTTCTCAACAATTGAACATTTCGGAGACATCATTGAGACGAATTTTGCATAAAGACCTTGCCGATGCAGCCATTTGAATGAAATAATTTTCCATTATTACCCGGAAGGATTGTACTTTCAAATAAAAAAATAAATTTGAGAAAATATTCAGTAGTTTTTTTTAAAGGATTTTAAAAAAAAAAGTTATTTGGCGGACCCTTTAAAATATACTTAGTTTGTGGTATTGAACCCTTCGCCACAGGTGGAAAGGTTATATATTAGTTTGCCATACCATTAGTAATGTTTATTATATTGATCATTAACCCCTTAAAGTATATACTTATATATTCTGGGTCCATATGAGTACAAAGTTGATTGAATGGTGTCCCTCTGTGCGACTGTGAGTCTGAACTTCCGTCTGTTGAAACGGGGTTTCCAAATACCCCAGAAATTGGGGGGACTAGTTTGTTGAATATTTCTGTCACATATGCTCTGTCAAATTCGGCCTTTTAAATTAAGCCCGATCGGTGCATATGCCTAAATGCCTAAAGCTACGGTCGCACTTATTAAACATTTGACCAAATAGTTATTGATATTTAACATCTTTTTAATATCACAAAATAAACTAATTATACTACTAGACATAGCATAACTACGTTTTTTTTTGTATTTTAATGTTTAGAATTTTTTTTACAAAATACATTTTTTATTTTCCTTTTATATAGAGAGAAATGTACTCAACATATTTTTTCCCCTTTAATTTTGTTTGATAATGAGTGTTAGTGGGTAAGTAGTCAAAGACGCTGCGTCTTCAATGATATTTACAGTGGTTAAAATCTATGTAAATTTTTGAAATCTGGACACAATCCCTACACATTGATGTCAAACAGGCTGAAGCGAAACATTTTCTTCTGCTTTTACGCCAATATGTCATACCTAAACAAGAGTGCCAATGTAGTGTTATTTTTCTTTTTTTAATTATTTACTAACGATAGCGGCCAACTTCACTATTAAACGCGCTGTTAAAATCGGATTTTCCGATTACAAGGCGTGGACGCCGCGCTTTAGGGGATACAAATTATATGGGCATGACAATTTTTGACAACTAAAAAACGCGTACCGTTCTTCATCTCTAGAGATTGACAAATGTATTGGAATAAAATTGCAATGAGTTTTTTTTTCTCTTAATTCTCATAAAATCATCAATATAACTACTAACCGATTTGCATATTGCAAGTATTTAATGGAATTCTCTTAATACACCGATTTCGTTAGATTTCTCGCTTCTTTTTTGCCTAAATTTATTAAATTTTTGCCGTTCTTTTTTGATTTGTTTTTCTTGTGTAATTTTTGTCTTTTTGGGTCACGTTTATAGCTTTTGTCGTTGCAGATTTTAGTTTTTGTGGGTTAAATTTAAGAGTGAGAGAGATTGTCATTGCCTTAACATTCTCTTCTTAAAGCCGTAAATGAAAACAATATCGATTTTGCTATTTTTCGAACAAATAAGCATCAATCACTATATTGTGCTTTTACCAAAAAAGACTTTAAAGCTATAAAATTTTTGAAACTCAATAAATCATTGGAAGATCTTGATACCATCAACCACTGAACATTTATTATTTAAAAATTATATACAGTTTAATCTCGAAATATCTACTTAAAGAGCGAATAAGCGCGATTTGTTGGAACTTGAATTTGTTTAACTTAAAAACGCTACCGGAAGGCTGAAAATGTCTAAAGACAATCAACGAAATACATAATAACTCCGAAAGCATGAATAACTTCGATGTACTCGGCTTTGTATGAGAATAATTGAACGAGAATAATTAAAAGCTGATTTCGTTCTGTCTTACCTGTAGGCGGAAATGGTTCTTTGCGTTGTTTGTTCTATATGGTCAGTTTGTTCTATATGGTTTGTTCTATATGGTCAGTACTAAAAAAAACTATTTTGAACAAAAAATGTTTAAACATATTAACGCTAGTTTGCGGCCCTTTGTACCTACTAGGAACCACAGGACATAATATATATATATATATAATATAACGCTAGTTTAACCATATTATGTTTAAATCACTTGCCTTTAAAGAAACCGCAAACATATTATGGTCGACATTTCGTCAGCTAATTATTGGTATGGCGCATATTCCAAAAAGTCGTAGTGGAGAAAAACGACAATGAAGGTTTACATGAAGTTTTCTGAAAATAAACGCGAAAGGATTTTTTTGTAGTTTCCCCACTGCTTCTGGCTTTAAAGAATGTAAATGTAAATTTTTGTGAACGTTCATGAACGAGCTTAGAAGTTAATAATGTAGTATTTTATTGGAAGTGAAAATTATTGTTTTGTACGGCATACGCTACGTTTCTAAATTTTTTCTAAAAAGTAGCTTTTTGTGCTGCATACGTATACTAATTGCTGTGTATTGAGTTGTTGCCATTAAATTTATCATTTGCTTTTACTACTTTTTTTTCTTACGGCAATGACGCAAACCAAGAGTGAAATTTATTTTTTACGTTTTTGGCGTTTAAAACAAAACTTAAAAAACTTTAAAATTGTCGATATGGGGCAATTTGAATGGTTAATATCGCATAAACCATAAAAAATTTCGTGAACAGATTAAAAACATTGTCGGTTGGTCAAACCAATAATAAGCTGACGATATCTCGAATAGCAGTAAATTTGGCCTCACAATTCGTTCACAGTTTAAACTTTAAAACGATAGCTTATACGATTTTATTAAAGAGAAATACGCGCTTCAAGAATGCTAGGTTAGGTTCCATTGGCAGTCGTTACCAAGCACAGCTCACGTGGGTTCATTAATTAGTTCCCGTTGTGTTACCATGTCGCACCGCCTCCCAAGGGTCCTATGTTACCTGGCTGCTAATGTTCTCACTCAGCCACCCAGTCGATTCAATAAAACAGAGAGACAAGTTTTGTCTCTAAGGGTTTTTCGACTAAACAGTCTTAGTCTTAGATCTCCTCCTCGTCACCGTAACTTCTACATAGATCATTGTGAGGGAGCCATAGCCTTTGGGCGTACCCTCTTAATGGGCCAGTGGCCAGTTATAACCGAAATAAGATTTCTAAGGTGATGCCTGGACAGCTTAAATGCCCGTATAGTTCTTTTTTCATCTATGGTGGGCCACATTTTCCGGGTTTCCCCACAGGTGGTTTCACTAAGCCATCTCTGACCGGCAGTAATATGAAACTTGTGTGCAAGAAGTTGCTTGCTCCTTGGGAGTGAAGGGTAATCACTGAATGTCCCGTTATCTCCTCCAGAGATAGCTATCGGTAATAATGTGAATTTCCCTGCCAGATATTTCATCGTACCGAATGTGTCTCGCGGCTGTGTAGATGGCGATTATTTCGGCCTGAATGACACTGCCGTGATCCGGCAGCCTAATAGGAATACTCCAGTTTAACTGCTCGGAGAATTTGTCAGAGCGGAAGCCGTACAGTGTTTTAGACCCATCAGTGAATATCTGAATCACATTCGCGGGAATTTGTTGGTCATCATAGTGAACCATGTTATGCAAAATGCTTATGGTGAAGCCATGACCAAAGATTGGCTCAGGTGTGACATATTCAACATCCATGTGCCAATTTAACAGTGCTCGTTACGATTTTCTTCTTTGAGTTACATTAAATCCCTTGTCGATTCTAAAAACCAGGGGCAAATTAATATTCCTTTTGCCAAAGTTTGCGCCAATTGCGCATTAAGCCAATAGTTTTATCTGCGCGATAATTGAAACTCAAATTATCGATCAAAATAATTATTTTTTTGTTCTGCACATAAAATCTTGCCCTGAAAATTACAATACCATTTTAAGTCATTAAACATATCAGTTCTTTTTATTTAAATATGCAAATCAAATAAATAAACATTCAACAATACCCAATTGAATTAATTCCTTTAAAGAACTTGTGTTAATATTTAACAACTTTTCCTCGATGTTTAGACAATCTACTTTACATCGTCCAGAGTAAGTCAAAGTAAAGAGGAAAATGAAATGAGAAAAAGGTCCAGTTGGATGAATAGACGAGTGATTGAATAAATTCATAGATGACTGGAATATGGAAGACTTGTTGGTTGATGATTTTGGTCTAGTTGTTACTGCTACATATTTGTCTGACTTGCAAAGTATGTTTGTCTATCTGTCTGTCTGTTTTCTGTTTAACAAAGTCTTCTTATACATAGTCAACTATGTATACAGGGTGGGCCAACTTGGACTGACTGATTTGAAATCTATTGGCATATTGTAGCCGTTGTGTTGCATCCCTCGGCAGTAATTCTTGGGCCAATTGAATTTTATATGGAAACATCATCAGATCAACTTTTAGAATACGTCGTAGCGATGTTCTGGAGATGTTCAATTAAAAAAAAAATACAAAAATTATAAGCATTTCAAATCAGTCAGTCCAAGTTGGCCCACCCTGTATATCTGTGGCATTTTGACAAAACATCTTAAGTCGAGATAAGATAGCAAAAAAGTTTTAAAAAAAAATTTCGGTTAAAAAATTTTAAAAACGAAATGAATTGAAAATTCGTTTGATTAACAACATTTTTTTCAACTTTTTAAATTCGTCTTAAGACGTTTTGTCAAAATGCCACAGATATGTACCCGCACTATAATAGTGGAGAGGGTATTATGCGTTTGTGCTGATGTTTGTAACACCTTAAAATATTGGACCTATCCCCACCATTTTGAATCGATTAACCTATGTCCGTCCATTCGTCCGTATGGGTTGCTGTCCATGTTAACCTTTTGCGCAAAGTACAGGTCGCAATTTTGGAGATAATTAGATGGAATTTTGTACATAGGCTCTTATTTTAACAAGAAACATTTGAAAATGGTACTCATCGGTCCATTAGTGCCCATTCACATTATACGATTTTTGTCGTAGCGATTCTTACCTTATGGCCGAGACGGGAGAGGGGAATTAAAAGGGGTACGTACACAAGCGAGTGTACTCTTCGATTAATTTTGTTCGCTCATTCGTTCTCTCACTGTTCTCTCATTTGACGAAAAGTGTATTGAAGTTCGGTTGCAAAAGAAAAAGTCGTAACGACAAAAATCGTACAATGTAAACATCAGACCGACTTCAAAGAGGAAACGACAATAATCGCAACGACAAAAATCCTATAATGTGAATTGGGACTTGTTTCACATAGCCCCCCCATACAAGCTTCTTTCCGGGATAGAGTCTTTGAAGCCATAAGCTATCGTTTAAGCTATCTTTAAGGTTAACTTTGGTCCTAATTAATTTATTGCAATATAAATTACCGTACAAAATTTTTTGGAATGTTTGACCACAGCTACTTTGTCGTGCCAAAATATTGTGCAGAATTTAACTAAGGTACACATTTAAATAAGAGTCGGCAGAAAGAACTTTTACATGAATCTTGAACTCTTAACATAATTTTAGTCAGGCGGACACAAGATTGATTATGAATCCAAAAAAAAAAACAGAAAACTCGCGAAAATTTGTCTTTAAATTATGTGGAGTAGGGTATCATATAGCCGGACTTGACGGACTGTACTTTTTTGTTTTTTATTTATTTATTGCCTTAGCAACCGATTGTGTTGCAAGCACCAGCAATACAAACATTTAGCAAGACAACTTTTGTCAATACTTGTATCGTTTAGATGATACATTTACACTCGTACATGTGCATTTCTTTGTACAATTTTTGCTATTTGCAAATAAAAAAAAAGAAAAGAAAACACTTCAACGTATTCTTCTTCAATTTCCTCAACTGTTTTTCTTTTTTTTTCTCTATTTTTTTTATTTTTCGCTTATAGTTTTTTTTTTGTTGTTGTTTGTAGTATTTTTTAGCCTCTAAGGCTTTTTTGAGTTAAAATTATTGATCAGATGCATTCACACAGCACCAAGTCGTATTAGTTTCTTCCACAAGCGGAACTTTAGTCTCTGATGTTTGTTAAATTAGACCAATATAATTGTTTATTACTTAAATTTAAACAGTCATCAATTTAATTATATGTTTTCGTAAAATATAGAACGCACGCATTGAAGGTTGCAAAGAAATTGATCTTAATTCTTGTCTTTATTATAACTGCTATTTTCAGATTAACTAAGCCCTGCTTAACTGAGATCTCAAAAACCCAGCCTTGGAGTATAAATAAATGTGTTAGATCAAAAAGGGATTTCAATGTATGATTAATATTCAAATTAGAGTGCCCCGTTAGGCTAGCTGGTAGTTAGCTAGACTATCAGAGCCGGGTTTGCAAGTTCGATTCCCGCCAGAGACTCTGGTTTCTTTCCTGCAGACAAGCGTAGATCTTCGCGGGATTAGCTTGGGTTAATAAAAACAAATTTAAATACGCAGAAGTAACTCGATTCTTGCACATACTTGATACTTGCACACCTCGTTTCTTACAACATAGAAATATTTTTCATTTCGTACTCAGTACTTGCGACGAAAATTTTGAACTGGATACTAGCAACATTACTCATGTATTACTCTTGCGTTCTGCTTTGTTTACCTTTTCTTAGACTGAATACATTTTAATAAAACCTCGTCGCAAAACAATGCTTCATTAGATATTATGATCCTCCAGAGACCAAGAAGCAGTGAACTGAACAAGCGACTTTGTACAAAACAAACAAAAATTTTAAATTTTTTTAATTCCACATAAAAAATGTATACGTAATGTATGTTATACGAATGCGTTGAACTTAAGTGTTTTGAATTGAAATTTTAAACTTAAACTTTTATTTTGTATGGGACATTAATACTCGGTACTTGCGACAACCCCGCAACTTGCACCGAGCCTGGTTTTCATTACGTGCAAGAATCGACTTTTCACGTACTACAGTTTTGTTCTATATAAACTTATCAGTTATCAGGTCTTTTTTCTTGTTGTTTATAAATGCTTTAATTGTTCCTATTGAAATGAATGTATGTACAACATTTACAAAATGTAAACAAAATATTGACTTGTTTGCTTTTTTAGCGTATGGAATTTTTTTAAGGTGGGATTTGTTTTCATTTCTACTTTCATCACTGACTTGGACACACATTTAAATTATTGAAAAATTGTTAAGTTCTATACTTTTGTTGCACTGCCGCAAAGAAATACTATGTGAACGTGTATTAGCAAAACACAAATTATATACCTTAGGGGAAGGCAAATAAGAAGAGGGTATAAAAAATACTTTAAAAATTAACAAGGGTATGAAAAATATACGCAGCAATAACAGTGGGAAAAAATATCATTATTTTGTAATGTGAGTTTGGAATATGTGTGTAGGAAATATTTTGTATGTTAATTTCTCGGTTAATATTGCACCAAAAATTCTTTGTATGCGTACGTCACAATACGACATACAAGTAACTTTGATATTTAATTCGTAATTGATTTAAAGAATCTCAGTCAGTCTTATTATTAATTAATATAATTTTACTAAAAGTGTGTATTTTAAAAACATTTTTTAAACATTTGACATTTGGGAAAATGTTTGAATAAATCTATTTTTTAATGAAGCTTTGTTCACACCTATTAAATATTTAACGTCCTACACGTAACCAATAGTTTTATTAAAAAATGGTTTGCTTTTGCAAAACGTTTGGCTAGAGCAAACATTATTTAACGGTCTCTTAAAAACATTATACATAAATACAATTATCATCTTAGACATAAAGTTAAGCAACTAAATAGAAATTGCTAAAAATAAAGCTTAAGTTTAATTAATTTGCTTGTCACTTTTTTGGATTTTTTCGTGAAATATTTGTTAGGTCTTAAGAATTTCGTGCATTTCATTAAAATTATTTTAAATCATTAAAATTATTTCAATGCAGTCAATGAATGCTCTTTGGAAGGATCCCTGTGGTCATCCCACCAAGAAGCAAACAGTCAAATGTAGACTGAGAAATGTTTGCTAAAAAAAATCTTTGTAGAATTATTTTTATTTGAAACTTATGCCCAATTTTCAGGATAGTATTTAAATCTATATTAAGTTAATTTTATCTGGAGAACGGAAAGAGCTAAAGCTTCCAAACTATGTACAAACATATCGGTTATAAATAAACAACATTCAACAAAATGTGGGTGAGATTGCACAAGTGGGCGTGCCACAAAAATTTTTTTTATATCCAAAGAACGATAAAAGAAAAATTTTTCAAATTATAATTTCAAATAAACAACGTATAATAAACAAAGGATTAGAGAAGTACAAATACATTCAGCCCAATTATGGACAAATATTCCCCGGGAGTTTTTTCCTTCTCCCATTTTTCCTATGTTAATTCAATTGTAAAAATGGGAAAAGGGAAAAAACTCCCGGGGAATTTTTATTCATAATTGGGATGAATTTAGGTTTCCGTGTATCTGGGGAACGGCAGGAGCAAAAGTTTCCAAATATGGTACAAGCTCTTGGTTATGAATACATAACATCTGGCAAAATATTGGCGGGATTGGAGTGGCGTGGGAAAAGATTGATTTCTTTTAATCTTGAGTACGGTTCTTTCATAACCTGTTCTTATCGCACCATTGTGAAGGGTATATAAGATTCGGCAAAGCCGAATATAGCACTCTCACTTGTTTTTATTTAATTTTTGACAAGTTTGAAAATAACTTGCGTTAATTTTTCATTATTCTTTTTTCTATTTTTTTTTCTTCTATTAAAACATCAGATTCACTAAACTCATTTCTTATTAAAAACGCTGCTGAAAAAACACACTCTCCCATGTAGGAAATGGTATTTAATTTCACTACAAACTACGAAAATTTTTGCAAAATTTTCATCAACTGAAACCGAAATCCAAAACCAACGGCAGTCGTGTGTGTTCACATTAAATTGAAATAAAATTTTTTAAAAGTTTCATCAATTTGAAATATAAACAAACTAACGAACAAGACGGAAGACGAAAAATCAAAAAAAAAAAAATATATATTTACAAAGAAAGTTTTGTTTAAATTCACACGCAAAATAAACATCTAAATAATTTTAAAATAAAATAAAACTCATTTTAATTCAACTCAAATTAAAACGAAGCGATATAAAATGAATTACGATTCAGAACGCGGTGAAACTGACACGAATAAAAACAAATTAATAATGACGATAATAAAAAAATATAACAAAAATAAGAGATAATTCTTTATTACGAGTACAATCATCTTAGTAACAGATAAAAATGAAGAATGAAAATAAAAAAAGAAATGGAAAATAAATTAAACATTTGTGGTTTGATAAATTAATTTATTTGTTAATTGTGGCAAATTTTAAATTAAATAATGTCGGAAACAATTTAGTTTTAAAAATTAATTCAATTTTTGTTTAACTATTAAAAGTAAATAAATCATAATGCTTCCTCTTGACGTTTTTTCCTGGCCACAAAATTAAAATAATTTTTTACTCTTTGAGAATGGTTTCACGTCTGTTTAACGTCATCACGCAAAAGGAAAATGCTTTGACAAGAAAACTTGACAAAGTTTTGGTTTTTTTTTTTTAAATGTCCTTTAGATGTAATGGCACCAAGAAATGACCTGATATAACCTCCAACCTACAAATGATGTTTAAGCGAAATAAATTAAAAAACAAAAGAGGAAAGAGAGAGAGAGAGAGAGAGAGTGTGTGTCTCAAAGGGTACATGATGACACTTAAGTGTGTGAGGAGCTTATGACAATTGCTCAGAGCTACTAAAGAATTTGTTCATATAATTTTAAAATTTATTAAAAACAAAATTTGCTAACAACGGATATAAATCAAAATTATAAAAAAAAACAAAAAATTAATATGTAATAAGATTTCTCTATAACGTTCTCAATTTTTTTTTTTTAATAATGTACACTGAAATTTATTGTTGAGGCAAAGCTAGTTCCTATGCGCACTTCACTGGTGGCCTTTCCCGACTCGAATTGTAGTAATTGAGCAAAAAAAGTCAAGTCTATATATTTTTAAGCGGGCAGTGTTTAACTAAAATTTGTAACGTGGAATGAACAAAAGTAACGAACTTGGCGATTCGCTATGATGAAAAACGAAACAATTTTGGAGAAAATTTGATAAAATTTGGTACATAATTTAATCTAATTTTCACAAGGACCAAGCCTTTTGAAAATGAGGAGAATTGGTCCGTAATTTCCCATAGCTCCCATAGAAGCTTTTTCCGGAGTCGAGTCTTTGTGCCCATAAACCATCTTATTATGTTGGTATTAAGATTTGATTTGTCCAAGCTTATTGCAATCTATATCATCCTACCAAATTTTATTGGAATCTGTCCATATTTGACTACACACAATAAAAAGACTGTAATGCCAAGATAATTTGATTATGATTCAAATAGAATTTACATTCGGATTGTGACCAACAACATTTTGAATTTGTAGCAAAAGTCTGTTTCTGTTGTCCCAAAGTGTAAATTCATTGTTGAGGCAAAAATAAAAGTGTTGCCTAAAATGTCATACTTGTTGCCCGAACGGTGCAGTATGCTGCTGTCGCAACTGCAATAGCTGTTTGCTAAACAGATCAATATAATTTATCGCAAATGCAGAAAATGTTGCCAAAACAGTTCAATATACTTTTGTCGCAAATGAAAAACTGTAATTTTTCTAATTAAATAAATAAATAAATAAATAAAAAAAATTGTAAAGGTATACAATATAAATGAAAACATTATTTTTATTTTGGGAAAATTTATTTTAAATTCTTCCAATTTTCAGATTATTATTCTTTTGGGATATAAATGGTTTGATTGCCTTGTTGATGCGTGGAGGTGTTAGAACTGCTTGAAGTAAATGAAAGAAATAAAGATGTCGCGAATCTGTAAAAATATTTTTCATGCAATAAATAAGAGAAATGAATATATTGAATCAACTTACCGAGATTTTCTGTCGATTTATATTTTAAAAAATACCTCAAACTTTAATTTTTATTTCAATTATTTTAAACCCAAAAAGTTCACTTTTTACTAGTTTTACACCAACAAAGTAATCAATACTGATCGCAATGATAATGAAGTACCAATCATGTCATTGCCAAATGTAAATTTTTTTACGACAACAGTAATGTTAATTAATTCCAAAAATAAATATTTTATGGCAACAAAAATTGTTATTTCCTGCAAATGGAAATCATTTACGTAAACAGCAAATTTTAATGTGCCATTATTTCAGAGGAAAACCTTTAACGGCAAAAGTTATTTTATTCGCAACAATTAATTTTGCTGTTAAAAAACTTCAAAAACTTTCATGTTCTTGCGACAAAAGGTTTTCAATTTCGGCAACAAGTTTTTGTTTACCCCAACATCATTATCGTCAAATGCTAAAATTAGTTGCCCTCAAAATATTTGCTTCCATACAAATACTACTCCCGAAAATAGCTTTTAATGCAATAACTTATTTTAAGAAAAGCCTGCATCTAAAAACAGCATCTAGGGATAATCCTCCCACTAGCCCAACTCTCCCACAAGTAATTAAAAATAAGCGCAATAGTGGGAGTTTAAGGAATATACCTTCCCGCGACGGGTTTAAACCACAACCACATCGTGATTTTCGAAAGTATCCTGTCAGAGGACAGGCGAAACTTCCCTATCTTTCAGGGAGATTGTCTTTGCGGTGCGTGTGCTAATCGGGGACTTCGGGCTTCCTTAGTACCAGAAAAAGTCTGTGGTCAGACGCGATCTCAAAAAGAGATTGTACGTTTTTGATTTTGGCCGAATCCCAGATATTCGCTGTAACTGATTTGCCAGGAAAGAGAAAGTGAAATATGAAAATGTGAGATTGAAACGTGAATTTTTTTCTTTTTCGCTTACATTTATCAAATTTAAAATTTTTTAAATTCTTATCTGATATCAAAATTAGTTAACAATTTTGGCATTTAAGTAATTTTCAATACAATAACATTATTACTTTTATATTATATGTGACCTTCCCCGAGAAAAGGGAAAATGAAGTTTTGAGAAAAGCGCTTTCATCTTATTCTACACCCTTTTAGGAACCAGAATCCACTCTTAAGTCCAAACCCGTTTTTTGACACACTAGGTCCCTTTTCTCGGAGAAGGTCACATTTATTTATGGCAAATTTTGATTTTGATTAAATGATTTGAAACATCTGATTTTCTGTCTTTTTTCTAATATTTTTAAAATAAATGCAAATTTTTTTCACGACAATGCTCGTGACAAAAATCCAGAGCCCAGCTCTTTAAAGGTAAAAGAGGAATTTTTATTGTTGTTGTTGTTTTTGCTTTTACCTTTGTTTGCCGAGCCTGCTGCTAAAGATGCTTAGGCTGTTAGTTGAATTACAAGTATATACATACGAGTGCTCTCGCACATACCATTGTCAAGAAAAACGATAAATGATAGGAAAGGAAATCAGCACAGGGTTGTTTTGAAATTGTACAAATTTGCTTTTAAAATTGTACCAAAATCTTTTATAACCGAACACCGAAGGGAATATTGAAAAGAGTATTCCTTATGGAACGCTAGGGCGACCAAGCTTTAGTGTTTGCCAAAAGGAGTTGTCCGCTTAAGAAAGTTGTCCGTTAAGGGCGATGACACTATTTAAATTTTTTGATATTAGGCGATTATCCACAAATCCTTTATACATTTTTTTACATTAATTTTGTTAAATAAAGGTTTTCTGCAATAAGCAAAAATGTTGGGCCATTCCGGGAATGGGAAAAGTCCGGGAAATTAGCCACCATTTTCACGAATTTATTAAGCCGTCGATTAAATAAATTAAATATTTTTTACTTCTCGCATAGTACATAACTTTGTTCCTGTTTTACTAGTTGCTGTTGTACCATTTGTGCTTTTAAAGATAAAATAGTACCAAATAAAGTACAATTGTACTAAATTCGTTTACCCTAATTGAGATGAAGGATATTGTAGAAAGGCCCCCTTCAATACCGCTTAATATTTATGTTCTTACAATTCCACTTACATATACTTGCTTACTTTTTTCCATACACATACAATAAAATTCATTTCTATGAGTGTGTGTTACTGAATTCTTGATATGCTTATTTGATTTTGTTTTATAAGCTTTTGAGCTCAAAAGAATGCATTTACTAACATACCCATACATACGTGAACCATTACAATGTTAACTACATTTGTGTAAATTAGTGTTTGTATGTTTGTTATGTGTGGTATTATTTTCAACTTTTCACCATGTTTACACTGAAAAGTAGTCGAGAAAACAAACTTAAACGCTGTTTTTGCATCGCAGTTTATTTGCAAACATTAAGTTTATTAACCCTTTAATAGACTTGATAAGGCATTTTGTTTGCTGTCAGACATTTATAAACGAATAAATTAATTTTTTGTGTTTGAGGGGGGCTGTTGTGATAATCCTTTTTATTGTAAGCCCAGCAAACACAAATTAAAAAATTCTGTCAAATAATGATTGAATTGCCAAAGATTAAAGTTGATGGCTTCAGCAACCGCGAAAACTATTTAAAAATTATTATTTCTCATTCTGTTATGTGTACTATGCATGATTATGTATAAATTCAGATACACCTACAGCTAACTTCAAGTTGAAATGTGCGAGAATTAAAAAACAAAACAGAATTGCAGAGTACATATAACTGAGTACCCGTCCCCATCGTTCTCACCTCTCTCACCAATTTACTCAAGAATTGCTGCAACAAAAATTGCAAGTCTGAACAAAGACTTATTTGAAAGTTTCCTTCGGTATATTTTAAAAATTTTTGTGCATATTTAAACTTGCCCTGCTTAAATTATTAGTAGGACAATTGTTCTAAATTTTGTTTGTCATTTTAAAATTCAAATCTCACTTTACATTTTAATATACATATTAGAAAAATTTAACATAATTTTCTTTTTCTGTTTCTTTTTAGGTAATGGAAAGCAGATTTTGAAGAATATTTATTTGTATCAGGGTAATGTATGAAAAATTAACGTAATTTCAATTAAACTCAGATAATGTATAAAAACTTCGAAGTATAATGTTAAGTTGGAATATTTTTAATTTTAAGATCCTGCACAGAAGAAATTCTCGCAATTTTTTTTTTTAATTAAACTATTAATCAAAAATAAAATCAGTTTTAATTAAAAATTTAATCGAGTGAATTAAAAGTTTAATTATATCAACAACATTAATGCAGAAATTTTGTTTATATAAAAAAAATATTTTATTAATAATATTAATTTGTTAACTGGTGCAAATTGAGTTAATTTTTAATTATGTCACAAATTTGTTAAATAAAATCAATTTCCTGCCTGCTCTTTACATCTCTCCAATTATTCAAAAAAATTCAAATGGAGGCTGAGTCGTGTTTGGATACATAAAAGGCATCAACAGCAGCAGTTTCTGGTTTTAAAATTCGAGTCGTTTTTTTTTTGTAATTTTGTATTTTCTATTGAATCAGGGAATGTGATAAATACACATTAACAGGCAGATGTATTAGGATTAACGGGTATTTCAGCCTTGTTAGTGCTCTTAACAGTGGGTGGACTTAATCCGTCTACTAACACCTACATGTATGAGTGCGACATTACACCACACACACACACACACATGTTTTGACAGAATCATATACTCGCTAGTGCTTTGATACTATTGTTATTTATCGGTAGTTCAGATTTCACTATCGACTGAATGTTGGTACTTGAGTAGGAAAACACGCATTTTTTTGTAAAACACAAGCATGTCCACTAGGATGGGTCACTGATGTATGAATCGTTTTTTAATAGCAATATTTTTTTTGTACTACGTTATTAAAACCAATAAAAATTGCTAAAAAAAAATTAAAAATTAAGTATTTTTTGCACAAACTCCACTTTTTAAATTTCATTATTTTATATACTATCAATGATTACACTGCAAAACAAATGTCTGTTTGATTGCAAAATTTTACTAATTTTAGGTCGCTGATTGTAAATCTAATTTGCCCTTTAGTTTCAGAGAGCTGGTTGAATATTTGAAGAAAAAATGGAAAATTTTGAAAAAAAATTTGTTTGGTTCTTCAAAAATTCAAAAAAAATAAAAATCACGGTTTTAATCGTAAAACATTTATCTTCACATTATTTCGAATGAAATGAGGTTTGTTTCATTGTAATCGGTTTACAAATCTTGATTTTATTATTAATTAACTGAGAAAACTGAATATCGATTTCCATACAAAAAGAAAAATCCTTCATGAACCACACATATTTAAAATGTAATTTTTGTATGGAAATCGATATTCAGTGTTCTCAGTAAATTGTAAATAAAATCAAAAGTTGTGCTCCGATTACAATAAAACCAACCTCATTTCATTCGAAATTATTTTAAGATACATTTTTTAAGACCAAAACTGTGGCTTTAGTCACTATTTTATTTTTTATGAATTTTTGAAGAACAAAAAATTGGTTTTTTTTCAAAATGTTCTTTTTTTTTCTTCAAATATTCAACCATCTCTCTGAAACTAAAGGGCAAATTTGAAAACAATGTAAGTACGGCTTGAATATAATAATGTTGCCAAGTTTTTAAGTTATTCCAATATATATAGTGAAAGTGCCTTAATTTTGGACATAACGGTATTTCTCGAAAAGTAGAGCTGATAGAAAAGAATGAAGATTAGATTTGAAATCAGCGACCTCAAATAAGTAAACATTTGTAATCAAATTCCAGAGTGCACCAAAAAGTTTAAATTTGTTCCCTTGTGTTATTTATTAAAACTGAAAACATTTTAATTACACTTTAATGGAAATAAAACTTTGGTTCTTATACAACATAAAATAATAAAGTCACGATGTTATATTAGTTATTTTTTGGTCACAAATCCTTGTTTACAGTCAAATCTAAACATCTCCCGTCTTGATGAAAGTGTTGTCTATCAAACCTTATCTTGATTTTTTTATCGAATAGAGTCAGGGATGCTTCCGACACAATTTTCAAGATCTTACAAGTCGTTAAAATACAGTAAAATGCTTTTCTGCAATACAATGCTATTGCTGTTATATTCAAAATTTAACAAAATTGAAGGTCAAAGCGCGAGCTCTTACACTAAAACAAATTAATAATAATCTTTTACAGGGGTCCAATGCAGACACAAATACAACATATTTACGCTATTAGAACTCAATACGAGAAAACAAATTTTGACCTACCCTAATGTCCACCTTATTTGGTTTCAAGCAGTTTCTCCTGTTCAGATTTCACTATCGATGTTGCTATAAGTCTTATACATTTAACAGTTTTATTTGGTTTAATATCTTTAGTTTTTCTAAAATCTTTATGGATGAAGTTTCCTGATGATCTGGCCTAAGCAACCAGTGAAATGCGCATAGGAATAGCTTATCCCATCAACAATAAATTTCAAGTGTTTTTATCAATAATAAAAACTGGGAATTTAGCACGAATAACAAAATCTTTTGAAATTTAAATTTTGTATTCCCAAAAATTGAAATTACTTTTTGATAGTATAAAATAATTTCAATAACTGAATAAAACAACGAAATAAAGCCCGATTAAGAACTTGATTATATTTAAAACATACATATCAAGCATGTACGTTCAAATAAAATACTTAAAAATTTATTTGAAAAGAAACCATAACTTTTTACATATTAAAAAAAAAAAAGAACTAAATAAACTTAACGGTTAATCAAAATATTATTCATACATATTAGAATTCTTAACGTAACAAAAATTGGAAGTTAGCAAAAAAAATAATGTTGAAGAAAATCTTACAATATGCATTGTACATACTAAATTTGTTTATGTTCCAAATAAAAAGGTAAAAAGATTTGATGCGAAAAACAGTAATAATGATTTCATTATGCAAAAATTAAGAATATTTACGAATTTGATCAATCTATACTATATAGAACATCTTTTTCTCTGCACGGCTATTGCAGCCCTTGTAGGGTTAAACGTTGTAGGTAAACAAGTTGTAAACAAAATAAAATTTTATATCAGACACCTTCTCTTCTGTTTTTATAAAGAGAGAGAGAGAGAGAGAATGGCGGCTTTTTGAAATCTTTATGGCCATAAAATAGGGATGGGCAAAATTAAAAAATATATATTGATATATACCGATATTTATTATTTAAAAAATATCGATATATCGAACGTATTTTGCTAAACCTATTACCAAATTAAAAAATTTAATATACATTTGTACATACATATTTATGAATATTTGTAGGCCCCTATTACGGTTCACAACTCAACTCGGTTGAGTTGTAATTAAGACAATTGGTTGTGATCAGTTAGTAATTAAGACAATTGGTTGTGATCAGTTATAATTTTTGTTCACCCTAATGTAGCAAAGTTGCAAACCATAATAAAAAAATTAAGAAATTACAACTCAACTGAGTTGAGTTGTGAACCGTAATAGGGGCCGAAATTACATTGTTACTTTTATGGCGTTTTCTTTTCTTAGTAATATTCTGCCTTTTACATTTCTTTATGTGCTTTTCTGAAAAATGTGTTCTGTTTTAAAAGTGCAACGTGTTCTTTTCTGAAGATGCTTCCCCTAAAAAAAAATGCTACATGCTCAACACTCATTTTAATTAAAGGGTCATGAGTGTAGCACTAGATTAACAGCTGGTTTTCTTTTTATATCAGCAAAAATAAATTATTTTTTTAAGTTCGTCTCTCGTATTTTTTTACTTAGAAATCAGCGGTATAAAAGGCTCCAAATTCTTAACGATATTTGTACTTTATTGTTTTATGTCGAAACTTGTGTTCTTTTGTAAACGTAAAATATACAACACTTCTTAAAAATCAGGTCAACATTTAAAAATATTGCCAGATCCCTTGCAACACTTATGGTACACTTTTTTTAAAAAACAAAACGCGATTATTGTTTCATTTTATTTCAAAAAATTAATAAAAACAATAAATTCAATAAAAACAAAAAATTAAATTATAACAAAAACAAAAGAGAAGAATACAAAAAACCATAGGAAATCAAAAAAAAAGTAAATTACGAAAAATTTAAATGGAAGTAAATAAGTCATGGAAGTGCCAAACTAACTTTAAAATTTGAATTGCACCCCAAAAGTACGAACTTTAACTAGAAATGTTTTTGATTGTTTTAGTCAAACCAGTAATCATCAGATATGAATATCAGGAGTACTCTCTGTTTTATTTGCTCTCCTGTCAATCTACTTCTTGTATCCGGCACTGCTTCTTATAAATGCCAATTAGTTTAGTTCTTCATATTCGTTTAAAACAACAAATGATGCATGCAATGATTCTTAAAAAAACATATTGTCTGAAAAACGGCTAAAATGTTGAGTTTTTAATGAAGACTAACTTCAAAAAATATCGAATTCGATAGTCGTATTTCAATATCGATATATGGATACATCGGTATTTTAAATATCGACGATATATATCGATTATTTGTTTTTAAATATCGATATTTTTTGACCATTCCTACCATAAAACAACGACGAGAAAAATGTCACTAATGCTTAAAAGTGAGAAAGTATGTATAGTATTCTTAAGGCGGATTCACCCATTTGTTCCGAAGCCCACAAAAAGTTTTTTTTAAATTAGAATTTAATACATACACATGTGTACATACATGTAAGAATGTACATATGTATATATATAAAAATTATGGAGACAATTTTTTTGAAAAAAATGGGTGAATCCGCCTATTTGGTGATTCAAATATTTGTATATTCTTTTAAGCTTTTGTTTTTTTAGTTTTTATAAAGAAAAAACATGTATTTTATATTTTATTGTTTCTTTTATATTCAGCAGTTTATTTTAGTGTGGGTTTGTGTGTGTGATTGTGAAAATAAAAACTTCAATTGAGGTCATCATCGCATGCATGCAATGCAATGGCAATGTAAGGCAATTGCACTTTTGTATGCGCTTATGTATGTGTGTGTGCGTACGTGCTTTAGCTGTTTTAGTTGTTGTTATTGTCTTACTTAGTTTTGCTGTCACTGCACTCTACCATGATAATGGCGATGAAAATAATGTTGTTGATAATAATGACGAAGAGCATACAACCAACCAGCAGCACACATGCGTTTACCCATATTTTTGTTTTTGTTTGATTGTGAAAATGATGGTGTTTAGTTTTAGTAAACAGCTGGCAACGTATGACAATTGCAACAGCTGTAACAACTTCAAACGAAAGCACTAGCTAATTGTCAAAAGAATCATGAAAACAGAAACAACAACACCGACTTTAGCAACACCATTAAAACAAAGAATAAAAAGAAATTTGCAAAAGAACATTATTAAATATTTTTCATGGAGGACAATTTTCTTCTGCCACTGTAACAAAAAAAAAACCCAGAAAAAATAGTTGAAAAACAAATGGACATCATTCATGGCGCCCGCGAGTCATTTGCCTGCTTTCCCCTTCGTTTTTTTGTTGTTATTAAAAATTTAAAGAACTAAGGAAAATTTACTTACTCATAAATGAAAACTATGTACAATAATACAGGGAATCAGTGTTGCCAGAAG
The DNA here is from genome assembly GCA_949318255.1 of Pollenia labialis. Classification (NCBI taxonomy): domain Eukaryota; kingdom Metazoa; phylum Arthropoda; class Insecta; order Diptera; family Polleniidae; genus Pollenia; species Pollenia labialis. The sequence goes on along the minus strand of OX439140.1, from coordinate 64,039,471 downwards.
TAGGAAACATTTCTGCATGCAAGGTTTTTTTCTCTCAAAAACGGTATCGTGGAAAAATAACACAGATTCTTTTATGTGTAGGTACATACATTGTTTTAATTAGCATTTTTGACAACGTTGATATTTTTAAAATAATTTTCTGGCAACACTGCTGAGATTTGCACTAGTGTAAGCTGGTAAATTAAAAAATGCACTTTAATTTCGAATTTACAACCAAATCCATTTTTTTAATAATGTGTAAAACATCCATGTAAGAAATATTTGTAAAGCCATTTTTAAAGACCTCAAGCTGTTTAAACGATTGTAAAGGTCTGGTCAAATGTTTGCTGAAAAGATAACAGCTGTACAACAACTTCACGTGGTAACACACACTCATTATCTGGTTACTTTAACCTATTTATTATGTATAAATAACTCTTTTTTTTTAAAGAAAAAAATTAAATATTTTTTAATTATTTTTTTAATGTTATTTCGCTCTGTATGCATTAACGTTAAACTACCGCACTTCAAATATTCATGGAAAACGTGAATCTTTACTGCCCGTCTTTACCAGAGATAAATATTGCGACTATATTGCAGTAAATGTCAAATTATGTTATCTCTAATGTAGACAGCAGTTTTTTGTACATATTTATTGCCGGCAATTTATATTGCAATAATTGTAAGTCCATTTTCGTTGACAATTATTGCTAACATAAAACGTTAAATTTGGTTGTCAATTGAAAAAAGAAGCAAACAAGAAAAAATAGAAGCAAATTGTGTGGGAAAGAAATTAAGTTTGCAAAATTGTAGCAAATTATAATTGTAGTAAAAGAATTTAATAAATACTAAAATTAAATTGCAAAAATTATTTTTATTAATATAATTTTTTTCTTATTCGATCTTTATTTTTTAAATTTATATTAATATAAATTAATATTTAATATATTTAAGCTTGAGCTCTTTTTTATATAAAAATTATAAATTTTATTTTAACAAAAAAAATAAATTTAATAAATTAAAAAAACCTCTTTGATGATTTCATCTTAGACTTAGGCCCGTTTTCACAACCTACCGACAGCTAAAGGTAGGATTTTATCGGCCGTATAAAAAGTGTTCCATTATCAAAACTTTACTTTAACCTACCAGGTAGGATGACCCTTAATTTACTTTATCGCTAACTTTAGGTTAAAGTGAAGTTTTAAAAATGGAACAGTTTTTATAAGGCCGGCTAAAGTCTACTTTAAGGTTGTGGAAGCGGGCCTCAATGGGTAAAAAATGATCAGACTTTGAAAATTGTAGGTAGTTTTTGTGTAATCGGAAACTTCTTATAACAAATAGTGTTTTTGTTCTTAATTTTGGTAGTATTTAATTGAGTATCCACTCGATTAATCGTTGTTCGATTTATCAAGGAAGTTTTTCGCCATTATTTTATCAAACAATTAAAATAGCCAATTTCGAATAACGAATAACTCGAACAATTTATGGCAATCAATCGATTAAAATTAATTTCTTAGAAAATTCTACTTTTTTAATGTAAAAACACTTTGCCTAGATTTCTAACCTTAAAACTATATTACATTAATTTTCATTACTCATACTTTTAAATATATTTCAGTCCATTGTTAGATTTGAGCGTGTGAGACAAATTATCAGCGTTGCCACCAACGAAATGGTAAATAACACATGGCTCATGCCAAAATTACACATGAAAATACGAATTACACATGCTATTTTAAACGCATGTCACAGAAACATATTTCGATCAAAAGTTGAATTGATATTTTAAGCAGCATTTATACCAAAAAACTTATTATTGCCACCTCTTAATTTTGTACAAACCACTAAAAATTTATGAAGCTTAAACCGATAATACTTATGTATAGAATTTTTGTTTCCAAACAAATAAACATAAATATCGTCACCTATTTTTTTCAGGAGAAGCAAACAACTTTACAAAATCAACAACAACAAGAATCATTGGCGTTTGAATTTCTTTAATAAAGTCGCCATTTTTGGTCTTAAATTGTTTGTGAACATAAACTTTAATACAACGAACAAAACTCAATCAAAAACTCTTCTTTCGAATTTATTTTTGTTGTTAAACCTTTTTGCATTTTAGGTGACGATATTTAACTTACATTTCATTTGGTATGATAAAGGATCTGATGCATCCTCCAAATATCGTCGACGGATTTTTTTCAACGGAATATTTATTCAGTTTTTACTTATACAACACAAAAATATTTTTCAAATGTCTCTTTATTTGCTTTTTGTTTACAATCGTTGCTATATTTAATGCAAAAAAATAATATTTGCATTTCACATTTAACAGATTAAAACAAAAATAACTACTTGCAAATTAGAAAATAATCCGTCTCCAAAGGAAATTTTTATTTCAAAAACCTTTTTCCATTAATAGTCTGCCTTCAAATTACTATGAATCTAAAATTCTTCAAAATGTAAGAGTGCATGTTGTCGCGAAAATATTCTTGAAAATCCAAAAATTTTATTTGCCGAGCATTACTTCGAATAAAACAAGATCTAATTTTACAAAGTAAATCTTCCAAATATGTTGGATAGGTTCAGACAGGACTTCGACGCTTCCAAATGTATTTGCTGGCACGAGCATTTTATTAAAATAATATCTTGCTTTTCGTCTTTTAGCAACTTAACTTCTGAATTATAGTGTCCAATCACAACATTAGGTGTATCTGCTGCAAATCCAACTAGATTTTCCAAAGGAATCCCTTTTTCTATAATTGTGCTTTTGAGAAGATCAAACATATCTTTTGCAGTCGTTGATCCACTCTCTTTGAAATAAAAAAATAGAATAATGTACTCAGGATGTTTCGTCGTTATTATAAATTGTTGCAAAAGCTATCTAAATGCCAAATGGTTTGTATTTAATGATCCAACCATTTTAAGTTCAGCTCTTTTAACGCTTCCATTCTTTTAATTAAATTTTTAAGTTGTGCTAAGAATATTAAACCTTTTCACTTCTTGTGAAAAAAATAATAACAAAAATCAGTGCTACAAAACTTTAAAATATTAAATTACACATGAATTACACATGCAGTCAATTACACATGATATGTGTAATTACACGTGAGGTGGCAACACTGCAAATTATGTATTTAACTATTAACAGGGTTTAAAAAACTGCAGTCGAAACCGAAAACTGTCGAACAATAAACGAAAAATTGTTTACAACTTTTCGCTTTTTGAGTTGGTTTGATAGCGATAGCAAAAGTTTTTTTTGGCCAATGACAAATAAAGAAGTGGAAGAAATAGTAGTTTTTCTACTTTGGCTGCAGTTTTTTAAAAGCTGGCTATAAACGTCAAAAAAACCATGTACCGTCAGAAATGGGTTATTAACCTACTTAATTTTTTTTTTTACCTCGTATCTTCTAATCGGTGTCCTTGTTTGAAAACGAAGTTTTAGGTTTTTGTCGTGAAATAGCAATACGTTAAAAAATTAATTAACTAAACCTATAGAGTAGAGTTTAAAGACAAAGGAAATTAAAAAAGGATTTAAAAACAAGGATCCTATTTTAAAGGAATTTAAAAAAACATCCTATTATATATAAAACATTTAATTTAAATCTTTAGCAGAATTTTTCCTAAAACCAGGAAAAACTGCGGTGATTTCTAAAAAATTTTAACGGAGAATCTCCATCGAATTAAATTTCACTCGATTTTAAGAAATAATAAATTGGTTTAAAATGTTTTTCATAACTGGCTGGCACCTCTCTTTTTCTGTTTATTAATAAAATAAAAGTATGAGTTTTTTGTTTTAAATGAAATTATTTGAATTCTTCGAGTTATTCGAGTAATTCGAACAATTTCAAACCTTTATTCGATTAATCAAGCAATTTGAAAATTCAAAAATCGATTACTCGAACAAAACCAAAAGTCGAATAATTGGATACTCTAGTATTCATAGCCTGATAACTTTTTCCCTCTTGAAACTTTATCCTATAAGAAGTTATTTCAGGAAAAAAACGTAAAATGACGTTGGAGCGAATAAATAAATAATTGATTTATTAATTTTTTTGGGTGGTCTAATGGACAAACATACAGTAGTTTTCGCTTAAAGTCCACTAATATAGTTGCACAACTTTTGTGGACTATAAGCGAATTTGGACTATAACCGATTTTTTTATAAGCCGTTTTATAGATTATAAGTGAAACCTTGTATAATCCACATTTTGGACTATATAAACATTATTTTCTTCAATAAAACCACTCTTTTTTTTAACAAAACAAAAGTTTATTTAAGACAAAAGCAAAAATATTGATTTAATTTAATTGAATATTTAAAACAAAAATCTTTTTTATTAATTAATTCAAATGCTTTAAAAGCTTACAATAAAAACAAAAATGCAAATAATTTCCATGCTTCATATTCCGTAAGTATGAAATTCATTTTAATTCTTTGGATGACGAAATCAAACAAAACATAAACATCAATTTCATTGGTTCTTTACATGGGGTCTTCACCGTCTATATAGAAAAAACTCTAATATTTTGGTTAGCGTTTTTTTTTATGAAGTTTGACGTTTATTATATAAATTTCGAAATATGGCATTTATAATAATTACCAAAAATGTAAATACAAACATGTTACCAGTTGATTTAAAAATATAAAAAACAGATTGGACTATAAGCGAACATTTCTGCATAAAGAATTATATTAGCATGAAAAGAAAATGTGGCTTTTAATCGAAATTGGACTTCAAGCGAAGTGGATCTTAGGACAAATAATTTGTATGAAATTCGAACAAATCTGCATGTGAATATGACAGTTTTGGCTTATATCCGCTTTTGGCCTTTAATCGGAATGGACTATAAGCGAAAAGTACGCACATTCTTTTTCTTTCTTTTGTGATTTATTGTTTATGTTGATTTTGCAACGAAATTAAACTTACAAGTTTCCTGAAAAATATATTTAGTTCAAAATATTTATAATCATTTTCAATGGATTTGTCTTTAATACCACTAAATACGTTCATATAACAATAGAGTGTGTTGAACTGTTGTAAAATTGCAGCACACAGTTGTCAACAAAATTGTTTTCTTACATTTCTTAAAAAAAAAAAACGAACAAAACCTAAAACTCTTTAATAGTATGTCGCTTGAAAAACAATAAAAACAAAAGGGAAAATTTGTTAAATTTAAACTACAAGCTGTAATCTTGCCACAATTTATGTTTTCAGTGTTGTTGAGAAATCAACTAGTAAATGTTTATTTGTTTGGTTGACAGACATAATAAGGAATGGAAACTTTTTTCTTTTTTAATTAAACATTTTTATTTACTTTTACATCGTTAAGAAAAAGGGGGTAACGAATATTTTTCATTTGCATCGATTAATTTTATAGAATAAAAATAAATGTTCATTAAATAAAGAAAAAAACACAGAAAATTCAAATTTAATGGAGAATGTTTATTATCATTTGAAGATTATGTCTATCAAATGTTGGCCGTTGCTACGTCGCAGATGGTCCATCCGTCGAGTCCAATTTTCGATGACTCGTTCGAGCATTTCGACTGGTAACTGGCGAATGGCACGCGTGGTGTTTTCCTCCAAGGCCCGAATCGAAGCGGGTTTGTCCCCAAAACATGTAATTATTTGCTCACCGAAGCGTTCTCTCAATAAATCCATTGATTGATGCGATGTGTGGGAAGTGATGCCGTCTTGCTGAAACCAAACGTCGCCGAGATCTCGAGCTTCAATTTCAGGCATCAAATAGTCGGTTATAATGGCACGATAACGGTCGCCATTGACGGTTACGTTCGCACCGGCATCATTTTTAAAGAAATATAAACCGGCCCACACACCACACCAAACCGTTGTTTTTTCTGGATGAAGTGGCAGTTCTTGAATCTCTTCAGGTTGCTCTTCGCCCCAAATGCGACAATTGTGTTTGTTAACATACTCATTGAGCCAGAAATGGGCCTCATCGCTGAACAAAATTTGCCTTGAAATCGTCGGATCTTTTTGGAACTTTTCAAGAGCCCATAGTCGCTTGGGAAGGTCGAGTCTTTCCATTATGAAAAGCCAAATAATACTAAACAAAAACAACAAGACAGCATGACACGACTCCCACGTGATCTGTCAAAAAAGGCTATTGAAAAAAGTATATCTTCTTGAATCACCCGTTATTATTGTATACAAATACTTATTTGTAAAAAAACGTTCAGCACAATAACGTGTTATTGCATTTTTAATTGAAATAAAAGTTGGTTTCTTATAAAATCGATTATTCTAACAATAGAATTAAAAAAAAATAGCAGATATTGTGGTGGGGAAATGCGATTTTTTGTTTAGTATTATTTTTTTTACGAGTACACTTGTTTGACATCTGTATTTTTCAACAAATCAACACGTCATAATTTACATCTTTTCTTATACCAACATATTTTTTTCAAAATTAAGTATTTTCATAATATAATTGAAAAAGTTAAATCCGGCTTAAGCATAATATATTCTAATGTTAAAATCAGAATTGGGTCGTATGTTGTAACAACGAAAAACGGAATGCCGTTAATTTCTAAAAACAAGCTCCGTTTTCCCACAATTCTGTCGTAAACGTATTTAGTATTCTTTTGGGTGTTGTAATTAAAACAAAATTTTTTCAGTGAATTACACTATGCCACAATAAACATGAACCTCAAAAATTAGATATTTTCTAAGCTAAATTTTGGCTGCTGAACACGAATATGGCATTCATTAATTTTTCTCAAGAAACATTTTCGGGATATATAATTAGGCATTTCAAAAAGTCTCGAGAACTGTTCAACTGAATTGTACAAGATTTCAACTTTTGCATAGAAATGTATTTTCTCTTTATAAAGATTTACAGAACTACAGGTCTTTAAACTTGAAAACCATTTTAATTAGCTCCAGTAAGCCAATAAAAAAATTTTATAAATTAAATAATATTTTGTTCCAAACGTAGTGAGCGTAAAATTTTTATCGTCGGACAAAAAATTAAGAAATATCGACATATTAAATTAAAACATCCAAATTTGAATTTTCATAAACTCTTTTTTTTTATCAATGCTCCTATTATATTTATGTAGCTTATTGCGGTTTTAGGTAGTATGCTTTCACTTATCGGTATATTTCAAGATACTGAATGACTTCATAAATGCAATGTTGCAAAGTAGAGATGAGCGATCCCGTGATTTTTAAGGAACATCGTGATTAGTGAACGTGATTTTAAAATCACTGTTATTTAAAACTGTGATTGTGATCACAACTTTTATTTTTGTTCTAGGATATTTGAAAATTTTTTGTTATGGAGTTTGACAAAGAAATAAGGCAACAAAAACGATCACCTGTTTAGTTGGACATACTTGAACAAATAAACATTGGCTTTAAAAAAAATTCTAACAAGGAAGAAGAGAGAACAAAAGAAAAAATAGCAACAATTACATTCATGAGTGCAAAAAACGCTTTTACCCACACAAACAGTGAAATATCATAAATTTGTGTATGAAACAAAATAAGAAAATAACAACTTAGCAAGTACCTGTTACTTAACAGATTTGGTCACAACTGTGATTCGTGATTTTTCAGTAACAGTGATTAAATCACAGGTACGGAAATATCGCTCATCTCTATTGCAAAGCATCACTGAAAACGAATGAGTTGACAAAGCATCACCAATTAAAACTGGACTGAAAACGTATTTTATTCTACGTGTTTTGTAAAATTCACTTAATTTGGTAAGGGCATGGAGGAGTATTTGTCATTCGGTGAGCCAGTTGAATGGAGGGATCCAATTGATCATATGACTGATTGCTATATCGGCATGACCAAAGTGCGCAGCGGAAAATGGCTGTGTGAATTGATCTTCATTCCGTAAGCGAAAAATAACATCAGATAATGAAGAAAAAGATTTACATCTGAGTTTTAATTCTATTGGTAATACGACTTTTAAACCATGATTCAAAGCGCACTTAATGATTTACATCGTGTCTTTAAATTTTCAAAAGAGAGCTCGAAATCATGTGTGAAAAAATAGGGTTTTCGGACACAGAGGCACGTGTTTTTTACTATCGCAATCGCTCCAAGATATGTATATGGAATTCTTTTGAGAAAATAGTAAGTAGGTTTTAAGGAAACAACCATAACGATATTCATCTTATTCTAGATATGATGAAAGACTTATGCCATAGTTGTATATCAAACAAATAAAAAAAATCAGTATTATTTGAAGTCTGTTTCCTGTAACTACATCATTTTCTTTCACACCTTTTTGACTTGTTTCATTGTGACGAACAAGGTGAAAGATTTCACAGGGGTGAAATAATCATTGGGATCAGACCATGATGGGTTAATACTGCAGGATGCAAATTCGTAAAATGCCATCCCAACATAAAGAAATAAATCGAAGAGGGAAAATATAAAATAATTGACCAAAAATAAAATTAATTTAACAAATTAAATTGTCTCTTAACACTTAATCCTAATCCAAACAAAAAATTTTTTATTGAAAATTTTAATTTGGATGTTTTTGCTAATTATATTGCAACTTTCTTGTTTTCTGTCCGATGATAGCCATTTTGTTGCAAATATGTTTGAAATAAAATTGTCTTTAAGATATGGTTTTAAAAATCAAAGCCTTAACAGAAGTACTGAAAATATTTAATTTTGGAAAAAAAAAACGAAAAAATAATTTTTTTTCCAATCTTAAGGCATGTAACTCAGTGCATTTTTGTACGATAAACACAGTATGAAAGAGAAAAGTTATATCTTTGCTTTTAAGATTTTTGGACACAGCCTTATGAACTGAAAATAACTGGTTTTCGCGTATGTCTCGAAAATAATAAATGAATGCCATATTCCTGTTCAGCAGCCCCGATTTGTCTTAGAAAACATCTCATTTTTGAGGTTAAGGCAAAAACTTGAAAATTTGTGAACCAGTGTTATTAACCGATTAAACCAAAACCTCGATTAATTAATCGAGCGATTAACCGATTAAAGCAAAAGCCCTATTAAATGAATACCTTAGAAACAGTGACACACAAGGTCTTACTCCCCCATTCAATACTCATACATACATTTTTTACACACGATGTCCTAGCCAGCCAAGGCCATGCCTTCCCTTCCCTCCGTTCCCTTCTTTAGAAGGCCTGATAAGATTAGAGGCCTTCTTCAGCAGGTCTCATTGTAAAAGGAAGTAGGTAGGCCTTCCATAAGACCATTCTGAGAAGGCAAACGAACATGAGTACTGGATCTTTAAAAAAAGATCTAGGAAGGGTTACAGAAGGCCTTATAAATGAAGGCCTCCAAAAGTATACCGCTGGGTGCGTTTAGATTGCAATCTGCCATAGTTTGTTACAAATATACTAGTTCCCTTGAGCGAACTTTTGAAGTCTGAAGTCGCCAAACTTCTTGCTAGTATTACGATTCACAGAACACCCTTTATGCGAGAATCACCAGTTTTAAGCGTTTTGCGATTGTCAGGACATGCCCGTATGCTTCGCGTTTCATAAAAAAAGTAATTTTTTTTAATATTTCGTGAGTCTGTGTCTTTGTGAGTAAGCGCCTGCAAATAATATTGGACCACCAGATTTTAATTAAATGGGCTATGTTATTGTTAAAAAGTTTTTGTAGTGAGACGACATCTCTTCGTTTTTTAACGACATGTTTTCGTGTTCAAACGAAGTTAAAACTAATCCTCTTGTGTATAGAATGGAGTAGTTTTAAGCTACTCCTTTGAAACTCAAAGCTGGGTTATATGGTTCTTCCCTAGGACATCGTTACATTAAATAGACCATGTTTTTCCATACGTTTGGATTACTTTTGGACTAGTCCCTTGTGGGCTACATTTTACACGCGTGTTTGGACTAGTCCTATTATTTGCAGGGCGTGCATGATAATGAAAAGTTAGTAAGTGATCGTGCGTGATTGTGAGAATTTAAAATTTTTTCGTGCGAGAGATAGCGTGATTACATTTATTTTTCCGGAGATATAAAAACCCCTCATTCGCTCAGACCTATTTTAAATATGTACATTGGAAACACTTTTAACTAGTTAGTATATGTTTGTGATTTATTTATTTATTATTTTTAAATGTTTATTTTCTATTCACTTACAATTGAATTCATACATTTAAAGATATGCTCCTAAATGCAGTGCACTGAAAATATTAAATTTTCGCTGTTTTTACGTACATACAATATTTTTTGCTGTCAACAGTTGCAACTTCTGCTGTTGCTGGTGTTATTATTGTTTGCTTTTGTTGTTTGTTGCTTGCTCATGTTAATATGATAATGATGATGACTACGACTATGATGATGATAATGAAGATGATATTTATGATGATTTTTGCTGTTGTTGTTTTTGCATTTAACGATTTCAGCGTAAAATGTTAATGCACCCATTTGAACGGAATTAAAAAAAACTTCAACAACAAAAAATGTAAAAAAAAACAACAATAATAATAACAATAACTTGTTTCAGTTTTAATAATATTTTTGTTGCTTTTAAATGAAATTTATTAAATGTGTGTAAAAAAATTAAAACATTTTTTTTTAATTCTTGTACTGTGGATTGTTGTTCAATTTTATTTTGTACGTTGTGTTAAATTTTTCCTTTTTTACGAAATTTATTTCCACTTGTTGTTTTTGTAATTGCAACAAAATAAAATTCAATACCGGCAATAACACCAGCAGCAACTACAACCCCATTCGCTACCAACCGTCTGGTTTTTCAGTTTTTTTTTTTTTTTTTGTTAAATTTAATTGTTGCTGCTTGTTTTTGTTGTATTTTTTTTTTTTTTTAAATATTTAAAATTAATTTGTGCGGATTTACGCCAAAATGATTTTAACAAATAAAACCAAAATAAAATACTTAATACATTTTACTATTTTTCTGCAGTTGGTTGCCTATTTTGTTGCGTTTACAAAACAATAACAAAAAGTTTTAAAAATACAAACTTTGTTTAAATCTATTTAAAAGAAATCAATTGAATAATAATAATAAAATTAAAAAAAAAAACTCATACACACATTGCCAAGACCACGAAACGTTTTTTCCAATCAGTAATTCGAACCAAAGAAACCCCCAAAATTCGTGAAAGAGAACTGACAGACAATATTTTGAAATAATTTCGATTGTTTATTTATTGTTTGCGTCAAAAATGTACTTCCAAGCAATAAAATGAAGAGAAATAAGCAAATTAAAAAAATATATTGCAAATGAACATTTATTACGAGGGTGATTTCAAAAGTATTTAGAGCATTCACCACTATTTTTCTAAACGGCCACCTCTGATAAAACTATTTATAATGAAAACATTTTAAACATTGTATAGTTATTACCTATTATGGTTTAATTGGTCCTCCAATAAGAAAGCCACAATAATATTATAATTCTTAACTACTGAACCGATTAAAGAAGGATCCCGTGAGCCACGAAGATAAAATAGGCTACTTATTTTTAGGGGTTAGGGGCAGGCGAAGTGGTACCCTTCATAGGATTCCTATATGTATTAAGTTTCGCTTATCTTTCGAGCCCCTGCGCCCATTTTCTTGAACTTTTTCCAGTAAGCCCTGAAATTAAAATAAGGTATGAGCTGAAAGCCTATGCAGCTGTTGCTCTTTAACTTTGTAATTAGCTTATAATTTTAATCATAAGTTAATTCGTAAATAAATAAATAAATAAAATAAGGTATCAGCAGGGAAAGTGTTACCCCCATAGGACGCCAATGTTAAATATCGCATATCTTAAGAACTGTTGTATTGATAATATTCTAACTTGGTAGGAGTCAATCTTATAGTAAACTACACCTCTAAAAATAAAAATTAAGGGGGTAGGCGCAGGTGAAGCAATACCCCCCATAGGATGGATATATTAAATATCGCGTAACTGAAGAACTATTATAGCGAAAGTCTTCAAACGTGGCTAACGCCAATATTGTGGTTAATTATAAATTTTAAAATAAAAAAGGGATGTGGTAAAGGATAAAATGTATTAAATTACTTAACATAAGCTATAAATCCTTACAATTTTTGGAAGGCGAATTTCTTTTCAAGGTTTTCGGCCTATACAAATTTCAGTTTTTGTGCCAATAAATGGCACTAAACAAAAACGAACTTCACGAACAATTTAAGAAGACCTGAGCAAATGACACATTTTGATGAACTGATGTAGCGAAGTTCTTAACATCGTGTTTAAAAATCATAAAAGTTGAAGGAATTTATAAACTTAATAGGGGCGAAGAAAGGGAAGCGTCTTACTTTTGCAATCTAAAATATTCTATCAAGGATATTATGTTCGAATCTTTATTTAGTTTTACTTAACATAACATTTAAATGATTTTATTACTGTATTACTTTGATAATTAACATAACATGTTTAAAATAATTAAACAAAAATGGCAATCACTGCTTTTAAGCAAATTCTGGAAGATATCAAAGCGATTTTTTTCTCACGATTTGTTTTTTTTTTAATATTTTTTAATGCGATAGGGATATTTGAGGACAATGCCAAACATTTTGTTATAAAAAGCAAGCCCTGCGATTTTTTATGAAGTCCAAACAAAACAAACGATTCAGTTTTTACTGCTTAAACACATTTTATTACATAAACTTTACATTCATTGTCAATACTGGATTATATTTTATATTATTGTTGTTGTGTTTTGTTTGGCTTAAGGTCATATAAAAATTATAAATAAAAAAATCAACAAATTTTTGTATTTTTAAATTTGTTTTTATTTTTCATCCGATATTTTGACCGTACATCGATGTTCATCTTCAGGGGCTACAAAATACACATACATACTTATATTTAACATTAAAATTTTATATCATAACACTTATCAATACATACATTTAAAACACTGTCAAATTAAAAACTACAAAAAAGTTGATACGTCCTAACTGCTTGTCATATTTTCATCAAGTAAAATTGTCACATTGATTTCGATCTATCGACCTTGTCTTATTTTTGTGTTCTATGTCGGCGTTTGTTTATTGTGTAAATGTAAATATGCGTAATCTTATCGGTATCTGTCTTGTAGTTGAGACGTTAGTTTGTTGGTGTGTTTACTATATTTAATATTTCCAGTGTGTGTCTCTTAGCATAGTTACTCTCTTCTTGTAAAATGCACACATTATTAAAATTTGGTTTGTGTCCCGTTATTGTACAGTGGGCCGCAAGGGCAGTTTTTTGCTTAATTGGTTTTGTTACAGCTTTCTGATCAGATTTGTGTCCTGATAATCATGTCTTGAGTGTTGATTTTGTAGTCCCCACATATACTTTTGTGCATATGCTGGACCCGTCCCCCTCACAACTTATTTTCTAAATCAAGTTTGATTTTTCCAATTTTCGTCTCGTGTTTGCTGAATAATTGGTACACAGAGTTATTGGACTAAAGCGCTATTTCGTATTTTTCTTTGTTTTATATGTCAGAGTTCTTAAGCCTTTCGAAGAATCCGGGAATGTACGTTACTGATATATGACCTTAAGCTAAACAAAAAACAACAACATAGATAATCGACACAGGTCAACAATAAATATTGAACATTTTATATTATTAAATAGAAACTGGAAATTATTTCCTTCCGAAGGTAACTTTATACCATATTCAACACTTGTTTATTTACAAAAAAGCTTTATAAAATACAGAACTGAAATTTAGCTCATAGAATAAATTCGAAAAAGTGTTGAATATTTTATATTATTTTTACAAAAAGTTTTTCAGGAATATTAAGACGAAATTTAATTGCTTTGGGGTCTATTTTTATTTGACTACTAATTAATTTAGACCAATTACTTCTGATCTTTATTGCGAGCTTCGACAGAACGAACATCATCTCGGAATTTTGTTGTGTAAAAAAAAACAAAAAGTATATTTAATGTAATAAATTTTGACAGTAAAACGTGCAAATTAAAAAAAAATAAATTAAATAACACAGTGAAACACATAAAATGCAAATTCCTTTCTCACTGTAGTTATAGGCAGCCATTGCTAAAGTTGTGTAGATGACAGGAACACAAAATTCCAACTATTTTCCGAGATATTGTCGTGAGTGAGAAAAATTGCATGTTCCTAAGCTTTAGCCAAAATATACATGGATCAGGATTTTGTTAGTTTCGGTAAGTACTTCGAGAAATTCCGCACTTGAAAACTTTGAAAATGTTGTACTGTGTAAGTCTGGTATCACACTATGAAACAGTGATAGAAAATTAAAAAATTTAGATGATCACCAATCAAAAGACTCAAAATGCCAAACATCAACAAAATGATTGCAATATTTTTGCACTATCACTAACTTTGTGTTGAAACCTCCAAATGAGTGCACTACCCCCATCTATGATTATCATTCACTTAGAAAAAAGACCACACCGAACTTTGTTTTCTGATTTTGTTTTCTGTGGTACAAAATGCATTGCATGTAACATTTATTGACTTGTGACTTCTTTTTGTAACCAGTTAAAAATTAGATTCACTGCCAGTATGATTTAATATTAAATGTTTAAAGTTATTTTTAACAGGGTGGCTCACATTTTTTTAAATGTTGTATTTGATAAAAAAAATAGCATATTTCTTCTAAACCCAAAATCGGGACTTAAATTTTTAGAATAATCCCGGTATTTCGGTATTCGGGATTTCGAGATTGGCATCCCTAATCACCTATAATTTAATACGAATTAACATTTTGTTGCTTTTTTGTGTGTTCAATGTATGTATATGTTTTCAGTGTTTTTAATAAAATTGTTGCTTTTCAATATAAATTAACATCAGTTATTCAGTATTGTTCTAACCTTCATTATTATTATAAGCCAAAGAAGACATTTAGGTTTTCATATCACTGACACATGTTTTTCATTTTCCATGCGAAAGGATTTATAAAATATAAAACAGGGAGAAATGAAAAAAATACTTTTCACCACGGGACATACAAGTGTATTGAAACATGCAAACTTATCTTAATTCGATTTTGTAATGGAAAATACTTGTTACTTTCATCACTACACAGAAGAAACCATTAAATGAAAATGGAAAAAAGTGGATGAAAAGAGTAGGAATTGGTACTGGAATGGGAAGCAACAAAACAATATAACATGTATGATTATACCCTTGAAAAATGCCAAATGCACAATTTTTATTTACTTCATGGCCAATAAATATCGACATATTGATTTCATAATGATGTTGTATCTGGTATTGAAGTTCTCAAATCTGAGCACGTTATTAATGGGAACAAAACCAATGCCATTCTTTAAAAGCAAATTCAACAAGTTCACTAGTCTAACGTGTGTAAGAAACTGTTTCATATCAGCTGTCAATTTGCTGATTTATAAATTATAAGTATAAAACGAAAGTTTAATAAAATCGTTATTTGAAAAAGAACGCGTTTAAAAACATAGTAGTTAGTTTAGAAACAAATACGTTGTTTTGTGTTCTAAAGCAAATTATGGAATAGCGTGGAACTTGCTTTAAGTAAACTCGCTTTAAAACTAAATGGTAAAACAATAAACAAAATAGTTTTTGGAAAAACTTGGTATTATGAAAAGTTTGAATGTGCAACTTTGTGAATGTTAAAGTGGGTTACACACCATCAATCATGAGTGACAGTTTTGCAAAAAGTGTGGCCGCTAATTTTCGTCTGACACCCGTTACCCACAAATTAATTTGTGGATGGCAGTTGACGTGCAATTTTTGTCTGTCACTTAATTTCTAAAGGGCTTAATAAACGACACAAACGGCTTGGCAAACATATTCTTTCCGTTTACAAATATCATAACATAATAAATCAATAAACAATTTTGTATTCCCGAAAATAACCAAAATATTTTTTTTTTCAAAAAATTTCATTATACTCTCATTAATTATTTTTATCCTTCCTCACTCTGCAATATTTGCATAAAAATTACTTAATTTAAACAGTTTGTCAAATATACAACATGTTTGTAAGAAAATAAAAAAAGGTTTCATTTTTCTACAAACGTGCCTAAAACGTTTGTCAAACAATCAAACCACACAATTATCAAAGCAAAACTTAAAACTTTGACAGGTTTGCCGTGCCCTTTAAAATGATTAAATACTTTATGGCTTATGGTTTCTTTAAATAAAGAGAATACATGTATGAGCCATACAAATTCAAACAAACAATAACAAACAAACTTAATCACACCTATCGCAAACAACTACTCCCATGAAAATATTCCCATATTTTTTTATTTCGTATTGTGAATGATTCCCATAACAAATTTTTTGGGAATGAATTCCCAAACTAATTTGGCAACGCCAATGTTAACTCCCGCGAATTTTTTACTTAATAAATTCCCAACAAGTGTTAAAGTGAACGAGAAGGGAACATGGACATTTTAATTTGTATTCTAAGGTAGGTCTCAATTAAATTTTTAATTAAGAAAATTAAGATACCCAACAACACGAAGTCAAACTTTTTATATGAAATAAATTTGTCATTTGACATCAAACACAATTCTCAAACGTTTTTCAATTGTTTGATTTTAACATTTAAACTCAAATTGATAATGATTTGAAGATAAACATTTGACATAAAATGTTTTATCAATTTGATGTAAAATTGTTATCAAAAGCTAACGAAGGCGTAAAATAATTGTAAACATTAAAAATGGCGATTAAAGTTAAATTTTTACTTCATGGTTAAATGTGTTTTACAAGTAAACGATTTATTTCTAGTGAAAATTCCATTTTTGTGTTTTGTTCTCGTCAAATAAAAAATTGCAGTATTATATGGTCGGCAAGACATTTTATACATGCACCTTTTAAAATGTGGTATTTTTTTGTAGAAAAGAAAACACCATAAAAAAAGACATTTTCTTCAATTTGGGATTCTTTAGAATATTGGAAAATAAACCAAAAATATAAATGTAGCTTTGCTTCTTAAGCTTGAAATAGAAAAAAATAGAGTTTTTTTTGTCTGCCCCGCAAAATTTTCTAGAAGTTAGCAGGTTAACAATCTAATAGTGTTTTCTTTTCTAAAAAATAAAAATGCATTATATTTGTGTAATATATTTATCAGGTTACACGAGCCCTTATAAAGTGACACATTTTTCTAAATTACAATGGAACAAAATAATAGCTACGTTTTACACTCAACACTAATGTGTATTTAGCATGTTAAATATTGAATGCAAAGTTTGTACTAATAACCCATATTCACCGCTACTGGAGCAATTTACAACATTAAATTTTCTTTGAATACCAATAAGTGTTAACAACGCTGATTTTCAACAACTGATGTCAGCTGTTGTTAAAAATTTTGCGCCAAATAAAAATAATTATGTATTAAATAAAAGTAAAACAAACGAAAAACAAAATGATTTTATATCCATCACAATACAACACAAAAAAAAGGAATGGAAAACTGTACTTTATTTCTTGCACAAGTATTTTTTGAGATTTTGCTATTGAGAGGAAAAAAAGAAGAAAGAGAGAGAAGGCATACAAAATACTTGAGTGCTGCAAAGCCAAAGTTGCATTGTAAGGACACGAGTGGAGTTTCAAAAGAGAATTAAAGAAAGTTTTTGCAGCAAAGGTTTCGTAATATAGATGAGCACTTAGGCAGCGATATAACATTTACTATACATTAATTTAGATTATTGATTTAAATTTCAACAATTTCATTAATGTTTTCTTTGTTTGTTTTATTCTTTCTTTCTAGGTAACAATTGATTCATTATAAATACTTCTTGTAAAACAATGGTAAGAGTCTTTAATTTGTCGTCAAGAGATATGCATTACATAAAAGGACAATATTTCTAGAAGAAGGTTGAAAACAAAAAAAAAAAAATTTTAAATAATATTAAAGTATAATACATACTTTGTTATGTGTCCCACTTTTTGTGTGAGCAGCTGTAAATATTAATTTCATAAATGCATTTGTTATTAAATTTATCTTTCACACGCTCAGGAAGGAATGTTTTAATAAATCAAAACTGAACAATTGTTATTAAATTTGAATTTAAAATATCACTAATATTTTTTTTCTATATTGTTTGCTGCTGTTATTTCGTCAAGCCCATTAAAGAATATAAGTACACATCGTTATCTAACTGGGACTAAAAGTGTTCGTTAGAAGATATATTATTTTCATATTCAATTAGATATTTTTTTTATTAAATACAATTTAGTTGAATATTTGTACTCGGTATATAACTAAAAACAAGCATTTACAGTAAAACCTCAATAATAACAAAAGTGTAATTTTTAAAAAGATTTCAAAGCCTGCAACAGTTTCAGATTTGCATTAAATCCGTTCATTGATTTTCTACTGTCCTACTGAGCTGTGATTTTATTATTCAAATACATTTTTTTTTGCGAGAGAGAAATTAATCAAATTTATTTTTAGCAGACAGACAAATACTGAATGAATGAACAAGTGAG
Organism: Pollenia labialis; assembly: GCA_949318255.1. Lineage (NCBI taxonomy): Eukaryota > Metazoa > Arthropoda > Insecta > Diptera > Polleniidae > Pollenia > Pollenia labialis. Next base: position 64,021,090 of record OX439140.1, on the reverse strand, counting down.
TTAGTGATGAGATGACTAAGTGACGACGACGACGGGTGACTTGTGTTTAGGATGTTAATAATGTTCAAAATCGCATTAAAAAGGACTGATGAGTTGTCAGGCAGGAGTAGGATGCAGCTGCAAATTGTTACAGTGTTTTTCTAGTAGCAGTGTTTAAAAATTCTTACCAAATTGTGGTTTTTAATGAATTTAACTTGGTAGATGAGAATACCATTTATTTAAAATTTAACTTTAAAAAGAATATTGTTGTTTTTAATGTGTCTTTTAATTGCAATATATTTTTCAACACAATTTTCATTTTTGTGTCATATTAAAAATGTAAAACAATTTCTCGGTTTTATATAACAAATCGTTTTATACTTTGGTTCAAATGTTGAAATGTTTTTTAATTATAATTTTTTTTTGGTGTGCAAAAATATTAACTTTTCAACAATTTCTTCATGTATTGTTAACTAGTGGCTACCCAGCGTGTGCTACTACGGCCCCCCCCCCCTTTTTGAAGTCTAATTTTTTAAAACATTCATAGCTTATGTGTGTATCTAAATAGGGTTATAATTATGTTATATTTCATTGAAACTGTTAGTTTCAGTGTAGCAGGAGGGAAATATCTATGTTTTAAATATCACTAAAACTTGTTGGATAGTTTCGGAGAGGCAGAAATTGCCCCAAACTTCCATCGTGGTCCTATATTTGATTGCATATTGGTTGGTTGGTTTCAGAGTCTATAACGAACATAGAAATATTTTTTGTATTTTATATGTATATGAGTAGGTGAGTTGCAAAACTCGTTCGTTACAAAATTAAAATCACGAGATGATAACACTGTGCTAGAAATTGACACTTTTTTTTTGAGACAAGCTGGGCACATGACGTTTTAACCTAATTGGTGCTGATTAAAAAATTGAAAAAAATTCAAATTCCGCAATAAATTTTCCTTTTCTAATATGCGCAGTCGTTTTAGAAACATAATTTTTTATGAATTTTAAAAAAACCAAAATTTCGAAATTTTGATAAAAATAAATTGTTTTTTTTTCCAAAAAAAAACATGTTTTTAAAACGACTGCGCATATTAGGTCTCGGTTTATTTAGTTTTTTCAATCAGCTAAATCGTTTTTCAGTTACGCGAACATATGTTGTGCAACCTCCTCCATTTTCGAAATAACGGTATATCTCGAAAACCAGACCTAACCTAAAAAAACGGCTAGCACTACTGGATGCAGCGTTAGGTTTTAGGTTAAAACGCCATTGGCCCAGCTTGTCTATTTTTTCAACTAGCACAGTGTCCTCTTCAATTTTTTCCAAGGACAAGCATACATGATATGTAATATAGCAAAAATTACAATTGACTGTAAAAGAAAATTGTTTTGATTAGAAAATAGGGCTAGGCATGACTGAATTTTCATACAAAACTTTTTTTAACAAAATGTTTTCAAACATATTCTCGCTGCTTTACTCATATTATTGTCACCTGCAACCAAATTAATTTTTCGTAACTGTAGAGGCAAGAGTGATAACTTTGCACTTGGTTAAATCTGGCATACAGTAGCTGCAGTCATTCGTTAATTGATGCTTGCGTAAAATCCTAAAAATCTGGTGGCCGAGAAAAATTCGAAATGAGAAACTTTGGGACATTACCCAGCAGCAACGTATTAATGTCCAAATAAAACGAAGAAAACATCGTTTGCTAGGATACACACATCGCAAGCACAATGAAGATATCAACCATACTGCATTACAATAAGACCGTCAAGGAAACTGTAAGAGAGAACATGCCATAATAATAAATTAAAAAACAATACCACGGTTTTTTTTTTATTTTGTTTATTGTGTAAAAAGATGATTGTTTTTAATTTAAAAATTCTTCTCCTTCGACGCTTCGCGACGGTTTGAAATCGTGTTTATTTGTGAAAGTATTAACAAACAGAATTCCTTTTAAAGAACATTTTTATACAACCAAAATCTTTGATACTTTGTTGCATTTTGATTTAAATTTCTGGGAATTCTAAAAATAAAAAAAGAAATTTTTGGAATTTAATAACTAAAATCGTAATAAATATTCACACAATCTGCAAAAAATCTTGAATTCATACCCACGAAAATGTATCTCAAAATAAATGTTACAATTCCCTTACATGGCAACACTAACAGAGCGCGCTTGCCAGCCGACCAGACGGACGGACATGCTCAAATCGACTTGAAAAATTATTGGTATACCACAAGATGCAGGACCAATATTTTAATGCGATACAAACTTCAGTGCAAGCGCATATTACCCTCCCCACTTATGGTGATTTATGTAGGCTATAACTACAGCCCAATCACTTATATTCCCAATAAATTTTTTTCTAACGGAAAATACTTTTTTGAGAAAAAAATTCTCCAACTATAAATTCTACGGTAACAAAAAAAATATGGGCAGTTCCAGCGAAAAGTCTACTTCTTGTAGCGTAACGCCAGAAGTAATTTAAAATGTTTCTCAAAAAATTTTATATGTATAGTTTAATCTTTTAAAATTTGGTGTAAAGCACAACTAGCTTTACATTTAGTAACAAAACGGATAACGGTTGAACAACATGTTCCTAAAATACAACATTATTTGCATGCTGGCGTTTCATTAAAAAAAAGTAGACTTTTCGCTGAAAATGTCCATATGTATTTACCTTTGAACTAGCAAAGATTTTAAAATTTGATAGCAAGTAAATTTAAATCTATATAAGTCCAAAGTTTACTAAAAAAGTTTTTATGCAAAACGTCTTGCTCAATTCGCATTCTTATTGAGTTCTGTAATGCAAGTCAAAATCCACTTCGGTTTTTTAACGTCACGCCAGGGCATATTTTTGCTTATATGTATCTGCAAATCCTTAGCGTCGGTTGTTGTTGAAATTTTTTTCTGAATATAGTGCTACTTCATTACTTTGCATACATAAAAACCCTTTTTACAAATTTGACGTCTTCATTTAACTTCAATTTTGTCGTACAAATATCACGTCACGTCAAAACGGAAATGCCCATATCGAAGTGGCATCATAGTTTTGCTTTTTTAAATATAATCAATTGTTGTGGATGTGTAACTTATGGTAAAATTAATTTAATTCAAAATTTAAAGGAATAAAATAATCTTGCAAGTTTTTTATTAAAAATTTCTTTTGTGACAGATTTATCGGTAACACAAACGAGCATTAACGGCACAACTTCGACGTATGATTTATTCCTCCTGTGTACTTGTTTTTTGGTTTTTTGGTAAAAGATATAACGACAAAGACATTAAGATTATAACAAAAAAAAAATTTAAATTGAAAATGCGTCAATTGTTGGCAATGCAAAAGTTTACAGGCAACCACTAGAAAGTTGCCAACTTATATTTTGAGTAAAGGTCTATGTTATAGAATTGTTTCAAATAAAATTTAAAATAATTTAAGTAGTATTTATTTAACTTGGGTAGATTTGGTAATTTTTCCAGGTGGTTCTAGTAAATAAAGGCTCAGTTGGCCGGGAGTAAAAGCAACGTTGCAAAACAGCTGCTTCGTTTTGTTTGTATGTAAAGTAGGGATGCCAAATGGGACCAGGTTTTTTGAAACCCGGGATTTTTTATCCAAAAAAACGGGATCCCGGGACGGATCGGGATTTTTCGGGATTTCATTTATAAAGGCCAATTTTTAAAATTCATACAATTATAATTTAATGTTTATGTATTAGTATTAAAACAAATTAATTCATTAAGAATATTAAACTCATTGCACAGTTTAATGCATTCTTTTCAAGTAATATGGAAGAATTATGTATTAAAACTTATATTTTTAAAAGCTTCTAAAACAAATTAATGGCGTCTGATAATCGATACCTTATTTTTTTGCAATCATATGCTGCTGACGAAAACAATGTTCGCATTAAACACTTCTGGGTGGTATCGTAAATAAATTGCTACATTATTATTGCTACATAACGTCAACGTTCGCATAGATAATTATGTCTAAAACAAAAACAAAATTCTAAAATTTGTTAAAACAAAAACAAATTTTAGAATGTTATATTCTATGCGAACGTTAACGTTCAAATTCGCAGAACAGGCTGTTAATTTATTTTATCTTTATTTATTTAGATATTTATTATAATTAAAATTACAATAAATGTTAAAGCTAAAGAACTAGCAACTAAGGCTATCGGCTTGCCGTTTATTTAAATATAGTTGTATTTAATAAAAAATACCACATATTTACTAAATCCAAAATCTCGGGATTTTTACATAAAAATTCCCGGGATTCGAGACTTAAATTTTTAGGATAATCCCGGGATTTCGAGATTGGCATCCCTAATGTTAAGCAACTACAACGACTATTCAATCTGTAAGAAATAGATTGGTCTTACTTTTTTACGTAATGGTTAATTTACTGTTACTCCTGGCTAACCGAGCCTTAAGTCCGTTATTTAAGGTATGTCTACACTTAGCAAATAATTGACAAAATAATCCGAAAAACGCGACCACTAAATATATCAATTATTAACAACTTTTTAATTGATTACAAAACCGTTAAAAAAAAGTGGTGGAATTTGTTTAATAGCCTGTAGGATTCTTTTTGACCAAACAAAATATGTAAAACTTAACAAATGTTAAATAAAAAAGTGGTTACGTGTCAACTATCTAATAATTGTTAAGTGTGCCCATAGCTTAAAGGGTCAACGAAACTACACAAACGGCTTGGCCAACATGTCAAATCTTTTTCGTTGTTATTTGTCCAAACATTTTGCATCGTTATTTGGGATATTTGATTGACGTTTTAAATCAATAAGTTTAAATTTTTTTATACAAACATTTTAAATATTCAAATCATTTTAGTGAAAATTATGCAGAGTGAAAAAGAAGAAGGAAAAAAACATAAAAAAATTACAAAAGAAAAAGTATTTTTATAAGAATGTATTAAAAAATTATTAATAAGGTTTGTGTCGTTTATTTGAAAACGGAATTAGTGTGTTTGGCAAGCCGTTTGTGTAGTTTATTTTTCCCTTAAGTGTATTAATTCGTATAAAAATCAAAATGAATATCGCTTCTTCGTGATATTTTCGGTCAATTTAATCATCCAAATATGCGTACAATCGAAAAAATCGTACAAAAATTTGAGCAAACCGGGTCTGTAGGAGATGTGAAAACACCAGTGCATGCTCGTACTGGAGAAAATATTGCTGCTGTTCGCGATAGTGTGGCTGAAGAGCCGTCCACCTCAACTCTTCGTCGTGCCCAACAATTGCACATCTCACGCTCCCAACGTCGTCAATGGTCCGAATGGTGGCAAGAACTGAGAACAGTGGATGACCAATTTTTGAAGAAAATCGTCTTCAGTGATGAGGCACATTTTCACCTGAGTGGTTTCGTCAATAAGCAGAATTGCCGCATTTGGGCGAATGATAATCCAAGAGTGATTATCGACAAACCAATGCAATCACAAAGAGTGACTGACTGTTTGGTGCGGTTTATGAACTGGTGGCATCATCGGGCCGTATTTTTTCCAAAATGAGGCCGGCCAGGCAGTTAATCTGAATGGTGTTCGCTATCGTGAGATTATAAGGAACTTTTTATGGCCCGAATTGAAAGATATGGATGTGGACGATATGTGGTTTCAACAGGATGGCACCACTTGCCACACAGCTAACGAAACAATGGCTCTTTTGCGTGACAAATTCAATGGCCGTGTCATCTCACGTGGTTGAGATGTCAATTAGCCGCCAAGATCATGTGATTTGACACCGTTAGACTTCTTTTTTTGGGGTTATTTGAACGAAAAGCCAGCAATAATTCAAGAGGTAAAGGATGAGATAATTCGGCAAATTAACGGCACAGAACCTCAATTATGCCTTAGCGTCATCGAAAATTTGGATCATCGGATGGAGGCGTGCATCATCGAGGTCGCGGCGGTCATTTTGCCGAATTTTGTTCCATACATAACACAGTACAACACATGCTTTCGGGACTCAATTCTGATAATTGCTTATCAATGTTTTTTCCAAAGAATTTTGTGGATATCTCGAGCAAATTTTTGAAACGCGTGCATCGATTTTCATGATTTATGTGTCACTTTGTTCATAGGTTATGCGACTTTACGTGAAAGTAATAGGACTTGACACTTTTTTTTTACCGTTTTGGATTTTTTATGAATTAAAAATAAAAAATTTAAATTTTTTGGGCATAAAATATTTTTTTTCTTCATACATTTATTTATAACTGTGAAACTGTTGCTTATGTAGCAAAACGTTGTATGAACAGATTGAATTTTAATTTTTTTAAATTTTTTTCAGCTTATTCGGACTAGTGGTTCTCGAGTTATGACAAACAAAAGAGCATAAGACGTTACAAATTCCCCTATACGATACTTACTAACTTCAAATTAATTTTTAAATTATTTATTGAGGTACCATGACCAAACTAATGATGCAGAAGTTCTTCTTCTTGGGTCTACTTTCAGTGTAATTGAACCATACCAGTATTATTATAATAAAATAAAATAATTTTCTAAATAATTTGTGTTTTATTCAAAATCAACATCGGCCCTTAAAATTGAACCACCCTTTATATGAATTTTAAAAATTGGCTTTCATATATGAAATCCCGAAAAATCCTGGTCCGTCCTAGAATTCCGTTTGAATTAAAAACCCCGAATCCCGGGCTTCAAAAAACCTGGTCCCGTTTGGCATCCCTATTGTCCAATCTGTTGTCAAAGTATGGTTTATGTTTACAAAAAGTCCACGTTTTGTGCTGTCATAAGTGTATTTTATTAAAGTTTATTTTTTGATAATTTTAAATTAAAATATATAAGATATTGATCATAATTAAATAAAAATTAGCTAACAATTTATTTATTTCGTCACGTTCAGTGGCACTCTTTGATTTTTGTTTAAAATATTTTTGACTTTAGCTGGGACCTAATTTTCAATTTGTTCTATTCTGTTTTGAAATTTAAAGCATTTAATAAACTTTTTCCAAATAAGTAAAATGGAAGTTATTTTTGAAGCACTCATCGCCACAATGAATATAATTTTTTTTATCGCACACTAATTTAATAATAAATTACGCACATTTTAATACATCGCAGTGTTATATACGAAATTAAACATGTATTTGTTTAATATATAACAATTAATAATTAATTAACAATTATTGCATATAACAATTGTCTATTATACTTTTAAACAGAATTGCTTACCCGTTCATCGTATTTTTCATTAAATGAATGCAAAAAATATCTTTAATTTTCCATTAGACGTAGAAACCCCCAAACAAGTAACTTGATGCTCAACATCATTAGGAATATCATGTGTGAACCAGACTGGCAATAAAATTGATAACAAAGAACTTTAAAACAAAAACAACAGAGATAAAAATGTACATTTAATGTTCATATGAATACGCAAAATGACGGGAATGTAGTAAATGTGTTTTGTACTCTTTGTGCTGCAGTTTATGTAAAATGGACCAAAACAAAATACAAACATCTTTATCATCCATCCAGTCCACAAACTGGTCTAGCCAGATAGACAAACTTTTCGCAGTTAGCTACTCAATCTCATAGTCATATAATTGTACAGTATTTGAACGTATTATAGAATCTATTATATGTAACAGTAAGTTAAAAATATAGAACTAACGAATAAGTTCAAACGCAGCTCGTAAGAAATCTATTATTTTCAATGCTAAAAACACAATTTAATAAAATTTTAAATTTATCCATTTATTTTTAATCCTGCAAATCGTCCACAATTTACAAATAACCTCCCGAAAAATTTGTTCGCCTTAAATAAAGATCTATTTTTTTTTCTAATATCTATAAATAAAACTTAATATGAAATAGTAAAATGTAAGCTTTAATAAGTAGAGCAATCCCTGCTTAAAAGCGCATGTTAAATTAAACAGGAAATAATTTCAGCAAAAGGATACATTTAAAAAACCTCGGATCAAAGCGCACATGTTTTATTGAAACAATTCCTAAACAAATTAAATTACATATATGAACAAGAATTATAATGATGATTCTGTTCATTTAGTTATAATAAATAATATTCTCTGGGAATATTTATGTACATTTGAATCTTGTTGTACAGTTCTTTCTTGTTTTATTGTTGCCACATTTTAGTTAAAATAACGTCTTGCTAGATAAAGTTCAATTTTTAACGCACTTAAGCGAATGATTTTCTGAGTTATGTACATAATTGTATGAAATTGTATCTCTATAAAATGACTCATTTAAGCGGAGATGTTTTGTCCGAATTCGAATGTAAAACTCGCAAAGAATTTATTTATATACTAATAGTATTGAATATATATAGTAGTAAAATAAAAGGCTTTAGTTTTGTAGAGATCAGTCTATCGAGCATGTTCTGACAGCCAGAAAACTCTTAACTTTTGCGATTTTGACTTGAAATCGCGTAATAGGTGTTCGCAAACGCAAGAAGTGCAGCGACTTTAAATTTCAAAAGTACGCCTAAGGAAACTAGAAAAATGTTTGAAAACTATTGGAGATAACACAAGTTTGCGAACTCTTTTTTCGTTTAAAACTAAAGCTAAATATAACAGGCTCGAAAATAGATGATCCTTATCGTGGGGAGGCAGTCAGGGCTCCACTGTACTCCTATCTGGGGAAGATTGGGGGATGGATTCTGGACGGAACTAACAGGGTCTCTCACAGGCGTTATGACCGACACTCAGGAGGCCTGATTAAAGTTCACAAATAGGCAGAGCTAAGTTCTGCGTTAGAACCATGATAGGGAGTACGGCGGAGCAACCGGAATTTATTTGAATGTTGATTCTGCAAGGCGGTTGGGAACTGGCCCTACTCATGGCTTTGTGCTGAATAGGGTTGTTTTTCCTTTTCGTCTGATGAAAGTTGCCACTATTTCTTGTTTTTCCCCTTTCCTTCTTCTAATGTCTGGCTTAGAGTGTAAAGTTTAACTTCACAAATGCTTTTCGAACTCTAATCGATAAAAGTAAGATTCCACTTTTATTACGAAATACCACAAAAATTATGAAACGTAATGAAAAATAAAATAAAAATTAGTGTATAACAAAACCATACTAGTACTTATATCTGTAGCAAGTACTGTTTTAAATGTACGAGTACGTACTTACAAGATATTTTGACCGGTATAAAACAAAGTGCGTAGTCGAGCATTGTGCTGTTTTTAACTCAGTTCTCTTTGTTGTTTCATTTTTAATTTGTTTTTTTCTAAATTGTGGAAATTTTTATAAATTTAACAAAATCTCACCATTAATATCATCAGCAAATCGAAAAAAAAAACTTTTTTTGTATTTTTTTTTTTTTTTTAAAGATGCTCTCTTGCACTTAAAAGAACAAAAACGCAAGAATAATTTCTACAAATAAAAATTTCTTTCCTGTTTCTACTGGCGGCGAATTTTTAATATAGTACATTTGTATTTCAAATATGTATATATGAACACTCAACTCAATACTAAAAAGCCATATACGACAATTCTGCACCTTTACAAAGATGACTTCTGTTTTTTTGCTCAGTTCCTTGTAAAAAGTCATATAAAAGCCGCCAACGATAGCACATTTTTATTTATATTTAAAATAAAACATTTTTCTTTTAACTCGAGCAGTTTATTCGAAAAGTTTCCTTACTAAACACGCCTAGTTTCGAAATAAACTCGACATTTTAAATAAAAATAAATATATATTTTGCCGCCATTTTTAGAAAAATTTTCAAAATTGTGGAAATAATTTTGGAAATCTGTTTGAAAATGTTATTTCAAAATATACTTAGAAATGTTTATAGGATCGGTAGAAGTTTTGATAAAGGTGCATTAAAGATTTAATTGAATCAATTAATTTTAGTTAATTGATATAAATAATTGTTTTTTATAAATAACTAACTAATTCAATAATTATTATTTTTAGAGTGTGATTGTGGTTGTTTGGATTCATACAATTCATCATCGGCAGCATCATCATCAGCAATAGCTGCTGCTGGAAATAGTGGTACTAATCGTTATAACAACAACAATTACAACGGCAGCACCAGCAATAAAAATAACGAGTCTTCTTCGGCAATTGGTGTCGGTGTAAACGGTGGCAACGAAATTAACGTTGGTGTTATAAGCAGCAGCACAAACGTGGCGTCATCTGTGGCCATTGTCCCCAGTAACGGCATCAAAACGGCCCACACGAAAGTTGCCACATCTGGGGGGCACGCTAACACGCAGCCCCCCAGTAAAAGATCTAGCAGCGGTGCCGATGGCGATTATCAATTGGTTCAACACGAGGTTCTTTATTCGTTATCAGCTGAATACGAGGTAAGTTTGCTTAGCGTCAAAAAAAAAACTTCTCTCTTTTTAATTAAAAATTTTAAGGTTTTGGAATTTTTGGGTCGTGGCACATTTGGCCAAGTCGTCAAATGTTGGAAACGTGGCACCTCCGAAATTGTGGCTATAAAAATTCTTAAAAATCACCCCTCTTATGCACGCCAGGGACAAATTGAAGTGTCGATATTATCGCGTTTAAGTCAAGAGAATGCCGATGAATTTAATTTTGTACGAGCGTTTGAGTGTTTTCAGCACAAAAACCACACATGTTTGGTTTTCGAAATGCTCGAGCAAAATTTATATGATTTTTTAAAACAAAACAAATTTTCACCATTACCTCTAAAGTATATAAGGCCGATATTGGAACAGGTGAGTTGTTTTATTAAAAAAAAGCTATTTCATTAACTCTCTTGTCGAATCAGGCAAAGTTAAGATATACATATCGACAAATTTTCGTTAGAAAATGTTGCATTTTATAATTTAAACATTTCTAATTGCTGTTTTTTTTTATTAGGTTTTAACAGCTTTATTAAAACTTTCACAGCTGGGTTTAATACATGCTGATTTAAAGCCAGAAAACATCATGTTAGTGGATCCAGTAAGACAGCCCTACAGGTAAGTTTCTAAAAAATTTTCGATTAACAAATTTTATTTACTTAATTCTTTATCTGTTTTCGATTACAGAGTAAAAGTGATTGATTTTGGTAGTGCTTCACATATCAGCAAGACTGTATGCAACACATATTTACAATCACGTTACTATCGGGCACCAGAGATCATATTAGGTTTACCATTTTGTGAAGCTATCGATATGTGGTCATTAGGCTGTGTAGTGGCAGAACTATTTTTGGGCTGGCCTCTGTATCCAGGTTCATCAGAGTTTGATCAAATCAGGTAACTATTTTTTACCTTTGATGTAATTTTAAATAAAAAACAAAATCGTTTTTCTCTCTAGATACATATCACAAACTCAAGGTTTACCTACGCAACATATGCTAAGTTGCGCTTCAAAAACATCGAAATTCTTTTACCGTGACACGGATTTAACGTATCCATTCTGGCGCTTAAAGACCATAGAAGAATATGAGGCTGAGACGAATACAAAAAGTAAAGAGGCGCGTAAATATATTTTTAATTGTTTAGACGATATTGGTCAGGTTAATGTGCCTACCGATCTGGAGGGTGGTCAGTTGTTAGCGGAAAAGACAGATCGACGAGAATTTATTGATTTACTGAAACGCATGTTAACGATCGACCAGGAAAGACGTCTAACACCAGCTGAAGCTTTAAATCACTCGTTTACACGTCTCACCCATTTGGTGGACTATGTGTATTGTAATAACGTTAAGGCATCCGTACAAATGATGGAAGTATGTCGACGAGGAGATTATCATCCGTAAGTAGCTGACTGTATTTTTCATAATTAAGAAGCTGGTGATCCAAAACTGTTTACATGAATTTTATTAAATTATTCTTGAATTTCTGCACTCTTGATTGATTTAGTTTGATTCTTTCTTTATCTAGAGTTCAACCTACATCAACATTAGTTACAAATTTCGTACCAAGTACAACAGAGAATATGACATTTACGATAAATAATCAATTGACAAGCCAAGTACAACGCCTGGTACGCGAAAGACCCTTAGCTTATGAGAATCTTTATCAAATCTATGGTGGACGAAATGTAGGTCGTCAGTACGCTCAAGGTCGTACAGATACGTTCCAACACCAATTGGTTTCAAATATACTATGTCCACCATCGTATCAAGCAATGCCGAGTCCCACCAAACATGTCGTTGTTGGCAGTGCGATGCAACCACCTTTGCAAGTAAGTATTTGTTTGTGTAAAATGCCACGTAAAATCAAATTTTATTCATAACCAACCGTATACAGATTAATTTTAAATAATGTTAATTAAACACATTTGATTTTAATTATACAACAAAAACTGACTGATGATATTTATGTTATTTTAAATTTAAAACTCTTGTATTATAAACAATTAATAAGAAAAAAATTTTTGTTTAAATAAAAAAAAAACAAACGAAAAATTATCCACATAATTAAAAATTTGAAGCTTTAGAAAAATATTTTTAAAGTTATTTATTTGCCATTTTTTAACTTGTTATGAGTTTGTATGTATAGTATTGTGCATTGATTGTTAATGGGCTAAAATAGGTTAAAAATTGTTTATGTAGATAAATAGATATGTAAAAGGCAATACGTACTGCGACCCAGCCTTTGTATCTCTCCTTGCCAGGTTAAGGCAGCGTATAAAGCCTGTCACCCTGCCCGGTGAAAAATTATAGATATTAGTTGGGCTCATCATTAGCCCTCCGAAAAATTTTCGCCTGGAGGACCCCAAGGTGGGACAGCAGTAGGTGGGATGTTCTAACATTTCACCATCAACCTCACAGAATCTGCATATCTGGCAACTAGGGATGGGAAGGTGAAAAAATATATCGATATATATCGAATCGATATTTTTTTTAGAGTATCGATATTTATTATTTCAAAAATATCGATATATCGAACGTATTTTGCTGAAACTATTACCAAATTAAAAAATTCAGTATACCTTTGTACAAACATATGTATGATCAAATTAATTATATGTAATTACATTGTTACTTTTTTTTGTTTCATTTTATTTAAAAAAATTAATAAAAACAAAAAAATTTAATCAAAACAAAAAATTCAATTATAACAAAAGCAAAAGGGAAGAATACAACCATAAGAAAAAAAATAAATTACGAAAAATTTAAATGGAAGTAAATAAGTCATGGAAGTACCAACTTTCCTTAAAATTTGAATTGCACCCCAAAAGTACCAACTGGTTTTAGTCAAACCAGTAATCATCAGATATGGACATCAGGAGCACTCTCTGTTTTATGTGCACTCCAGACAATCTGCTTCTTGTATCCGGCGCTGCTTCCTATAACTGCCAATTATTTGAGATCTTCATATTTGTTTAAAAAAAAACATATGATGCATACAAGGATTCCAATTCTTAAAAAAACATATTGTTTGAAAAACGGCTAAAATTTTGAGTTCTTAATGAAGACTGACTTTAAAAAATATCGAATTCGATAGTCGTATTTCAATATCGATACATAGATATATCGGTATTTAAAATATCGGCGATATATATCAATTATATTTTTTTTAAATATCGATATTTTGATATATCGATATTTTTTGCCCATTCCTACTGGCAACTATCATTACCCATTATAAACTGATGGTATCTAAGACCACAGTGAACCGTAAATAGGCCAAAAATTGGCCTTAGTTCCTCCTTCTCGAGCAGTAGTAGGCTACTTGCCCTGCTAGGAGACAGAGCCACGAATCTCTTGGACTTTATTGATCCAGAAACGGGCGTACATGTGTGAAGGAATTCACGTTCGGACCTTGTTTGTAACGTCCCCTTAATTTGACCATCGGGGAAGCCGAAGAAAGGCTGAGAGCCTATAAATGGTCGTCGAGCGCCATTTTGTTACCCACATGGCCCTCATGGTCGAGTACCCAACACAAATTCAAATCATTGTATTTCCCCAGGTGGTTCAAAGCAGTCCACGACCAACCTGGACTTCACCTCTAAAGAAGAAAGTGCTCTGAGAGCGGCCTGGCTATCCGACATTATAAATATTCTCAAGACCTTTGCCCTCCTCCTCCTTGTTTATAAATCAACAGTGTTTATAATGACTTCGGCTTATCGGTTTTCGGTGCTTGTCAGAAAGAGCTACGCAAAATTTTAAAAAATTCGAAAACTATAGAAATTTGCAAAAATTTTACAAATTCAGAAAATTTGCAAAAATATCGTTATTCAATTCAATTCAATTCATATTTTATTGATAAATGTAACATGGTAAATACACAATAATTTTAATATTATATGTAAGTTAAGAGTTTAGTCTATTTTGTATGACTTTTCTACTTAATTATGTTGAATCTGTACAATGTGATAAATTTCTTAAAAATTAATTTAATAAGTTAAGGAAAAATTTTACAAAAAACCTTAGAGAAATATTAAAAAAAAAAAAAAATGTTTTATAAAAACGGAAAATGTTGATAGTTAAAAATTAAAAATACACGGTTAAAGAACTGATGTGATCATGCAAGGAGCTGGCACATCTATTAAAAAATTTTTCTGTTATAACAGATAACTTATCCTTGACTAGCGGGATATTAGAAAGTGAGTGAAGGCGCGATGTTGAAAAATAAGGTGGTAAATTATAAATAGTTTTTAGAAGTTTATTTTGGCTAACTTGCAACCTTTTCGGATGCAACATGTCATCATACCATGCAGGAGCAGCATAAAAAAGAATTGCATGAAACACAACTTTTAAAATTAACAATTTATTCTCAATACTGAGTTTAGATTTCCTATTTATAAACGGATATAAAATCTTTTTAGTTATATTAATTTTATTAATAATGTGGCTAATATGTTCGTTAAATATCATTTTTTTATCAAGAATAACACCTAAATATTTGACATTGGTATCCCATGGTACATAAACACCGTCAACTGTAATATTATGTTGCGGTAAGAAGCAATTTTTCCTCTTTCTGGAAAAAAATATTGATTGGGTTTTTAAAGGGTTTACTAATATTTTCCATTTTTTGAAGTAATCAATTACAGTATTTACCGATATTTGTAAGTTACACAGAGTATCATTAGATAATGTATTTGAGCTTAAGATTGCTGTGTCATCAGCAAAGATGGAGGACTCACAACCATTTAAAGAAGGAAAATCAGATGTAAAAATATTATAGAGAATTGGGGAGAGACACGAACCTTGGGGACATCCTGCCGGAATATCAAACAAGCCATTAAATTTATTAAAAATCCCTAAAAGTACAAGGAATGGCAAAAATTTGATAACAAATTTGAAATTCGCAGAAATTTGCAAACAGTTGCAAGAAAGCAAAGTCTAGTATTTATTAACAATTGTTAAAGCTGTAATGAATCAGATAACTTACAGAAAAAGTCGCTGATATTGCGAACATGGCGAATAATTGCAAACTTGGTAACAAACCTTAAAATTTATGTGAAATCGCCAAATCAGTTAAAAAAACAAAATTTCATCAATTAACAAAAAAAAATTTACAAAAATAGCGAAAATTCGCGAAAATTTTCAATAATTCGAATAAGCCATACAATTGATTAAAAGTCCATAAAAGTATACGGAATAGAAAAAATTTTCTGTAAAAATTGCTAAATTAGGGGAAATTCGCAAAAAATTGCTAATAGCGGCATAATAGCAAAGTCTATTATATATTAAAAATCGTTAAAGCTGTAAGGAATCAAAAAACTTACAATACATCGCAAATATGACTAAAAATTGCAAACTAAATGTTATTATTGTAATTTCTTATTGCTGAAAAAAGTTTAATACTTACATTTTTAGCTATTTGTTGAAAAAATCAAATAATTATTCTCAAAAAGTGTGTAAATTGTTTGTAAAAAAACAATTAAATGTTTTTACAAAAGCTCTTAACCTATCGAATGACATTTCGAGTAAAAGCATTCGATCGACTACTCGATATCGAATTACATAATCTCAAATTTCGATAGCAGTTTTTCGATAACGAATGGGACGATTTCAAAAAGTAAAATTTCGATCAAAGTCACTCGATCACGACTGCGACTATCTGGGCCCAGATTAGGCAAAAAGATGGATGGATCATTCTTTAAAATTTCACATATCCTGCCTTGTAGGTATACCGTGCAAAAGTGGTTTAGAACATAATAATTAGTAGGCATTTTTTTTTAAAATTGTAGGTTGCTTGACTATTGTTAAAAATCTATGTTTTCCCTCTGTACCAGTGTTGCCAATTTAACCATTTAGTGGCTGGATTTAGCCATTTTTCACCCTGTTTAGCCATTAAAAATGAGTTTAGCTATTAGCCATTTTTCAACTTATTTAGCCATAAAATTTTTTAAATCACAACTTTTACAAATAGTGAAAATTGCTATAAACTATGATGATGAAACATCTTTCAAAAGAAAGGAACAGTATTCCAATATTAAATTTATAAAACGGATTAACACAGATGCAGGCGGCAACAAATTTTTTTTAGAAATTTCAGAATTGACTATAAAGTTGCTCTCACTTTCATGTTCTAATGCTGAAGTAGAGAGGGTTAACCAAGTAAACATCGTTAAAAGTAATTTGAGAAATAGGGTAAATATTTTACCATAACAATAAAATATTTATACCCCCACCACAATAGTGGAGAGGGTACTAAGCGTTTGTGCTGATGGTTGTAACACCTTAAAATATTGGGCCTAAGCCCACCTTTCCGTATACCGATTGACTCAGAATCACTTTTTGAGTCGAATTTACGATGTTTGTCCGGCTGGCTGACTGTCCATGTGAACCTTGTGCGCAAAGTACAGATCGCAATTTTGGAGGTTATTTGATAAAATTTGGTACATATGTAGGTTCTGATGTGGTGTAGGGTATCATATTAGTTTTTATTGTAGATCTGTCGTGATTATGATTTACCTTCAAATTATTTAAAACTAATAGGCACGAGTGATTCCTATGAGATGAACAGTAACGGCATCGAATTTATCGATGATTTAATTTTTTAAATATAATATATCAAAATATTAATTAACGTTAGTTTTAATTTATTACATTGATCTTAACTTACAATTTCGTCGTAAACAACTTCAAATGAATTATTTCTGTTTTGTTATTGCATTTGAACGTGTTTTATTTAAAAAGCTTTTAGCCATTTTTTAGCCCATTTTTTTCGTAAATTTAGACATTTTTGGTCACCAAGTCGACCATTTTGCGCAAAATTATCGTATATGCCAATTTTTTTGAAATTTAGTTTTTGATGCAATCTTGTTCTACATTTAAAGAGACGTCACCTGGCAAAATATTGTAGGCGAATTCCACTTCGTCTTATCTTATCTTATCTAAGCACATGTATATTTTCATTTTGATATTGCAAGTGAAAGCAGAGAAAAGTAAAAAAAATGGCTGTCCTGTAAAATTTGGTATTTGTAACATACGATAATTTCGCGCAAAGGGGTCGAAGTTTTGGCAACACTGCTCTGTACCCTCTGAAAGCAGAGATGTTCTTAATAGTAATATCCAGAACCAGTTCATCAGTAAATTTTTGGATAAATCCAGTTTATGCTTGGTTAGTACATACATACATATATTTATTTTCCATGTTCTGGGAATCAAATTTTAGTGAAATTTATTGGTATAAACACAACTGGGACGAACGACGAACTTCGCATAGTACGATGAATTCGTCGGCAAGAATTCCACGTATTAATGTGACTTGAAATTTGTTTTAATTTCTAAAAATGATTGCCTTGGACGTTGGATTATATAAACATTTATTGTTCTTAACTTCTTTAATTATTTAACTGCATCCATTTAAATCTTTTTTTTTAATTTCTTTGTAATTTACTTGATTGTTAACATTTATTAAATCATAGGTTGACCATATCCAACAAAAAAAAAAAAACATAAGAAACTATTAATCGGGTGTGTTCTAGCATCCGAATCCACTCGAAATTTGATGACTTTAGCACTTTTGGTGTTCTGCATTTCGATTTAGCGATCGCGATAAAAGCGATTTGTTCCTGTAAGTTTGCTGATTCTTTACAGCTTTAACGATTAAGAATAAATAGTAGACTTAGATTTCATACCGCTGATAAAAAAAATTTTTGCGAATTTCCGCTAATTTAGCAATTTTTACCAAATTTTTGCCATTCCTTATAGTTTAAGGGCTTGTTTGAAATATTGAAATTTTTTCCGAATTTTCACTATTTTTGCAAATTTTTTTTTTGTTATTTTCCGACATTTTTACCCCATTTAGCGATTTCGCAATGCCATGGCGAAAATGGTTGAAAGTGTAATAATGCTAGGAATGACAATTTTCATTCCAGTTAAAAAAGCTTCGAATAAACCTCGATGCAAGTCTTGGTTTAATCAGTCGTGCAAATCAGCAGTCAGATCCAGAGAGGAAGCATTCAGAAATTGGCGTAAAAATAAAAACGCTGATACTGAATTGCTACGCAAAATGGCAAGGTCTTCGTGTGCCAAAGTACTTAGACGGGAAAAAACTCTTCATGAGCAACGTCTTCGTACTGAAGTTCTTGCTGCTCCCCGGGGTAGTAAAAGCTTCTGGTCATTCGTTAAAAGAATACGGGTTAATGCTAGTTCTTCAATTCCAACTCTTTCAAAGGATGCCCGATCATTCACGGACCCGGTTGATAAAGCTAATTGTTTTGCCGAATTATTTGCTAATAATTCTCACCTACCAGCTAGCAGTCAACCACTACCCGAGCTCGGAAAAGTATCCGTAACTATGCCTAGAATATTTTTTCGGGCTAGAGCTGTTAAAAGGGTTCTTGCGGATCTCGACATAAATAAGTCTCCTGGGCCGGATGGTATACCTGCACTGGTCTTGAAGCAGTGCTCTTCGAGGCTAGCTCGTCCCTTAGCAAATCTTTTCAGCACTTTATACCGTGCCGCGGAATTTCCAGTCTGCTGAAAAGTTGCTAATGTAACGCCAATTCCCAAAAAAGGAATCGCTAATAACCCCGAAAATTACCGCCCAATTGCAATCTGTTCGCCACTTTCCAAAGTTATGGGGAGTATGGTAAATTACCATCTTGTCAAATATTTAGAGTCAAACTACCTACTAAGCGACCGCCAGTATGGCTTTCGTAGAGGTCGCTCTACTGGAGACTTACCAGCTCTGTTATCGGAAAAATGGTGCCGTTCCATTCACCATTTTGGCGAAAGTAAGGTAATTGCTTTGGATATTTCCAAGGCGTTTGACAGAGTCTGGCATGGTGCACTCTTGTCAAAACTTGCTGCATTTGGTGTCGGTGATAATTTCTCTCGATTTATATCGAGTTTTCTCAGAGATCGCACTATACGAGTTGTTATAGATGGGGTTTCGTCAAACGAGTACAAGATTCATTTAGGGGTGCCGCAAGGCTCCGTTCTTTCTCCTACTCTATTTCTTATCTTTCTAAATGACCTCCTTTTTCAAACTTCCAACCCTATCTACTCTTTTGCAGATGACAGCAGCCTTTGCCATTCGTACTTATTTGAACACAGACCAAGCGTATCCGAAGTCGTTGCTATGAGGCAGCATATGAATGATACGCTTGGCCGAGACCTTGATATAGTTTCGGAATGGGGTCGTGCAAATAGGGTCGATTTTAATGCCAGAAAAACCCAATGTTGCGTGCTGACGCATAAACGCGCGACAAATTAAGGTGCCTCATCTGTATATATGGGTGGTATAATTATTGAGGAATCAGAATCTCTTGATGTTCTGGGCATGAGGATACAATGTGATGTCCGATGGACAGAACATATATTCAAGGTGTCGAAAGAAGCATTCAAGTGCCTCGGTTTTCTAAAACGGTGTAGTATATACTTCACTCCATCTGATCTCCTTACTTTTTATACCACCTATATCCGACCGCGTATGGAATACAACTCTCATGTGTGGGCCGGTGCTTCAAAGTCTATTTTGGAGCTTCTCGACCGCGTGCAGGAGAGGGCGAAGGTTCTCATTGGTGACAGTAGAGTATCCAATTCTATTGACTCCCTTGAGCACCGTCGCAATGTGGGTTGTATTTGCCTGTTTTATCGTTACTACAATGGGATGTGTTCTGACGAAATTAGGGATCTGGTTCCCGAAACCCGTACGTTTGTTCGCAATACACGTTTTTCCTCAAGAGCCCATCCTTATGTGGTCGATTGGCAGGTGAATCGTACAACGCATTACAGAGAGAATTCGTTTTTTTCCCGGACTGTTCGTATGTGGAATAACCTTCCTGCCGAAGTCTTCCCTCTCACTTGCAACATGACCAAGTTCAAATCGAATGTTCACAAACACTACTCCCTCTATCCTCCTTCCCATAACCTATTTTCCTAGTTCCAACACAATGCAATGCATTAGTAGGGGGCATTCCCTATAAAAAAAAAAAAAAAAAAAATTTAAGTGTTTGTTTAAAAGCTTGCGATTTTTCCCTGCTATTCTTTACAGATTTCACGATTTTTAATAACTATTAGACTTTGCTATCACGCTGCGCTGTACCTTTCCCAATTTATTCGTCGTTCGTCTGCGTAAAAATAGAAATAAACACGACGAATTGCGGCCTACGCAATGATTGTTTGTATTTTCATATGTATATACGAATGTGTTCTATTTCTGACGACGAATATTCGTTGCGAATAATTCGTCGTTCGTCCCAGTTGTGTTTCTAGCATAAATCGAACAAATTTTAAAAACTATCCTGTGTTATCAAAGTTATTTTTGGGAATACACAATTTATCATTTAAAAATTTTTGTATGACGTGCTAAATTCCCAATTTCCTGTGCGTTATGTTCATAAAAATAATTATTTTTATACTGCACCTCATAATTTGAGGACCACTTGTCTTTACCGGGATCTTAATATCAATAAAAGCTACTTTCATTTTTTAAAAATTTAATTAAAAATTAACATTGATTTCAATTTCACTCGAATTTCCAATTTTACTCGATTTCCTTGCTATATGATATCTATGTATATCACATATAGTTAAATTAATATAAATTATATATGGTCGTGACCTGAAGTGATTTCGCTTATATTCAATATTGTCTATCTTGAAGTTTGAAAATAGTCTAAAAAACTAATTGTTTAATTGTGGTTACACAACAGAATTAAATACAATCTTTCCAACCATTCCTAATTGCTTTTTATTCAAATAATGCATGTTTTAAATCATTTCAATTTATAAAAATTTTGAAGTGAAGTAAAGCATAATTAAAAGGAAAACCCCTTTTTAAAAAACAAGCTTTTATTTTATTGCTCTAAAAAGAAGAAAAAATAATATTTTACTATCAACTTAAAACGTCATTACATGATTCATATGATATAAAAGATTTCCGCGAGATTAAAGTACTCATATTTACTTAGTTTAAAATTTTTAATAGTTAAAACTAAACACACCAAGTTATTAATTTGTTTATCTACTCAAATTAAATCTCGTGACAAGCTTCTATATCATAAATTGTGTAAGGACATTATAAGTTGATAGTAAAATTTTCCTTTTTTTCTTTTTAGCAATTAAAATATGTGCTTGTTTTTTAAAAAGGGTTTATACTTTTAATTTATTTTAAACTCGAATTTGTATTCTCAGAAAGTCCTTAAACATAAATAGTCTGCCATCTTGTGTGTTCCGCCATGTTGGTCACACACCTCACCATGTATTGTCACCCAAACTGAATGTGAATACGAAATTTCAGTACAAAAAATTACATCTCTTTTTATAAGGTATTGAATTGTACAACTCTGATTAAAAAAAAAATTTATAGTTACAACATAACTTCTTTCTCATTTAACATTCAAAAAGAAAAAATACATATTGAGAATGAGTTCACGTTTGTAAAACTGCTCTGGGCAGGAAAGCAGTTCGCGCGTCTTTGTCGTTATCTTTTAAGGACAAACAGGCCGTGTTTGTTTGTTGGTTTTTCGAGCGTTTTTCGTTTCATTGTAACTGTACCGAGTTACTGTTCTTGCGGTGTCAGCATTAACCATATGCAATCGTTTCATAACCTCAAAATTTTAACGTGTTTATCAATACAGTCAAATCCCGATAATTCGTACCCCGATAAATCGTAAATCCCGATAATTCGGTCCCTTGAACAAATCTCGTTAATTCGTAAAAGTTCCATACATTTTGGTCCCCTCACTAATTCGAATTTTTTTTTTTTTCAAATAAAATCTACTTTACCTCTTTTAAATCGTAATTGTTTGCTAACTACCACTTATAATTCGTAATAAAAATAACAGAAACATGGAAAGAATGATTTATTGCTTAGTCTGGGTTTACACCAG
Source organism: Pollenia labialis (assembly GCA_949318255.1). Lineage (NCBI taxonomy): Eukaryota > Metazoa > Arthropoda > Insecta > Diptera > Polleniidae > Pollenia > Pollenia labialis. Next base: position 63,998,897 of record OX439140.1, on the reverse strand, counting down.
GGCTGTGGAGTCGTCCGAAAAAAGTACTAACTCCGACTCCGACTCCAAATGCTGAAATTTTTTAAGTGCGACTCCGACTCCTACTATAATCTTGATGCTAAATGTATATGAGACTCAGTGATGTTAACTTTTATTTTTTCATTACCGTACGGCCTTCTAAAAATTAGAGTTTTTGTGAAGCAATTACCGTACGCAAACATTAAAGTGCTGTTTCCAAATGACAGGCGATTGATTATGTAGTAAAATTTATATGAAAAGCACTCAGTCCATCGCCTGTCATTTGGAAACAGCACATAAGAGCAGTATTCATAAACCATTTATTTAAATATTAAATGTGTTTTAAGAAGATAATTTTTATTTTGGAAATTTTTTTTAAAATTTTTTATGCCGAAAAACTTTGGAGTCGGAGTCGCGAGTTTTTGTGGGTACTACGACTCCGGCACAAAAACATCAACTCCGACTCTTCAACTCTGACTCCGACTCCACAGCCCTGGTTTACACAATGAAAGTTTTCTTTCAGAAAGTCTGACTTTATAGGTGAGAGAGGAAGAGAACAGGCTATTCATCTCTCCCCTCTCACCCATAAACTCAAACTTTCTTAAAGAAAACTTTCAAAGTGTGAACCCAGACTAACCGCTATTTTTTTTGCGTGGGTTTTTGCATTTGTTTGTGTGTGTGTGTTTATTTTCTTAAGATCTTAAGAAATGTTTATGTTTTTTTTATCGTTTTAGTTAATAAATTGAAAAACCCCGTTAATTCGTATTTATTTTATCTTAACCCCGTTAAATCGTAACCCCGCTAAATCGAAAACCCCTACAATTCGAAAAAGTTGACCAGTCCCTTGCGATTACGAATTATCGGGAGTCCACTGTATATTATTAATATTGCAAAGCTTATATTGTATTGTTTTCATGAAAATGTATCTTTACATACCATTATTTTCGTAAATATCAATTTCCTTTAGTCCTAATTTACAATGTGACAGATAGAAGGCAGACAGACGAAGTTTGTAGGAGAGGGAGAAAAAAAGTAGTGTGTCACGCATACAGCGTCACCACCTTACCACCAACTTTCGTCTGTCTGTCACATTGTAAATTGGGACATAATGAAGTGACAATTAAATAATCAATTAATTCACTTTGATCACTTATTTGGCATATTGAAAATATAAGTTGCATTATTTCAAAATTAAATAATTGTAAATAATTGATTTTTCAACAGGTGCCTCCACAGCAATACGTCAATGTACCGGTACCAGTTTCTATGGTTGAACCAACCTCCGGTCAGCGTATGCTCTTAACCAATCGTGTGCAAGCAAGTGGTGTAGCTTGGCCACAAACCGGCCGTCAAATGGCTTTGGTACCATCATGGCCACAACAGGCACCGGCTCATTCACTAATTGTCGATCCGGCACCCTTCTTAAACGTGGAGGAAATCTATCCGAAACATTTAACTATACCACGTAATGATCTCAAAAAGGAATCGCCCGTCCATCATTTGGTGTAAGTATCTAAATTTAAGATTTCCCTTTAATAATTGAATATGTAGTTCTCTGCATATGCACTAAGCAATTTGAAATTTTTAAAAGCAAAATAAACTCATTTATTAAGTTACACATTTGCCATCATCACTATATATACATAATTAATTTTTTTAGCACACTAAGAAACAAAAAAAAAACCATTTCGAACCCATTTAATAAATTACGCGTAAACTTCTTTTTCTTTCTAACTTTGATATCATTAGCAACAAAGGCAATTCGTATCGTGTGCCGCGTCATGACAAGAAAGAAAATCAACAACTGTCACCCGTAAAGAAACGTGTCAAAGAAAGTTCGCCGCCTCATCAGCAACGTTATAATCGCACATCTCACGTTTCACCGCAATATCATAACAACCATCACAATTGCAATTATGGCAACAGTGGTGGTGGAAGTTATAATGGGCAAAGTGGTGGTGCTATTGTCACTTCAGCTTCATCTACTAGTAAGTATTTGCCACTTCCAGTACACACTCGCCTTAACATAAACTTGAAATCGAACAAAAAATGTTTAATTTTTTCCATTTCTTTCAATAGACATTATTAATGCCAGTGGTAACCATCACCATCATCATAGTGGGGGCACTAATTCCTCATCGAATCAACAGCATGTTATAAGCAGTAATGCTGTATATGGTAGCAATAGTGGCAGCCATCATATTGTTAACAATTGTGGAGCTGTTAGTGGATCGACGGGTAGCGGCAGTGGATATCACCATCAGTCCTCTTCCTCGTCGTCTTCGGGTGGACAACATCATATTTCATCGCATCACTCTCAATCCCAACATGGCCATCAAGCGCCTTCAACACAGCATCATGGTGCTATTGTTAAACAACAAACAATAACAATACACGACACCCCGTCACCGTCAGCTGTTATAACAATCTCGGACAGTGAGGATGAAGGTACGGATGGGCCAACAATTGTAAACAATGTTGCACCGGTTAAACAAAGAGCTCATGCTCAATCACAAACAACCTCCTCAATGTTGCAACATTCGACATCCTCTTCATCGTTAAGTTGTCGCAATAATGGGCATCAACACGGCCATTCACATCAACAGAATCAAGCCCAACAGCAGCCGCAACAGCCCCAACAAATGCATCATCAGCAACAACAAACATACGGTAAATTATTAAAATTATTTTCATCAAACAACTGGTGGAAGTTAAGAGTGGATTGAAAAATACCTACTAAAATGAATAGCAATATACTTATATTTTTTTAAAGATTAGACAAACAATTTAACCTTTTTTATTTTATAGCTGTCAAACGTACATACCGTTACCTAAAACGCAAACGGCCTTAAGTAACTAAAAATTACAAATTTACTTTTTCATTGATTCTGCGTCAACACAAACGTCCTCAATTTAGAATCCTTCGAAAAAATTATCATTTAAATAGTTTTGGCTTCTTCTATAAAATTTTCAAAAAGCTTTTTAGGTAACGATATATGTATATGTATGTTTGATTTGTAGGTAGTAGGGAATTTCTATCATATTTGCTTTTACTTGAATCTAAAGTGCTGGTTTGTGTCTTAAATTTATTGTTATTGTTTTATAACAATTTCGATGTGGCAAATAGTTTAACCTGTGATACTCAATATTTTATTTGAAAATTTATTTACGTTGAATTTACATAAAAGTAAATTGCTGTACGATCTGTTAAAAAACTCTTGAGAAATTATTTGCTGTTGCTGATTAAAATCGGCTTTCATTTTGTGGTGCAAATTATGTATAGGCATTATTTGTTTGTTAAGACAGTATTTTTTTTTCTTTTTGCTCTTCTTGTCTTTTTTTTATTGTATGTTATATACATTTGATCCTTATTGAAGGAAAGAAACATTAATTGATTGTTGTCTGCCTCTCTTATGCACTTTAACTATGTATGTATAGATTTTCTTTACTTTTAGAACCTTTATTTTGGGAAATATATGCGACTTGAGGTCAAATAAACAAAATTGGTTTAGCATTCAGTTAAATATCATTAAATTTTTATTTGATTAATGTGATATGACTTTTGAGAATGGAATCCATGGACCGTTTTAGACCTGTAGTTGAAAATTTTTTGTTGTCAAGCTTGTACAACATGCAAAATTTAAGTAACGTTTTTTGTTAGAATTTTTTTCATTTAAATAATTCCCCAAAAGTTGTAAACAAAATAAACGTAGAAATAATTCGCTTTTTAATCTTAAATATTATTTTAAAAAGCTTTTAAAGTTTTGTACCTACAATATTTTTGTTTATTTTACCTTTGAAAAATCATCAATAGCAACAACAGCAACAAACAATTCTAACAAATATCAGCAATATCAGCAACAGCATCCACAACAGCAGCAATTGCAATCGATGAATGTTAATCATACGTCATCGCAGCATCAGAATCAAACACACGCACAGCAGCAGCAGTCACAAACTCAATCTCAACACCAACATCAACCACAGCCGCAACATCAGCAGCAACAACAAGTGCAACATAATGTTGCTGATATAAAAAATAATTCAAGTAATAATGATTCCTCCTCCTCTACTTCATCACCATCCTCTAATTCAATTAGCATTAGCCATATCACTAGCCATAGCAATAATCATAATAACACAAATAGCAGTAGCAATATGAATTTGAGTAAAAATCTTAGCAATAGCCATCATAATAATACAGCTAGCACGATAGGCTTTCATCAGCAAAATTTAAGTAAAACTAATATAAGTTCTAGTAGCAAAAATAAGGGAATAAATATCACCACAACTACCACCACCAATAACAATAATAATAATAATACAAATGTCAATATCAATACCAACAATACAAATCATTTTTCTTCTGCCTCCATAGCGTCCATAAAATCGTCATCATCAGGAATGACATCAACTAATAATCACAATAACAATAGTAGTAATAGTAACAATAACAATGAATTTATGGTTGGCGGAAGTGGAACCGGAAATGGAACAGCATTTGGCAATTTTATTGATATACCAAATCCAAATTGTCATAATCACCAACAACATCAACAGCAGCAACATCAACAGCAACAACAACAACAGCAGCAGCCGCAACAACATCATCATTCTAATCAACAGCAACAACATCATTTACATTCAAATAGTGAGAAACATCAACTACAACAGCAACAGCAGCAATTAAATTGTGGCGGCATTTTACACTCTTCCTCTTCCAATACCAAATCTGTTTCCACTTCTTCCATCCAACACCACCAAACACACAATAATAGTCAAAACACACAACCACAGCATCATCACCACAAACATTCAACATCAAATCTGTTATATGGTAGTGGTGGTGGTAGTAGTAGCAATCCGACTGTTGTTGCTACCTCCTCCTCCTCTTCGTCATCATCCATTGCTCCCTCAGTTCCACATTCTTCCTCTAATACAAATTTTTCTATATCCTCTAATCTATTTGCCACATCCTCACATAATCACACTCAAAACAATCCAAACTCCTCCTCCGCTACAAATAACACCAACGCCACATCGTCATCTTCATCCAATAATGCATCTAATTCTATAACCCATCACCGCTCAAAACATGTACAACTAGTAATACCATGCGTTACCGTAGGTGATAATGACCATGATGAAATGCGTCGACGTAATACCACTCATGCAGCCAGCAATAGCCCAAAACAACACCACCACCACCAACAACAACAACAACAACAGCAGCAACAACAACAACAGGCACAGGCTTATCCACAAGCTAGTGTTAAATATGAACCGGGACAATCACAAAAAAAACGCATTTTGGCCATGGCTCAAAACGAATGCTATATGCCATCTTCTCACTCGAGCACTAATAGCAGCTCACAGACAACGTCCAGTTTACCACATTTACCCACCAAACAGGAACCAACCGAATTCTATGACTATCCCTCACAACAACAGCAGCCACAACACGTGGACAACAAACGCTCATCATGGGCTGCATCTTCTGGTGGCTCCCAGCACCAACAACAGGCACCGCAACTAGCTCTACACAAGCGTGAGGCACCATCAGTGGCTCCCTCATCATCCGGAGGTTATGTCCAGCCGCCAACCTCATCCGGAACTTCTGGTAATGTGCAACCACCCATAGCCCACTCGAAGAGCTCCTCGTCATCCTCCTCGTCGGCTGCTGCCTCTGTGGGACCACCATCTTGGGGTGCACCTCAATTATATCGTCAACCTTCTCATACCTCTCAGTTGCAACAACAACAACAACCTTCTGGTTCACATTCATCACAATCTCAACACCAGACCAATACAACTTCACCATCCTCAGCTGTTGCTGCCGCCGCCATGCTGCAACAGGACATTTATGCTGCTGCCGTACAGAATGACATGTATCGTCGTCCCACTGTCTTTGTTTCCCAAGCTGCACCAACTTATACGTACAATCGTGCAGTTGTAGCCCCACCACCAGCTCATAATAGTTCAAGTCGTCAGGTAAATTATTTAGTTTCTAATTAAAAAAAAAAAAAAAAAAAAAAAAAACAGAAAATGTTACGAATAATTAAATATAATTGAATCACTAAGTGCAGAAAAGGAACTACTGACATTTCCTTCATGTAACTTATTTGAGTTTTTCTAAGAAACCAGTGTAAAAATGGTCATCTTAGCAACTGCAAATTAAAGTTAGTTCTCCCCTCTACGAGCTAAAAACATAAAACTTGCATTTATTATTATTATTATTATTATTATTATTATTATTATTATTATTATTATTATTATTATTATTATTATTATTATTATTATTATTATTATTATCTTATATTCAACATTTTTTATTTTTCGAATTTATTCTATGAGCTAAATTTCAGTTATGTATTTTATAAAGCTTTTTTGTAATAGTCATATTCCTTAAATTTTTCAGAAATGACTTTATACACTACCAGACTACAATTATAATACAATATAATAGTCTGGTAGTGTATAAAGTCATTTCTGAAAAATTTAAGGAATATGACTATTACAAAAAAGCTTTATAAAATACATAACTGAAATTTATTATTATTATCTACACTGTTTTAATTGATTAAAATGAATGTCTTGAAGTAGTTCGTTTTCTCACTTAGCGCTTTAATTTGGGTATGTTATCAAAATCTATTAAATCAGAAGTAAAATTTCTATTGACAACAATATAACTTTAATGCGGTTTTTTAACAACTTTAATTTTATGCGAAACATATCGCACTTGTTCGACATTAACTCAAAGTTTTTATTGTTTCACTTTTTGAAAAAAAATCAACACGTAATTTTCATATCTACCCGCTGTAAAAATATTGGGCTATTATTTTTCAAATGCCTTTATTGTAAAATAAAAAAGGTTTTGCTTCTACTAAAAATTTTGAGTTCATAGAGACAGTATTGTTGAACAAGTGCGATATGTTAAAATATAGTTTGGGTTAAGTCGATTTTTGACAAATACAGTAATATTAAAATGGGAATTTCGATCGATATTAAATGCCAAAATGATTTTTTTATGTATTTCTTTATTAGTAAAAACTGTAAATTTTTATAATTTTAAGTGAATTAAAAATAAGAATCAGTTAACATGTCGTATAGATTAGCCATTGCTATTTTAAAACAACAAACAATTTCTTGTGCACTCAAGAATTTGGATAGTGAAGAACACAACATCGACAGTGTTCTTGTTAAAATTGCGTTGTTTAAAACAATTTTTTACACAACAATGTCTAATATCTCTGCAGTATTGCCATATATTTTATATTGTATAATTTATTTTCACAGCAAGAGTGTACCCTGTAAACAAAAAGCTGTTGCTTCAAAGCCACAGCATACAAATTTAACCTTTCGCTTTTCTGCTGTAAGTTTTTTAAACATTAATTTGGATAGTGAAATGTTTTGCTTCGGTTGTGTCTTTATACATTGACGAAGGAATGAGCAAACAATTAATTTCAGCGTCCCGTTTTTGTGTGCTTTGGTGTGATCTTCAATTGCCGAAGGCACACCGAGAAATACAAAAACGGTATGACTTTCAGAACACCACAAAATCACACGTGTGATTTCAAAAGCACGTGATTTGAAATCGCGTGATTTTCAGAACAGGCCCGTGTATTGTGTATAATATAATAATACATATGTTTTGTTTTTATAAAAAAAAATAGTTTCGTTAAAAACCAGCGTTTAAAAAACTGCAGTCAAAGTAGAAACTGCAAAAAAGTTTTTAATTGCAATACTAATATTTTCTTCATAACAATAAACAAATTATTTCGAATCATATGTGGAATTTCATTAGACTAGAGTAAACTTTTTTCATATTATTTACGAAACTTTTGTAATTACCAAAAACAAAAGGCGCTACGAAAGTTTTTTTCTTTAAAACTTTACCCTGTTGATCAATTTTGTGCAAAAAAAAAACATTTTCCTCGAAATACGTAAAAATCAAATCGTTGACCGAGGTCACTGCAGTGCAAATATTTATTTTTTCGATTTTGTTGAAGAATATTTTTGAAATTGGAGATTTGAAAAACACTCCAAAAATTTTGTCCGTTTTTGACACCACCTTGGGACAGGTTAGCGCTATCGAAAAACATTTTTTTCCCATATCTAACAATTTTGGATGTTGTGAATGAAAAAAATGTATTGCAGAAATCAAATTTAAAAGTGTTTAAGTCAAATTTCTCGGTAAAATTAATAATTGACACATTTGTGGCATTATTTATTACTGGGCTAGTTCTAAACCGATTTTGGGGTTTTATGCCTTTTTTTTAAACATAATTGTATCTTCATTTCGATTAATTTATCGTCTAGAATAAAACTTTTATGACATATAAAAAATTTAACAAAAACTTAAATTTTTTTTTTTTGCTTTGTACTCACCAAGGCCCATTGAAAAGGTCTGCGCAAGAAGCCTGATGATCATTGTTTATGTTCTTTTTAGTTGTCAAAAGTTGATTACATTTTGCTTGCATGTGCATGTATACGTTTATGGTATGCCACACATACACGTTTTTTCCTTTTGCTTTGTATATGTGGTAGTAAATTTTTGACAACTTAAAAGAATCGTTTTTTGTTTTTGTACAAGTAAGCAGACCTGATAGATGGGCCTTGGTACTCACTATTCAAACATTCAATTGATTTCCGCCTGGACTTTTCTTTATCCAATCAACACCAAACTTCATATTTAATGTTTTTAAATACAACGGAACCAAATAAGCCTGTTAATTTACTTAAGAATTCACTTTGAGAAACGCCCATACAACGTTGAGCACCTCCACTGAACACATAAACGAAAGTTCATTGTAAATTAAGATAGGGTACTTTCGTAAATGCAGTTTTTGCGCATCAGTTGCGCTTTAGTAAAGTTGAATGTTCGTAAATGCATCACTTGTAAGAAACTTGGCATTACTCTCATACGTCAAAAGTTTTTTTATGCAGTGATGCCGCAATTATTGCATCAGTTAATTTTCTGATGCAATAACTTTTAACATAAAAGAAATCGTTTTATTTTTCTTTTTTGAGCATTTTTCTTGTAATTTATAAAAAATCTGACTCTTTTTGGTTCAATTTTAACAATAAAATTTTCAATCGCTATTGTTTTAACATTTTTTTACGTTCGCTTATAAAACTTTTAAAATGTACCCTACAAGAAACGAATGAGCGAGTAGTCACATTTTTCATTTTGGTGTTAAGAAATGATAGGAATGTGACCGAAAAATTGATTTCGGTCATTTCTTTCTATCATTTTCTTAACACAAAATGAAAAATGTGACTACACGCTCATTCATTTCTTGTAGGGTAGCTCATATTCAAAAATTCAAACTTTGAACAGCTGTTGTGCAGTAAAAACAAATCATTTTCACAAGCGCAACTGGTGATTACGTATCAGTAACAAAATATTGCATCCCTGCACCAGTGATGCACAGTTTTGATGCATTTACGAACGTACCCATAATGTGGATAAAACTGAATAAGAGCCGAATTATCTACAAAAATTGTAATATGAGCCGTTCACATTAAACGATATCTGTTGTCGCAACTTTTACTTTATTGGCGAGAGTACGTGTACTTGTCCATTCGTTCTCTCATTGTTCTTTTATTTGAAGTAAATTTATTGAGAGTTCGGTCGCAAATCTGTTATTCATGGACACATTTTCAAGAAGAACTGACAAAAGTTGCGGCGACTAAAATCGTTTAATGTAAACAGGAACTGTAAAAATTAAATTTAATTTGAAACAATTAAAATGAGATTTCTTTAATCATTCATTGTTTACAATAACATTTTTGATGTTAATGAATAATTGTATATTTAAGCCAATTAAGCCAATAAATCAAATATAAAACAAACTTGTAAAACCTATCTTTAGGTTATACCATCCCATCCATTGCCCGCTCACATACAATTTCCAACGCAGTACAGCCAATTTGGTCCCCTTAGTCCAGCACAGGTAGCCGCCAGCAAACATGCACACTACGCACCGACAAATATATGGTATGGGGGCGAATAAACAAACACTGATTTAAACATAACGAGTGAGTCAAAGCGATAACAAGCTAACAAGATCATATTCTTAAGAATCGAAAAATACCAATTTCCTATTCGCAATAAAACTTTAATTGATTATTTATTTTAGATCGTTTATGCATGATTGCAACAAGCAGCAGCTAAAATTACAACAGGAAGAAGTAAGTCTAACAACAAATCCTAATTATAACAAACGTAATAGTCATCATCGCAATAATAATGATGATGATAATATTGTTAACCTGTACAACATGCAACAATTGCTACAATTTAAAAATTATGATGATGGAGAAACTAACACTGGTTGTGGTGAGACGGATGTAGAGAATGGTGTTGAAAAAGTCTCTGCCACCACTACAACAACAACCACAGCGACCGCTGCAGCAGCTGCAACAGTTCAACAAGAAATACAAAATCTACAATTTACCCAATGGTGGTTTTTAATGATGCAACAAACTATATTTAATTTTAAAACAACATTTGAGCATCATCAACATATAGCACACTTGAATAACAACAATAATAATAACTTTTCCAATAATAACAATGAACATGAAACTGTTGCAGCAGCATCAGTGGCTGGATCTACAAATCATTTTGACGTTTTCAATTTTATTAATTCAAATGCTAGTGACGACCACCATGCGGTAACTTCGTTATAATCTGTTTCATCTGTGAAACCAAAACAACAACAATAAACTAATTGATAACTTGCGTCCTTTTAAACAAATGCAAGAAAAAGCAACAATAACAATTATTATTTAAAACTAGAATTAAACTTATGCGAATGTAATTGATTTATTTATTCAATTCGATTTATCTTTTTCGTTGATTGTTTTCTTTTTTAATTAATACATAAGAAGTGAGTAGATTGTTTTTAATATATACATATATATAAGCACATACCCTACACTTACTTATTAGTATACTACATACTTACATAAATGCATACAAGCCTATACAACAATATATATAAATACATAAGCAAGACTTGGTTTATTTCTCTGCTTCTTTTCCTTACTTAAGTTTAAGATTGCAAAAAAATGGAAATTATATTTTAAACAATAATTATTTTATATAGATACATATACATATATGTATATATACTATATTTTTTATTATTAATTTGTTTGTAAATATTTATAACTAAAAAATATTTATACATACATACCTACATATTTTATATCTTATATATACATACATACATATAAAAAGTTAAAAATCTTTAAAACACAAGCTGAAATATTCATACGAGTACATACTTTTTAAAATAGAAATATTAAGCGTCTTTACTTAAAATCCATTAATTAATTGTAAATTTACTCTCTCTTTATTACACTATCTTTTACTCTCTTTCACTCTTTCACTCTTACCAAATTGTCTACTCTTTTGGTTCTTAATTTACATAAATTTATTTACACCATGGACGTGTAAATTAGTTCAATATTAAAGAAACCACAAAACTATGTAGAAACTTATCGATAACAGTTGTTTTTTTTTATTAAATAATACATATTGCACACTTAATTATAAGCAGCCACAACTCAAAGAAGAGGCAAAAAACGGGTTTTAAAAACATGGTTGTATATTAATAATCAAATTGAGTTCCACAGTAAAGAAAACCCTCTAAAAGGAAAGTTTATCTAATTTTTTTTTTAATTTTGTGCTGTAATTTTGGAAATAAGAGGTATTGTTGAGTTGTGACTTAAGTATTTAGGCATAATTCTAAAAGGTCCACCACAAAACTTAACACTTTTTTCATTAACAGCGTCACAACTCTAAATAATACTATTTAGGTGATAGAAAACTACACAATAACTCTTAAGCGCACCGTCGCAACTAAAAATAGCACTCTTTATTTGATGATGTACATACAAGCGACACAAGTAACATAAAAACGGACATAACGGTAAACGGAAAACGAAATTTTCGTAGTCGCTAGAGATTTAAATTGGGAACTGCTTAATGACAAGACAAATAAAAACGATTTTGATAAATTTTGAGTTGTGACTTTATTATTTAGTGTGCGCGATTATATACTTTTTATTATTGTTTTCATTTCATGTTTTATCTTCTTTGAAAATGTTTTATGATTTTTTTTTAACCTCAAATCGTTTAAAGGGGTTTTTTAATTAATCATTTCTAAGCAAAATTCAGTATATGAAAATATATAGTACTAGCTTACTTTAGTTTAGAATGCTTTTAGTAGATTACAGACGGTTAGTTTGACTTTTTGTTTAAGGTTTTGCCCGAAATTTAAAATAAATTTTGCTTTAAAATTTTTAAATATTTCAAAGTTTTAACGATAGTTACTAATAAAATACTAATAGAATAGAACTATACTGATACAATCTAAGTAACATTATTGGCTAATACTCAGATTTCTTTCCATTAGGAAAAAATATTCCGGGGGAACTCGATATCGAACGAAATTACATCAAATCATTACATTTATCTCTTGACTTTAGTAAAAAATGTTTAAACAACTTGTGAGCCGATTACGGATGACGACTGAACTGAAGTTGAGTTGCCAGCAGCAAAATCAGGCATGTTAAAATATTAAACAAAAAAATTCTGTACATTTTAACTTCAGTAGTGTTGCTATCCGAAATCGACCTATTGATAATTTTTTTAATTTAAATTCTGCATCTACTATGAGATGATGAAATGGATTGTTTTTTTTTTTTTTTTTTTTTTTGTCCAATAAAGAATCACAAATATTTAATTCTCTTTCATTTAAACTAAAACAGTGAATTATAAGTCAGCATAACGAAAGCTAGTTTCTTTTGAAAACTTCCTTCTGGATATTGTAAGAAATTGGTGGTCCTTTGAATATCGCATGAATTAATTTATACTTTTTTAATGTTTTATATTTTAACTATTCACAATTGTATTTGAATATTTTCAAAACATAACTTTCAAAACTCTTTCAGAAAATTGTCTATTTGACGAAGTCGAAAGAATTCTATCTTTCGCACAACAATATTTAAAACAAAAACTACATTTAAAAACAAAAAGAAATTCCAAAATTTGGTTTTTATTTCAAATGTAGTTATACGAATACGATATGACACGAAATTGTATGAAGACGAGATAATTGTTGGTTTAACAATGCCAGAAAACTTTGCAAAATTTGAACTTTGATCAAAGTAAAATCAACAATTCTAATATTCGTTTACTTTTTATCATCGTGAAATTGTTATTCAAATTTCAATTTTAAAATCTTTTTTTTTTTAACAATTTGCATGCATTGCTAAATTGATAAAACTTAGTCAAACTACTGTTTTCTCGATATCAAAAGTTAAATATACATTTACAAATAGTTGCTCATCCATGGAAATTTCGCCTTAATATTATAAAAAATACAACAAATTATATTTAATATTTAGTGCTAGTTCACACTATAAAAAATGTCGCCCAGACGTATTTCATGCAACAGAAAATTATTGACAAAAGGTATGCGAGGATAAACAATGTAGCACGAAATGTAAAATGAATCAATAATTTAATGTGCCTTTTGAATATGTTTCGTTAGAAAAATTTAAATCGAGTAGGTAAATTGTAATAAAAAACGTTACGTCTGAACATGTACGAGAAGGGCCACCAAAACAAAATTCGAATTTTGCTGTTACAACAACAACGACGACGAGTAGTGATGCTGGGTTAGCAAGCACAGTGTTAAACAGGAGTTTTAGCGCGTATTTCGTCGAGAAATAATTTACGGGTTTTAACAATTTGTGTATTACGATTTTCGCATTACATATTTGTTTTGAATGAACTAAAGTTTTTATACAAGGTTGCATTTAAATGTTCTACTTTATTGAAAACGAAAAATCACTTTCAAAGCAACCGCTCTCTAATACGATAAATAACTTTTCATCAAATATGCCTTTTGTTTATATGAATACTTTAAAATCTTTCATCGTTTCAAACGTGAACGAAATTCGTAATACAGTGCAAATTGTTCAAACTCGTAAATTATTTCTTCTTATTTTGCTTAGAAATTCTTAATCCCTTTAAATTTTATAGATTTTTTTATTTAAATGTAACCTAACATTTTTAATTTTTTAAAACTGGGTGTTTTTTATTATGAAATTAAGTTTAAAATAAAAAAAAAACAAATCTTAAGAGTTTCACCAAATGTTGTTGTAATAATAAAATGAAACTTCATTTAAAAAAAGAATATTTTACTTTTTTTTATTGCAATAAAAATTAAAGTAACAATAGAAAAAAAAATCATAGTTTTTTTTTTTTAATTAAAACAAACAAATATTTATCAATATAAATAAATAATAATGTAAAAACTTCATATTTAACTTAGAATTTAGAGTACCTTAAAAAAAAGAACTAAATAAACGGAAAAACAAAATGTTTTACAAAGTTAGAGAACAGCCTATGAAATTTAATACATTTATAAAGTTCATGAACCTTTTTATATATGTTAAACAAATTTTCATATAAATATTTAATTTTCTCTCTTTCTCTGTCTCTAATAAAAAAAAATCTTCAAAGGAAACGAAAATTGCAATTGTAAAAAGAAATAATCCTCTTTATAACTGTAAATTTCAATAAATATACACTAGCATACACTAAATAAATGTAGTTGGTACCTTTGAAACCCGAATTAACATTTATTATTAAAAGGAAAGATTGATAACAAAGTAGTTTTAACAAGTCCTATTTTTTCAAAACAAAAGCAAAAAAACGAAAACGATTTATATACAAATTTAACAAAATAAACTATTCATTTTTAATGATTTCTAATTTAAAAAATATTATGTATTTGGAAAAATGTTAATTTAGAAATTAAAGAAATATTTCAATTTTCATTAAAGACAATATTGTGTATTCTTAATTAATTATTATTATTATTAACAATTATTGATTATTACAATTATTATTATCTATTTTTTCTTAATTAGTTTATATATTTAAGCTTAAAACAAAAATCAACCTCATAAATACAAAACTGAAATATTATTAATCGTATTTTTTTAATATTCTTACTATAATCATATTTTAATTGCCGTTTTTTTTATTATTATTTTTCACTTTAAAGTACTAGGAGCTTTTTCAATTATAAATTAATATTAATATTTATACTATTTAGGGTTTTTTATTGCTAACACAATGGGGTTTTATGCTAAGCTTTATATGCAAAAATAAAACATACAAATACATACTATATTATTATATTAATGTGTTTAAAGTTTTATTAGTTTGTAGAAAATACAGAAACAAACAAACAAACAAATGACCTTAAAATTTAATTAATTATTAGCTTTTTCCTATATTAATATTATTATTATTATTACTGTGTAAAATTATAGTTTTCTTTTATTTTTATATTATAATTAATATGTATGTATATTTTAATACATATTTATATTGCATTAACACAATCAGTTTTATTTTTTTAGGTACTGCAGCAAAATGTCAATTGCTAGATTAAAAGAAGTTAATTTTTTTTAAAGCCAAACAGGATTTGGCGGCAGATTGTTTTAAAACTAAATTTTTTTTTTTTTATAAGAATTCAATCCATTTTATACCAGTTTATTTGCGTGCATTTCTATGGCGTTGTCAAAAAATTTATTATGTTACAAATGGGTTGCAAGAAAATGTCATAAAGTCATAGGATGGCTGATTTTGTAACGTTTCTTCTGTTGATCTTTTTTTTTGGGCCTTAAGTCGAACTTTACACCTTTTTCCAGGATTTGTTAATAAGTTTTTAGATTTTTTCTAAATTTAGCTGTTTTTCTTGCTTTCCCATTTCATAGTCGATGGATAATTTACAAAAAAAAGCGAATGCTCTTTTATATGATGCTGGAAGCCATAACTCGAATGCATCATTAATTGAAACAAAATTCCAACCTTAAGTCCAACATGCTGGGGGAAATTTTTTTCCCTATAATTGCTTTGAAATTCGAAAATATTTTTTTATCGGGAATTCACGAATAAAAGCACTACGGCTGAGTTTCAAAACATCATAATCAGTGTGTCACTGAAACCCAATTCGTACAAAAGTGAAAATGAAAACGTTTTTACCTTTTCTAGAAAACCTAAAACGCAAAAAAATTGGGTTTTATTAAAATAAGCAAAACAAAAACGGTACGAATTGAAAAAAATGTGGTAATTTTAACTTTCGTACAAATTCTGTGACACACCTGAATACTTTGAAGTCAAAGTCAAAAATATATTATCAAGTTTGACGATGCACAGTTTGCTTATTGTGTTCGTAAAAGTTACTTTTTTTGGTGCACTTTCGTACAGATCACATTGTAAAATTCTACACGGTTGTAATGTTTTTTTCATTCAAAATACAAGTTGCTTTGCAACTGATCTGTACAGTTAATAACAGAGTAATTTTTGT
Organism: Pollenia labialis; assembly: GCA_949318255.1. Classification (NCBI taxonomy): domain Eukaryota; kingdom Metazoa; phylum Arthropoda; class Insecta; order Diptera; family Polleniidae; genus Pollenia; species Pollenia labialis. The sequence continues at coordinate 63,982,497 of OX439140.1, read as the reverse complement.
TTTTGCGGGGAACACGTTCAGCGCAAAAGGCAGAACTAAGGCAACATTTATGCCAAACATAAGAATGCCTTACATCAGAAGCCATCAATGATCTGGAAGTTAAAATAAAATTAAAATATGTAATTATGACTTATTTTCCATATAAATAGAATACAAATTTAAATTTTCTGTTTAACAAAAATAAAATTCAAGACATGGCCGATTTCACCATTTTATTTAAACATCAATTTATGTTGAAAATTCGTTTTTCATGTCAAATAAAAATAAAATTATATAAAAACCTATACTTATACATATATGAATTGATAATAAAATAGAATTGGTGAAATTGGCCATTATTCATTCGGTTATTAATAAAATATTGGGAATATAGCATAATTCTTTCACAAATTATTTTGAATATTTAATTCAGAATATTTAATTATTGAACTCATTTGCTATAAAGTGGATTGATGTAAAATATTTTTTTTTTATCGTTAAACTAAACAATTTGCAAGTTATTTTTTAATTATATTACGCATTATAAGTGATTTATTTCAATATTCGTTATTTTATACTTTTAATTTGATTTTATAAATAAAATAATATTTATGTACTCAATATTTCTTAAGTCTTTATCTAAATGTCTTCTTCGTTATTCTTTTACATAAAGGATAAACAATTTTAAACAAAATTTTCTTACTTTCAATCTTAATCGTATAAAACAAGAACAAATCAGCCCAATTAATATTTACTTGGTAATAGTATATTAGGTAATGTTTAATAGGCAGCCGTGAAATTAAGTATTTGTATAATATTTGTCATAAAATTCTTTTATAACAGAAATCTTTTTCAAAAACGAAATTTAAAATTGTGATATCCTCAGTCAGAGATCAGTGTTATAGCTATTTTACTCCAAACGCATCACTGCGGTCTTCAGCCCGTTATGATCAAAGTTCACTCGTAAATCTAAAAAAAACCTATTTGAATAATTTATTCTAATAGTTCTTGAACAATTTGGAACACTACAGTATAATGAAAAACAATTCTTTTCCCGAATGTATCTCTTTAATAATTGGAATTTAACTGTCACTTTTTACGATCAATTCTTGTTTTTCGTCAACCTTATCGTGAATAAAATTTCCCTAAAATTTGTTTAATTCTTCCCTACAAAATGTATGAGGAAAAGCAAAATTTAGAAAAAAAAAAAACTGATCTCTTTTTATTTACGATATGTGTGAACATTTTTGACAATTTACATTCAATTTAGAATAAAGTGGCAAATCAAAAAGGGAAAATATTTGACCATTTTGGGGATCTGCTTCACTTATTAGAGTCTTGATGAAAATTTCATTTGCCAAATCTTGATGTAGAACCTTCTCGTTTGTCTCTGTTTAAAAATAAGAATATCTAACAAATATTTGATTTAGTGTAACAAAAGTAACTAACTGCCTATTTCACGATGTCACTTGAATGCTTTCGTTCGCACAAATTACATGTAAAACAAAAACGGACTTTGAGAATTTGTTTTTGTTTTACATGTAATTTGTGCGAACGAAAGGGTTTGATAGACATCGTGAAATAGGCAGTAAGTATTTTAAACCAAAACCGAAATACATAGGTGACCAAGTTTTTTAACTGTAATTCTTGAAGATTAATCTCTGATTACAAAAAAAAAAACTGCCGTACCTAACCTGGCCTAACGAATCCAACCAGTATGTTTAAAAGTCTTTTAATTAGACTTTAACTGATTCACAACAACATTTTCATCAATGTTAGCAACAATTTTGTTTATTTTTTTTGTAATATTAGCGATGTTTACGCTTTGTACTAAACCAACATTGTAGACCTAGCAGATATTTTTTATATACCACGGATTACAAGACCACAACAACAAAATGTAAATTTTTCCATATTGTGGTTAAACCATTAAACCAAAAACTGTGTAGGTTGGTAGAAGGTTTAATTTGATACTCTCACCCTCATGGGGCATTGTGGCGCCTTGAAAAGTTAGAAAATTTAAAAAAATAAAAGAAGAAAAGGGAAAATCACAAGAAATAGTCGAAGCTACTATTAGGCGAGAAGGAAAAACAAGCCTACTCAGCACAAAAGCCCAGTTTCCAGCCAACTGTTATACAGCCTGGTCATACCCCTAACGAATTCCGTCAGATTCTCGAGCCCACAACCCGCGACATCTTCAAATTCTACCATGAATCGACTTCCCCAACCATCTCTGCCTGCTGCGGCAACTACGTACATTTATTGAAAAATTATAAAAAGAAAACGCAATTTAAATTCAAACGAAAAATAGACTGATGGTGAAGTTCAAATGTTGCTGGGCGCACACAGTTAGTTGTTCAAAATCGTAGTCTATTTAAAAGGGGTTTAAATTTAATATGAACCGCGAATTCCGCTAGTATATTTACCTCAGTTGAGTTGTAATTAAGGCAACTAGTTGTGATCAGTTGTAATTTTTGTTAAGATTTTGTTCACAGCAATATAGCAAAGTTGCAACCCATAATACAAAAATTAAGAAATTACAACTCAACTCAGTTGAGCTTTAAACCGTAATAAGGGCCTTAATTGTTAGCCTCAAACAATATATATACATATATATAGAGTTTTTTCTTGTAATAAATTGGACTTAACGCTTTTGCTCATCACTACAAAACAACAACAAAAAATGAGATAACTGTAATTTTTTTCTTTGTAAACAATGTAATTTATACTTATTGCACAGTACTGCATTAAAAACTCAATTTCTCAAAAAAGTGGACTTAGAGCCTTTACATGTTAAGCCAGCGTTATGTTTTAAATGTGAAATTATTTTGTTATTTTTTATACAAATCCTTTAGTAATTTCTTTGAACGTCAACCATGTGATATCTTTGTACAAAAAATAAAAAGAATTAAAATAAAATACCTTAGTGAAGAATGAGACAAAAGAAAAAGAAATTCTTGATTCCACTGTGGATGTTTTAAATGTAAAATTATATTGTTCTTTATAAAGACCCCTTTTTTCTATATCATTATCTTTTGTAACATTTTAGTATGTACTAGAAATTAAAAGAATTTAAATAAAACCCATTGGGAAAGAATAAGACAAACAAAAGAAAAACAAAATGGTTGCTTTCATTGTGAATAAGGCTTAAGTTTTATATGTAATTAAATTAATTTTTTCGTTTTAATAAAAACTCTTTAATATATTTTTTCTTAAACATAAAGGCTTAACTCATTTTTAACTAAATGTGAATTTTTACACTTGATTATTTTTTTATTTAATTTTTTTTAAATTTATATTAACAGTGTTTTATGAGAAAAATTCTAAAAAAAAAAATATTAAATATATGAATGCAAAGAAAAACAAAATATATATACATACAAACATACATACATACATACTAGATTAATAAACAAAAAAATTAGCTTGTAATTATTGTGATGTAGTTTATAATTAAAAACAATTTAACAAAAATATTAATAATTAAAGAAAAAACAAATACAAAAACTAAATATACCTACATACTAAATTAAAATGACGTTAATGATTTCTATTATTATTATTAATTATAAAATTAATATACAAAATATTATTATGTATAACCAATTTGATTTATTAATTCTATAATTTTATTCTTCTTTCTTTTTTATATGTACTACAAAATACTAAAACAAAATATCAAAGAAACTTTTTTAAATATTACAATTATTACTAAAAAGAATATAAACAAAACAACAAAAACTATTAATATATATTTACATGTATGTTATGGCAAACAAAAACAACAAAAAATTAAATTTTATTAGTTGGCTAAGATTAAAACTAAATGAAAAAACAAATAAAGAAAATATTAATTAAACAAACAAACACAAATTACACTTTTTATTAAAGTTAACTAACCTATAAATAATAAAAAAAAAAAACCAAAACAAATTTTTTTATAAACCCTAAAATGTGTGTGTGTATTTCTCAATCACAATAAAACATTTAAAATTTATTGAGAATTCGAACAAAAATCATTAATTACCAGTTAAATGTATTGACTAATAATTGAAAAACTAACGAGTTTTTTCCAAATCCAAGTTAAATAAAAATTTAGAGAGAAAAAAATGTTACAAAAAAAATTTATATACGCCAAAAATGAAAAAGAAACAAATTATTTTGTAATTATTATAGAAACAACATACAGAGAAAAATAACTAATAAAACTAAATTGAATAAAAACCATAATAATAAAAAAAAAACAATAATTATTTATATATTAAATTAATACGCGAGTATATAACAAATTAAAAGTGTTGTGAATTATAATTCAGTTTTCAGTTTAATTTTAAATTTAATTTTTGTTTATTCATTCTTTAATTAATAATTGTCGTTTTCTAATTGCTTTGTTTAATTGTAAATGTTTATAAAGCATAAGTAGAGTGTTTTACAATTTATTTAATTAGATACATACAAAATATTCAATACAAATATCTATTTTCGAAACTGTTTTGTTTTTTTTTTCTTCTTTCTTCTATTATATAAATGTAACATAAAATCTTATTGATTTGTTTTTAGTTGTAAATTTAAAGAAAGGTTTGTTTTTCTGATAGAAAGAAAGGTTAAGGTCACAAAAACAAGTGTTGTCAAAAAGAGTCAACTTTAGAATTTGATTAAAAATTCTTACCCCCATACACTTAAAAAAAGCTTAGATCTATAAAAGGTATATTTAACCAATTTTCATAGCAAATTCGTTTCTTTCGGTTATACTGGTTTAGGGATAAAGAAAATTTAAAAATTAAATCGGATTGTTGTCAGAGTCAGAATTGAAATCGACAAAAAATTAATTTTGGTGTCACGGAAACAGACCAAATTGGATTTATGTTCGCATCCAAAGTATATACTCGAATCAAAATAGATTAATAGAATTCGTTTATATTGATTTGTTTAAGAAATAATGCGATCAGAATGTAATTTATTTTTAATCTTTTCGACCCATAGCACAATCAGAGCTGTCAGGTGTGGCGATTTCTCCCCAAATGTGCAGATTTCTAAACCTCTGGCGATGGAATGACGACATGACGACATTGACGACATGGCGTTATTTAAAATAGTTGGCGATTATTATGGCGATTTCTAAAATGCATTTCACCTTTCTTTCTTATTTATGTGTTTTTTCTTTGAATTTTTGACAAGTTTTGAACTTGCAATACGAATGCGAGTGTCTTTGAATCTAAAATTTAGATGATAAATAGTATTGCCATAAAATTATCTGTAAAACATTCACTCCTATCGTGAATAATTTTTCCATCGTAACTTTTCCCCTTTTCATATATTTACGATCATGAAAAACTCCCATGAACAAAAGGTAATTCAAAGGGGAATAAAAACGTGTAAAATTTTCACGGGAAAAAATTCCCCTTATCGTGAAAAGTTTTTTCCCTCTTAATTTGTTTACATTTCCCTTAGATTTTCTCACTTTATTTTTGCTAGGGAAAGGAACATTTATGTAAGTAGTTCCTCCTATAAATCGAATATTAGGGGCTATTTCCGTTAATAAGGCACAAACCGATATATTGGTCAACAAAATGCAAAACATAAAGTCGATAGTCTGCAGATTTGTGAAGATTTCAAAAGATGTGGTGGCAGAATTTTGAAAAATATTTTACTACATAAAATTTAAAAGGTGCAAAAAACTAACGTTGTAATCAAACCAACCCTCCCAATACTAAATATGTTGCTTTAATATTTTAACTATTCTTTAAAATATGTATACATGTAAGTGTATATTTTTGAACAAAAATTTTATTGATTTTTAATTTTTTTTTAATCTTTTTTACATTCATTGGAACTGATAGCGTGAAAAATTGTTCACTGGTGATTCACAATTGCTTATTTTTCTTCGAAAGGAATGAAAATTTCATGGGAACTAAAATTCCACTTGTTATTCACAATTGGAGTAATTACGAAATAATTGCTATAGAAATTTTTATTAAGTTTAACTTTCTTAGATTTTTATTCATAGTATTTATAAGAAATTATCGTTTGTTCCAATAATAAAATATATACACACAGTATGCAAAATTTCGAGTTGGTGTCCATCCTTATTACGGTTATAAAGTAACACACAACTCTACTAAAAAAAACTACTTAGTCGTGATAAGGATGATCATTTTCTAACAATCATCGGATATTCGCCAAAAAAGTAGTAAATATTTAATTTATTTTGGAAAAAAAATTCTAAAAACTGAATCGTTTTTGATTGCACTTAAATTTGAATTTAAAAAATTTAACAATCACCCCTATCGTGAATAAATTTTCCCTCGTAATTTTTCCCCATTTCACATATTTGCGATCATGAAAAACTCCCATGAAAAAAGGTAATTCAAAGAAGAATAATAACGTGAAAAAATGTTCACGGGAATAAATTCCCATTATCATGAAAAGTTTTTTCCCTCGTAATTTGTTCACATTTCCCTTAGATTGTTTCACTTTATTTTTGCAAGGGAACAGAACATGTGTGTAAGTAGTTCCTCCTATAAATCGAATATTAAGGGCTAGATCCGTTAATAAGGCACCAAACGATATATTGGTCAACAAAATGCAAAACAAGAGGTTGATTGCCGGCGGATTTGTAAAGCTTTTGAAAGACTTGGTGGCGAATTTTGGGAAATATTTAACTACATAAAATTTAAAAAGTGCAAAAAACTAACATGTATATTTTTGAACATAAATTTCATTGATTTTTAATATTTTCTAATCTTTCTTCTTTTTTGTTACATTCACTGGATTATATAAATTTATATTAGGCTTGTTTAATTTTATTCACCTCAAAAGTGTCAACATTCTAGATCCATGAGTAGGTACATATGTTTTAAAATTATTTGTATAATATTTGTCATAAATTTCTTTTATTACAGAAATCTTATTTAAAACCGACTTTTAAAATTCTTGCGTTTTACGTTTTCGTTTTCCAGGGGAAGCAATAATTAATATATAGATTAAAAAGCGTATGGTTGTTTGTTCCCTGAAGACTCCTGAACTACTGAAACGATTTTCCTGAAATTTTTACAGAAATTCTCTGATTATCCGACACACAGGCTATTAATATTTTTTAATTTGTAGGTGGGCGTGGCACCTTGCATACATTGACATTAAATAATTCTACATATTTGGAGTACTATAAAAGTGAAAGTATTCCAATTTTGTACAAATAGCTTAGACAATAATACGCAACATCTTTCAAAAAGTAGGTTCAATGGAAAAAGTGCGAATTGCACTGTAAAAGCAATTAAATTTAGTACAAGATGCTTTGTTATCAATACACGAGAATTTTTTAAAAAAAAAATTACTAATTTTATTTCGATTGGGGTAGCAAAGCGCACAGGGTTAAGCTACGTAGTTTCTCTATATAAATCAATTAACTTTAGGTGATAATTCATTTTTTTTTTTGCATAAAATCCACTTAGGGTGTGTATGAAACGGTAGCAACCCTGAAGGAAAGTGTCTCCAAGTCACCTGTATCGTCCGCTATTTTGTTGACTGTGTCAACAAAATGTCTACACTACACTAAATTTTCCAATATATTTGCCTTATTATTAAAGATATGAATAATTTTTTATCAATAACAACTAAGAAATATAATTCCTATAAAAGTTAAAGAAATAATAAAAAAAGATTTTTATACGAATCGTACCAAAAGTGTAGACTAGATTTACTAAATGAACTAGTGTTCCCAAAAGAACCACCTAGTCAATAGAACCAACGAAAGTAGTGGCTTTTCAATGACACGCACATGTTACATTTCTATAGTAAATAACATTGTCTGGGGTAAAATAATAAGTCACTAGTACTGGTGACTGTGCCAGTAGTGATTCAGTACAGATTCTCTGGTGACATTTTCTGCAGGGAAAGTAGGTACATATACATATGTATGTGACCTTCTTCGAGAAAAGGGACCAAGTGTGTGAAAATTAAGCTTTGAGAAAAAAGCATTTAAAGTTATTTTACACCCTTTTAGGTACCAGAATCCACTCTTTAGTCCAAAACCGTTTTTTGACACACCAGGTCTCTTCTCTCGGAGAAGGTGTAAAAGTGTATTAAAAGCAACTTCCAAATTCTGCGTTTTACGTTTTCGATTTCCAGCACACCCCTGTATAAGATTGACTCCTACCAAGTAAGAACATTATCAATAGACCAATTCTTACGATATGCAATATTTAACATTGGCGTCCTTGGGGGTTACACTTCCACTGCTGATACCTTATTTCAATTTCGAGGCGCGGAAGATGCCGCTGCAAAAAGTTCAAGAAAATGGGTGCAGGGGCTCTAAAGATAAGCGAAACTTAATATTGGCATCCTATGGAGGGTTCCACTAACCCTGCCTCTTTTATTTTCAGGGCTCACATGATGTTACTGTAAATATTTCAGGAAATCGGTTCTGTAGTTTAGGAGTCTAAGCCTAACAGAAGATGTTTGGCTAAGTTCGAAAACGTTAGTTGCAAGCTCGCTTTTTAAATGCAGTTTACAATGAAACCGTGTAGAATATTACAATGTTTTATGCCCCAAAGTGCACCAAAAAAGTTACAATAAGCAAACTGTGCATCGTAAAACCTGATACATTCTTTACTTTGACTGCAAGCAAAGTGCTATGTGTATTGCAAATTATAAAGCATAGAAATGTTATTCTAAATATGTAGAATTTTTGAAATGTTTTTTTTTTCATACATATAAAAATACAAAATAAATAAAATAATCTTGAAGTTTGACAGCACTTGTTTTGCAATTCATTGAAATATTAGAAAATATATTTTGGAAAGGAAAAGGGACATTTTTTTGCGAATTAAAAACAAATTTATTTTATAAGACTGCTAAATTTGTGCAGCATTAGTTTGTAATTAAATAAAAATATTTTTAACTAAAATACAAATTTAAATTAAGCTGTTTAAAGTGTTTTATAGAAATTTATGGACCATAATTAAAAAAATTTATAAAAAAAACTTTATTAAATTTAATCGAAATTACTTTGATAATTAATAAAATTGTATTATAAAAACATAAAACTTAAACGTTTAAATTAAATGTGACTACAACAACAACTATGCTTTATATGTTTATATAAATTTAGATTTATTTAAAAGTTAAAAAAGAAAATGCAATCTAATGAATTTTAAAATAAGATGATTTGTTTTCTCTTCTTCTTAATGTTTTGTAAAACAATCGCCTTTATCGTAAATAAAATTTCCCTCGAAATTTGTTAGCTTTTCCCTAACAAAAGCAAAACTTCGAGGAAAAAAGTTCACATTTTATTCTCGATACGCCTGGTTATCTTTTGTATTGTTTTTGTCTTCTAAAAAATTCTTTAGCAAATCGCTAGAAAGTACAATAACATATTAAAAAATTATTATTAGTGTTATAGTTTAAACAAAACTGGCATAAAACAATTCATGTAACACAATTTATAATTTGTTCTAGTTTAAGTTTTTTCGTTGTCTTATTAATCGTTTAATTATCAAAATCTTTATTATTCTAATGCTAATAATTATAACTACTACTACTACAATTATTACTATTATTATAATTATTATTAATACCACTAAAACAACAACAACATAATATATTATATTACTCGATATGATTGAAAAAATTGCATTAAATTTATTTGTTTTATTTCGTCTTGTGTTTTTTATTTCATTAATAATTTTTATATTTTTTTATATAATAACTTTCTGTTTTTCAAATAGAAAAATTTCGTTTGGGAATTTCCACTAATGTACGGTTTTTACAATAATCCAAAAAAAAAAAACTTGGCGCTTTTGATATAAATTTTACTATACGTTAAAAAAACCGCACATTAATTTAAAAAACAGGCAGTAAGTTAATATAAGTAGTACTACATTGACTTCAGTGCATTAAAAATATAACTTACAACGTGTATAGTTTTTTAATTGTGTCAATAGATATTTACCCTTATCGAGGCTGGCGAATTTCAAATACGCCTGCGACTGTTTGGTAATAGATTGAAGGAAATAAGTACACGTTCTCTTTAAGCTATTACCAAACAGTCGCAGGAGTATTTAAAATTCGCCAACCACGATAATGGTGATTGTGTTAGTGAAATTTGCTAAAATAGACAAGTAGAGTCAAAAGAACTGGCCGGGTTCGAACGTCATGATGATTCATCATGACACATACTGACAATGTTAAATCATCAATGACATAGGTACATATGTATGTACATATGTATACCGATTTTTTTTGGTGTCCGACATGAAGTTGTTTATGCAATTGTCCAAAATATCGTAGATGACCAGAACTGATTTTGTTCGTTTGGCTTCCGCGTATTAGTGAGTCCTAACAGACAATATCATCGATATTCAGACTAACGGGCCTATTCTGGATAATCACGTGCTTTTAAAAATCAAACATGGAATTTGATGATGTTCTAAACATCACACCGTTTTTGTGTTTCTCTGTGTGCTTTCGTCAATTGAAAATCACACCGAAACACACAAAAAGTGATTTTCAGAACAGGCCTGAATGATAAACAAGACAATAACATACATATACACATACATACCACTGATGGGATTTGTGGTACAATTGTACCAAATTTGGTACAATCGATACTTTATTGGTAAACTGGTACATTTTATCCTTTTTTGGTACAATTAAAAAAAAGACCCTTGAAGAAGATTCATCATTTCTTTGAGGTGTATTAACTTACTTTTCTCTTCAATTATACAATTTCTAATAACATATCTAACTACTAACAGCGTTATATGTATAATGAAAAATTGGCAAGAAGTTAGCACAGAGTTGAATTATAATACACTTACAGACTGTGGATAGCAAACTGCTAAACTCTGACTAGTGAGTTGCCAAATATCTGCTAATTTGGAAAAAACAGCTGTATGAAAACAGTATGAAATGTCAAAATCAGGGATGATTTCAGCAAAAATAATGTTTTTTTTTTAATACAGTATGGCATCGTTATATATCAGAGTTGATTTATTAAAAATTTGCACCATTGAAAAAGTATATTATACATGAACATTTTGCTAACAAGCTGCTAAGCTTAATCGGTATTCTAGTTGGCAGCTCGTTGTACGTAGTGTATAAACTGTGGCTAACTTTTCATTATACATACCGCTGTAAAAATTTAATTTATGTTCATGATGTTATGCTAACATATTAGCTCTGTTTCTATACTCTACTTTGGATTGCACGAAAAGCGTTCCCGTACTTTTAATTTGTGTAAATGAGAGCGGATTTGAGAGAATAAAATTCTTCTTCTTGCACGAAAGAGCCCAGACTTTTTCTTTGTGCAAATTGTGTAAATTATCAAACAGCTGTAAAACATAAACAAAACAAAAAAGGCAAAGGAAAAAAGTTCATGATCCAAATTCTGAAAAAAGTGTTGAGGAATTAAACAATGTACATATGTATGTACTTAAATAAAAAGTTTTGTACTGAAATATTAGGGAAACATAATGTTAGTTATTGCAAAAGTGTTTGTTTCGTTTTATTTTTGGTAAAAGTAGTTTATTTCTACTGCCAATATAAAATTTTTCAAAGGTGTCGCCAATTTGTTTGGTGTTGTAAAAAAGACTGTCAAAACACTGAATTTTTATTTTGTGCTTAAAATTGTGTTTTTTCTGTTCCCGTACTTTTGTGTAATATTGTGTCTTTATGAGAGAAATTTATGCTTGCTCTCATTTTCACGAACTTTACCCAAAGAGTAAAGAAACAGCTAATAAGTAAATAAGATTGTACATAATTAAGATTCATAACGACAAAGCCTACTGAAAATAGCGAGGATCGGTCCATAATTTCACATGCCCCACATACAAACTTCTTTCCGGAACAGTGTTTTGCCTATAAACTATCTTATTACGTTGGTATTCAGATTAAGATTGCACCAGAATTATTTTACTGCAATCTTAATCATCTTACCAAATTTTATTGGAATCGGTCCATATTTGACGATAGCTCCCATAAAAATACTACTCCCTAAATAGCTTTTAATGCCACAACTTCCTTATAAATGTTTGTATTTTTGTTCTGGTAGGTCCAAAACTTACCATAGGTTCCATATAAATCCCTAAAATAAACTTAAGGGCCAACAAATCTCATATATGTATGTAGATGAAGATATGATATAGATTTCACATGAATCTTGACCCCCTTATATAATTTTTTTCTGGCGGGTCCATGATTGCCCATGTGTCCTAAATGGGTGGTGTAGGGTATTAAATGCTCGGGCTGGACCGACTTTTCTTTCTAACTTGTTTTGTTTTTATTATTATTGAATAAAAAAGTGTTATGAATTCTTACTATGTATGTATGCTCTTTTAATTTTTAGCGAAATTTGGTACAATTTATGTCAATTTGGTACAATTTATGTCAATTTGGTACAATTTATGTCAATTTGGTACAATTTATGTCAATTTGGTACAATTTTGCCATGGCGACGGTACAGTTTCCGAATTTTCAGATCCTTACAGTGATACATACATAATGATGAAAAAGAACTGGGGTTGAACGATGTTTTTCATACAGATTGACATAAAATTAAGCCAGAGAATGCGGTCGAGAAATAGAATCAATTTTATTTTGAGGACGTTTTTTCTAATGCTCTCACATATAGACACTTATTCTCTTAACAATGCTACCATACTTTCATTCAATTTCATACATTTTATAAACAAAGAAAAATAAGAACAAAAGAAATGAGAGAGAATTTGAAGTTACGGCCGACGTTTTAATTATGGGCTTAAGAATTTTTGCTTGAAGTTGAAGACTCAATTCTGTTTCATCATATACAGTCAATAATCCGTTATTTAACCATTGACAAATTTCAGCAGAGTTCAGTTTTACATCGAGTGATAAGAGACAATGTCGGTTACCTTCAACTTTCTTTTTTACTATTAGCAGTCTCGCTGTCGCGTACTTTCATCGGCATTTCGCTATTTTCAAAGAAATTGCGCAATGAGAGCCAGTTTGTCAGGATGAATCATAGATGAAAATATTAATTTGATAAAGTCGCTCAAAAAACGCCACCGGGTGCGTTTTGGCAACATCACGCCACTTGACTGATATATTGTAATATATGTATACTAATGTTTTATATAGGATCGACCCTGTAACCGTGACAGATCTCAGTAGGTCATTTATTTTGTACCCAGTTATCTCACCAAGTGTGGAAATTAATATACACACATTCTTCACACGCATTCTTACAGCCGTACCTAAACAAGAGCGGAAAGCGTTTTCTAACTGTCAAAAATGCTCTTGCCCATACAATTTGTATGAAGCATCCCTAAATAGCGGGGCGTCAATGCTTTGCAATTAAAAAATCTGATTTTGACAGCGCGTTTAATAGTGAAGTTGGCCGCTATTCTTAATTAATAATGGCAACTTAGCTGTTTTTTGTCAATCTAGCGGTTTTTTCCTTCCTTTTCTGTCTTTTATGTGAGTTTAATTAAACAAGAAAGTTAAAACTACTGTTTGTGACACAACGTTTACGCTCTTGTTTAGGTATGGCATATCAGCGTAAAAGCCAAGCGGTAAAAACGTTCCGCCTACCGCTCTTGTTTAGGTACGACTGTTACGCTCTTTCATTTAGTCCACGAGAGTAGGTACACAATTCAGACGTCGATTATCAAGCGACGGGTGCACATGCGGAGGATGCTAACATATTTCTTATACTTTTATTAAATTTTTTTTATTATTCAATAATACGAATAAAAAGCAATTCAACCACAATTTACATTTTGGACATCACTGGCGTAGTATGTAGTTGCCCAGGAATCTGTTTATTTTGACTGCTAGGTCCGGGCATTCGCAGAGAGGGCTGAATACCTTCTTTTCCCCTATCATTGCAACTAAGATATTGGTCGTTGAAGGGTAGTCGGAGTCTAGGGTCTGTTCGGAAATGCATCACTGCGCTGAATCTGCTACGCATCTGTGATAAGTTTGTGATGCTCCTGCGAATTAGCTGATGCAAATGCTTGTTGGTTGCGCAGTTTGCTTTAATTTTTGACACAATATGCATTAGCCATTTATGTGAATTTTATGGAACTCCTCGCAACTCTCCACTGGCACTAAAATTCGAATCTTTAAACGTTATTTTAAATCCATACTGTTATTCGGCAGGGAATCATTGAACGCCGCACTAAAGAATGACGGTTCTATCCAAATCATTTGTTTACGCAGAGCAAAGCGAATCTTATAAACTGCACGTATAAATATCGAATAATTTCTAAAATAAATAGTTTTCCTATTAAATAAGACGCATTTTTGGCACGGTAATAATGGGATTATATTCTTGAAAATGATGGAATATGTGTTTTTAATTCAAAAACCTTGTCTTTACAGATTTCAACAGTTTATCGTAAACTGATTTTTGAGAAATCGCAAAAGTTTCAAGCCGAAATCGCTTACAAATGCAAATTCCTGACTTACTGCTTCTTCGAACACTTTCAGTTCTCTTAGTTGATTTAATTTGACTCTCCTTCTTGATCTAAGAAGTAAAATTATTGCTAACGTTCGGTTTGTCGCCCTATAAAATGCATGCCTTCCGTTAGTGACAACATTTTTGGAATTTGTTTTTGTTTTAACTGTTATTGTTCAAAAGAATTCTTTCAGTTATTAAAGATTTACTAAGTTATTTATTTCAATTTATACCAATAACTCTTAAGCGGCCCATGCGGCATTATATCGCCAATGTGTTTGTTATTTCCGAAGGTGGCCCAATATATTGGCAACAATCAAAGGACATAGGATTTTTATTGCACAACGAAAAGAAGTGCATTATACTGTGAAATTTTGTACAATACTGTTTTGCTTATGGGTTATGTCAAGGTACATTTACACAAGCACTAGGAATCTAGCTGTTCTTTTTTTGTATGTAGTTATATGGATTTGACATATAGAAGTCAGCGTTAAGAAACTGCATTCAAAGTAGAAAAACTGCCTACTCTTACCCGTCTTCATTTGTAATTGGCAAAAAATTTGCTTTACTTCCGAGTCATTAAAAGTAAACAGTCGCTGTCAAATGAACTAAAAAAGCGAAAACACAAATTTTCGGTTTTTGTTCGACAGTTTTTGCTTTCGACTTAAGTTTTTTAAACCCTTGTAGAAGTCTTGAATTCAAGACATAGAAGACACATGTACCTACTTATAAAACTTAAAGAACCAGCACAAGAATTTGAAATAAGCAACAGTTTCACAATACCAAATAAGGCAAACCAGTGGCATATGCAAAAACGTATTACAACTACATAAACATATTTTAATAAAACAAGTAAGAAGGTATAGTCGTTAAGCTCGACCATTTGCTGGAGCCAACGGTAACCCTGGATATTTTTATGGGAGCGAAGGTCAAACAGGAACCAATTTTAATAAAATTTGGTAAGATGGTTAAGGTTACAATTTTCTAATGTCAATTTAAATGTATGAACCAAATTATCTTCCAAATTCCGACTCTGCTCACAAGGTGTAAACCCCCAGACTGCCAGACAGCTTTACTGACATAGTTAGATCGACTCAGAAAGTGCTTATGAGTCGACCGGAATACTAAAACGTAGGCCCAAGGTCTATCCAATAGGTCTGCCCACCTCTACAACAATACAAAAAAAATTTGTTGTTTATAAATGTATGTGCGGCAAAAAACCAGAAACTTAAACAAAAATATACATATCATCAGCTCATTATTGGTTTGACTTACCGACCACTTAAATAAAACTTGAGTAAGGTATGGGGAATATATGTTTTGAATGCCCCTTCTGACTCCAAAAACTGTTTTACAAAGTTTTAATAGTTCTTGAGATATTAAACATTAATTTTGCTTCATATCCACTATTTCACGCCACTGTTTTGCGAATACTGCAAATTTCTCAAACAAAAACGTACAAAATAAATTAAACTCTTGCTTTGCTTCATTTCCGTAAAAAAAACAAGTTGTTGAAGCGAAGGCAAAATAAAATGACAACAAGAAAATACATTTTACTCTTGCTTCGCTTCATTACCGTAAGAATAAAAGTATGTAGTAAAAGCAGAAGCAACAAATTTGCCAGCAATTCAATACACAGCTGTAAGTAAACGCATGCAGCACACAAAGCTACTTTTTAAAAAAAATTGGTGTGTGCGGCACAAACCAATAATTTTCACTTTCAATAAAATAATACTAACTTTATAGTTCGTTCATGAACGTTCACAAAAGTTTACATTTTACTTAAAAACATATGGCAGAAGCTACGACTTTTTGGCATATGCGCCAAACCAATAACGAGCTGACGATGTTTAACCAAAATACAAACAGCTTTTGACATCTTAAAGAAATAAACCATAAAAATGTTAAAAATGTGTAGTAAATTATGCCCAGTGTCATCTGTAGGTGACAGAAATTAGCAATATTTTTTTAATTTGATTGTTAACTAAAATTATTTGAAAGAAAAATCAGTTTTGTTTTCATTATTTAAGGTATGGAAATTGCCTGGTGTAACTAATGAAGGCAGAAACAAATTATATACATATGTGACCTTCTCCGAGAAAAGGGACCTGGTGCTTAAAAAAACGGGTTTGGACTTAAGAGTGGATTCTGGTACCAAAAAGGGTGCAGAATAAGATGAACTGCGTTTTTCTCAAACCTCCATTTTCACACACTGGGTCCCTTTTTTCGGATAAGGTCAAATATATATACGTTTTAGAGCGTTTTAAGCGTTTTTAGTTTAAACTATTACACCTTTTGGTACATGTCCAGTTTACAAGTGCTTTCAAAGCGAATTGAAAAAAATTGTGTGAAATGCTGGTTATCAAATGGTTTTTCTGTTTTAAATATCTGTTTGTATATCTATAAACCTATACCCATCTTATAATGTAACGATCGACTCAGAATCACCTTTTCAAGCGATCTAACGATATCAATCCGTTTGTCTGTCTGGTTGCCAGTCCAAGTAAACCTTTTGTGCAAAGTACAACTTGCAATTTTGAGATAATTTGAAAACATTTGGTAAATAAGTTTAAATTGCACTATGAATGAAGGCTATGGTAATGATGAGAATTGGTCTATAATTTCACAAAGTCCATCCAAATATATTCGTATTCGCCCCAAAAATATTTGACTGTGAATATTTTTTTTTTTTTTGGAATCAGCTTACATTTGTCCATTGCTTCTAACCGTTTATAAAATTAAGCGACCGTCCCTAAAATCCCTTTAAGATCAAAAATGTCATGGAGATATCTGTAGTCAGCCTTATAACGAAAGTCGTGGTTAAAGTCGTAGTCGCTTGAAATGTTTATAACTTAAATTTCATGAAACGACAATGTTAAGCACATAAAAACTTCGTAGAAATTACGTCATAATAATACCAATTTCCTAAAACCAGTTCATTACGACAACGTCGAATATTCGGCACAAATAACTCTTATATAAATTTTAATCTCATAAATAAACTTTGTTTTGGTAACCCATTGGTTCCAAATATGGTACATAAGCTATGCTTTTTTTTAAAAATAGGACCACGAGGAAGGTAGTGGGAAATTTCTGCCTCTCAGAAACTATCAAGCCGATTTTAAAGAAATTTAAAACATAGATGGATCCCTATTTAAATAGCGAAACACTCGAAAATGTTCTTTTAAATTCTATGGTGTAGGTTATCAAATGGTTGGACTTGAGCGACAATACTTTCTTACTCGTTATAATATCAATTACAGACTTTTATCTGTGTATTTTAATTCAAATTTTTGATTTTTTTATTAGGCTCAAGTTCATCAAATATAATTTTCGTTAAATTATTTTAGTAAATGAATGAATTTTACAACATTAAATTAATTAGAATTTATTAATAATTTTTCATTTTTGACTGCACGAGGGATTGAAGCCTGGGGGCTAATTCTGGCAGTCGTGATCGAATACTTTTTCGATTCAGTCGATACTGAACGAATTGAAATTATTTTTTCAGTTTTGTAAACCATTTATTGATTGAAAAACAATTTCGATTCTACTGAAGATTTCGAAATAAAATTGCTTTCGAATCGAAAAAGTATTCGATCACGACTGCCAGCATTAGCCTCCTGGTTGAACTTACATGTTTCGAAAATAAACACATTCTCATCATCAGAGATCTTTGCAGTTTAACAAATATTCTCTAATTTTTGAAAAGCATAAATTAAATAAGTGAAATATTTTGCAGTTTGAAGTACAACAAATTATTTTGTTAGTGAAATTAAAAAGACTTTATTAAAATTTAGAGAGCTTTTAAAATACAAACTTAATAAAGCAATGAAATAACATAGATACATATGTATATGCGATTTTAGGGAAAATAACATTTTTCAACCTTCTTGGACATAAAAATATCACTAAGAACCCGTTTTTTCGACATAGATTTCATAAAAAAAGCGATATGACGAAAAATCCTTACATTTTGGAGATTATAAAACATCTGTCCGATTTTCCCTCCGCTGCTATTTTAGTATCAAAAATGCGTATATGTAGGGATTTTCCAATACTTCTGGCAACGCTAGTCCCAATAGACCACGTAAATCGACGGTCATTTTTATTTTGAAATATGAATTCACAAATTTTTTAGCTCAGACGCAATTTTACTTTTCCCATAATCAACTGCTTTATTTTAACGAAACTTTTGTATTATTAAACAATAATGAAAAACTTTTTTATTGAAACTATCAAATTTGATATTTATAAAAAAAAAAGAGTTTAGTATTGAACTAGTTAATTAGAAATTATTTAAACATTTAATAGACTTGAATGTTTTGAAAATAACAAAAAAAAAAAAAATTAAACATATAACAAAATTGAATTTATATTAAAACCTTAATATGTAATGATTTAAATAGTTGTGGTGGATGTGTGTATGTTATTGTGGTTTCATTACATTTTTTAAAACATCGATTAGATAATTAAGATAATTTTTAGAAATATTACAACAAAATATGAACGTAAGTAATATCTTTAAGATTTACATTATAATATATTGTATTACAAACACGTAAATGTTTTACTCTAAAACACATACACATACAACCATTAATTTTATTTTATTTAATTTAAATTAATTAGTTAAAATTATTAAACACAAAACTCGTTTTGGCATTTCAGAATTCAAATGAAACCAATCGAATTTTAAGCATAAATAAATATTATTTAAATTTATCTAAGAAAACAAACACACACATATTTTGTATAATAACTAAATACCTACATTAATAATAAAACAATAATTCGTACATACTCGTAGTATTTATCCCACCAATTAAAAATGAGATAAAGAAAATATTCTAATACAAAAAATGGAAAAAAATATAAGAAAATCCAAAGAATTGCACTTTAAACAATACTAAACTATTTATGATTTCTAATAAAATCTTAGATAAGAACAAAACAAATATTTAAATGACCAATTACTTATCAAACAAAATACAATTTAAATAACAAAACAAAATTAATGAGCTTTTAATTTTTAAATGTAAAACAAATAAATAAATCATTTAACGCTTCATTGTATGTGTTTCAATGGCAAATATTCTGCATTTATTAACAATTTAAAAACTAATAATATTATGTTAATTTATTGTATTGTACTTAATGCTTAAGTAAAATCTTAAAAACCTATAATCTAACAAGTTAATTTATTAAATTAAAAAATAAATAAACCCAAAACAACAAAAATAGTTTAAACAAATAAAAATAAAATTTGTGAATTCCACTCTACTGAATATTCCTTTAAAAAATAAAACAAACAACAAAATATAAATAACACCAATTAAATTAAATCAAATGGTTAAATAAAGTATCAATAATTAATAAAGGTTAATAAGCCAACTAAATAGTAATATTACAATAATATATAAAACACAATCATAAACAATAAAAATAAATATATTTAATTGCCATAAAATTTACATTTTTGTATTGCAAACTCTCTATTTTTCAAAAAACTTTACCGTTTTATTTAGTTTCTTGTCTAAATTTCATTACAATGATTAGCATACTTTAGGGATGACAAAATTACTAAATATGTGAATAATCATCCCTCATTTTTAGTTGAAGATTATTAAACTTTTAAGGAATTTGTTAATTTTATTTGAACTTTTAAATAAAAAAATACAAATTTGAACTTTATTGCAGAAATTAGAAAAAATAAACCAACAAACACATGAAATGTAACGATAATTATGGAATCTTAATAGAAAAAAAAACATAAATACAAGATTGATAAAAACCCGTCCAAATAAAATTTGATTTTATTGAACCAACAAAATAACAAACAAAATTATCATTATTCATTAAAAAATATCTCTAAATATTTATGAAGTCGTCAAAGAAGTAAATTTTAAAAAAAATTGTATGTAATAAAATTTTGAATTAAAAAAAAACGTTTTCATATTCAGTTTAATTAATTTTTTACTAGATTCTGAAACTAAACGGAACTTAAGCGCCATTTTTTTTAGTAAATGCAAATTTAAAATGCAATAAGGACAAAGTGCAATGTACAAATACGCAGCGGGAAAACTCAGAAGACCTTCTTACTTCAAGCCTTATCAAAGGCCTGCTGAGAAATGTTTTTGAGTCAATTACCATTCTTACCTAACTGCTAAAGAATGCCTCAAAGAAGACCTCGGCTCTTTCTTATAAAATACACATTTCAAACAGCGATGCCAACTTAGTGCTTTTGGCACTATTTATGGTGCTTTTTGATGACTTAAAACGCCAAAATTTTATCTGTAGTGCCAAACCTAGAAAAAGCACTAACTTGGTGCTTTTTCAATTTTTCGTTAGTGCATTTAGTGCTTTTTTAATTTTAATTTTTTTTCTACCGTTTTTTAAAAATACGATTATAGGAATAGAGGATTAAGATGAGCTTTGCTATTTGGATTACAATTTTGAGAAAGCCTGTAAAGATTTTAAGATTTCAAATGATACAAAAAGAGATAAAGAAAAGTGGCATTCGTTTTGCCAAAAACTTTATTTACGATGTTAGAGCTAGGCTTCCTAGCAATTTGGAAATTTTACAAAAGGTTTCACTTTTTAGCGATGGCAACATATTTAGTAATCGTAATAACAACGATGTATTTGTTGGCGATAAACATTTTTTTAAAGATGTAGACACTGTGTCAAAAATAGAAAATGACTTGGAAAATATTAGGAATTGTGAATGGAAAAATAAACAACGATTTTGAGTCATGTAGAAAAGTTAAAAAACATGCAGTTGGAAACCGTACAAAAGAACGCAAAGACTTTAAAAACATATAAAAAGTTGAAACTTAGTATAACCAAAGTGTTAAATAAGTTAAAAAAAAGTTGACAGAAAATGCTTTAATAACAAGCGTTATGTAACCCGCCATTTTTCATGAGTTTTAGTTTTCAAACGCACAACACTCGTCACCAAATAACCGCGTGTTGTGCACTTCTGCCTCTAGTGCTATTGCAAAAATGTTTGACTAAGTATCAGAATGCAAACATACCTTTTAATACCTTATGTGTGTTTTTTATTTTGAAGCGTACATAGGTTAAAATAATTGGATAATATCATACGCCAATTCTTTTATTAAACTTTGCACGATTTTAATTCAGATTTATTTAAACGATATAAATATAAAGTCATTGGTCGGTCATTCCAAATTTTCGGTAATTGCAACAGGCAAGATTTTTATCGAGTTACAAAAATCGAGCTCGCACTGTATTACTTTAAAACGATCTTATGGCCAATTCAAACATAGCTGATGGATCATCATGATTTGGATGATATTATTTTTATTGAAGATAATAATAATACAAATAAAAATGTTTTTAAACAAATGTAAATATATGTATTTATTATTTAATCTTAAAAAATAGTCCCCATAAACGCCATCGCCTTTTTTTTAAATTTTGAAGGTATATAATATTCGTCATAGCCGAAAGCAACTTGTTTTGTGTTTAATTAAATTGAAAAAATGGCTAAGTGCTTTTTTACGCTTTTTTTTTTGCTCGAAATAGTGCTTTTTAGTGCTTTTTTTAAATTTTAAAGTGCTTTTTGCTCTCAAAAAGTTGGCATCACTGATTTCAAATTGCCTTCTATGAGAAGGGAGAAGAGAATGATGGCCTGTTCAACTATCTCGACAGCAAAACGAAGCGATCGCCATCTATTCGCTCGATTTCGAATCAGATTGGGTTCAACAATTTCGACAGCTTTCGATCGCTTGCTCTTACGCTTGTAAATATTTGTTACTTACGTATTAAAATAATTAAGTATTGCCATATTAGATATTTCTATATTTTGTTGCTTTTTTGTTCATAAGTATGAAAAATAATACTAAATTGCTTGTTGACAAATACAACCTCGTTTGAAATTTTATCAGCTGTATAAAAATGTCAAAAAATAAAAAAAACCGTTTTTGTTGAAACCAAAACTAAAGAAAAGTGTAAACAAAAATTGAATTTTATACAAAACAAAATATTCAAGCAAAAAAAATTAATGATACAAAAAAATAAATAAATAAGTCAATCAAACCAAACGTAAAAAAAGTTAAATAAGTACCAAGTCAATATTTTGCTAGCATCAGCTTGCTCCTTGGAAGTAGTTACATTTGTTTCATTTGACGACAAATTAACGACAGTTGTTCCTCAACAACCATATTCCTCTTTTTTACCTGTAGAGCAGTTTGTATTTTATTTCTTACTCTATCCTTCTTCGTTTGGATGAAGTTTTAAAATTTTTAATGTTTTCTTTAGAATTTGTAGTGTTTCACATAATATTTGCTTTCTTGTGCAACCACCGTCGCAGCTTTAGAAACTCTTGGCGGTGATTCTGATATCTGCTGACTGAGTTTCAGCACATTTAACTTTACCCGCCAACACTCTACAACAAGGTGCTGCAGCCGAAGACCAAAGCAGCGTCCGATCATTTGTATGATCTAGGGAAGTTAAATAGTTTTGTTTATAGGTACCACCACCGGTTTCTTGCAGGCTTTTTTTATTTTCTAAAATTTATTTTTGTCCTAAATTTCAAATCTTCCCATGTCTGTAAAAATATGTAATATTTTCAAAACCAATTCAAGCTATGGTTGTTTTCTGCCTTTAATTATAATGTGGGATAAAATTTCCCGCCTTGAATAGAATGGATGGACCAATGACGCTTAGTTTAAGGCCTATTATTTTTCATTACTCGCCCATTGAAAATTTATTTGCTCCAAACACTGGTGCACCTTTCGCCATCTTAGGATGTTCCTCCATTTATTCGCCTAATGTAAGCAATATTTCACTTATTTATTTCTCTCAAGAAGCGTTTTCGAGATAGTCGCGAAAATCATGTTTTTCTGCAGTTTTTTTAGCTCGTTATTTTGAAAATTGAATTGTTCATCTGAATTGTAAAAACTATTGAATAAAAATGTTTTCCTCTTTCAGCACATATTTATACTGTGTTGATCGGATAAAAATTTACTGTGCTACAGGCCATTCGATTTAAAAAAATTATTTTTTTATGTTTTTCAATATTAAACGTTTTCAGTCTCTCCATTAAGGCATTTTTTTCAAATTAAAAGGCTTGTAATTCAGTGAATTTTTATCCGATCAACAC
The DNA here is from genome assembly GCA_949318255.1 of Pollenia labialis. Lineage (NCBI taxonomy): Eukaryota > Metazoa > Arthropoda > Insecta > Diptera > Polleniidae > Pollenia > Pollenia labialis. Next base: position 63,958,951 of record OX439140.1, on the reverse strand, counting down.
ACTATAAAGAAAGGAGGATAAACATGTTTATTCGAAATTTTGGAAATATAATATTAATCCAGACAAACACGATTTTCGCGAATAACTCGAAAACGATTATAAGAGAAATAAATGAGTGCAATATTTCAGTTTACCCGCCCCATTAAGCTTAAAAAAATCTAATTTTTAAGTCTAATTTGTTGTGGCGTATTGTAATCAAAAAAAAATTAAAAATTGTTCTCTATTTTTATTTATAATTTATTTAAATTACCCTTAAATATTTCTTGTTTGTTATAAATACCATGATTCGACAACAAAACAACAAGTGAGTGGTTTTGACATTTGTTTTCGTAATGTTGACAATACCTTCGATATTAATAAAGCGCTTTTTGTATGAAAGTACTTACGTTTTCTTTCGAGTTGTCGTCTAAACGAATGTTCGTATAGAATAAAGTTAGTTGAACCCAAAATAGTTTTCGATCGCTTAGAATGCGATCGAAGTCGTTCTTTCGAAATCGTTGAACAGGCCATGAGTATATTTTTTTGTCATGTTTTTTTTTGCCAAAGCAAAAGAATAATATTTTTTTGGTCCAGTTACCATTTTTATGTAATTGCGAAAGAAGCGAGAGCGGAAAGCCACCCCTGCAATGATAACGTGTGTAAAAAAGATATGAGTATGGAATAAGCGTGCAAGCCTTGTACGTCCAAAAAAAATCAAAGGCCTTCTAGAAGGCATCCGTACGTTTTCCCGCTCGATAGTGACTAGTTTAATAGAACAATAAACAAAAATAATAAAATAATAATACTTTCCCCTTACACTACTGGGCACAGGCGGTATATGAGTTTTCTAAATTTATATCAAATCTTTGCTATACGTACGTTCTAAGCTGACCTGACATCTATTAAACCTTTTATTAAATTTAGATTTTGTTCAAGTGTTTCTAGAGAGAGCTCACTGCCTACTACTTTGTCGGTTATAGCCAAGAGCATGTATTTTAAATAGGCCTTGATGGGAACAACATTTTATATGTGTAGTAAACTTCAATCGCGAGAAAATTGTGGCAACAAATTACCCCACCTGATTACTACCTATCAGTAGAGAAGAAACGTTATTAAGGTTCATGCAAGTACCCTGAAAATTATATTGGACTACTTAATTCATTTTAGACTGATCACCATATCCTCTTGAGTGCACCATGGAGTAGTTCAAAACTAATCCACCGGAAGTATGTCTAAAAATGGAGTAGTTGTAATGCAAACCTGGGTTTTATGGTGCAGCTCTAGGACATCGTAGTGTACATTTTTGACACATACAAAGTGGCTTTACACAAACAAAATGTCGCTTTTTTTTGTATTGTTGTATAATTGCACAGATCAATTAAATATACCTGTGTTCTCATCTTCAAAGTTAATCGTCTAAGTTGGTAAGTAGTCGTCCTTCAAGATTCTTAACCAGAACGAAAAATCTGATATATCTACTATGTATGTATGTTAAAACACAGTCTGAAGGTAAAAATAGACAAAAACAGATTTAACTTCTAATAGACTCATACTTGCAGCTCGCTTCTGTATTTCTCGCATCTTAAAATTTCTCACTTGAAATGTGAAAGAAAAAATTGCATCGTTTCTCGATTTGTTAAAAAAAAGTGTTTCTGTGTTTGAATGCGAAAACATACAACACAGACTCTGCTTTGCAGATTGGCATAGACCAGCACTGACTTTACGAACACCCACGGGGAAAATGACTATTTGGACCCTTAGCCGGAACTGGGTTGCTAATTTAAATTCCTTTCGCGGAATTGATCTCCCTTAGCCTTAAGTCGTTCCGGCAGGAATCTATCAGTGGTGTTCGTTAAAATAGTGGACAATGTTTGAGTGGGGTACACACTATCGTTCATAAGTGACAGTTTTGCTTTAAATTTCGCTTGCTCGATTGTGTGGGCGCAAATTCGTCTAAATCAATTGCCAAGCACAAATTATCTTCTTAACTGTTGACTGGTGAAATTTTGAATGTCACTTAAGTTCGATAATGTGTACCCCGCTTTAGAGGTTTTATTACATAAGACAAACAAAATATAAATAATAATATTTTCTTAAATATCTCTTAAAAAACTAATGAATATAATTATAGAATCTACCTACATACACAAACATATATGCAAATGGAATGAATTATGTAAATGTTGAATTTTTATTAATTTTTTTCTTAATAGAAAACTTAGTTTTGTATTACAAAAATTACAATGTAAACCAAAATATTAATTGAAATGTTGATGCGTGAAATTTATAAGACTAGTACATTTTTTCCTACCTAATGTTTAACTGAAACAAAAAAACAAAATTAGTAATATTATAAAATAATATGTAATAATTAGTATACATTTAAAAAATTAAATAAAAAACTGAAAACATTAACGAAAAACATACAAATATTATACATCATTATAGAGAGTACCTTTTTGGAAAAAAAAAATTGTAAAAAAAATTAACATGAAAAATAACACAAAAAATATAAAAATGAAGAAAAAGAAAATGTGGTGATGCAAATTGAAGAAAATCATTATTAATAATTAAAACTTTATAAAGGGATTACAACAACAATTTGAAGCATTTTTTTTTTCGTTAAAGTTAAATTTAACGTAAAACTTATAGAAATTTAAATATTTAATAAAAAACTAAAATGAATTTAAAAACAAAATTTAATTATTTTTATATGCCATTAACATTGTAGCCACTAAAATGTAACAAATTTAAAAAAAAGTCGATTTAATAAATTTTGTTCGAGTTAAATTTTTTGGAATTTTTATAATTAAATCTCTTAGAGAAATATAATCGAAATAACTTTATGGCAAAAAGGCAAAAACACACAACTTATTTTATTTAGATAAATTTGTACAAATATTTTATAAATATGGTTTCCTTAATAATTAGCGTAATATTTTCCATTTTTTTATACCAGCTAAAATATAATTTAAGACACGACGATAACCTGGCGAATTTCAATTTCCAGATCTATATAGAACCGACTCTTTTAACAATATTAGAATAAGCAAAAAAGAAATCATATGATTTTCACGCCATGGTAAGAAATAATCTTACCTGATATCCAAGGCGAATTCACTACAGGTGGCAACGAAAAGCCTGCTGATTTTAACCGTTCGAACCAATTTGCTTTGGTTTCATAATCTTTGGCTTAGAAATATTTGATATTTCAAGCCGTAAGATCTTTTTTTTTTTTTTATTATTTTCCTAAGCTTATCCCGCGAAGCTTTATGCTTGTCTGCAGAAGAGAAACCAGAGTCTCTGGTGGGAATCGAACCCGAAACCCTGGCGGTGATAGACTAGCTCGCTACCAGCTAGTCTACCGGGGCACTCAACATCTAACATCTAACAATGCAATGTAAAAAACCTCTGACGTTTCTCTTGATTTTGTATTGATGCCATCCTGTTCATGAATGTACCTTGCGTAAGAAGTTGGGCTACAGTTTCTAAGTTAACTCGTAATAAAAAAATGGAGGTTTAAAACAAGGCGAATTTATATAAGCTGATCGCAAAGGCGAATTTATAGAAAAAAGCCAATTCTGGACTGTCAAAAACAAGTACGAAATGTAAACAAATTAATATCACTGACAGAAACAAAGCGTTTACTGAATATCACTGTTCCAAATTTGACACTTTTACCGCGAATCCAGCGGTTTTTAAGTGTACATCGCGGTACAATTTCCGTTTTGACGGTTAGCGGGAAATCGAGAAAATAAAATTTCAAATATTTACTTTCAATTAAAGCTATTAAGTAAGAAGAAAAAATGTTTTTGTGGAAATACAATTTATTTTCGCTATAAAAACATTGTGCAATGTTTGAAGCAGATTTTATAAATTTTCTTATTAGGATCATTTGTTTTTCAGTCAAATTGTGTTCACGATCTTGTTGCTTTTGTAGTTTTTGTTAACTAAACGTTTAAAATCAACGCATAATTTTACTGTTCGGCAAATTAAAAATAAGTAATTTCTGAATAACTCTAAAACAGTTACAAACATAAAAAAATATTATATCCGTGGCTTTGATCGAAATAAAACAAATTGTTCCTAAGTTATAATGAAATGTATTGGCATAACCGCCTTATTTCGGGCAAAATATTTATCCAGCCCATAAAAAACTAGACGTGATAGAAACCAACTGAGAACGGACTTGAATTTATTTAAAACAATGTTGACTGTCGCCCATTGTTATCAACTTTTATATTTAAATTAAAAAGGGTGTCTACAGTAAATTAATGTTTATATCAAAGCACTTAAGAAACCAAAAATTAAAAGTTTTTTTTACTGTTTGTGATGCTTTATTAAAAAACAACAGTGCCTTTGCCTTGGCTTAAATAAGTTTGTTGTTTAGTATAAACAAGCCTGCAGTATTTAACGGTAAATACAAACCTAATTTTTAAATTCTTTTAAAAGTGTAAAAAAGTTTTGGATAAATCCAAGCGAAGCCTTTAGAGCGAAACGAAAAATGAAATATTCATTTGTTAGGACTGTAAATAGTTTTCAAGCATAAGATTTAACATAATGTTTAAAATAATGACCAGCAAAAACTTTTATAAATTATAAACAAATATTATTATCTTAGAATTCAAATTATAAACGTTATAATGCAGTATCCATATATTTATTCAAACTTTTTTTATTTAACGTGCCTCAGAAAGTTATATGTACATAAGTATACATATGTATATCAAATACGAAATAGTGTAAGATTTTAAATCGATTGGCTCATATTTAATTCCGTCTTTTCTTGCACGATTTCTTTTAATATTGGTCTACGGTCTAACATTTTAAGCAGCATTACCAAATCTAGATTAAGGGCACTTAACTCTAATGTCTGGATTGATTCCAAGCAATACAAATATGATATGAATTACCAAATTTTGTACGCTCGCAGGACTGTGAAATTAAAAATCTTGCAATATAATTTTAATTGAAAGACATACACCTTTAAAAAAAAGCACCCGATATCTAAATTTGTATAAACATTTTGCAAAATATTAACGGTCTAATTCATAAGAAGTTCTTGTTTCAGCTTTAATGCTTACAATAGTTATCAAACACTTTTTGTTTTATTAGCCATTAATAAAAAGTCTGATTTATAAACGCTTAATCGGAGTGGATTAACAATTAAACTTTTGTATTTTTATGTTGGTAACATCGTGTTATTTCAATTGTAATTTTTGCAATAGTGATGCATACAACTAGGGATGAAACGATACGAGTAAATACAAGTATCATACAACGAACGAATTTTAAGTGAATTTCTGTTTTGTTTTCAATTTAAAATGAATTTCTGTTTTTAAAAACGGAATATATTTTAAATAATTTTATGTTTTTTTGTTTTTATATACATACAATTGGAATAGGAGCGAAATATGTAAAACATTTATTAGCAATACCAAATTTTTACTGCTCAAACTCAGTTGGCTCCAAAAGAGATTAAAGAGCTTTATGTTTAATGAATAATATAACCAATTTTTATTATACATTAAGCAGATGTTTTGAAAATAAAACCTCCTAGGTTTCAGCCAAAATATTTTAGGTTCAAATGTTTTTACCTGGAACAGTATAATTTTCTTCAATAGCAACGTTGTGAAGTACTGCTAGGGCGATAATCAATTAGCCCAATTATGAAAAAAATTGCCCGGGAGTTTTTTCCCTTTTCCCATTTTTACAATTAAATTAATTACATAGGAAAAATGGGGGAAGGAAGAAAACTCCCGGGGAATTTTTATTCATAATTAGGCTTTTGTCAGATAAACCGTCAACCCATCTAACAAGCAGCGAAATCGTTGCTTCCAAGCCCCGAAGCAACGTTTGACAGAGCTTCTAGTGCCTATCTGTGCAACATTATATTTGTTCTCCTTTTCATTCAGTGGTTTGGGTAGTGGGGTGAATAAATAAGTCTGCAGCTTATATCCTGAGTCTCCCAACAAAATACCTTTGAACCCTCCGCTTTCAAGTTTGATAGTTGAATCATTTAAAATACGGCAGTCATGAGTGGTAAAATATATACAAATTATGCATTTCTGAAATATAACTTACCTGAAGATTCAGGGTATAGTAACCGTTTCTGTATTTGTAATATTTGGGCTAAATTCCCGACGGTTTTTTTGATACAAATGTGCGTACGAATAACGTCTGGAAATTTTTTTAATGTCTTAAATTCTCTCATTAGGATTGCTTCCTCTATATGAGATGAAGGCATTTTAATTTTTCTGTGGCCCCAGCGAGCTAAGGCACGAGCCACTCTGGCTAAATTTCTACACACTTTTGCTTGAGAGACCCCAAGATGTGCTGCATGTTCCATTCAAAGCATGTAGAACAAACCATTTTTGTTTCGTGCGGCAAACCAGTAACCAACACACGATACACTATGTGGCTTCTACTTTGTGTTTGCTTTAACAAATACTTTACCTTTTTGAAAGACATTTAAAAAATAAGGGTTAAAAAAGGTTTGCATAATTTAAAATAAATAAAAATAGCTATTTATACTTTTTGCAAAAAGTTATAAAGACTTTAAGTTGCAACAGAAAATATATATATCGCGACATACGTTATTTTTAACAAAAAAATCTATCGAGCAGTTTATATTTAAAATAAGTTCAATTAGAACTTTGCTTGGTATGTTTATTGTGCTGTCGTAATTAATCAGAAGAGACCTGCGCTGAGCGGCTGAGCTGAACTGCATTCTTTTTTGTAGCCGTCGCCGTTGATGGTATAGTTTTATCCGGCTTATATCCGAATTTAACCTGCGGCTAGCAATTTTTGCAATAAAAAACTTGCTGCGTCATATTATATCGGCTAAGGATTTGTTTTAAATTAGCTGATTTAAATTCAAAATAGCACACTTAATTATGAGGGGTTGTTCACAACAATCGTATACATATTTTCATGTTATTATTTAAAGACTTATGACTTTATGGCACCTTGTGAATCCCCCAATTAAATTTTTTAAGTTATTTTTAACAGGGTGACTCACGTTTATTTAAATATAGTTGTATCTGATAAAAAAATACCACATTTTTACTAAATTCAAAATTTTTACATAAAAATCCCGCGATTCGAGCCATACATTTTTAGAATAATCCCGGGATTTCGGGATTGGCTTCCCTTATATAAAACGCAGCGCTATCAGTGATGATGATAATGATAATATTTCCAACCTATATTTAATATCTGAAACAAACGTTATTAGAGAAATCTTTTTCAGACAATATACAGTTGATCCTCGGTTATCCGGGTCTCTGTTTATCGGCTATATATAATAACCGGCAGTCTGCTTGCTTTGCTTTATAACCTTCATTATCCGTGATTTTACCTCATTTCCGTGCTCCGTTTTTTAGACTTTCTGAAGAAAACTTTCATGAACACAGACTTCGCAAATTCCCAGCTAAGTTCCCAAATTTTCTAAGAGTATCTGGAAAATATGTTCTCTTTTGTTGGGTTTCGTATCATTGTGTCTTTCCTTTTATCTAAAATTCTGTAAGATCTTTTACTATTTTTTGCTACTACAATATAATAAAGATTAAATCGATATAAATATACAAAAAATATATGCATATGTATATGTATGTGTAACACTGGTAAATCCATTATGACTTATTTTATCTTAAAATATATGTATTCTGTGTATTCGTCATATGCCTTTTTTAGTTTGAACTTTCTAGGACTAAGTAATCAGTATAAAAAGCATAAAAAATAAACAAAACAAAAAAAAAATAATAAATAAAAGAAATAATAATAATAATAATGAAATCCTTAGGTAACACAACGAAATAATTTCACAATTTGGAGGAGCACATTATGAACGCCCCGTTGTAAATTTGCAAATGTCCCTTCCTCTCTATATGCATCTCATGCTCTCTTTCTATTTCTCGCTGTCATTCTCGCTCAGCTATTTATTGATTGGAAAGATAAAAATACAATATGAATATTAAAATTTTCTTTTAAAAAATATTTTCGATGTCTTGTAATTTATACGCCCGTAAAATGTGCTTTTTAAATTGATGAAAAATATTTCAAAACTTTTTCGTTTGTTATCCGATAGAAATTTTTTATTCTGTGTGTTTTAAAGTTAAAAAAGTTAATTATTTAAATGTAATTTTTAACAATATTAAAAAAAATTGCTGACTTTTGTAAACAAAATACATTTTAGAAATTTAATATTAAAAAACGAAGCACACCGATAATTATAAATTAAATGAAATTAATAATAAATAAAAAAACTAAATTTTATAATAAAAAATATTTATATATTTATTCACGTACCTTTATTATAATTGTAAACTGAAAATACTTGAAATTTTTCAAAAAATAAAAAAAACAATAAATTAAAGTTGAAAAGTAACAAATTAAATATTAATAAATATGAATATTAAAGAACCCAAAACAAATTAGAAATATTTAAACAAAAGAACACACGAAAATATTTGAATTTATGGCTGTTTAAACACTTTAGAAATTAAAGAAAAATTACAAATAATATTAATTATTAAAAACAATTTAAACAAAACAATATTATGTACTACAAAAACTATAAACATTTTTTAAACTTAAAATAATAAAAATAGTTTAAAAAACTTTAAAACTTCTTAATTTTTTTACATTTCCAATTTATAAAATATTTAACATAAATAAAATTTAAATATTAATAAAAAACGAATGCAAAAAAAATATTTATAAAAAAAAATAATAACTAATTAAAAAATTACTACACAAAAATTCTAAAACAAAAATTACAAAAAAGAAAATTATAATTAAAGCCGTCGTAGAAATAAAAGAAAAAATATGTGTTAAGAAATAACATTTATGCATAACATCATTAATTCATTGCTAAAAAAATACAACAATAACAAATATTTAAAAATTACAATTATAAAATTAATAAGCCATTTATTTAATTTAATCATCATCATCATAATCATCATTTAACCCAGTAACAACCGTTTCACTATATTAGTAGAAATGAATTTGAATTTACAATATGACTGCGAGTACACAAGTGTTCATGAAAATAGCACTGCATTTACTAACAGCCTAAGGAAATTACTTTATTTAAGGTTATTGTAAGGTATGTTAATTCGACATGTTTAAAAAATGTTTTCAAAGTTATACATGATTCAGACTATAATCCTCCACTCTTTTGGTATTCCTCCGAAAACTCGTACACGTTCAGGCGTTACGCTTTGAAAGCCACAGGCTACAATTTAACGTTCAACTATTAAATTTCGATATTATATTTGGAAAATGTTTACGAAACATATTAAAGAGGAACATCAAATTGTTACTTGATTCTACATTTCGTGCTATATTGTTTACCCCGCAAGCGTTTCAACACACAATCTTTTGTTTAACGAAATATTTCTGTGCGACATGTTGAAAAGTGTTTAAAAGGAGCAGTATAATTTTTTTTAATTGTAATATCGATTAATACAGACTCAACAAATTAATGATACCCCTCTTATTTAATTGAAATCTTTTTGTGCATCTTGCAGGATTTCATATGCATTTAAATGTCATTAGATCATAAAATACATGCTTTCTTAAATCAACCGTCAATTATTTGCTGCCACGTTAACTCTAAAGTATTGAATTCCGACCCATAGAAAAGTTTTAGGTTAGGTTCCTTGGAAGCCAGTAAGCCATTAGTGGTCTTTTTGTGATACCCAGGGCCAATGCCCATCCTACAGAGCAGTTACTCAATACGCGTCACCGCAAAAATCAACCTATTCGTTTTCCTAATAAGAAGAAAAAGCCACCTTACTTCTATCTTAGGTAGACCATGCAAACAGACAAACACTGGTTTCCCCTGGTATCTCTCCCCAATGTCCGAATTCCAGGACACTGCCACAGAAACTTAAATACAGTTTTCTCTTCCTTCTTCTCATGATAAATTCTGCAGTAGTCGTTGAATTCCATACCTATTATCCTCTCATTAACAGAGATCTATCTTATTCAGTTAGCCGCAGGACACTACATTCATCCGACTGACGAAAGGGAACCTTTATATCCAGTTCATCAATGTAGAAACCTACGCCAATCCTTCTCCCTTTCATCGAACCTTGACGGTCAGTTCTAGAAAAGGCATCTCAATAGACAGCCCCAGCAATAATCCATTCCGCCAAGGACAATCGGTTGATTGAGTATACTGGCGTGATCATTACCACAGGACGAACAGCTGCGTCCTAGAGATGTTTTGCTCAATTGTGTGATAAGAGAGGAAATCATTTTTTACCTGCCAAAAATACTTATGCCCAAACAATTTGTATGTAGTTAACCGAAATAACGCGGTGGTAATATTTTGCGTTTAATAGTAAAGTGAGTTGCAAGAAACAAAACATGTAAACAAATAAATAAAGAAGGATAAAGAAGTACGCAAGAAAATAATATATTTGTTGTTAAAACTAGGGGCAAATTCTGGGAGTCGATTCAAAAGCAAATTTACTTTTAATTCTTTCGATCGATACTGAACTAATCGAAATTATTTTTTCAGTGTTATAAAGCATTTATTTAATTTTCGCAACACTGAAAAAATAATTTCGATCCGTTGAGTATCGACTGAAAGAATTATAAATAAAATTGCTTTAGAATCGATAAACTATACGATAATGAATGCCAAAATTAGCCCCCTGACTTTTAAAATTTTAGTATTTTGTAGAGTGGTCGGTAGGTTGGTTGGTAGTGAGCTGCACATGAAAAAAAAGTTTTATACGCTCTGGGAGCTTAAAGAGTTCATGAATTCAGTATAAATATTAGTCAAATATTGTTATTTTATACTTAATACTCTCTGTCTACAGCGTTGTATTGCCGATATTCTTAATTCGGTTCAGATTTATACCAAATATGCATATCTATAGTATTGAATTTAAAAAATATATATAATGGTATAGAATAATGGCAGAGAATCTAATCAAGTCCGGAGGTTCAATAACTTTGAAACAATAACATTTTTAAAAAAATACAATTATTTATGAATATTTTTATTTATTTATTAACCGCCTAAGAATATTCATTTCAGCAGTTCCAAAATGCAACTATTTTAATGATCACATCTGTATTTAAGGACAACTAAGCAAAAAAAAAAATGGCAACAAATTTAATATACATAAGCAAAATTAAATTAACAAATAGAATTACAAAAGCATTACAAATAGGAGAGTCTTTAATATTTAAAACAAAAATTAATAACTTTTTGTGAAATTCAGTGTCTTTGTTAAACACATAAATACAACAAACAAATAAAAATAAAAAACATTATAAAAAAGAAGAAAAAAAATTATAAAAAATATAGTAACAAATGCAAAAATTAATACATAAGTAAATAAATAACAACTACAACACAAAAATTTATTAAAAAACAAACAAAAATACAATGTGCATTAAATTGGTTTATTTGTATGCGTATCTAAAATTGCGATAAAAAAATTCAAGAATTAATAAATTTTTATTGTATGTATTATATTAACAGTTTTTATTAACTATTGCTCTGTATGTAAAATATATATGTAGAATAAATAATATTTATACATATTTACCAAATAACCCAATAATTAATAAATTATGTACAATATTAGTAGTAAATAAAATTATTAATATTAAACAAACAGATTTATTAATACACAAAATAAAACAAATTAATAAAAAAGTAATTTTTAAAGTAGGTATGTTTTACTTTAGTTACTACAGATCCAATCTACCAAATTATATACATACATACATACATATAGGCATAAATTGCAAAAGTAAATACTTATCTCTAAAAATTTGTACAAACATGCGTATGAACGTGTGTGAACATGTAAATCTACTTTTTATGTCAAAATATTTAAATATTAAAAAACAACTTGGTTTGAATGAATAAAAACGTATTTTAATTAAAATCTGCCGATGTGTGAGTGTATTTGCCTCTGTTCTTTTATTTTTTTTTGCAAGCACCAACAAACAAACATCAATGCATACATATTACATACGCCCAAAAGTATACACCAAAACATGTACTCATCGATTTCACAGGTTGTATGTTCTATAACCGTTATGTTCTGTGTGAGCAAATGAAAAACAGTAACAACAATAACAATACATACATATTCAATTAACCATGTTCACGTATATGTAATATAAGAATTTAAATATTAACTACAACAACAAAAATAACTTGTGACAGTTTATATGTATTTGCAATTACTTACACAATAGAATGACCTAAAAAAACTTGTATAAAGAAAAAAAAAAAAAAAACAAAACAAAGAAAATCAAATGCAAATAATAAACAAAAGTAAATATTAAAAACAAAAAAATAAATTTGAGTGTTTCATTTAATAACAATTTATAAGACTACAATTAGCTGTGACAAATTTTTGATACCTTCCACCGACAGTTAGAATATTTCAGAAGTGGGCTCTACATGGGACTTATAAATTATTTACCAGTCTCCATTTAAACTGACGTCTGTATAATAGTTGTTGGCGGTTTAGACCAATGTTAAACTATGGGCCGACCATCTGAAAGTTTTATGGTTTTATTTCTATTCATTTAAAACTTAATTTAAATAAATTATCATAATTTCATTATTATCATTGCGTACTTAAATCATTTTCAGGATAGGAATTTATGAAGAGTGGTTTCTTGTATTAAAAAACCAAAATTAGACAAATTTTTTTTACAGTAGTGAAATATGTTTAAGCGTTTTAAAGTGCTTTTCAGATGGCTGCTTTACCCTAGGTCTACACTAAAGATAATTATCTCAGCAAGTTGGCAATAACGTCGGCAGAATAACATAGCAATATTTCTTATTGCTCAGCTTATGTTACCCGGGGTCTCCACCTAACATAAAATGACTAACTTTAACACTAACTGCAAAGTAGTGTTAAGTGGAGACTGCTCAAGTTAAAGTTTTTACTTGATTGTTGTAACATTTCTCTTGAAAGTTCTTTTATAACATAAATTGACGTTTAAGTTTGACAGTTCGCTATTTTTTAGTGGTTTTTCGACATCTTTATTTAATTAGTTAAAAGTAATGTAAACTAGACATAATAAACTTTGCTTTTTGTGAAAAATATAATACAAACAAACATTTAAGTATAAAATAACTTTAATTATTTTCAACAAACACACTGTAGCTACATACTTGACGCGTCAACGAACTGAAAATAATGAAAAGTTTTAACTCCAACTTCACTACGTGTACGCCACCATTAACATATAATCATTTATCCAGCAAGTCTTAACTTTATGTTTTAACTGCATTTCATGTTAGGTGGAGACTGGATGTAAAAGGCATGGGAAAACGTATTTATGTTAACTCATAGTTTGAAAAAATCAAGGAAGAAGGTGCAGTGTAAAAAATGGCGATATTATACAAGAATTATTATTATTAATATAAATTCATTCTTATTCGACTTTATTATTTAAATTTATATTAATTTGTTTAAGCTTGAGGTCATTTTTAATACAAAAATATTAATTTTATTATTTTTTTTTATTTTTGTTAATGTAAAATTATTATTTTTATATAAAAAAGAACTCGAACTTAAACAAATTAATATTAATTTTAATAATAAAGATCGAATAAGGAAAAAATTATATTAATTTTTGTAATTTTATTTTAATGTTTATTTAATTTTTTAATTTAATTATTTTACTACAATTATAATTTGCTACAATTTCAAAAACTTAATTTCTTTCCCACACAATTTGCTTAATTTTTTTTTCTTTTTTGCTTTTTTTTCAACTGACTACCAAATTGACGTTTTTGGTAAGCAATAATTGTCAACGAAAAAGGACTAACAATGATTGCAACATAAATTGTTAGCAATAAATCTGCACAAAAAATTGCTGTCTACATTAAAGATAACATAATTTTGCCAATTACTGCAATATATGTCGCAATAATTATCTCTGGTATAGACGGGCAGTTATATCCGACTGTCACAAAATTGTATGGTGTTTTTTCCAGCCACATAAAGCTAAATTGGACCAAATTGTGCCACAATATCGATATTTACTACGGTTTCAGGCGTATTTAAATGATTTTTCAGTGTTGGCTTTATATGGACCCTATGTTAAATTATGGACAGGACAGATCATCTTGAAATTGGCAGTGTGATTTCTTGTCTTATAAAAATATGACAGACAGCATTTTTCGTTTACGGTTTTCCGAGAAAGGGCTTTATATGTCGAGTATGGCAAATTATGGACCGATCTTAACGAAATTTGTCACTGTGACTTCTTGTCTAATAAAACTATAACATACAAGATCTTACTACAATAGCATAAACCTACCTTAAGGTTTTATACGTACCAAAATATTTTTTTCGATAGTGGGCTTTATTTGGACATGTGATAAATCATGGACCGATGCTTGCGAAATTTAGTAGTATGATTTCTAGTTATATAAAACGATTTTGTGCAAAATCTTAAATCAGTCCCTGCATTTCACCACCATTAGTTTTTTTTAACAAAATGATAAATTATTAAGGGTGGTTGTTCCAGATTTTGAACTATTGCCTTAAACCTACTGAACCGATTTTTCTGGAATTCAATCCTAAACTTCTTAGGAGAGCTAGAAGGAATTTGATACCAATATTGTTATTTTCTTCAGTCGATCGAAAGGGAACATGAAATCACCAGACGGACAGACTAAATCGACTTACTGAGCTACCTAAACAAGAGCGGAGAGCGTTTTTCTAAGCATGAAAATTCTATTGCCAATACATTTTCAATAATATAAAACGACCAAGCGATGTATCACATAAGATTTCCCAGACGGGTGGTGTTAAATTAGTGTTCTAAAGGTATGTTTCGTATAAACTGTGTAAAAATTAAAAGTTTTGACAAAAAACAGACGCTTGCCGCTCTTATTTAGGTAGCTCAGTTAGAATTACTCAATGACCAAGAATATGTGTATTTTATAGGTCTTAGATGAGTTTTAAAAAAGTTTTACACGAAATTACAAACTTAATATACCCTCATTCGCATCTATTGATGGAAGGTATAATACAAAAAAAAAAGGAAGTAGAAAAATACACACGTTGCCTTCCGCTCTCGCTTCTTTAGCAGTTACATAGGATAAATATGTAATTATTTTCAAAATTTTTTTTTATTTTTCGAATTTATTCTATAAGCTAAATTTCAGTTATGTATTTTATAAAGCTTTTTTGTAATAGTCCTATTCCTTCAATTTTTTTTTCTATTTGTTAAAATTTTTGAGTTAAATACATTAAATTTATAAAGTATCACTATCCAGTGTGACACAAAGAATGCTGACGGAGGCCGTAGCAGGCCAGAAAATGCATTACATGTGTCTAATAATTGTAAATTTTTCTGTACATACAATTTACTTCATTGCTGTCCCAAGGACAGCTAAGGTAAAATGTAACAAGAAGATACAATATAATAGTCTGTTAGTGTATAAAGTCATTCCTAAAAAATTTAAGGTATAGGACTATTACAAAAAAGCTTTATAAAATACATAACTGAAATTTAGCTCATAGAATAAATTCGAAAAATATAAAAAAAATGTTGAATACAATATAAAGTAACCTTTGAAAGGAAATAATTCCCAGTTTCTATATGTGAAAATAATTATTTTAATTTGGCTTGTGCAAACAAACAATACAAAAAATTGTATTCCTTGTCTACTCCCTTCTCATAGAAACGAATGTGGAATGAGTATCTTATCTTTTATACGAAGGAGCCGAATCCTTCTATGAGGCATTCTTTAACAGATAGATAAGAATAGTAGTTCAATCAAAATAATTTGAAACAGCCCTTTAAAAAGGCTTAAAGTAAGATGGTCTTCTGAGTTTTTCCGCTGGACATATATTAACTTAATATTAATTTCTATTCCAAATCATTGACAATTGTATATTATTAAAGTTCCTGGTAATCATACAGATATTATCGTAAATCATAATTTCTCTATGAGTACTTTAAATTATTTTTTTCCTTTTGTGCTTTTTATTTTTTAACGGCGTGTGTGAAACGCTAGCAAAGTTATATGGTGAATTAAAATTGTCAATGATTTCTACGCTAATTTTAACATTTATAGACCTGGGGGCTAGGGCTAGTGATATTCTATTAACCTCAACAGTGCTAAAATTTCATTTCCATGAGTACTTTGCTACCATAAAATTTAAAGAATTAACTTACAGGGAAGCCGCACAAGAGAAATGGTCCCGTACAATGTTTAAGCTACCACGACTTTGGTCAGACTAAGGCATAATTCTATGTTTTTCCTGTTTGCGTCGTATGTGGGGAATAACATGGTACAGTTCTTTGCAGTAAATCTAAAAATTACTCCAACGTAAAATTTTTTTTTAAGACGTTCTAAGATATGCCTGATCATTGTGCTTTACCAAATTATGACAAAACTCCCGTTAAGAATTAAAGTTGACTAGACAAAACTATGTCCCAATTTCCACAATGCAAGTCTTATTGATAAACTTATCACATTTTCTTCTTTGAATCAGCTTCTGCGTTTTCACTAGTCAAGTCTTATTATTTATCTGTTATTCCATTTGTATGAATGTATAGGTGAGTTTTGACATTTCGTTTAAAACATATTTTTTATTAAAATGTATTTAAATTCAAATTCGTGTTGAATATTTTAACAATTGTTTAATTTAAAATTAAAGTTGTGTAAAATGTACTTTTAATTATAAATTTCTTTTTTTTTTTGTTAAATAACAAATATTTAAAAAAATGCACACACAAAAAATTTCACACGCTACCAAATTACCTTTATACAACGAAATTAAATATGAAAGATAATTGTCAAAATAGACGTGCTGAAAATTACGAACGAGAAAACAAAACGCATATGACGAGTACAGCAAGCTGAGTACTTGTTTCTTTTCCCCTCGTCACTCTCGCCTACAAAGTAGCAAGCTGATCAATAAGACTTGCATTGTGGAAATTGGGACTATGGAAACATAAGTGCAAACAGTAAGCAATTTTACGAATACAATGCAGAAAATATTGAGAATAGAATCAATGTAATTGCAAGCTGTACTTAACAAGCCATGAACTTTTTAAAAATATGCTTATGGAATGCTTACGGCATCTGCCAATAAAAAACTAGAAATCTTAAAAGACCAGTTATCTCTACACCGCCATTATGAAACTTGAAGAAATAATATTGAAAAAAGGAATCTGTTGGGTAACCATTTGGAAAACCTACATATTTACACCAAACGTATATCACGATATAGCAGCCGAGTTACCACCTATTGATGTTATAGCAGCTATTCCACTAAGATTTAAAATAAGAGAAATCAAAAAGATTATTTGTAACTTGAACCCCAAGAAAGCCCCTCGTATTGATAAGATTAGTAACAATATGCTTTTGGAGCTAACTCGCATTGCAAAAAAATTATTCTGTTAATTTTTTAATGGTATTTTACGCCTTGAGGTTTCCTTACCCTACGTTTACACATGCAAGTAATTACTTGCAAGTAGTGTAAACGTTTTTTTTTTTTTGCAATATTATTTATTGAATCTTCATATATTAAATATGGACTAACAACCAGTGTTACCGTTCGCCCGACTAAAGTCGCAATTTGGCCCTTTTTCAGCGGTCTGTGACTTTTTGTGAGACTTTTTTTTATCACCGACTTTTGCGACTATTTTAATTTTGTTGCTACTTTTTACCCTTTTTGTTTAAATTCTTACAAAACATTCAATTTGCAGTATATTATAAATTTTCTTATTATTTGTATCAAAAAAAAAAAAGATACAAAAAAGACAAAGATATAGAAGACTGGATTCCCTGTGATGAACTTATTTCTAAATATAGAAATACAATTTCAAAAAAGTAGTATTTATGTAGGTATGCTAAGAAAAAGAAATATTGCGCCAAGATCAAACGAACGGAATTAAAGTTAAATTTTCAAGGGGCTTTAGTTGGACAAGTTTTAATTTTGTCAAAAATATATTAACCTTAACTTTTTTGGCTTGTTTGTAAACAGAAATTCTACTCCTTTGACCTTGGCAGCATACGACAAATTTATTAAACTTAAGTAAATGTTTTCACTATACATGAAAACATGGACAAACATGTACATTGTTATGAAATATGATAAAAATGAATTCTGCAATAAGCTTTTTGTTTCAATTGTTTTGTTTTGTTATGCTTTTTATTAATAAAAAAACGTAAAAAAAGATGTGCGACTTTTATTTTTTGAAACGACTTTTTTGTGCGACTTTATTTTTATAAAACAACCTTTTGTGCGACTTTTCAAAAATTCCTAACGGTAACCCTGCTAACAACAATTAATTAAATCTTAACCTAATACTTCATTTTATGTACCGCCAGTGCCAGACAACAATTTTCTTCATCACGAGTTATGTTCACATATTTATATACATATGTAGGTGTGTACCGCTCATCTAAGTGGGTAAGTGCTGCAGTGTCTCTTCTTCTTAAGCGAGTGTGGCCGCTATCATTTAAAATATTTCGAGCTAGTGGGTTCGGATGCAGTTCGAACCTTTTTAAGTATTTTACTGCATATTTCGTAATCATAGTTTTTACTAAAGGAACATTAAGATCCTGGTGAATATTTGAATTTTTAACATACCAAGGGACAGCTGTGATTATTCGAAAAAGTTTATTTTGGCGCCCTTGAAATTTTTCGATATTAGAAGCCGAGGCAGTGCTCCATAACTGAATACCGTAGCACCAAATTGACTTTAAAATAGAGTTGTAAAGTAGGAGTTCACAGTCGAGACTAAGAACAGAGTTTCTTCAAATAAGCCAATGAACTTGTATGACTTTTAGTTTCATTTGAGTTAAGTTTGCCTCTATATGGCTTTTCCACGTCAAACGGCAATCTAAATGTATACCGAGATATTTTACATGCGAATTTTGAGGTAGTATTTGATTATTGATTTTAATAGGGGGCATGATTCCCGACGCAAGGTGAATGTTATATGTACGCATTTTTGCTCATTGACTTTTATCCTCCATTGTTTTAACCATATTTCTAGTTGAAATTTATGATCCTGTAAGTAACGTGATGCTTCATGACGGTTTTTGTGCACGCTTAGAAAAGCTGTGTCGCCCGCAAATGTCGAAGTTTGTGTGTAGTTGTTTGTTGGCATGTCCGAAGTATAAATTAAGTATAATAGGGGGCCCAGAATGCTGCCCTCCTGTGGGACTCCAGCACCAATTGGCTGAGGTGAACTAGATATTTTTCCAGAGAAGCCGTTTTCTGAGTCTGTAGTAGCTTTCTTAGCCTTTTTGTACACTCTTTTAATAAACTCTTAAGTTGAGGGGATCTGTGCAATTGCCACTCTCTTTGAGCTCTTCTTTTTTCAGACAGGAGACGCTCAACATCTGTGGAATAAATTTTAATATTTTTAGTTTTTTTTGGGGAAATACTGGAATGTTGCACAGCTAGCTTCAGAAAACTGTCAAAATTAATAATAGCGCGATCTACGTATTCCGGTGTACTAAGCGGAATATTTTCTGTGCAATGGGTGCTGAGATATTTTTTTTATTTTAGCCAATTGATTTGTGTAGCTGACGTCGCTAAGTAACCAGTTGGAGATACAATTCTATTGGGGTTCATTAAAGTAACAATTGTTGGTGTGTGGTCGGAAAATAATTCTAAGGAAGCTTCAACATGAATCGTTTCTAAGGGGATGTTTTTAACCACGCAGAAATCGACGACAACTGGTATTTTTTGCTGATCAGTAGGCCAATATGTTGGTTGTCCGCTCGCTTTCACATTCAAATCCATTTTAGAAATAGTATTAAATAGAACACGACCCTTTGGTGTTATAATTCGGGACCCCGAGAAGGTATGTTTAGCGTTATAATCTACGAAATTTACATATAAAACCGTGAGGTAATAATAATCAAGTTCCTATTTCAATCTTCAATTAATTTTTAAGTATTGAACCATTTCTTTTACTTTCTTTGTAAACAAGTTCCCTTACGTATTTTTATAAAAGTTTTTTTCATTAATTAAAAACAAAATTTACTCTGTATTATTTATACGGAGCGGGATCCCGGGAAATTTAAAAAAATGTCCCGCTTTCCCGGGAATCGAAAAAGTCCGGGGAAAAAACTCTATATAGTATATAACCATTTATTTCAAACGTATTTTTTGAGGTCAAATGAGTTTCAAAAACCATCATGACATCAATCTGTTTATTTTTAAGAAAGTATTCTAATTCATCTTTATGTTGGCGGATGCCGTTTGCGTTCCAAAAACAAATTTGTATACAGTTCATGGCTTGTTAAGTACAGCTTGCAATAACATTGATTGCATTCTAAGAATTTTCTGTATCATATTACCCATTGTGTTCGTTAAATTATTTACTGTTTGCATGAATGTTTCCATGGTTTTTTCTAAACGACTTTAATTTGAAACTGGAGTTTCATCATTACTTGACGAAGCACCTTGCATTGGCACATGGTTTGATTTTAAGACGATAGCAAAAGAGGTTCTGTTATTACTAGCGTGCATAGCCTGAATGTCATTAGTGTTTATTTATTTGTTACCTGCGTTAGTTTTCGGTCTAGACGACTGCTTGACGATAGTGTATACAGGGCATCCTCTATTATTGGCAGTGTGATTACCGCCACCGTTGGGGTCGGTTTTAGACTTATCCCTAAGAACTGTACCATGTAATTCACCACATACTACGCAAACAGGGGGTAAGTAGCAGTATGCCTTAGTTTGACCAAATTCTTGGCAGTTTAAACACTGAACGGGTCCATTTCTGTGCGGCTCCTCTATCGTGATTTTACTGTACAGGATATACTTCAAACTGTATATAGGATGAGTTGGGTTTTTTTTGGCTTAACATCTCCGGGCTCTAACTTCACTCGAAATAGTGGTTGTGGATTTTTACCCCTATTTTTGATATTTACAATATGTTTTATGTTGAAGCCTTTTTCTTCAAGGAATGTTTTTATTTCTTCAGGGTCCACACATGAGTCAATTCCCTTAATCACCACTTGAAGACATTTGCTGCTCTTCAGTTGGTATGTATAAAAACTTTTTTTATTAGGTTTTTTGCACCTTGAACGCCCGTAGTAAAAAACCAAATAAAACGTTTAGTTTAACGTTGAATGTGCGTTCAGTTTTTCACTATTCAGAGTTCAGGGGGGTTATTATGTAATACGTATCGAAAATGAAATGGTATTTTCTAATCCGTTCGAAAGTACCCCAGATTTGTATTTGTTAAAAAAAGGGAAAAACAAAGTACTGCCAAATTTGTACACGATAAATTTGACAGTACCTGTCAATATTGACAGAACTTTTTTGAAGAACAAGCGTTTTTAAAAAAAATTTAATTTTCCACAAAAAGTAAATATTAGTGAAAACTTCCAAACAAAATAAAATTACAAATATTTATTAATAAAAAAAATAACTGGTTAAGAACATGGATTCTGTTGCATTGTGGTTTGATGATAGCGATGAAGAAAGTGATGCAATTGCAGAAAGAGTTCAACGGAAAATAATAAGAGATTCATCCGACATTATGAGCCTTGATAATAGCACGTAAGAAAGATTATTTTTAAATTATTAACTTTCGGCTTAATAAAAATGCATTTATGTATGTCTACAATTGTATAAAAAGTGATTTAAAGCCACCTGAAAGATCAACAGCCATTGCACCTTTGATTAAATTAGCTGCCACATTGAAATGTTTGGCACAAGGTGGAAACCAACATCAGATTGGCCAAGATCGTCTACTGGGCCTTTCACAATCTTCAATTTCCATATGCTTATCTGAGGTATGCGAAATAATAGAAAAAACTCTTTGTCCGAAGCATATTATCTTTGAAATGACTGAAGAAAAAAAGATGGAGGCGAAAAGATGTTTTTCCAATAAATGTGGAATACCTGGAGTAATTGGAGCAGTAGACGGAACTCACATTCAAGTAATAAGGCCAAGTAACGATGAGCATTTATACTTCAACCGAAAACAGAAACACAGTATTAATGCTATGGCGGTTAGTTCATATCCTCGTTAGATACATATCCTCGTTCGTAAATAAATGTGTTCAATAATATACATATGTAAAATATAACCATATAAAACACAATAATTTAAGAACGACGATGTGTGTATACTACATGTACCTAATTAAATATTTTTTTTCTTTAGATTTGTGATCACGAAATGTTTATTAGGGCAGTCAATGGTCGGTTTGGTGGAGCTTGTCATGATTCACATGTATGGAATTTGTCTAATGAGAGACAATATTTAAAAGAAATATTCCAAAATGGAGATAGAGGAACTAGAATTCATGATAAGATTATTAATTTTTAAATTAGCCGAAATAATAGTTAAGTTTATTTAACATAGAAATTACATCGTTTTTTCAGGTGATTCTGGGTATCCGCTTGAGCCATGGATTATAACCCCATACAGAAATACTGCAGAAAGTTCTACTGAATCGTTTTTCAATGATCAACATTCTAAAGGGAGGTCGATAATTGAAAGAGCTTTTGGAGTGTTGAAAGCTAGATTTCGTTGTCTCTTAGCAGCAAGAGAATTGCATTACACTCCACAAAAAGCCGTTCAAATTCTTAATGTTTGTTGTGCATTACACCATATTTGTTTGTTGTATGATATTGAGAACCCTTGTCTACAAAATGAAGAAATGGCTACAACTTCTACTAATGAGGGTATATATACCACCTATACTAATAAAGATATAAGTACTTCTTCTGCCACAAGTAACTTAAATAATATTGCAAAACAAATAAGAGATGAAATAAAGAATAATATGCAAATAAGTTAATAAAAACTTGTATTTATATTGTAAAAAAAAAGAATACAAAGGTTTAAAAGTAAAAAATTCATTTAAAATTACATAAAACTTAAAATGTAAAAGAACTCATTTAGAAATTAAAAAAAACTTAACAAAAAATAAAAAACTAAATTATTTCAAAGTTTATAAAACTCAAAAAAGGAGATCTTGTTAATTTAAAACTATGTTTTTATCAAAATGAGGCAAAAATTACTATCAGTTATAACTGTCAACAATATATTGTTAACTGAAAGTTAAAGAAATAGTTATTTTTAACTGAACTTGGTGAAATTGGCGTATGACTAATTTCCTTTTTAATTTTGGTTTGAAAAAATAAAAAAAACTTAAGATTTGTTTAATTCATCCATTTGCACGAATCCACTTTTTTGCCATTTCAATTCAAATATTTTATTTTTTATTTCCAGCTGTGCCAGCTTATGTTTTGTTTTTTCTATTTGCTTTTTTTTTTAAACTCAAACTTTTCATTCTCATGTTTTTTCTTAAATTCAAACTTTTCTTTCGCAAGTTTGAATTGGCGTTCCTTCCAGTCACAATTCCTTCTTAAATATTTGTTAGTCGCAACAAGGTTCTGAATAACTTCTGTCATAGCCTCTGTTTGGTGTTTTTGGTTGATGTTGCTTTCTTTTAAAATTTGTAACGAAGCTTCTTGATAACCAATCTGATTATCCACTTGTTTTTGTAAAAGATTTTCTCTTTGCACATGACTTCGTTTACGCGGAGTATAAGTATTTGAGGTAATGGACCTTTTTTGCGCTGAAGTTAAAGATGGTTCATCGCTAGCTTCTGTTAGGTCAGCTTCCAGTCTTTCGTCTTCCTGTTGATTGTCGGCATCTATGGAACTTGTCGCTGGGGCAGTATTTGCTTTCACTCCAAATTCAAAAGTTCCCCTCATGCCACTGACAGACGAATTAATTGAAAGCAATTCGCTCACTCGTTGTTCTAGTGGCGTTAGAGAGCAAAAATTGCTAGGGCCACCACCAGTCCCTGAAATTCCACTCGCGTTCTTTCGACATTTAACTTTTACGTGTTGTTTGTAGTCTGCCCATACCTAGTCACATAGCAAATTTGTAAAAATAGTTAACACAAAATCGATTAAATGAAAACTCACTTTTTTCCACTTTTCCAATTCACGATACGGTGGACCAACCGCATCTAAATCTTTTGACAGTCTTTGCCACAAATCTTTCGACTTACTTTTAGCATTTGCAACATTTAGGTGGCCCTTTGCTAAATCTGCATGTGCAACCATGAAATCGACCATCACCTCATACTGTCTTGGTTTTGTAAATATTGCTTTGTTTGAGGTTTCCCTAAAGCATTTAAAAAAATTGCTATGTATAAAAATTTTCAGACTAAAAACAAAAAAGAGCTGTGACAACAAACACATGGTATAAATTGTGATTTCAAGTCACTCACAGTATTAATTGTTTAATTGTATTTTACAATTTTTGTAAAAAGTTTTATTTACTTACATTTTTAAATTTTTTATCGTTTTCGCAAGCACAGCCACTTTCGAATAATTTACGAACAATTTAAATGAACTGACATTTGCTTTCGTATTACATAGTTGCAATTGTAAAAGGGTAAATTTTAATTTACGAAAAGGGGTAAAAAAAATCCCGCAAAAATAAAATATTTACGAACGTTCGAAAATAATTTTTCGAAAAACGTACTACATAATACAATTTGTACGAATTCGTAAATCTTTTCTTTCGAATCGTATTACATAATAACCCCCCAGTATCTGCAAAATTGAACGTTCGTTCAGATTTTTACTATTCAGAGTTCAGTATCTGCAAAATTGAACGTTCGTTTAGTTTTATACTATTCAGAGGTTCAGCCTCTGCAAATTTGAACATTCGTTCAGTTTTTACAATGTTCATTCAGTTTAGTTTTTTATACGATGCGTTAAATTTGTACAAAGCTGATTTTTGCAATTATTAAATATGTTGTTGGTAGCGTATATACATTTTGCCATTATTTGCATATGTTATATTCATAGGCTTTGAATTGAAATTGTCAATTGAATTGAATTGTCAATAATATAAAAAAAATTATCATCAATATTTAGCATTTCATCAGAATTAAAATGTTCGTACGAAAATTAATACCAAGACACAAATTACCTTTGTTGCTAGATTCCAAGGCAATTTTAAGCAGCTCTCTACAATTTTGATTTAACTGTTTGGCTGAATAGTATTTAACGATATCATCTTTGAAATTTGGCCACTTTTCAAAAAATATGTTTTTCTTACCCGAAAAAGCGATCTCGAAATCGATATTTATCTGAAAAATATATTTAAAGTATTTTTTAATTAGACATACTTAAGAATTTTCAATTACCATTTCATTTCCGTAATTCATGAAAACTTACCAAATCAATCTTTTATAACCGGCCATTCCTGTAAGAATAATATACTGTCGAGACTTTTAATGTCTTCTTTTCTTAACAAATACTAAACTATTAAACAATAACATATTACTGTTTTGCTTCTCCACTAAAAAAGTTTTTCTCGAAATTCTGCTCTCGGCCCAATTTTTATAATTGCATCAGCTACGTTCCTTTCATTCAAGTATTGAAGATGCTTATACTCAATGCCAGCTTCTGTATCTAATAAACGCATATTAGAGTTACATTATATACATACATATATAATAAATCAATTCCACAGTAATTATTAATTAATAACTTACCTTTCAACTCCGGCAGCAGAAACTCAAGATTAAATGTCTTCAATAAAACTTCCATAATATCCATTCACATCAACGGCAAACACAAAAATGACATTCTATCAAAACACTTGTTGTTTTTTTTGTACGTATTAAGAATTACCTAATG
Source organism: Pollenia labialis (assembly GCA_949318255.1). Taxonomy (NCBI): domain Eukaryota; kingdom Metazoa; phylum Arthropoda; class Insecta; order Diptera; family Polleniidae; genus Pollenia; species Pollenia labialis. Next base: position 63,933,299 of record OX439140.1, on the reverse strand, counting down.
AACATTTTTTAAAAGCAAGGGCAACTTAAATTTCTCTGTTTTTCATTTTTGAACTAATATTAAAATATTAAAAGTAAAAGTATGTAGTATAAACATAAATATCTACTTGCTTCTTGTTAATCTAAAGACTTCTGTTTATTTGTTTTAAATACATAACATTTATTTTTAAGGCATACTTCGTGAATGTTTGTTGGGCTTACATTAGAATACCGTTAATTTTGCAGCATGCTACTACAATAATATTAAAGTTTTTTAAAAATTTACCGAAAATATATTTACTACGTATCGTTTAGTTTTTTTAAACGCCGCCATCAGTTGGGTTTAGTTTTTTTTAACCATACACTTTGTTGAATGTAACGTTTTGTCATATCCAAGAAGAATTTTACAGAATTTTGCGTTCAGTTTTTTTAAACCTGCGTTCACTAAAGAATTAATTATTGGATTGATAAAACCTGAACAAAACGTTCAGTATCTTAGTACAAAACTTTATTTTTTACAATGTTCCGTTCATTCAAACGATAGCTAAATAACAAAATATGCGTTCAGATATTAGATTTTTAAATGTAATTTTAAAAAAAACGTTGTTAATATTACAATAGCGTTCAGTTCGACTTTTTCTGAATGTTGCGTTCAGCTAAATTAATTTTTTCTGTGTAGTCATGCCGCAGCTGTGCAGAAAATTTTTGCAAATATTGCTTAAGTTAACTTTCTGATGCAATAACTTTTGACATAAAAGAAATCGTTTTATTTTTCTTTTGTGATGATTTTTCTTGTAATTTTAAGAACACTGCCACTTTTTCTTTCAATAGAAATTGTCATCGTTATTGTTGATAACATTTTTGTTATTATTTTATGTTTGCCTATTAAACTTTTGAAATTTAGCTCATGTTCACAAATTCAAACTTTGCACAGCTGCTGTGCAGTAAAAAAGTATCAGCATCACAACTGCAACTGGTAACCACGCATCAGCAATAACATTTTCCATCAATGCAGCAGTGATGCATAACTTTTATATATTTACGAACGTACCCAACGTGATCTGAAACTTTTACGACGTGAATGACTGAAAACAAATTTTATTTTAAAAGCAGTTATATTTTTTATTTAATCTGCTGTTGTTTATTAGTTCAAAAAAAAAAAAAAAATAAAATATTTTAAATGATTTTTAATAATTTTAATAATTTTTACGCTATAAAATGTATTATAATAAGTATTTATATATGTATTTATTGGCTTAAATTAAGTTTGTGTAATAGTTTTGAATTATGCATGTTCTTCCATTTCATTAAAGTAAAAAAAAATGATAGTGGCACCACTGAAATATAAATACATAGTAAAAAAACAGCTGTTTATAATTTTTCAATTGTAGCTGTCGTCTTCAAAATAATTCAGTAGCTGACTACACGGCTATAATTGCATCCAGCAGCATTTGTAGTCGTGTGTTCGTGTAGCCTGCTGTCTCGAATGTGTTTATAGCATCAGAAGTAAAGGCAACAGTTTATTTTTGTCCAATGACAAATGAAGATGTCGAAGTTGCAGCACAATCTTATGACTTTTACTATCTCAACTGCAGCTTTTTAAACGCTGTATCTGGCCTACGGTAAATTATGGTTTGATCCAGTGTAGAAAATTTTTGTTTATTTTCAAATTTGACGATCAGGAAAAATATGTAATCAATGAGGATCTGTTCCTAAACTATATTTATTAATTACAAATTACTGTTCGCTTTATCAACGTGGAGAAAATTTAATAGCATAAAAAGTAACTTTTTATAACACATCGCCCATAGTGCAGATTTTGTTTCAAATCAAAAGAATAAAGCAGGTAGCCGCGAGATTACAACAATTGTACAATAAAACAAACAACAGGGCTTTTTATTGTTGCTATGCGATACAAACTGCCAAAAAGCAAAGGGGCTGATAAGAGAAAAAAAAGACAAAAGATAAAGACAAAAAACTTGTTTACTTGTTTACTATACAACATTTGACAGTTCGTATCGCAAAACAAGCAAATAAAAAATAAACAGTTGGCTTTCCGAGACTACCTGCTATAAATATACCTTGTACCGAAGATTACGAAGATGGGACGTTGTGTTTTTCCCGCATTTTTTTTTAATTCATGTGTACATACCCTGCGGGCAATTTGTGTCAATTGGTTTAACAGACTGGTCCTGGGATTTGTGAAAATAGAACAAGTACAAAAAGAAAGGACTCATGACCAGTGAAAGAAGAACCAATCCCTTAACTGGTTTATGAAGAACCAAAAGGTAGAAACATTAATTAATAACAGTACAGTCTTCAACGGTGCTGTGGCACATATTTTGATACTTTCTAAAATTTGGTTCTTGAATTTAATTCTAGGACTTGTTTTATTAAAATAATACATTTAAGTAACTGACACTAAGCACGTTCATTTATAATAGATCTGTGACTGGTCAAATGGTGTCAATTGACCCCCTCCAATGACAAGCCCATGTAAAAGTGATAGGTCTTATTCATATAAAGTGTTAGAACTAGAACCGGTCTCTACCACCAAAGACCTATCACGGGACTACTTTGGTATCAGTTCGCTTCCCTCTAGGGTACTATCTCAACTGCAGCTTTTTAAACGCTGAGTGATACCACAAATTACATATTTATATGACGTCACAAACAAACATAAACAACAAGAGATCAGGCTGTTCGTTCGATATGTCCATCGACAATAAGAAAACAGATGAAGAAGAATGCCAAATTAAATTAAAATAAAAGACATTAATTACTAAGTATAACAGGTATAGTGTACAAATACTAATTAGCCCTTTCGCGGACACCAATTTTAACGAAGGGTTTCCCGCGGGCATTTTGCTATTCGTTTGACCGAACTCGGAATGATTGAAGTAAAGGCTTAACTCGTCGGTAATGGGAGGGTCCTTGGCCAAACAAAACTGTTTGCCGTAAGTAACAGAATAAGATATTTCCATTCCAAGATTTAACCAAATTAATTATTTTCTTTCTAAACACCCATCAATTAAAATCAGTCCTTGACGAACCATTTTAAATTTATAAGAAGTAAAATGTAGCGATTGGTTATATTTTGGTGTAAAGCGCAACTAGCTCTACATTAAGTAACAAAAGGGATAACGGTTGAACAACATGGTCCTTAAATACAACCTTATTTGCATTCTGGCGTTACATTAAAAAAAAAGTAGACTTTTTGGTGAAAATTCTCAAATGTTCCTTAAAACGAGCAAAGATTTTTAAATTTGATAGCTTAAAAAATAAATCTATATAAGTCCAAAGTTTACTAAACAAGGTTTTATACAAAACGTCTTGCTCAATTCGCAGTCTTATTCAGTTTTGTAATGCAAGTCAAAATCCACTTCCGCTTTTTTAACGTCACGTCAGCGTATATTTTTGCTTGTATCTGCAATTCCTTAAGCGGCATATACACTTGCAATATTATAGATGAAATTCGCCATATATTTCCATTTGGTCCTATATTATGCAATAAGTCGCACAATGGTGTTATTCATTCAATAAAAAGGTGAGCATAACCTACAGTGATAACATAAACAGCATTTTGCAATGTTGGCAACACACATCAATTCATTTTCGTTGTGCAATAAAAATCAAAAGCCTTTTGATTGTTGCCAATATATTGTGCCACTTTCGAATATCACATACACATTGGCGATATATGTAATTGTACAATACGTAAAATTGAACAATTTTGTTGAAAGTGTATGAGCCGCTTTAATGTCGATTGCTGTAATATTTTTTCTGAACATAGTGCTACTTCATTACTTAGAAAATGTAAAAACCCTTTTTACAAATTCGACTTCTTCATTTAATTTTTTTACATTTTGTGGTACAAATATCACGACACGTCTAAATGGAAATGCCCATACACAATGTACTTACATATATGTACATATAACTACATACATACTTATATATTTAAACAAACTTAACAATAATAAAAAAAGAGTAGTTTTTGGGATTTCAGTACTTTGGTCATAACTTTGCCATTTCTTAGCTGATTTGACAGATTTATATACCGCCGTCTTAAAGAAGAAATATGCCATTTACTTTGGTGATAAAACTTGGACTCGAGAAGATCTATGGCTCCCGAAAATGGGTAAATTTATTTTGGTCATAAATTTTTCGTATCTGAACCGATCTTTTCGAGTTTTTCGTAAAATATTTTCTAATAAAGTTTTCCGATCATCTGATGTATTATGGATAACCGTAGGTCATATGGCAGTCCAAAAATTCAGGTTTTTATCCAATTTTTGATATTTTTTGTACGGGAGATACCACGCCTACTTCTCCAATCCCGCCCACATTTTGTGGGATACTGTGTATTGATAGCCTAAATGTGTGTACCTAATTTCGAAACTTTGGCTCTTGCCGTTCTCCAGATATACAGAAAAATGTAATAATAATACAACAACAGGGGAAAAAATTAGAGGTAGTCGTGGTTTTTTGTTCATATTTCAGCCATTTGTGGACCGATCAGTCTGAATTTCAATAGCTTAGGGGGCTTCGGAAAACCTATTTCAACAGACGGACGGACAACCGGATTTGAAGTTCGCTTTTCATAAGGACCCAGAATATGTATTCTTTATAGGGTGTAGGATCAATAATGTAGAAATTACACTCTCATCCTACGGAAACGATTTTGTTGTGTTTCAATCCCAAACTTCCTGGGACTTTACGCAGCTTTGCGTGTCACTCGTTAGACTTATCTAAGAATATGGGACAATCATTTGGGATCTATATTGCAACATTCATAATTCTCGTATTGAATCTGTCCAAAAACAATTTTTATTATTCTGTTTACTTAATCTTCATTGGAGTTACCAACTTTCCTTCATATGATAGTAGACTTGCATTAATAAAGCTACCATCGCTAAAAAAGTCGTCGTACAATGTTAAATTTATCTTTTATGGTTAATCTTATTAATGGTAATGTTTGTTGTGTTTTTCTTAAATGGGCAGCCGTCACGAAGACGACTCACTTGGGTCCTTATAGCGGTCCCTTTGTGATACCCCTAGCCAGTGTCAGGAGTCAGCTAGTATCCACCAGACTATTCTCCGGAGGTCACTGCAGCGTCGAACCACCCCGATTACCTGCAGAACAGGGAGATCGATTTCAGTCCCACATTGGACATATCGTCCAGACATGGCAATTCTGGTCTCCCAAAATGCTAAGCCTAATGCTCCCCAGACTGGGGCATTGGCAGAGAAAGTGAAACACCGTCTCCTCCTTCTCATCATGACAACTCCTACAGTAATCATTATAAGCAAGACCCATCCTCCTAGCATGAGTGCCCATCATCCAGTGACCCGTAATAACCGGCATCACTGTCCTTTTCCGGTCCCTGCCGAGACCAAGTAGTACGCGCCTGGTTACCCAGGCATCCACTGTGCCCTGGTACCCATGTCAGCGTTACACTGGAATGTTCCGCGATCTCATTTAGGGACATCCGGCTTTCGACTGTTAACATATATGTCGAGAAGACACCAGCTAGAGCTGCAATGGCAGCCTTGCTGTCCGCGTAAATATCTCTCTCGATATACGATAGTGCCTCAGCCAGTTTGTCGCCCGCTTTATGGCAGAGATTTCCGCCTGCAGCACACTACTGCCATCTGGCAGCCTAAAGGAGACCGTAATGTCCAATTCCTCGATGAAGAAACCTCCACCTACTCTATCGCCCATCTTGGAACCATCGGTATAGACCCTTAGGGCCGGTTCTAGAGATCGCATGTTATCGAGCAGCTCATCATCATTACCATGATGAACTGTGAACAAAGCTACGAAAAAGGATTTCGGAGCACAATAGTCCAGCCGCGCCAGGTCATATGATGCGTGAAGCGTGACCCTGGCATGACCATAATTCCTCGTAGACCATAGGCTCACCACCCCCATCTAGTAGCGGAAGTCTGGGCCCGTTGATCGGCCATGATGTCAACCGGCAGCCAGTTCAGCATAGTAAACAGCGCCTTCTTCGGTGTCGAGCAGAGTGATCCCGTGATCACCAGCGCAGACACCCTATATATAAATACTTTCTCAAGCATCCTACAGTACCGCCCCTTTCCCATGGCGGGCCACCACACTATGACCTCATAGAAGAGGATCGGTTCTACTACCGCCTCAAAGATCCATTCAACACCCCTGGGGCCAAGGCCCCAGTTTCTGCCCACAGATCTTTTGCAGGTGTATAAGGCCACAATAGCCCTATCAACCCTCGAACGAACGTTGAGTTCCCAGGATAGTTTGCTATCGAGAATTACGCCCAAATATTTGGCACTTTTCGAAATCGTCAACTCCGTGCCATTTAGCCTAGGAAGCCTAAAGTTTCCAACCTTGTACCTCCTGGTAAAGAGTACCAACGCAGTTTTCCGTGGATTGACACTAAGTCCATAGGAGATAATTAAGGAGCTTAGAATCTGTAATCCACATTCCATACAACGGGACAGCGTGTCCAGGTGTTTACCCATGACCGCGACCCTAATCTTTCGAACTGACCCAGCAAAGTGTTCATCGTCAAGTTCCATAGTAGAGGGGACTGAAACCCTATTGCGGGGTACCCCTGTGTTCAAATCTGCAAACATTGGTAGCACCCATCGTGGATTCAATGATCCTACTATAGAGTAGATTGCCTACAAAACTACAAATTACATCGTCGAAACCCAGCTCCCTCATTGACTCCAAGAGGGAGTTGGATCTGACATTATTGAAAGCTCCCTCAATGTCCAGAAAGGCCACAAGCGAGTGTTCCCGAAATTCAAGGGATTTCTCAATGTGGCCGACCAGTGAGTGAAGCGCCGTCTCTACAGACTTGCCCTTGGTGTAGGCATGCTGCTATGAAGAGAGGCTAATTGGCCTGTAGTTCTTAGGCTTGGTGTGGTATGCATTCCCTCCCTTTAGTCCATCGGGTGGGAACGTACGAGAATCTAATTCCGTGTAAATAGCGGACAGCCAAGGAATTAGATGGTCTGCATTCTTTTGAAGGTCGGTCGGGATCAGCTTTCTGAATGTAGCTAGGGACAGCCGGGCAAGAAGCCATTATTTTGCGCAACCGGTTTGTATCCGAGGAGCCTTCCACGCTGCCGTAGAAGTTCCTCCAGGCACTCCGTTTCGCCGACGTTTAGCCATATTTAATCAACTGCGAAAATAACTGCGAGACTGTGCAACCTCAGGCTCCATCATGGTGGCTTTCCCCCCTCCTTTGTAACTACTGGCCTGCAAGCCAGTGCCGTTGCCTGACGCAGTGCCCCCGATAGGAATTCCACTGCCATTTCAATCTCCGCAATGCCACAAATGACAGGGACTGAGCTCAGAGAGTTAGCGGGTAGACTAGGCTGATAGTCCCACTTCGTTCTTCTCTAAATTTAATAAACCTTGTCGTAATACTCATCATTAAAATCTGTTTTCTGTTAAATTTAATAGAGTTCATTACACTATTGCTGATCCTTTTTCAAGGTTATGTAGACAAATTAACTCTTTGTCACAATTTGTGGATTTTTCTTTATGTTTAAATTCCAAAAAGCATAAAATTATTGTTTTTCTTAATTTCTAATTTTTTATGCACATACATATATTCGGTAAAGTTGGTTACTATATTTTAAAGATCATAATATTATTCATTAATTTTAAGTCAATATTGTTATTAGTAAGTAAGGATAATGTCTATTAATTTAATACATAAATAAATAAAAATAAATCGATTGGAATTGCTTAAGGACCCAGAATATATGTGTATGCTTTATGGGGTATGATATGAATTAGAAAAAAGCTTTACATGGAATGATAATCTTAGTATACCATCATTCACCACTAGTGGTGGTGGAAAGTATTCAAAATAAGTTGTCTCAGCCATTTTATTCTTTATCCACTACGGACATGAATAATTTCATAGAAAGATAATTCTATAATTCTCAGAATTAAAAAAAAAGTAATAAACAAAAGGTTATTTTATTTTTATGATTGCGGTAGCAAAGTAATAAGTGTTAATAAATGTGAGTGGACAATTAAAAGGAAAAAAGGAAAGTGCCCTTTTTTAATTATTTGGGGGTTTCCGTTAGTTACCGGCATTATTTTTTTAACCGAAATTGCACCCACATTTATGAGTGCTCATGTTTTGGAACGTTTCGAAAACATATTTCATAAGTACCTGCCAATAAATATTGAAATATTTGCCCTTTGATCGATTTTTGTCATTTAACAAGAGTCGACGAACGCGAGACGTAAAAGTGAATTTTTCTCCGGTTTTAAAAAGTGAATAACAACAAAACATATAATATATTTTCCAAATATGGAAAATAACAAGTGCCCACAATTGAATAATTTTTGTTACATTTGTAGTCATATCGTCCCAAAAAGAGGCCAACTGGATCGAAAAAAATGTATTACTGATGACTTCAAAACAGCGTATTGTCATTATTTTAATGAAGCAGATTTAAGTGGTGCAAATTTTACGCCGAACACAGTGTGCAAAAATTGCTCTAATCCCCTATAATGTGGATACATGGAAAAGGTGGACAGTTTTCTTTTATGAAGCCAGTAATTTGGGTGGAAGACCTAACTGGACATGATGAATCCATGTGCTACGCATGCATAAATTCTCGTCCTGGATTAAACAGAAAACAATTGAAAACAAAAGAATACATTGTTGCTTTTACTGCCACACTTCCAGTCAAACGCACTGCTGGTACCGATACACCTAAACCTCCGAGTCTGGATACTGTGTCCCTGCAAGCCGAAACCGTTTTCACCAATCCGACCAATTTGAATGATGCTGATTTGACACCAGATATTGAAAATAATGGACCACAACCGCTAACACAAATCGAAATGGATTACATTGTGGCTAAGAACAAAACATCAAAACTACGAAATGTTGACATCATTTTTGTAAAGCAGAAAACTGACACAGCAAAATGTTAGCGCAACATCATACCGACAACGCCAAGCTGATTTTCAGAAATTTTATTCCGTTGACGAAGCAAATACGTTCACCTACTCCCATGATATCCCAGGTTTAGTGAAAAAATTGGGAATGGATTATATCGCTGGCGACTGGCGTTTATTCATCGATGGTTCAGTTTCATGTTTGAAGGCTGTGCTATTGCACAAAACGAACAAAAACCCGTCCATGCCATTGCGATTCAGCACAACTATGAAGGAAACGTATGAAACATTGGGCGAAATTTTGGAGAAAATCAACTACAATGTACACAAATGAAAGATTTGTTGCGATTCAAAGGTTGTCAACATAATTCAAGGCATTGCAATGCATTGCATTAAAGGGCGGTTTTCCAAAATACTTCTGCTTCCTTTGTAATTGGGATTCACGATACACAGGAAATCAATATCAATGTAAAGATTGGAAAGCAAGAACCCCCGAGCTCGAGAAACAATTAAAATTACGGAATAAACCTTTGATAAAGGATCTTGATGATATTTTGTTGCCATCGCTCCACATGAAATTAGGAATAGCTGGGAAATTCATCGAAGTGGTAGTCAATAATATTGATGACGAATATGACTGTTTGAAATCCATCTTTCCAAAACTCAGTGGAGCTAAGATTAGAAAAGGTACGTATCGTTGTCAGTATTTTAATATTGTCATTTCTAAATTGGTTCACTTCGATATATTCGCATTACCAATAATTTTTTCGTAAATTTTTTTTTTATATTTCAAACAGGTATTCTCAATGGACCGGATATACGAAAATTAATGAAAAGCGAATCTTTCAAAAATATGCTTTCGAACCATTATAACCACCTATGTGCATGGGACGCATTGAAACAAGTCATCGAAGGCGTTTTAGGAAAGAACCGTGTACTTGCTGTATTATTTTGAAAAAATCAATGCATCAATGACGTTAAAATTCTTCCATTTCCACCTTGAAACCATTTTGGTACCATTACCTCAGGAATCGGACGAACAAGGAGAGAGGTTCCACCAGGTGACCATGCTAATAGAAAAGCGATTCAAATGCAAACAATTGGATGCATTGCTTGCGGAGGTTTGCTGGTGGAGTTCTAAAATTTGTTACGTGTCCATTAGGTGGCACTAGAGTGATCTCTCGCCTAGCTCAAAATCGGATCCTCTCAGGCGTGTCCATCCCTCACTCTAGCCCAAGGATCGTAAACAATTTGAAGAGAACAAAAAAACAAACAACTTACACTTACATAACAACATGTCCGGAATGAGAGGTAGGTGTTGACCTCCAACCGCCCAACCCAACCTTGGTCACCTGCACTTCCGCGCTAGATTTCAGGTGACCCCTATGACCCGCACTTCATCCGCACTTACCTTCCTTCAACAACCCATTAATTAACTTAACCAGACATTATTTTTATAATACACACTTAAGACATATTTATTTATCAATTAAAATTTAATACTAACTTATTACTACATATTTAAAATGTTTCTTTTTATTCTTTTTTCTTTTCAGATTATATTAATAAAAATTGAACCGGACCCTGTCGGACAGGAAATTCCTAATGGATTATGTATCTCTAAATATGTTATTTATTTTTACTTCTTGTGCCTTATGTATTAACCTATGAATATAACTACATATTTGTAATATACATTCAAACATTTAACAATAAACTTAATAATTATGTGCCAAAAAAACGATATTAGACCTAATAAAATTTAACCCTTTTCTCTAGAAACAAAGTTCTTTTTCCTGTTTTATTTACTTCAATAACGAAAAATGTAACTAAACTATATTTTTTCCACAACTCACAATAAATGTTGTAACTACATCCTCTTTCACAAATTTTATTCTTAACGTTGATCTACACCTAAATGATCTTGCTTAAGTGGATCTGGGTAACATTGGTCCCAATATTTTTTTTATAATTCGCTCCATTGTGAATTCCTTTCCAAAAACAGTAGGTCACTATGCACAAAACTATTTTAATAATAAGTAAATCTGTTTCTAAAAAAAATTGATGACAATTTTTTTGACAAAATTTCACACATACAACACATATATGTATGTAGATTTAACAATAAATAATTATTAATAATTCAAAATAAAAATCCGGGATTTAAATTATAAACAAACCAAAAAGAAATATAATTAAGTAAAAGAAGAAACATTTATTCTTCTTTTACTTAATTATATTTCTTTTTGGTCATATAACTTATGTGGCCATTTTTTAAATACATACTTTCTTCTGCCCGCACAAACTATTTTTTTCACTTCTTTTTCGTTGTTAAATACTTGTTGGTAAATAATAAAATAAAAACTTTTCTGGGTTACCTTTTTTATTCGTGGCAAATTTTCTATGCACTTTGAAACTGGCTTTCCATTAACTTTTTTTCCTGGCTCCGTTTCCTCTGGACGCCAAATTTACAGCGTTAAAATTTTATTATTTTCTTTTTATATATTTTTCAGGGAACTTTCGAAGTCAAGCCCCGACTGTTAACCTCACAAATACAAAACAGTTTGCCCACACTTATCCGGAATTAAGTTGTTTAAAATACGGTCTCAATAATTTGCCACTCCCTCACAGAAAATATTTTTCTTTTACACTTGACAACACGGTATATTTCAACTTTTACTTTTTGTCTTTGAATATTTACCCTTACACTTTTCCCTTCTATAAACGTCTACTTTTCTCAGCGGCCTTTTTCTCAATGTTTTAAGAAAGATGGCCTCCTGAGTTATCTACCTAAATTTAAATGACAATGAAATAAATATATATTCCCGTACTATTACATCTTTCTCGTTTCCTACAATTTGTCAAATAGTGCTATCTGTTGGTTCTCTACTACATAATTAACTATAACTTAATATTCCCTGTATTAACTTATTTCAAACTAATGATGTAATATAATGATCATTAGATCCTGTTCCTTTTTTTTCAATTCAAACATTTTATAACAGTAATTTTCATTCATGAAATATGTTTACTACAATTTCTTCCAGTATATTTCCATATACTGTTTTTCCATCTTTCTGGCAACACCAAATTTCACCGTCAGCTGTAGTATAACAATTTTACAATAAACAAACGAACACAAGGTAAGATCAAGGTATATTTACACAAGGTAAACTCGTTGGCCCATATGTTTGGCAGCTGTTTACCTAAGTTGGAACACCAATGTCAAATTTCGTGTATATGAGCCAAAATTTGTACATGTGTGCGTTAAATTTATATGAAGACTATTTTGACAATTCCGTTCCACACGGTTATTTTTATAGAGCAGCATGTCTACACTCCCAAATGAGTCTACCTTGTGTAAATATACCTTGGGTAAGATTTTATTAAATACTTTTATCTACATTTATTATTTGCAATTTCATTCATTTCCTATTATTCTCCCTTTAGAAAATTATCCCTATAGGACGTGCACGTAGTACCGGTAAGGACGTATCGTTCCAGTAATTAAATTCAGTGTGTTATAAATATTACTTTTTCTTTTCTTTTTCAGATTTCATTTGCTCAGGATGGACTGGAAAAATGTATTTTCAGACAACAAGGCCCATCTTGAGTGGTCGATGATCCCACTGCAGTTTGGCCACCTGCGTTTACCAGTGGTGGGTCATCCTAATAGAGCCAGAGGAAGGGGTGGGATTAATTATTCAATATTATATTGGCTCGCTCCCCAGATCCAGCTCCCCTTCCCATAATGTTTTTCTTAAACCTTCTGTGAGGTCGGACAGTTCCTAACACCAATGTGCCCGCCAACAGATTACTTTATATTAATATATTTCCACGGCCGGCCAGTATTTAACAGCTTATGTGCCTGCCCTTGTGATAAAAATGCCTCTCCCTAAGACGTCGCTACGTCAAAAAATGTTTCCTCCCAGGGTTGCCACCGCAACAAATTATGCAGTTTGAAATTTGTGGACACACTGAACAAAACATTGTACATTGTACATATGTATTTATGACAACGTTTATGTTTCTAGGTTCTAACAAAAAAGTTCCAGCTTATTTCATCTTAAAAGTTTTCATTTACTTAGAACCCTGCACCTAAAATTTAATGTTTCTAAGTTCATTATTATAGAAAATTCAAAAAGTACCACATGTAGAATAGAAAAAATTGTAAAAGAAAGAAATTAAATTTCTCGTATTTCCCCATTTTAAAACATCTTGAAGTATCAAAGTATTGTAGTGGGAGCCAATAATTTAATACGTACATACATATCGCACTTGTTCACCTTTTTCAGTCGCTCAAAATTCAAGAATTTTTAGTAGAAGCAAAACAATTTTTAATTTTACATTAAAGGCACATTTAAAACGATTTTTAAACCAACCGTTTCATACCAACGAGTAGACAAAATTAAACCATATTTTTACAGAGGGTAGTTATGAATATAACGTGTCGATTTTTTTTCCAAAAAGTGAAAAAATTAAAATTTTGAGTTAATACACTATTGTTGAACAAGTGAGATAAATAAGTTACGAATGTAATATAGTTTTTATTTCAATGTTTATTTGTTTTAAAGATAGACGGGGTGACAAAAATGTACAAATACTTTTTATAAATTACACGTTTTCACCCCCTAAACATAAGAATGTGCAAAAATACCGTCTATTGAATCGATTTGGAAAGAGACCAACCTCCGGTCCAATTTTTAAATTGTCAATGACACGTAACAGCAAAGTTTAAAACTAATTCATATTGACGTTTTTTGTGTTGCTGCTTTTATTTTGTTGCTTTTGAGAATTTATTATTTGTTTTTAAAGCTACGAAGTTCATTGGCCACATACATATCTACCACATATAAATTGTACGTACATACATTCCAAATTTCACGGAATTGGTTTGTTTATATATACAGTTAAATTCGGCTATAGCGAACAACATATTACATATGTATATTGGTTGCCAACAATTTAGAACGTAAAAATATCAAATATTTTTATAAGGGAAGTGCTGCTTCCAGTGAATGCATTTGTAAAAATATAGGTTTCGTTAGACCAGAGGTAGCACAGATAATATTATATTTCCAACTGAGTGTATCAATCAGCAAACAATTTACTTACCAGACGTAAAACTATAATATACCACCAATACAAACTGATTATCTTTTGTTGAAACTATTAAAACAAGGACATATTTCTTACTCTTCAATAACCTGGATGTACGCTCGACTTTATCGTAAACTAGGTTTATTGACCTATCTGACCTCAATAGAAAGAAGATAATATCTTTATAGGCGAAATGCATCTATTACCATCATATATATAAAAAAAAGAGTCGTTTGAACGACACATTAGATCGGCTCAGGAGAAATGTTCTGAATGAAAATTTGGACCTAGTTTTTAACGCATTTCTGGTTATACTTTCTAAATACGTAAAGAAATAAAAATTTTAATAAATAGCGAAATCCTAAAAAGTGCTTTTAATCATAATTCGCAAATCACTGAAAAATTTTTAACCGTAAAAGTGCAAATTAAAAATTGCAATTAAATGCAAACCCTAACTAAATGTTCCAAAAACCTAAATTTAGATCGAAAACTTTTTAAAATGTTCGGAAAATTCCTAATATATTTTTCAATGGGAATTTGTTTCCCCCAAATAGGAATTCTAGTTGGAAAGAGTTCGTAATAAATTTTTATTTATAATTTTTTTTAGCAAAATCAATGAAACCGGAGAAAAAGTTTTTATGCTTTAAACATATGGTATTATATTTAGCGTTCGTTCTAACAGTATTTGACTGTAGTTGTAGTTGGTTTCATATATTTTCTACGTTCAATATTGTTTATTTATATTTTTTGTTTCTGCGCCTATTAAAAATATTTTTTCTTGTTTGGAAAATTTCTCCGCAAAGCTTCCGCTTAAAACAAAGACAAAAAACACAGTCTGTTTTTATGATGGTTGTTATACTCTCCACCACCAGTGGTGAATGGTGTTATGCATACTAAGTTTGTCATTCCGTGTGAAACTTTTTAATATTAATTTAAAACCTTATAAAGAGTATGTACATATGTATATATTCGGCTTCATTTAGTAAGTCTAAGTCGATTAAGCCATGTCCGTCTGTCTGTCTGACCATCTGTCTGCCTGTCGAAAACATGCTCATTTTCGAAAGACTCAACAGCGATTGAAATCCAGCATAATTAGTTCAGAAGGAAAAAAGTTTGAAACCCAGATGTGAAACAACCTCCCTAAAAATTAATTATAAAATAAATTTTTGGTGAATGAATACATCGATTCTCATTAAACTTTGGATACTGCGAATTTTTGTGAAGATCGGTCCATAATTAAACATAGGCCGGCCCTATATAAAGCCTACTCTCAGAAAAAACTTTTGTAACGAATAATGCGATTGTAGTAAAATTTATTCTGCTATCAGAGTTGCCAGGTACTTTTTTCCCATCTCCCCAAAAAATTAAAAAAAAAAATCCCCAAAATTCCCTAAACTAAAAATAAACCTTAAAAAGTTAATTTTTTTTTCTGACCAAATTTTTTATCTTGTTAATTAATGCCCAAAAATCCCCAAAGAAATATTTTTAGTAAAAAATTATTTTATTTTGTTTGTAGCGACTGGTTCGTCATGTTTTTTTAAATCTTTTTTATGTGATTCCAGTGAGGAATTACAAGCAGAACAATATGCTATTTTTGAAGACGAGTGACCAATTAAAAGAATTTGGAGCTTGTTCAATGAGTTTTAGCCATCCTTAAATCCACAATAAAAATACATACGTATATAAGTAATTTATTTAATACTTCGATGCATAATAAGTACTTACCAATGCCTAAGGGCCTAATTATGGCAGTCGTGATCAATTTTATTTCAGTCGATACTTGACGAATCGAAATTATTTTTTCAGTATTATAAAACTCAAATTAATGCTTAATAACACTGACAAAATAATTCCGATTCGCTTTCTTTTCCCCAAACTTTATTATATTGTCTTTCATATTTCGTCACCTTAAACTGTTTATAATTAAATTTTCTTCTATTTTTCTTGTAAAATCTTCCAGTTTTTTTGACAATTGACAATGTTGCTTATTATGCAAACTGTCAGTTAGGTCTTTTATCGTTTTTTATAGTATCTTTTGTAGATAGGGCCTTTTGTTTTTTGATAATAAAATCGCAAATTTTAGTCGAAAGATTCCAAAATTTTTTTGTGGACATTTGTGTTGATGCATTACATTAGAAGCCATGAAAACGTTGATTTTTAATTATTCGCTATTTAGGGCCTTTTGCGTTTCAGGTAACGGTTTACTTATTTTTATGAAAGAAATATTTGCTTGAAAATTGTCTTTAAAAAATCAAAAAGTGTATGTGTTGTCCTTTTTAAAATTTATTTTTCCTTTTTAAAACACACTCAAGAATAATAAAATACGATTATTAAGTACCTTTTACGCAATTAACACTGTATTATTTGTTGATAAGAGTAAGGCTTTTTTTCTCCTATTTTATGTACGACACATGGTACAACTACAAATGTACCTAGGTAAATAATTAAAGAACGGAAAATTTTATTAAAAATGTATAAAATTCCGAATTTTTTTTAAATCCCCAAATGACTATCTTTGTCCTTTTTGCTCGCATGAAATCCCCAACTTTGGGGATAAATCCCCAAGTCTAGGCAGCACTGTCAGCTATAGTTTCATAAGTTTAGAAGTGACTCTCCCAAATTTCGCGAAGATCGGTCCATAACTTACCATATAAAACCTACTTTAAAAAAATACTTTATTAATGTTTCTATATAAAGCACAATCCCTAAATATTCTTTCTCTAAGCGGAGGGCATTAAAGATTCGGCACAGCCGAATATATCACATTTTCTTGTTTTTGTTTAAATTTAGTTTTTT
The DNA here is from genome assembly GCA_949318255.1 of Pollenia labialis. Classification (NCBI taxonomy): domain Eukaryota; kingdom Metazoa; phylum Arthropoda; class Insecta; order Diptera; family Polleniidae; genus Pollenia; species Pollenia labialis. The sequence goes on along the minus strand of OX439140.1, from coordinate 63,916,505 downwards.
AGTCTTCATTTAAAATCAAATGAAATGATCTACATACATTTGTGTAATTCAAACAAACAGAACAACCGATTTCGACACTTTCTCTTAAAACAGCAAAAATTGTGTTCTTCAATCGGAAATTGTGTTTATGAAAAATTAGAAAGTTCACTTTATCGTTAAACAAAAGAAGGATGTTTGTTAATTAATGAATAAATATTTTAGGGTGTGAAATAAAAAGGGTAAGTGCATAAATATTGTACTAATTACTTATATAGGCAATTCACAAAGTATTCTATTGGTTATATTTTCTGTATTTTTGTTAATGATACATTCATAAAATTATAGCAAATACAAGCAATTTGACTCAATTGCTCATTTTTTTTAAAAAGCAAGTTTTCTTTGCCGAGTCTTTGAATTAATAATTTTCATTTTTAATTTATTTATTAAATGAAATTTACAAAAACAAACACAAATTTTAGTCTAACTAAATTTACAGAGCAATTGTAACTTAGACCCTCAGCCCGTCAGACCAGAGTTTCTGGCGGGAATCGATCCCGCAACCCTCGCTCTGAAAGACTAGCTCACTATAAATTAGCCTATCGAGGAACTCAATAATTAAAATAAAGAAGATATCGCAGAACGAACTAAAAAAGATAAACAATTTGAATCAATAGGGTTAAAAAAAAACTGCAGTCGTATCCAAAAACTATCGTACAAAAAACAAAAATTTGGGTAACATTTTTCGCTTTTTGAGTTGGTTTGACAGCGAATGTTTACATTTAATGAATCAGAAGTAAAAGCAACAGTTTTTTTTTTGGGTATTGACTAGGTTATTCATTCGGTTAACCGTAAATGGGTTAACCGATTAATTACTATCCGATTAACTGATCAGTTAATTAAAAATTGGCTATTTTCGATTAACGATTAAACCGGTCAATTCAGTCGATTAACCGATGTAACAAAATATTTAATTTTTTGTTGTATTATGAAATTTGTTTTTGTGTTTTTAATTATTTGTTTCGTCTCATAAGTCTGATACTCTGTTCACCATTGCAGGTGAAATGCTGTCAAAACGCATATGAAAAAACTTGTGCGGAATATCTATGAAATAATTTTGATAGAGTTGTACTCTGTTCATTTTGTGAAAAAGTTCCGAAATGTTTTTGGCAACATTTTTTTAACAACTGCGAAATAAGGTAAGCTGCACTTACATATTTCACGTGGAATTTTAAGCAAAAGCAAACATGTCCGAACTGATTATAAAATTAGAAATAAAAAATTAAAATAACACAACCGGTAACAGTTTCTTATCCATATTTACTTTCTTTTTTATTAAAAAAAATAATTTTTAGTAAAATACATGTGGGGTTTGTTTACATACGCAAAACAATGTCGCATACTTTACGAGAATAAAAACGTTAAATTGTACTAACTCGCATGATACGTAACATTGATACATGTCAAAATTTTCGTGTGAAATAATTAATGTTGCTCAACATTTTTCACAAATTTGGACAGAGTACTAGAATGTTCGGTGCTGAACTTTGCCAGGATGAGTCAGATGACTTTCGATTGTAACACAATTAAAAGACTAAAACAATTTTAATCTTTTTAAGTTTAAAAATATAGTTATTTTATTGTGCAAGGTTTTTATAAGACTAATAAATAAAACGAAGAATTGTATTGGAGCAAGGCCCATCTATCAGGTCTGCTTACTTGTACAAAAACAAAAAACGATTCTTTTTAGTTGTCAAAAATTTACTAACACATATACAAAGCAAAAGGAAAAAACGTGTATGTGTGGCATACCATAAACGTATACATGCACATGCTTGTATTGGAGAAAACAAAATCAGAGTATGACAGATAATTCACAGTAAAAAATTATACATTCGAAATGTAACTAGATTTATAAATAATATTAATATAAAACAAATAATGAAAGTAAAATAAGGGTTTCCAACAGTCGGCTATCCTGCATTTAAAGCGTCCTCGCTGTCTTCAACCAACGTATCATAATCGAGTTCACTGTCGAATATAGGCGGCAGTTCCCAACAAGGTTTTAGTTTATCTGAAGCATAGATTGATGAATAATGATGCGATGATCTTTTGGTATTTGGAAGATCTTCGATAATATATCTATCATTATCAAGAACTTTTGCGATTATAAAAGGACCTTTATATCGAGGTTCCAATTTGCGAGAACTACCACTACTCGGAGGTTCATTTTCAGCAAGTACAATTGCACCAATTTCATATTTCTTAGGGTTCAAATGCTCTTTATCAAATTGTTCTTTTGATTGACTTCGTTTTGTGTTCATTTGCTTGGAAGCTACTTGTCTTAACTTGTTAACTTCATCTTCAGTTAATAAAAAATTATGGTGTACAGCTAATAGTATTTTATTTTGCAGAATGTCTCGTGGGGAATAACAGAATAATAATTCATGGGGACTTTTACCAGACGTCTTATTCTTCATCGTATTTAAAGTCCATTGCACATTTCTTAGATGATCATCCCAGCATTTATCGTTTTGCGTAGTAGGCAACAGCACTGAAAGTAATGTTCGATTTGTCCTTTCGGCATGACCAATACCTCTCGGCGTTCTTACTGCATTGAGCACATGTTTAACATCATTCTCAGAAAAATATTTCTTAAATTCATTTAATGTGAATGACGTCCCTCTATCTGAAACTATGCGCGTTGGAACTCTAAAGTAACTTGAAAATTCATTAAGAATGTTTATAGCATGTCTGGTCGCTGTACTCTTAACAGCTTTAATTATTGTTAATTTTGTAAAAGAATCCACTAGAACTAAAATATGTTCATTACGTTTACTACTTTTTGGAAAAGGTCCCAAATGATCCAAAAGAATTGTATTAAACGATATTGGATCTATATCATTAAAATGGTATTCACCCTCTTTTCGCCCACCTTTATTTTTGTTAAAGACACACTCGATACAGGCTTTAATGTAAGATTTAACAAAATTCCTCATTCTGGCAAACCATACATAACTTAAAGGTTTTTCCATCGTCCTTTCAACACCAAGATGTCCATTTTTCTCGTGGCAATCTTGTAACGTGACGTTACAAACTAACCCTACCTTTAATTACAATATACCCTTTTCTTTCCTAACATCGTAAATTATAAGTAACCAACACCGTGAATACCCTTACTATTTTCCTTACCACTGTGCATACCCTTACTGTTTACTAAAATAACCTTTTATCCAAGGCGAATTGACTTTCAGGTGGCGTTGAAAACACAAAAGTTACTTGTGTTTTTGACATATCTGCCAACGAAAGCAACAAAAAAATACATTGTTGTGTTTTTGGTGTTGTTACTTGTTGTAGTATCGACACCACCGTTTACATGAATTAGCCTTGCTTTTATCCCTCATAATTCTCATTGAGTTTATTTTATTTTTGTATAAATAGATTATGTTTGTACAAAACAAACAGATTATAAACTGATGCTATCGTATTTTGCCCGAACACCAGCGCCTCCGCATTTCGTTGGTATTTGTAACCGTAATTAATCAGCCGAACCCCTCGGTCAACTAACACCTAATATCAAGAACCACTTACCCGTCTCTTTACCAGATCGTCACCACATCCGCCCGCCCGTTCCATTACTCTCGCAACCTCTACAATTCAGCCCACCACCAGCCACGCGCCTCAGCATTCGTTCCCGCTTACAGCTGCGCAGAACCAACAGAAAGCCGTCATAGATTTAAGTATTTTACGTAGATTAAGGTTTCGTAAATAAAGCTTTGTTCAAATTATTGTTAACGAACATACACGAAAACACCCCGTGTTTAATTTCAAAGGAAGCAGACCTTTGAATTGGCCATGGACAGACTGAGTAATACCTCAGCTGAGAAAATAAACTGCGTTACAATCTTCAACTACTCTCCAACGTAATGATTTTGGAACAACCCACAGGTTTTTATTATTATATTTTCGGAACAATCTTCCATTTTGCAAACGATAATCTTCTAACAACGTCTTATCTTTATTTTGAATTTTTGAGATAATTACCTTAATCGAATCATTACAGATAACCAGTCCTCTTCATGAAGATTAATTTTATAAATTTTTAGAGTAGCAACATCTATATCACTAGGCGACTTATTTGGTGTTCGGCTTAACGCATCAACGTGTTCCATACATGGACCCTTTTGGTGTTCTAAAACTACATCAAAATCTTGAAGTCTCAACCACCAACGGGCTATACGAGGAATTTATTCACGTTTTGTCATAGCGGACTTTACAGCACTACAATCTGTTACTATTTTAACTTGTTTGCCGTAAATATAATATCGAAATCTTTCCAAAGTTTCCACAACTGCAAGAGTTTCTAATTCATTACTATGAAAATTTCTCTCAGTTGGACTAGTTGAGCGACTGTAATACGCTACAGGTTTTAACATTCCATTTTCATTTTGCAATAATACACCTGCTAATCCTATGGAACTTGCATCTGTATGGATTTGGTGTTCCGCATCGAGACGAGAGGCTGTCATAACTGGTTGAGACGATAATTTTAATTCATTAAACGCTATTTCTCGCTGATGTGTCCATTCAAATTGTTGATCTTTCCTCAATGGTTCTGATATTATTGAATATTTTGGAATAAATTTACGAAAATATCCGCTTAGACCAAGAAATTTTCGAATTTCATATATATTTTCTGGACGTTTAAAATTCTCTATTGCCGCAGACTTTACTTTTCCAGGGAAAATTCCTTTTGGCGTTAATTGATGTCCTAAGAATTCAATTGTAGTCTTAAAGAATTCACATTTTCTTATATTCAGTGTTAAGTTTGCATCTTGTAAAACATTTAAAACTTTTGTTATTTTATTTGACATTTCATCTTTTGTGTTACTGCCAATGAGTATATCATCCATGTAATGCATCATATTTTCCTTGCCGACCATATTTTGTATTTTTGCCATTAATCGTTGGAAAACGATGGGTGTATTTTTCAACCCAAAAGGCATACGTTTGAATTCTAATAATCCCTCTGTGGTAATAAAAGCTGTATATTTGCGACTTTCAGGTTCAATTTCAATTTGATAATAACCGCCGTTAAGATCTAAAGTTGTAAAATATTTGTATTTTTTGCATCCTGTAGACACTCTTCAATATTTGGTGATGGGAAATGTTCTTTAGTTATAAGATGGTTTAACCGCCTGTAATCTATACAAAGTCGTTCATTTCCGTTTTTCTTTTTCTGAAGTACAACAGGACTTGCAAAATTCCGCATTTGAAACGGTGATTATATCATTGCCTAAAAGCTCTTGAACCATTTCTGCAACTAGGGTTAACTAGGGTTTTCTTCGGTTCGGATACACGATATGGAGACTGTGTCACAACGTTTGAATTAATTAAACTAATTTTCATCTGAACTAAATCTTTTTTTTACCAAGATTTTTCAAATTATTCGAAAATACACTTTTATTTTGCTTAATTAATTAAGTTAACTTTTTTTGTGTTTTCATCCTCTAAATCACACTTTAAAAGCTTATCATCGATTTCGATATGATCATTATTTTCATTATAAATATTAATTTCTGAACTTGTACTGGCATCTTGCACATCCGTGTTAATTTTTTTAATTAATCTTTATTTTATCTCCTTGAATTGTAAAAATTATATTGCCGTTAATAAATGTATCTTGACCAAGTAAAATATCCGAGAATAAGAGTTCATCATCAATGACGTATATCGTAATAAATACATCGGTTTTATTAATGATCCGATTTGCTTCGATTTTATGATTTGCAACACGTATACCGCCACAAATCTCGGAAATTCTCATACTACATTTTATTAGTTTCAAATTTTACCGTACACAAACCGATTTTTTTATCAAACTGCATTGACTTCCCGTGTCCACAAAGGCACTTAACGTTTTATTGTTCAAGCTTACAGTTACTTTAAACATATCATCTTTATTACAGTTTCATTCAGTTTAATTTTTCGAATGAACTTTATTACATTTTTCACAACGAGGACGTTTCTGTGGTTTTAAACAGTTAGTAGATATATGACCTAATTCATTACAGTTAAAGCATTTTATATTTTTAGCCGATTTTGTTAAATTTTCTTTCGTTAAATTATTATAAGTCATTTTAGCCAAAGAATTTTTGGTGTCGACGTTTTTCACTACACGCTTTTCGGGCACATTTCGTTCATATTCATTTAATATTTCACGTTATTCTTTAACCGATTCAATTTTCTGAGCTGCTATAGCGAATTGAATTTCACGATTTTGAAGTCCTTCTCTAGCATATTTAACAAAAGCCTTTTCACTTAATTTATACCGTTTGCCCAACGCACGAATTCGAAAACGATAATCCGTTAGTTTTTCATCACTTTTGCGTACCGCACTAATCATTTTAAAATGTATTTCTGCTTCATCTTGTTACGAAGCGAATTCTTTTTTTAATTCTATAGCAAAGTCTTTCCAATTTGAATGAAAATTCTGTGGAGAGTCTAACCATAATCGAGCTGCATTTTTTATTCTGCTATATACTGCAAGAAGCAAACATTTTTCTTCCCATTGATATGCTTGATATGCGCTATCTACACGTTCTACAAATTGTTCCATAGATAACGATGATTCATTCGTTGGATCAAATTCTGGAATTATTCTTCAATTATTATTCGGGCGTGAACTTGAACTTACGTTGGACGTTGTAGCATTATTCAAACTTTCTTCTACATTCGTTGCTGGCTGGACGTTTCGAGGTACGTTGTGCTGGAAACTAGGCACTTGGGAAAATGTCTGCATAACACTTATTGCACTTTCCAACATACTCCTGAACTCATCAACTTGTCGTTGCAAGTTTATAACGTTATCGTTGTTTTGTTGCATTAGGGATGAGTTGGGATGATAACCAATTGAAGGAGTAATTGTTGAGGACATTTCCTCATAAACATCGTTGTCATCATCACTAATTTCATCTGTACCAAGTAAACTTGAGAGACGTTGAATGAGTTCTGCTTTTGTACCAGAGGTTGGCATTTCCCTTTCCCGTAATAGCTGCTTAAGTTTTTCCACTTTAAGCGTTACAGTACTTTTCGCTTATAGTCCACTACTAGAGTTGTACAACTTTTGTGGACTATAAGCGAATTTGGACTATAACCGATTTTTTTTATAAGCCATTTTATGGATAATAAGTGAAACCTAGTAAAATCCACATTTTGGACTGTATACAAATTATTTTTTTCAATAAAACCACTTTTTAAACAAAAGAAAAGTTTATTTAAACATAACCACATATTGATTTAATTTAAATAAAAAGTTAAAAGAAAAATCTTTTTTAATAATTAATTCAAATGCTTTAAAGGCTTACAATAAAAACAAACATGTAAATAATTTTAATGCTTCATAAGCATTAAGTATGAAATTCATTTTAATTCTTTGACGAATGTCGAAATCAAACACAACATATATATCAATTTTATTGGTTCTTAACATGGGGTCTTCACCGTCAATATAAAAAACTCAAATAATTTTGTCAGAGTTTTTTTTTTGTATGAAGTTTGACGTTTATTATGACAAAAAATTGTCCAATAAAGACAACATGTTATGAAATATTAATTGCGAAATTTGGCATTTATAATAGTTACCACAGGAATGTAAATAAAATCATGTTACCAGTTGATTAAACAAATATAAAAAACAGAGTGGACTATAAGCGAAAATTTTTGCATAAAGAATTATATTCGCATGTTAAGAAAATGTGGCTTTTAAACGAAAATGGACTACAAGCGAAATGGACCTTATGACAAATAATTTATATGAAATTCGAACAAATCTGCATGTGAATATGAAAGTTTTGGCATATATCCGTTTTTGGCCTTTAAGCGGAATGGACTATAAGCGAAAAGTACTGAAACAACTTTTTCATCTTTATACGTATTTTGCACAAAATCTTAAAACCAATTGATTCTAATCCCACTTCTGATCTAAAAGACTAAAACAATTTTAATCTTTTTAAGTTTAAAAATATGTATAGTTATTTTATTGTGCAAGGTTTTTATAAGACTAATAAATAAAACGAAGAATTGTTTTGGAGAAAACAAAATCAGAGTATGACAGATAATTCACAGTAAAAAATTATACATTCGAAAGGTATCTAGATTTATAAATATTATTAATATACAACAAATAATGAAAGTTTCGACACAATCTTTTAACAGAATTAACCGAAACAATTAGAAGTGTTAAAAATTAAAAAAAAATAAAACAAAACTCTAATGACATAATCGAAGGTTTAATATGCTTAGAGAAATCCAGGGGGTTACTGCGTATTTCGATTCGAAAGAAATCATTTACGGATTCGAACAATTCGTACTGTGTATTACGACTTTCGTAATATTTGTTTTGAATAAACGGACGTTTTTTTTACTTTATTTGAAAACAAGAAATCCCTTTCTTAACAGCCGTTCTTAGGAAATTCTGTGGTATATTTTGGACCGATCCTAATAAAAAGTCACAACGATATAATTATTTGTTACTACTTAAGGCATATTAAAGTCTTCAGCGGAAGTGAGCCTTCTTTATATTGGTTCTATGATTTCTTATGCTACCGATTATAGCAAAAAAAATATTAATCAACTTATTATTTGTGTCTTTACAATATAACTTTTCGTAGCGATTTAAAACATATAAAAAATGTTTTTGGGATTGTGTTCTATACGGGGCCTACGGTAAATTTAAGATTAAACCTTATAAAGTTTGGCGGTATAATTTCTCCCATATTTAACTTTTTTAACGAAGAACAGAACATTGCATAATGTTCGGCTCATTCTTGAAAATAGTTACGAACGGTATTAAGGGTTGTGTTTGTCTACACAATCGCTAAAAGAAATAGATATCGTTCTTGGGTGTGTGAACCGAACGCTTAATAATGTACTGTTTATTTTCGAACACTGGTTCATACTGTCTTGCTAGCACTGGCAAATGTGAACGCCGTCTATATTCAATAAAAAATTACCGACTTTTTTAAACGCTGTTAATAAAAAAACATATTTATCAAGTATTAATAAATTAGCTTGAGGTGTTTTTTTTTAAACTTTAAATGTTTATTCGAACCAATATTTCGGCACTTCTTTGAGTTCTTTCTTTCTTTAGGGTTTTGTTTTTTTCTTTTCTTATTTTATAAAGGTACAAATTGTAAGAAGTGCCGAATTATTGATTCGAATAAACATTTACCCCCCTATTCATAAAAAATATTATTGATTTATAAGAAGTTTATTAAAAAGATTTCTATAGGAAATTCGTTTAATAAACCTGTTATTAATCTGAAATATTTTTTATGAATAAGGCCTTTAAAGTTTAAAAAAAAATACCTAAAGCTCCACAATTTATTAATACTAGGAAATAAAAAAAGGTCGAATAAAATACATATTAATACAAAACGTATTTATATTTTTAATAAATATGTATGTGCATATGTTTTTATTATTTTAGTTTTAATATTATATTTAATTACTAATGAGAACTAGGTGTGATAAATTTTATTTTCCCTTATAACTAAAAAAGTACATTTAAATGATTACCTATCGAGTTTTTAAGCGAGGTTTTTATAAATGCGTTGATTGCGATCACAAGTGTTAACTGTTTATATTAAAGGTGATAAACAAATTATTGACATACCTATAAACAAATACTTGTATCTCTAATTTCCAAATATAAATCTTATTTAAATAATAACAAAAAAATTTAAAGACTTTACTGTTGTAATCATTTCTAGGAATCGTTTGAAAGGAAACAAACACACATTTAAAGGGGATCGATCTATTTTTAAATTTAAATCTACATAAAAAAACATTAAACATACACCAGCTACCGACGCAAATATCAATCAACCAAATCAACTAAATGTAAATGCATCCTCAGCTGAGGTTGCAGCAGAAACACTTGCTGCTGCACACTTTGATAGGCTTCCTCTAACCCCATGCTCATAAAAATGGGAAGTAAAACAAATTGTCTAAACACACGAATACACACACACACACGAATACCCTGCAAATATTATTGGACCACCTGATCCAATTTATGAAATGGACAACTCCATGGACTGGTCCGATGTAATGGGAGCATGGACCATGTCATTGTTAAAAAGTGTTTGTAGTGAGACGACATGTCTTCGTTTTTTAACGACATGTTTTCGTTTTTAAACGAAGTTAAAACTAATCCTCTTGTGTATACAATGGAGTAGTTTTAAAACTACTCCTTTGTAGTCCAAAGATGGGTTATATGGTCCTGCTCTAGGACATCGTAATGTTAAATAGACCATGTTTTTTCCATACGTTTGGGTTACTTTTGGACTAGTCCTAGTCCCTTGTGGGCTACATTTTACACGCGTGTTTGGACTGGTCCTATAATTTGCAGGGTAGTTTATGAAGTCTACACACTAACACACTCAAGATGTTGTTAAAGCATCGGTGTGAGAAATGGAAATAGAATAGAGTTCAAACTTCAAATTTTATTAAAAACAAAAAAATAACAGTACAGTTCAGTCTTAACGAACAAATTCGTTATGATGTTATTGTTGGTACATTTAAAGAGCATTAAAGCTTGATTCACCCATGCGTTTCGACCAAACTTTTTGTCCGGATAAAATTGTTTATCCTTCACCACAGGTGGAAAAGGGTACATATAAGTTTGTCATTCCGTTTGTAATTTCTACAATCTTAATCTTAGACTCTATAAAGTATATATATTCTGGGTCCTTATGAGGAGAGAAGTTGATTTAACGATGTCCGTCGGACCGTCTGTCCGTCTTACGTTTGATGTGTTTTCCGGGGACTCCAGACATGATAGCGGTTAGGTTTTTTCCATCACATATTGCTTGTTATTGAAATTCAGCCAGATCGGTCCAAAAATAGCTGAGATATGAGCAAAAAACCACGACTACCTTTAATTTTTTTTGTTACAATATACATAATCCTATTTTGAATTGTTCGTCTTGTTTATGTGTCACTGTTTTAATATAAATAAGTGCTTATTTGTGTTTAACAGTCAAGTGCGATGGATGCGAGTTAGGGTTTTTTCCCGAGATTTCCCGTCCCGGGAATTCCCGGGAATTTCGATTATTTTCTTTCCCGTTTTCCCGGGATTTTTGTTGCGGGATCCCGGGAAATAAAAGTTCCTCATAGTTTCAGAAAAAAACTATTTATACTTTGAAATTTAGTTTTATATTCTCTAAAAACTAGCATCTGTTGATGGGTTGTCATTAGATCAATAACAAGAAGTGAGTACGTTCGTAAATCAATGTCTACTGACGCAATAAATCTAACAAAAGCAGAATGTGCCGTGCAACAGTTGATAATTAATAAATTAAGTGAAGTGAAGAGTTAATAAAGAACATAAATTCAAAATAAGATGCAGGCAGTAAATTTTAATTGTCAATGGACAAGTTTTAAAAATAGGAGATATTCAAAAATATCGCTCCTTTATTGCAGCAAAGTCATATCTACAAAATGGCAAAATGCGATTAAAGTTAAAATGTACCGATTTAAAAATTCATATATTTTGCTATAACTTCGGTTCAGTTTGAGGTAAAAACCGATGTTTTGTTACGAGAAAGTAGAAGGAACACTTTGCTTAATTAACTTAATATTGAAAAAAAAATTTTGAGATGTGACGATATGTTTATAAGGTGATAAACATAAATTTGTTTCATTTTGTGACGGCTTATATAACTGGGAAGTGCTGGGAAACAGAAATAAAAAGAAAACTATGGAAACTCGTGTAAGATACTACATATATACAATTTTAAAAACACATTGTCCTAAATATTACAGGTGGATCTTGTAAGAAGAAGTCCGTTTGATGCTATTTTTTGCATCAACCTTGTCATACATTTGGCTGATATAGACGTTGTTTATAAAAAATAAAAATTACTTCAGATTGCGAATTAGAAATATGCAACAACTTTAAACTTTTGCACTTTAAACTATTTGTCCAATCTCAGTAAAAAAGTGAACGAAATGTTTCGGAAACATGGTAATAAGTAAATAAAATAAGAAATATACTCTTTGCCGACTTTCTAAACGCATTGAGTGTGTCTTAATGTTATTTCCTATGCTGTTAAAAAATGTTGTTAATATATTTATAAAACATAATTATTTCAAATATATTATCTATTTTATAAATTTACTTTTTGATCTCAAAACCTGAGTACCATAATTTTTGTTTGTTTTTATTATTGTTTTATGAATTCAATTGTTATGTTTATGTTATCTTTTTATCTTGCATCTAGAGCATAATGATACGAAAAATGTACATATAAAAGCGTAAGGTAATAATAATTCAAGTTCCCCTTTCAACCTTTAATTAATTTTTGGGAGTACCTTAGCAGTTCTTTTACTTACTTTGTAAACAAGTTCTCTTACGCTTTTTTAAAAAAAAGTTTTTTTTTCATTAATTTAAAACAAATTTACTTTGTATTATTTCTATGGAGCGGGATCCCGGGATCCCGGGAAATTTAAAAATTGTTCCCGTTTTCCCGGGAATCGAAAAACTCCGGGAAAAAAAAACTCTAATGCGAGTACAAAATATTGTAGAAATATTAAAACTTTTAAGATTTTCGGTTTAGTAAGATTAAGAAAATGATGTGTGTTGTTTTTTTTATCTATCTTACTTTAGTTTTTACCGAAATAAACACTAGTTTTCTTTAGGTTGGTCCACGTTTTGGTTCATAAAATTTTTTTATTTTACCGAATTGCTGAATTTTAACTTCAAAATACTTTGACGACAAACTTGACAGTTTTTCATAAAAAATTTATTTTTATTTCGGCTACATTGTCTCCGAATCTCGAAAGGGATCGTAATAGTATATGAACTTGAAAATGTATTAGATATGTAAGTATTTCCCAGAATTACAAACTGAATGACCAGGGCTGTGGAGTCGTCAAGAAATAGTTGTAACTCCGACTCCGAATCCTACGTTAATGCTAAATGTATTTATATGAGACTGGTCCTTATTTGACTTTTACCTGTTTTTTTAATGCATTTACTTTTAAATGGTTTAATATAGCAAGAATGATTCTGTAAGGATTTCAAATCGATATCTTAATTCTAACACGTGCCGCATTGAGAATTCGTACAGTTATTTATATATTTTGTATTTCGGAAAATCTTAGAAAATTTTTTATGTTCGACTCCGCCATCGGTACAAAAAACTCGGCTCCACAGCCCTGAAAAAACAAATATACCCTAATAAACCACTTGTAGTGATTGAACATAAAATAAGTTAATGCATAATAATAAAATTTGTTTTATTTCAAAATGCATTAACATGAAAGTGAAATATTATTCACTCCCTATATTAATATTTCCTGTTTTCTTTAAATTAAAAATAATGCTGAAGTAAGAAAAGTGATTAAAAGCTATTGGATTCACTTCTTTTTCCTAAAATGGCACATGATACTTGACTAATTGAAATTTGAACTAAGTATATATCGCTGGCTTAATATGTAAAGGCTCTAAGTCCATATTTGAAAATTTTACAGGAGAGACAAAAAACAATCAAAATACATGTTTTTTTTTTTTTTTTTTTTCAATATTATTTATTGAATCTTCATACATTTAATATGAACTAACAATAATTAATCAAATCTTAACCTAATACTTTATTTTATGTCCTGCCAGTGCCAGACAAAAATTTTCTTTATCACGGGTTCTGTTCACTTATCTAGGTGTTTATCGCTCATCTAATTGGACAAGTGCTGCAGTGTCTCTTCTTCTTAAGCGAGTGTGGCCGCTATCATTTAAAATATTTCGAGCTAGTGGGTTCGGATGCAATTCGAGCCTTGTTAAGTATTTTACTGCATATTTCGTAATCACAGTTTTAACTAATGGAACATTGAGATCCTTGTGAATATTTGAATTTTTAACATACCAAGGGGCAGCTGTGATTATTCGAAGAAGTTTATTTTGGCGCCTTTGAATTTTTTCGATATTAGAAGCCGAGGCAGTGCCCCATAACTGAATACCGTAGCACCAGATAGGCTTTAAGATAGAGTTGTAAAGTAGGAGTTTACAGTCGAGACTAAGGACAGAGTTTCTTCCAATAAGCCAATGAATTTGTATGGCTTTTAGTTTCATTTGAGTTAATTTTGCCTCTATATGGCTTTTCCACGTCAAACGGCGATCTAAATGTATACCGAGATATTTTACATGCGAATTTTGAGGTATTATTTGATTATTGATTTTAATAGGGGGGCATGATTCCCGACGCAAGGTGAATGTTATATGTACGCATTTTTGCTCATTGACTTTTATCCTCCATTGTTTTAACCATATTTCTAGTTGAAATATATGATCCTGTAAGTAACAAGATGCTTCATAACTGTTTTCGTGGACGCTTAGAAAAGCTGTATCGTCTGCAAATGTTGAAGTTTGTGTGTAGTTGCTCGTTGGCATGTCCGAAGTATAAATTAAGTATAATAGAGGCCCCAGAATGCTTCCCTGTGGGACTCCAGCGCCAATTGGCTGAGGTGAACTAAAGAATTTTCCTTCTTTAATAATAAATTGACGACCGACTAAGTAGCTTTCTAGCAGCTTGTGTGTGTTTGCTGGAAAATTTTGCTTCAATTTATGTAATAAGCCTTCATGCCAGACTTTATCAAAAGCTTGAGAAACATCGATGAAGAGAGCGGAACAATATTTTCTTTCTTCAAAGGCTTTTCTTATGGCGTTTACTATACGATGGGTTTGTTCAATTGTGCTGTGTTCTCTTTTAAAGCCGAATTGGTGGTTAGGTATACATCTATTTTCACTTAAAATTGGAGTTAATTTTGACACTAACAGCCTCTCAAACAGCTTTGATATATTAGAAAGTAAGCTTATAGGCCTATATGACTCAACTTTTGTGTGATCCTTTCCTGGTTTAGGTATCATGGTGACTAAGGAAACCTTCCATTTTTGAGGATAGTATTGAAGACGTAAGATAGCATTGAAAATTAAAAGAATAATTTTCTTTGCTGTGCTGGGTAGCTCCAAAAGCATTTTGTTGCTGATCTTATCAAAACCAGGGGCTTTTTTGGGGTTTAATTCACAAACAGCCTTTTCGATTTCTCTTATCTCAAATCTTAGGGGAACAGCCGCTCTAGCAGGAACAGGTGGTAACACGACCGCAGTATCGTGAGATATATTTGGGGTAAATACGTTTTTTAAGTGATTAACAAACAGATTTCCCTTTTCGTTATCATTTCTTGCCCAACTTCCGTTCAAGTTTCTTAATGGTGGCTTAGAGGCGACTGGCCTTTTTAGATTTTTAGCTGCACGCCATAATGAGTAGTCTGATTGCGGAGTTGCATCAAGTTCCTTAAGATATTTTTGCAGAGAAGCCGTTTTTTGAGTCTGTAGTAACTTTCTTAGCCTTTTTGTACAATCTTTTAATAAACTCTTTAGTTGAGGGGATCTGTGCAATTGCCACTCTCTTCGAGCTCTTCTTTTTTCAGTCAGGAGACGCTCAACATCTGTGGAATAAATTTTAATATTTTTAGTTTTTTTTGGGGTATTACTGGAATGTTGCACAGCTAGCTTCAGAAAACTGTCAAAATTAAGAATAGCGCGATCTACGTATTCCGGTGTACTAAGCAGAATATTTTCTGTGCAATGGGTGCTGAGATATTTTTTATATTTTAGCCAATTGATTTGTGTAGCTGGCGTCGCTAAGTAACCAGTTGGAGATACAATTCTATTGGGGTTCATTAAAGTAACAATTGTTGGTGTGTGGTCGGAAGATAATTCTAAGGAAGCTTCAACATAAATCGTTTCTAAGGGAATGTTTTTAACCACGCCAAAATCGATGACATCTGGTATTTTTTGCTGATCAGTAGGCCAATATGTTGGTTGTCCGCTCGCTATCACATTCAAATCCATTTTAGAAATAGTATTAAATAGAACACGACCCTTTGGTGTTATAAGTCGGGACCCCCAGAAGGTATGTTTAGCGTTATAATCGCCAGCGTCCAGGAAACAAGGTCCTAATGATTTAAAATAATTATAATATTGGCCTTCAGATATTGAATATCTAGGTGGGGAGTATAACGATGAGATTACTACGTTTCTATTTAATTCTTCAACGCAAATGTTTGTTGCTTGAAGATAATCTTCACAATGATCACCCATGAGGTAGTGTTTGACTCTGGTTTTTATTAAAATGGCAGAACCTCCACAAGCTCTATCTCGAGGGTCCTTGGTATCATATAGTGTATAACCATTAATTTTAAACGTATTTCTTGAGGACAAATGAGTTTCAGAAACCATCATGACATCAATTTGTTTATTTTTAAGAAAGTATTCTAATTCATTTTTATGTTGGCGGATGCCGTTTGCGTTCCAAAAACAAATTTTTAAACAGTTCATGGTTTGTTAAGTACAGCTTGCAATAACATCGATTGCATTCTAAGAATCTCCTGCATCATATTACCCATTGTGTTTGTAAAATTATTTACTGTTTGCACTAATGTTTCCATTGTCTTTTCTAAACGACTTAAATTAGAGACTGGAGTTTCATCATTACCTGGCGAGGCACCTTGCATTGGCACATGGTTTGATTTTAGCACGTTAGCGTAAGACATTCTGTTATTACCAGGCTGGGGGGCTTGAATTGCATTTGTGTTTACTTGATTTGGTACCTGCATTTGAGGGGGATTAGTTTTCGGTCCAGCCGACTGCTTGACGATAGTATACACAGGGCATCCTCTATAATTGGCAGTGTGATTGCCGCCACAGTTACTACATTTTTTTACGTTGGGGTCGGTTTTAGACTTATCGCAGAGAACTGTACCATGTAATTCACCACATACTACACAAACAGGGGGTAAATAGCAGTATGCCTTAGTATGACCATATTCTTGACAGTTTAAACATTGAACGGGACCATTTCTTTTGTGTGGCTCTTCTATAGTTATTCTTCTATAGAGAATATATTTCAAATTGTAAATACATGTGATGGAAAAATTTGAGAAAAATGGTTAAACTGTACTTTTAATTGGGACTTAGAGCTATTTCTTGTGATAAATTGGACTTAGCGCTTTTGCTCATCACTACAAAACAACAACAAAAAATTAGATCACTGTAATTTTTTCTTTGTAAACAATGTATTTTTGCTTATTGCACAGTACTGCATTAAAATCTCAATTTCTTTAAATAGTGGACTTAAGCCAGCGATATATGGAAAATTGTATATAAAAGTTTATAACGGGGCTAGCTGGAAGTGTGCTAGTCTATCAGCGCCGGGGTTGCGGTTTCGATTCCCGCCAGAGACTCTTGTTTATTTCCAGCAGGCAAGCGTAGAGCTTCGCGGGATGAGCTTCGGAAATTAAAAAAAAACAAAACAAAAAAAATAGAATACATCAAGTGTCGTTTGTTGATTTATGGAAAAACACGTCACTGCTGATAAATATTATTTTCATACAAAAAGCCACAGCAATTTTTTAAAATATTGTAGGTTTTATATAGGAAAATCCTATATAAAAAGCTTCGAAATCAAAATTTCTTAACAGATATTTTTTGCGATTATGAACATTTTTTTGGCCGGAAACTTTTTCCAACATTGCACTCTGGTCCCAAACAAACCACCAGCTATCAAAGTTTTTCCTGGGATTCAAAAAATTAATTAACAAGGTATCGCTTAAATGTGCTAAATTCCCATTTCATACTATTGATAAACTGAAATTTATTGTTGATGGGATAAGCTATTCCTATACGGATTTCACAGGTTGCTTAGGACAGATCGTCAGGAAACTTCATCCAAAGATTTTAGAAAAACGAAAGCTATTAACAAATGAAACTGTTAAGCGAATAAGAATTATAAGCCCCAGTTTTACTTGTAACAATATCAAAGCTTAAGCAAAATGTCCACTCTAAATGTAGTTGTAAGTGGGTAAAGAAAACACAAAAATGAAAACATATTACTTTATTTTATTTTGCCAGTTCAGTTTTATTTACACCAGAAATGCAATTGACACACATACATACATGGAGTAGGCAAACAGAGTCAGCAGTAAAAACATGCGAAAAAGCTGAGCCGAAATAAATTCATTGGCAACAAAAAAATATAATTCTTGGAGACCCTATGCTCCTTTAAGGATCGACGGGATTATTTGTTGCGAAATAATTGATCACAAAGTTTTGTGACGCTCGCTACGTTAAGAGAAAGAACGTTTACAAATGTAATGGTCATTTTCTCAATGTACCGTCAAACTGCCAGTTACTTAATGTCAACATAAATTTATTAGACCGATAAACTGTCTGTTAACAATTTTGGGTTTCTCAATATACCGACAAAAAACATGGTTTTAAGTTGGCAGCACCTCTCAAAATACATGTAAAAGTTGGGAGTCAGCTGATTGAATTTATCTGTACGGTAAATTAAAGGAAAATAAATATTCGGCAGATGAGTGCTGGTTAGCTTTGCGACAGAATAGAAGCAAATGAGACATTGAGAAAACCAAATTTCTTTAATGTGCAGTTTTTCGTTGGGAAAAAAGTTAATCGTGTAATGAGAAAACGGCCATAAGTGTATTTTAAAAGCGAGTTATGTATAATAAAGCTCACAAGTTTAGTGAATAAAAACAAAAGTTGTAAACAGATTTTAATGATATGGCTTGTTTTGTTTGCAACTTCGTTTTTTATAAGCCCGGAAAAAATTAGAAGCAGTTTCCAATTTTAAATGAATTTTTAACAAACAAACAATTTGAAATGTTGCCAAAAAACTATTTTTTTTTTGCCCAAAAAATTATATATGCACATATGGACATTTCCGTCAAAAGGTCCACCGTGACCGAAAATTTAAAAGTTATTAAAAGCTGATTATTTTACGATATTGTTATAGAGAAATATTTAGATTTTACTAATTTTATTAATTTACCCATAAATTTGTTCACTTAGATGAACAATCAGACTGCAAAGTTGTGCAAACGTAATTTCTTATTTGTGAGAATGTTTTATTGTATGTTTTCTTTAATATTATCTTTCTTAAAAGAGGTGATATTTGATAAAAATTATTCCAAAAACATTTTCTTACATGGTCTGTAATCTAAGGAAGAGTTCGAAGAGAAATATGTTATTCGGATTTAAGGTAAATTTTTATTTTGTTTTAATCATTATTTAGTTTAATTATTATGCAAAAAAATTTCACGTTCGAAATGTCACGTATCGACCCAGATTTTGGTTAAAAAAAAAATATAGAAGATTTTGGAATCAAACCAAAGACATTTTAATGTTACATTGCTACGTAAAATTCTGAAAGTAGTTTGACTAAAAAATTGTTCCAGGTTTCGCTGAATTACGGCTTTTTATACATGGCCACAAAAACTACTTCTATTTTTTTCACGTTCGAACCGCTACTTCTTTTGCCAATATCTTTGACCTAGAATCGCGCCATCCATAAAGTTTAGCATAGATAACAATGCCCTCTTAGTGCTTTAATTTAAGGGGTAAAAGAACGGAAAAATATTTGTTGCTTAAAATGTTATTGCATTTTCGATCCGTACGACTGTCACGTTCAACACTATGGAATTACCCATATATACTTATATATATAAAATTTCCTAAAAAGTAATTATATTGCCGAATTTGGGTTTTTTAAGTAATTTGATTAAACTTAACCGTTTTTGAGTTACGCGAATATTTGTTGTACAACCTCCTCCATTTTCGCAACAACGTTATATCTCGAATTAGACATCGTTCTGAAAATCTTCGATGTTTACTGTATAAAACAATGAAGTAGATGTAGAACAAAACATTGTTAAATACTACACAAAAATAAAAAACCCACACAATAAAACAAACTATAATTATTTTTTATCGGAATTAATTAAAAATGTTAAAAATATAACAAAAAAAAAAATATAATAAATGCAAAAAATCAAATATCGTCCATCAACAGCGATGTTTATGAACGATACATCTAAGCACCGATGTGTGGCTTGCATCCCTAATTACAATGGAACTTAAAATAAATTTTAATGTTTTTTTTTCAATTTACAAAAGGCATTTTAAGTTTGGCTATATCTATTCCCATTTGGAAACTGTTTGAAAAAATGTTGCTTGTCATTATACATTTTGGGCGTGGCAGCTCTGGTTATTTTTAACTGTGGTAATAAACTTAAGTTTTTATTGCACATTAAAATAAACAAAAATAATGTATACTTTGTGCATGGGTCTTTTTTAAAAATGGAGATTTCAAAGGTGCCATTAATTCAAATTTGCTTAAGTCGACTTAAGCTCTTGTTCTTTTTTATCACAGTGATAATAAACCAAACATAATTACTAAGCATCAGGCCTTTCAAACTTTAAGTTTAATCGAGTTATTTTTAATAAACAAAGATTTTAGTTCTTTGGGTGTGTGGGAAACGGTAGCAAAGTACTCAGGAAAGTAAAATTTTGCCACTGTTGAGGTGAATAAAATTTCAGTAGCCCTGGGGGCTAGTATAAATTTTGTACATTAACGTAGAAATTCTTGGCAATTTTAATTCACCATAGAACTTTGCTTCCGTTTCACACACTCCCATAAGCGTAGAAATTCTTGACAATTTTAATTAACCATAGTACTTTGCTACCGTTACACACACACCCTTCAAATTTAAATTAACTTTAATTGGCTTTTTAATGCTTGCTTATAGGTATGTAAGTATTTTCGTGTTTTTAATTTTAACTACAATTCATTTTTTCAAGTTTTTATTTTAGCAAAATCGGGTGCGAATGCAAATCACAAAAAAGCAAATGAGAATGCGAATCCGAACTTACATTGTATTTATGCGAAGAAAAAAATAAAAACAAAATTGAGGGGAAAAATTACATTGATTTTTTTGGTTGTTATCTTATATATTTTTCCAATTTGTTATTTTAAAGGTTATTATTTTTAGTCTCAAACCCTTTATTGGTTGGCACAGTTTTATTGTTAAACTTCGCCTTCGCTATGTTCATACCGGGGCTGCCAGGGGTTTGACCCCAAATTAGGGGTCTTAAAGGGACGGAAAATTTAATTTGGGGTTTGGGGTTTGCATTGGGGATATTAAAAAAAACTTAGGATTTTTTGGCGAAATAAGAAATATGAGCTTAATTTTTTTTAAAAGACAACTAAAACCTTTAGTACACGGAATGTAAAAGCCACATGCGCATGTGGTTCTGACGTAATTTTGACGACACTACAAGGCCACTATAGCAAGTTCGTGTTGTGTGATGGCGACAAAATTACGTCAGAACCACATGCGCATGTGACTTTTTACATTCCGTTTACTATAGGCTTAAGTTTAATGCACACACAGTATGTGTCACATACACATTAAAGTGGCTATTTTTGCAACATAATTTGATAATAATGAGCACCGGGCAAAAAAAAGTTTAGTTATGAGATAAGTTTGAAGTTAATCTGTCAATAATTCGATTATGTACAAAAAGTCCAAAATTTGCATTTTCCTGGACAATTTCATGTGTATAAGAGGTTAAATTAAAGTGAACTCTAAAGGCAATGAATGGGCAACGATTGGGTAAAGAAAAGTCGATTGAAATTTCAAAAAGTGTGTACAAGGCAAAACAAAGTTTTTGGAAAATTTTTTAAATGTCGTAAAAGTTTTAAGTCTAGATTATAACTAATTCGGAATGAACATGCTATTATGTTTTTAAAAAAGAAATAAAAATCTCTGTTTAGAACTAGTAATAAATGATACCCCAGACCACTAATGTGCCAATTATTACTTGACCTAGAAATGCGAGCACACACCTTAAATAGTTTTAAAATTTATTTGTGCAATATAATTTTTTATTCAAAAGATTAAAAGTTGTCAAATAATAATTACGCATTACAGAAAATACAATACGTTACGGTACGTTACGTTACATTGCATTGCACAACATTTATGGTCGACTTAAGCAACCTTAATTCTTAAAATGTAGAATGCAAGCAATTAAGCACTAAACGCAAGAGCCTTCAAACCTGTATTTGTAGAGAAACAAATAAAGCAATTCTGAAATGTATAACTGCTGCACGTGGGAATGTAATCCAAACTAGAACAGCCTCATTATTTTTTAATAAAAGTGGAAATAAAATTAATTTTGTATAATAAACTTCCTTAAAAATTTAGTGATTTTGTGGTCCCATGCAAATTTATTATAGGAAAGTTCGACTGTATATATATATTTAAAAAACAACTACATATTTCCTTTCGATAAAAATGATCTCTTGTAGAACATGGTACAAGTAAAACTCAAATAAATATCTAAATTATCCGTTAAAAATTATGTATTTTTTTACAGGGGCCTATTTTTAAGATTCTTTCTTTTATCGGGGGATATTTGGGGAAATTAATTTTTAAATTTGGGGAGAACGAAAAAAAGTACCTGGCAGCCCTGGTTCATACGACGATATAAACCACTGGTTTCGCTCTCTGAAACTTAATTGCCAAACATGCTGTTCATGCGATTCGTTCTTGTTTCATTTTGAAATTTTTTTGTGTTGTTGGTTTGATTATTTTTAAAATAGATAAAAAAGTAAATACAACTTAAAAATATATTATTTAATTAATACTTTTATTAATATTATTATCACTTTATTTTATTAAACATCAACTTTTATTTTGTTTTTTTCTTTGTTTTGAGAGCTAGTTCAGATAAACTAACGATAACTGTTATCAAAATTGGAGGTGATAGTACATTTTTCATGTTTCGCAGCCTGTTTCAAAATGAGACGACCTGTTTCAAAATGAAACGACCTGTTTCGCTCTCAAAATTTTGTATGGGGAAACAAGTCGTATTACCAATACCCATCCAGTACCCAAGATTTGGAAGGACAATTTTCATTTGGCGGAAAAAATCTTATTTTGAAGAGAAAAATCTTAAAATTTTTTATAACAAGGGCAAAAAAGTAAAAAAATATCTAAATTAAAATACATACATACATTCATAACTGCGGTATTGATACAAAATTAGATTTTAATTTTCTAAAAATACATTTTAAATCCATTTAATTTCTAATAAATAAGATCGTCCATAAGAAAGTCCATCTTAATAAGGAAGTTTCATTGAAAGTAATTAAATGCTCCAATTAGAGACATATAAATTTTGGGCATATACAATTTTAGTGTAGGAGCTCATTCATCATATGAAATCTTAAGGGTTGTCAATTAAATATCATATTTTTTTATACCGTTGTTATATCGAAGACACTTTGAGAAAATTGCATGTAAAAAAAGCTCATTGAAAATAAATGAATTTTCATAAATATATTCCTAATGGAATAGTTATTAAAATAATGTTAGTACACCTTTTAAAAGATGTTCTTAAGCACTTATGGGTATATACTTTGTTAAAAAATGATCATAAACATGGAATGTGGAATTTTCAAACTAAAAGCTTCTTAAGTTTCATTAGTTTTACCTTTTGGTACGAAATATATGAACTTTTTTGTTCTTCAATATATGAATTTTTATAAACATACGTTTTTTCTTTTCAAAAATATTTATTTTTTACCAATATTCTCAAAATTAACAACCGCTAAGATGCTTTTTTAATATTTTGTATGCCCAGAAATAATGATGCATTTTTGTGCATTCTAGACACTGGGTACAAAAATGTCCAAAACCAATTAACAACAAGCTGATACAAAATGTCTTTGTTTTAAGTATTAATTGTTTAAACAACTTTAAAAAATTATGTATGTTGTACAAACTTAAGCTGGGATCACACGATTGCCGCAAATGCACCAATATGACACAATTATTATTGTGCTTTATTGACGCACAATAATGAAATTGCCCCTACCAAATTTTCTGAAATCACACGATTGCCCTGTTTTATACAAATTTAATTGCCGCTAGTTGGCACAAAGCGAAATGGTTACAACAATTGCCGCAGAACAGTCACACGATTGTTCTTACTTATGTATGTACATATGTATATTAACTGCGAAAACAGCTGTTGTGGTAGCTTTTTTATTTGTTTGAAAGTTCTTGTTGGATTGTTCATTGAAAAAAATTAAATGATAAATGATACAAATCATATACTTAAACAAATTATTGTTGAAAAGTTTTATTTAATTTTTTAAGATATTCCAAAAATTAACAGTCTGTTCAACAATTTCGTATGTTTAGTAGGCTTTTGCAAAAGTAAAAAAAACAAATACTTAAACACATTCTCTTTTTTTCGTGTATTTGTTTTATTATACCTTCTCTTTATAAAGCAAATTTCTTGTCTCTATTATAAGACACAAAAACAATAAATATTGTTTCTGGACGAAATAAATAAAGCAATATTTAAGCATGGTAAGAAATAAGCATGGTAAGAAGTAAGCATGGTAAGAAGTAAGCAAAATAAAAACCAGCACATGCACATGTTTAGAGCTAAGACAAGAAGTTCTTAAACCATTTACTAAAATACTTAAGTATTTTTGGAAGTTTTATTTTGTTTATATGGAATTTCGCCTTTGTTTAATTTTATTTTAAGAACAAATTATCAACATATCAATAGTTATATATACCTAGATAGGTATGTACATATGTATATTCCATAAAGTTAACTGCTAAATTAATGCTAAAAATAAAAACCAAGAGAATTTCTGTAAAAATATTTACATACATATCGTCATTTAAATTTACAAAAGCCATAAGTTGCGTGGGAAAATTTTACAGGAGAAGAAAAAGACTCTATCTAACATTAAAAAAATTAAATAAACTCTTTGTAAATAAAAAATTAAAATAAATAAAAAGTTTAATTAATTATAAAATAAAAAGAAACTTTTTATTGAAACTTTAAGACACTTATCACATATGGCACATATGTATTTTTAATAATTTAACTTACTTGATCATTTTCCATTATTATTTTTAATTTAAATTAAAGTTTCTTATATTTAAATTGTTTCAACTATACTGTATTAAAACCATAAAAATTACCAAAAAATAAAAAAAAAACAAAATATAAATAGCGGTTAAACAAAGTAATAGTTTTTATTTTAAACATTAGTAATAATCTGCAAATAAGACAAATTTAAGAGCAATAACCATTGCTTGCATTTATTGCTTATAATACCCACATTGTAAAATAAGAATCTTGCAAAATACTTACAGAACATTAGCAAAAAAAAATATTTACTTTGACTTGTTTATAGTGAGTAAGAATAAGTAAATACAAGAACTCTGAGCGTATAAAGAGAATAATTTTTTTCTCTGTGTTTTTTTGTTTTTAATTTATTTGCTTTGATTTCCTTTTGTACTTAGCTTTACTATGAGATTTTTTAAAAAGGCAAATGGATTTGAATTTAAATGTACTTAGTGCAAAAGCCTAATGTTTAGGTTCGAATAGAAATATCTTTAATAAAAATATTCGCACAGAACAGCTAAATATGCTTGTGAACATACATACTTAAAATAATTAATTAAAAAATTTAAATGCAAAATAAATAAATACATACATACATACATATTTATTTTCATTACCTAATTAAAGAAACACAAAAAAGTAAATCTAATAAAAAAGGCAAATATTGGCGCGTATTGTGTTGTTTGATTGCCGCACAAGAACACAATAAATATTGGTGCATTTTTGTCATTTTTATTGACGCGCGGTTGCATAGCAAACAGTCACACGATTGCCGCACCAGGGTTGCATTTGATTGGTAAAAGTAAGCACAATATTGTCCTCGATTGGTACATGAGCCATTTGGTTGTGCGGTCACACGATTGGGGTATTAAAAAATGTGAAAATTGGTGCATTGCGACAATCGTGTGATCCCAGCTTTAGAGTTAAAAATCTTTATTTCTAAAAATAACAAATCTTCAATTGAGAAAAAAAAAATCTTCACATCTTATTTTTGTCAAAAATCTTCAAAAATAAAATAAAACAACAGGGACTAAAATTTTCTATTATCATGCAGAAGGTTTGGCATAGTGCCAAAACATACTATGGCTACAACAGCACAGGTAACGAAACTATTTCAATGCGAGACAATAAAAGAACATTTGGAGAGAGTCGAATATAATTTTCATAGGAAAATTTTAAATCTGGAGATATCGCAGACAAATGCCGATTTGAGGGCAATTAAAGGAAAGCTATACAACTTGAAATCAGGTATACGAAACTTTTTGACGATAGATGATTTTGGAGCTTTTATGAAAAATCAGACTGATAGAAATAGATACATAAACATGAACGCAAGACATAAACAAACGAGTAAACTTAATACACTGAAAGAAAAGTTATTTATGAAGCTGGGATTGGTTTTTAACGAACAATGGCTTGAAAACAAAACCGAAGTTGATATACCATGGGAATGCAAATGGTTGTTATCGTTAGGGAAAAAATTTGCTTTACCAATTAATAGACAAGGTTTTTCGCCACTAGAAATTATAGCAGATGTAGAACAGTGCATTCAGAAAATGGTAGAGAATACCCATGGGGAAAAGGATGAGACAAGAACTAGAGTGGCAAATAGAATTACACTTTTCAAGAGGAACATACGAAACACACCGAAGGAAAAATTAATTTTAGCCATATATGAAAAAACGAAAAAATTTTTGAAGAGACACAAGGACATAATTATACTCCAATCGGATAAGGGAAACAAAACAGTTGCAATATACAGGAAAGAATATGAAAGGAAAATGGAAAAATTACTCGAAGACAAAAATACTTACCAGGTTATGAACACAGACCCTACCAACAAATTAGTCAAAACTAATAACAATATTATCAGTCAATTATATAGGGATAAATATATGGATAATTGGCAAAAACATAGACTCACTTGTTCGGCTGCAACGGCACCTAGAATTTACGGGTTACCTAAAATCCATAAATGTGGTATACCTCTACGACCAATAGTATCATCTATTCAAGTCCCGTGCTACCAGTTAAGTAAACACATAGGACTCATACTCAAGAACATCATCTCGAATAAATATAACGTTAAAAACTCTCTGGAATTAAAAAAACAGCTAAAGGACATCACCCTTGATGAGAATGACACACTGGTTTCGTTTGACGTCGTTTCCCTTTTCACTAATGTTCCTGTTTACACAGCGATAAAAAATATTATGGACCAATGGAACACTATTGAAACGAAAACTAGCATCCCGAAATCCAAATTCTTAGAAATTTTGAAATTCTGTTTGAATGACAACAACTACTTTACATACAATAACAAAATATATAAACAGATTTTTGGTATGCCAATGGGAAATCCCCTTTCTCCTACTATTGCCGATATTGTATTGGATAATTTACTAGACGCAGCTTTGACAGAATTGCACAACAAGAACGTTAACATCAAATACGTGGCCAAGTACGTAGATGACATACTGGCTGTAATAGACATTAATGACAAAGACGTTATACTTAAAGCACTCAACGGGTATCACCCGAAAATTAAATTCACAGTTGAGGTTGAGACGAATCGAGAAATAGCATACCTCGACACAAAATTACATAGAGGAGGCAATAAAATAACGTTTGATTGGTATGCAAAAAATACATCGTCTGGCAGAATTATCAATTTCAACGCTACTCAACCTAAAGCTCAAATAATAAATACTGCAAAAAATTTTATACGTAGAGTTCTTGATATTAGCGATGAACAATACCACAACAAAAATAAACTAGTAATCACGAAAATACTTAAAGATAATGCCTTTCCTACAAATTTAATTAAAAATTTAATAACTGTCTATAAACCTACAATAACAAACAGAAATGGTAACACTGATAAGGAGGAAAAATATTTTTACAGTGTAAAATACATACCGGGCCTCACGGACAATAAAAACATAAGAAGTGCAATAGATAAAAATGACATGAGCTTTGCTTACAAACCAAACAAAACATTAAGTGCAATGTTTACAAATACAAAAACTCCAATAAACAAACTACAACAAAATAATGTAGTGTATGAAATACCATGCAAAGGAGACAACAACAACAAATGTGACTTAGTTTACATTGGTACGACCAAAAGAAATTTGGAGACAAGAATGGGAGAACACAATTCAGACATAAACAAAAATAAAGAAAACACCGCATTATCACAACACATATTACAAACAAAACACAAACCTGATTTTGACAACATAAGAATACTAGACAAAGTAAATAACGTGAGGAAAAGATATACAACAGAAAGCTTAAGAATTCAACAGAAAATAAACAAAACAATGAATAAAAAAGAAGATACTGACAATTTAAGCGCCTGTTATAGAGTTGTTCTAAAAAACAGTAGATGACGCCGCTATCGTTGATTTTTATATTTTTAAAATTTATTAATGTAATTTAAATTAATTACATATTTTCACTGTAAGTTTGTTACATTAATAGCTATTGTAGTATTAAATGTTGATGTTTTTTATTTAATATTAATAGACGAATCCCCTGAAGAAGTGAACATAAAATTCACGAAACGTCGGGAAAAATGAAATAAAAAATTTTGCATTTTTATTTTCAAAAATGGAGTTAGGCCTCACCAGCTAAATATATATAAACATATATATTAATATAAATAAAATAAAATCTTCATTCTGCCAACGCTGTCTGTAACTTAAGTGAGAACTTCTCGAATGGAAAATATGTGAAACAAAATATTTCATCGTTTCTCAAAAGAGATTACGTCGTTACGTTATAAATGCCAACACATTGCACTCGAAGCCGATGTAAAATTGCAGACGTTGAGAACGCCAGTCACACATATCGTTGCCTGAGTTAAGCGTCACTTTGAATGCGGATTAACCCAGTGTGCGTCGGCTAACCAAATAATGTAAAGTGCGGCTTTAATATTTGTTGTTTGCAAACGAGCTTTGAAAACATTCGTATATTTTATAAAAATGTTAAAAGCAAAATAACACTAGCCAACAAGGTTTTAGACTGGAACAACCAAATTTCTTTCCTAGGATAATTTGGTGGGCCGAATTCGAATCTGCAATTGGTATTTCTCTATCATGTCAGATTTTCGAAAAGTGTTTTTGTTCTTGCTTTTTTCTTGATAAATCCTTTCAATTTTCAACTAATATTGGTGAGCACGCTCTCCTTATTCGCGCTCACTGCACCTATTTTTTTTTTTGCAAAAAATCTGAATGCAAAACATTGTCGGTGTCCGCGGTTTGTCCAAGTTTCTGACTGCAAAACTAAAATAATGTAAATATGCATATTTTAATGATTCTTATATTGCATTTCTTTTTTTTTCAACCAAAAATTAACCACACACAAAGCAAAAATAGCTTGAATTAGTATCGCACGATCTCCCTGACATGCCTTAACGCTACTATTATGAAGATTCAGAATGAATGTGTGAAATTGTAGTGTCAGTATTGACTGTTTGACAGTATTGCCAGCATGCGAAAAAAATAAAAAAGTCGTGATAGCCCAATTTCGAATTCAAATTCAGCGCACCCAGATTAGTTAAAAAACATGCTTCAATTCGGCAGTCGATTTTTTCCAAATTTATAGACCAGTGTAATTAAACAATGAAATAATGTGCCAAGAACAAAATATTATTATTAATATTATTAGCGTTTTGTATTTTTAGTGTTAAAATTCTTTCTCGTCCCGTTTTTATTCGTGAGTTTATTTAACAGTTCAAAGCGGAAGCGTTCTCACAGAAATTTTATAGACACACTTTTTCTGTAAATTGGTGAGTAATTTCCTAACGTGACAGCTGTTACAGACGCAGTTAAGCAAGAAAAATAGTTGTTTGTTTTAATATACGGCACTTTTGTTTAATTTCTCACATTTCAATCGAAAAGTTTGTCGAATGGGCACAGGTGACCATTTCGTTTTTATTTCTTTTATAACTTACGTTTAATTTAATTAAAAGAAAAGTTCATAAAAATAAACCCGAAAAACACCAAAATAAAAATTTGTGTGACAAACACTTGTTTATCGCCAATAAAAATATGTTTACCACCCAGGTGGGTATTGATTAAATATGGACTTACAAGTATTAATAAGACAAATGTTATAGAAGGAAAACCATTTGAAGAAAACCACATGTGTATAACACCATCAATCTAGCAAAATCAATTTGAATGCAATATCTTTTACAAGTTCGGAAATAAACAATTTAAATATTCGTCTATGTTCTGGATTTCGAATTCGAGTAAAATTGAAATCGAAGGAAATTTTCCGTTTTATTTTTTAAAAATGATCGTAGTTTTTAGTGATTTTAAGCGTAATTCTAATAAATATCAGTGGTTCTCAAAGTTTGCCCTATATAAAACGGAATGTTTTATGAAATGGAATAGTTTTGAAAATTTGTTCAATTTCAATTTCACTCGAATTCTATTTACAGAACATGGCTTATAAACTAAGGATAGTTTCGATATTCCAGCGATTTTTACCAGAAAAACAACATTCAGTATTTTGTCCAAAACTAAAAAATTTACCATTTAAGTCATTTATATCCCTTTCAGGTTTCCTGTTTAAGCTTCTTGTCTAAAAATACCGTTACTTGTACCGAAATAACAAAAACATCATTTGGTACTATTTCTCCGGATCGAAATTCGTTTTGGAAACCAACGTTGCATTTATGTGTTCGATAAAAGACTTCCGTTTGCACGCAATTCCAACCCATCACCAGTTATTAGTCTTTATACCTTGAAAATGCCAAAGTAATTTTCATAAAAGAATTGTTGCGCATTTTCATTGTCTCCAAAATAATTGAACTTTTGTTTAACCCATTCTTTGTCTTTTTCACAATTTTCCATCCTCAATGCTAAATAAAAAGAAATGGGAAAAGTCTTTAACTTTTGTAAATCATTGGTAAGATTTATTTGCTTTTGTCTGTGTCGTCTGCCTATTTTAGGTTGATCGCCTTGGCGAAGAACGATCGATAATTAAGAGTAAAAACCACCATTTTAAACTGGCAAGGAGAGTAATCTATAAGTGTATTTTTACGCAGAATAAAACAAAAATAAAATGTATGTATGTATGTATATTCTATGTAATAAAAGCATGAAAAATAACAAAAAATATTCATATTCTGTAGCAGAGTAGGTTTTTTCATTTCGGATCTGAACTCTTTTTCTCTACATTTTGTACTAAAAACTCAAGTACTTTTTTCACTAATGATGCGATGTGTATGTGTAAGATACTAGATTGTACCCTGCAGATAATATTGTACTACGTGGTCCATTATGACTTAAATCGACTACTTACAACATGGTCCAATGTACTGTAGAATGAGCCATGTTATGACAAATGGTTGTATGGTTGTATAAATGCAGTATTGCCAACAACTGCATGATGTATATTATAATATTACAAATTTGGTAGATCTGATGTAATCCATTATTTATTGTTTATTAAGAAAAAAAAATGGAATTTTGTGATACACATTTATAAATAAAATTAAAAATATCAAGTAATCCATAGCGACTAGTGCAAAACGAAAAAGAAAAATGTTTAAAGATGCTTAAAACTATCATTCATTTTTTTTATTAAATAAACATTTTGCTCTGAATAACACCAAATTGCAGCCATTCCTTCACTGTATTTATAAATATAAATATGAGAAGTGGATTGTTTTTATTGTTATTTATTTTTAATATAGAAAAATAAAAAGCTTAAGAGTATAGTTATTTTAAGTGTTGCATGGAGTAGATTTTGAATCTACCCCTTTGGAGCACTCAATACAGTAGTGACAGGGAGTAGTGTCGAAACTAGCCCCATTGATAAATCCATTGAGCAGAGAGCCATGTAATTGTTTTGGTACTACTTCGGTGTAATGCAAAGCTGGGACATCTTAATGTTAAATCGACCACCATTTAACCATATATTTGGAGTACTCCTACTCCTTTGTGGACACTCTTTACACGTATGTATGAACTAGTCTCAATATCTGCAGGGTAAGAGAAACGTATGCATGAATATCTGTGATAAGCCTAAAAGTACAGAAAAATATTCTTCGTGATAAAACTGTGAAAAGAAAACAATTTTATGCACACACAGTGTTTGACGTTAGTTAGTGCCAGTCAGTATTTACAAGTACCTACGCAAAGTTGTTGTTCATGAAATTTGAAATTTTAAAAATAAATTTGTTTTTCGTGGTAATGCAACAGGCATTACATTGCAGCCAACGCACTTTCATACCTCATGTACGATGTGCCGGTGTTGGTGAGAGAGTATATAAAAGTTGTGCAAGTAATTCAAGTGATAGCCATTGATCATGAAGATGAAGATTCAAACACTTAAAGAAATTTATAAGCGAACATATTTTTGTTTAACACTGCAATTACTTGTTCAAGTTTTTCACACATGCTGCCTGTTAAAATACATTAAAATTGACAGCATGCAACTCAAAAGCAACTTTCTATATTTCTATGAATAAATTGTTAAAAGAATTTTAATCAGCTGTTGTCTTCAGTCATTTACCAGTTCATTAACGAGTCTTTTTCGAGTCGCTTAAATTCATATTTCCAATCAAATACAAGTTTTTTCTGGAGCCATTAATCAGCTTTTTTCTTCTTTGTTTGGGAGTTTTTATAGCCACTAAGCCCTCGTATATCTATCTATTTAAGTACCTAATTCACTCCTGTCAATTAATTATAAGTCACAATTTAATTTGATTATAGGTAGCTCTGTTGCCTTACTTTTCGGGTAATGTTTGCGAAAATGAGAGTAAGAAATAATTTCTCATATTAAAAGACAAAAATACGGGAACACAAAATGCCAAGTAGAAAGTAAAAGTGTTTCGATTGTCGCAGAACAGTTCAAGTTATAATGAAGCCTTAATTAAACATTTGTTGCTCTCCATCTCGCAAAGTTAAATAAAAAATGGTAAGGGAAAACATTTTTATTGCCTTTTTCGTATTTGCACACAATTTGCACGAAGAAAAAGTCTGGGCTGTTTTGTGCAAGAATAATAAAAATTGCTTACTATCAAAACCGCTCTCATTTACAAAACATTTATGTACGGTACCGCTTTTTGTGGAAATTGGAACATAATACTGGGTACAGACAGTGCAACCTACATGGAATCTGTTTCAATGCAACCTCAAAATATCAAAGCGTTTTGATGTTGATGCAATCTGGAATGAATGAAAAATTAATGAAAATGAATTTAATTTGCTAGTTTGCGTAACGCATTGCATTGTGTGTGCCCAGCATTAGGGGATCCCAAACTAGAAACACCATTTTTGTAAACGCCACGATGCCAGTTTTTTTTAATAAACAAAAATTTTACATTTTTTACACAATAACCAATAAACAAAAAAATGGATTAACAACAAACAAATGATCTCATTTAAAACGCCTGTCTGATCTGTTTGCAATCAAGCAGCTTTCAATTGTCTAGATGCGCCAAATATCATCAAAAATAACTAAAGAAATAATCATATTTTTGGCGCCTAGATGATCAATTTGCAATCGCTTTACGATTTTTTATTGGAAGCACTTTTAAATCATAAGCGCAAGTAATTTTCGAGTCGTCTTGTAACGTGCAAGTGGTTAGTAAGTATTTGATCACCAAAAGTATTCGAAGAAGACTCATCAAGATGATTTAAAACAAACGATAATTTTTAATAATTATGAGCGTATTAGTAACAAAGTTTGAGTGAAATGAAAACTGCAAGGAAAAACTTACAACCCCAAGTATGTACAATGTACATTGTACATATTTACAATATGTACATTGTACATATTTACAATATGTACATTGTACATATTGGTATAAAATTCATTTGGATCGATTTAGGCCCTACATTTTGGCGACAAACAGAAAAACATTACTTTTTTTATGAATACCAGTCAAGTCAAATGTTGAGGTAAACTAATCAAAACTGTTGGCACTATATGAGGTGTTTTGAGCAATATAAGAACAGGAATAAATGGTAAAAAAATTTAATTATTAATCAAATATTTATTATATTCTGCCCACTCTTAAAGTCTAATATTTTTTATCTAACGGAATAAACAAGTCGAAATATGAATGGCGATTGTTCTACATAGCAAGCTTTATTCCGAAAGAATAAATATTTGCGAGGAAGCTTTAAAGATTCTCTGTTCTCTCTGGTAAAGTTGGAAAATTGCTAAATTTTTATCCTGCATCGTGCTTTTAACAACCAGACATTTTTAGAACGTCCTAAGAATTCCAAACTGATATAAATTTATATTCATTCAGTGTCCAGAAGTTGATTTCTTTAAGTGTATAAAATATCCTCCCTCATTTATAACAAGAGCAAACATTTTGTTGTGGATTCAGATCAAGTGGTACAAATGTGTATATTTTTTTTACATTTTTTTATTTATTTGTATTTGACGAAGCAACAACCAACTTATAGGAAAAACAGCAGCAGTACCAGTAGCAACATCTAACAGTTGCCATTCAACACCATTCATACAAGTGCAACGACAATGCCAACGATCCCATGAAGGCTGGTGACTGACGAAGATCACAAAAACAACGCCAACAGCATAAAATTCAACAATAAATGACGATAACGACAACATTGGACCGAAGAACCGACTGCTTAAGAAATGCACACAAAAATTGCCCCCTTAACAAGTGTAAACCATAAAAAGTAAATAAATGTAATAAACAAAAAGCCAAGAAAATATAAAACGGATGACTCTAAGAGAATCCAGGACGAAAATAGATTAAGTACAAAAAGTCTACGGATTGCATATTTATTACTAAATTTGGCACCCTAGAGTGTTGAATAGGACAACAACTGGGCGTTTAAATATTAAAGGCCTAATTTGGGAAACATTCAAAGGGACCCACACGCATCCCAACAAAAATTGCTTTAGCAATTAAAAAAAAATTGTCTGCTTCTTATGCATTAACAAAAAATTTTATAAATTTCCTAAAAAAATGCACCTTAAAAATCTGAAGTTCTTGTTGAAAAAAAAATTTGGCGAATTCCACGTATCCACCTAATTGAATTTTTTTAAAGATTTTGTAAGGCGAACAATTAGACTTTTAAAAGTGCTTTAATACCTTCGACCGACAGTTCGCATATTTCCGAAGTGGGCTCTATATGGAATGGATAAATTATAAGCCAATCTTTATAAAACCTGATCTCACCGAATTATATTTAGTTGCCTAACTAAAAAAAATATCATGATTTATTTTAGAAATACTTATTATTAGGAATGAGATTTTCATGCATTAAAAAATCGAGAATATACGCTTAAACTAACAAAAAAAAATATGCACTAAAAACTTGAAAAAATTCCATTAAAATCGTTTTTTAATTTTACTAAAAACAAAAATATAAAAAAATTCAGTCTATTGTTATTCAAATATCTTTAAAAACTTTAATAACTAATATAATTTTTGTTTCTTTAAATGCATTTGAATAAAATTTCATTTTCAGATCCCACTTTGATTCCAGATCAGTGCCCATGTTCTGTAACTCTCGCGTCGAGAAATTTAAATTTATTGAAATGTGTGAAGGGAAACAAAAATGCCATAAATGAAACAAACAGCTGTTTTCTCACTAACATTTTTTTGGCGAGTACTAGCCGTCACTCGCCAATTTTTGTGAGAATAGTTCCCGTTTTGAACTGTCAAATAAGCTCACGAATAAAAATGGGGCCAGAAAAAATTTTTACATTAAAAAACAATTAAAAATGCCATATAAAAGAAAAATAATATTTTGTTCTTGGCATATTTTTTTTATTGTTTAATTATTTTGCTTTTGATATTTTTATAAAATATACGAATCAAAATGTATTAACAAAGTGACCTCAGTACTACAACAATGAAACAATAGAAAAACAACAGGCATTTTGTTGCTAGAATTAAGACGGCAAATGTCAAAATGCCTTTATAACAAATGTAAATAAACAAAAAAATGACGCCAAACGTCACATACGAAGAAATTCATTGCAAACAGCTGCGCTTGTGGGGTCACTTTATTAGTACATTCTGATACGAATCCCTACAAGAAGACTACCGGTCATTTTACTAGTTATATGAC
The DNA here is from genome assembly GCA_949318255.1 of Pollenia labialis. Classification (NCBI taxonomy): domain Eukaryota; kingdom Metazoa; phylum Arthropoda; class Insecta; order Diptera; family Polleniidae; genus Pollenia; species Pollenia labialis. The sequence goes on along the minus strand of OX439140.1, from coordinate 63,880,586 downwards.
CGGTAGTGTTGACCAATATAGTGTTATAGTAATAGTGATTTTTTTTGTTTTGGTTATGCATTTCTTGTAGGGATGTTTTCAAAGTTCGTTTGCAAACAACAAACATAGAAGTCGCTCCCCTACAAGAAGACTACCGGTCATTTTACTAGTTATATGACCGGTAGTGTTGACCAATATAGTGTTATAGTAATAGTGATTTTTTTTGTTTTGGTTATGCATTTCTTGTAGGGTCTTTACATTATTTAGTATAGCCGACGGTTGTATTTTGCCGCCGTCGATGAATAATTTTCCAGTGCCCCTGTTCTATAACTCTCGCGTCGAGAAACTTTTCGATTGAAATGTGTGAAATGAAACAAAAATGCCATATATTGAAACAAACAGCTGTTTTTCTCACTAAACTGTGTCTGTAATTTTATTGGCGAGTTCTAGCTGTCACATAAGGAAATTACTCGCCAATTTACAGAAACGTGTGTCTGTAACATTTTTGTGAGAAAAGTTCCGCTTTAACCTGTCAAACAAACTCACGAATAAAAATTGGGCGAGAAAAAAATTTAACACAAAAAACAATTAAAAATGCAAAACACAAAGAATAATAATAATAATATTTTGTTCTTGGCACATTTTTTATTGTTTAGTTCTTTTACTTTTAACATTTTTATAAAATATACGAATATTTTCAAAGCTCGTTTGCAAGCAACAAACATTAAAGTCGCACTTTACATTATTTGGTATAGCCGACGGTTGTATTTTCACCGCCGTCGTTGAAAAACTTTTAACTTTAGTAAATTTTAGTCGCCGTTAACGATATGTGTTACTGGTGTTCTCACCGTCTGCAAAGTCACATCGGCTTCGAGTGCAATGTTATGACATTTATAACGTAACGACGTAATCTCTTTTGATAGTTTTCGACATGAGTTACAGCCACACTTTTTTCTCACTTTTCGAGAAACGATGGAATATTTTGTTTCACATCTTTTCGATGCGGGAAGTTCTCACTATAGTTACAGAACATGGGTACAGTTTAGTAAATTTTGGTCGCAGTCAACGATATGCGATGTCATATCGGCTTCAAGTGCAATGTTGTGACATTTATAACTTAACGACGTAATTTCTTTTGATCGTTTTCGACATGAGTTAAGGATATGTCAGATAAAAAGTTTGCTTCGCTTTGCCATCCAAGATGAAATATTAATACTTATACGAAACATGTCACATAAAGTACGTTTAACGCAGAGCAAAGTGTTGAGTTAGGCAATTCTTATCTTTTTGCGCGCTTTGACAGTCTGCTAGTATAATTTTTTTATTTATTTATTTTTAACAAACAATTCGTGTGTGTTGTCAAAGTTAGCGTTACGCTTTTCTGTCAAAGTTAGAAACGTCACGCAAAGCGATAAAGTTTTATCTGACATGGCCTTTACAGTCACACTTTTTTCTCACTTTTCGAGAAACGATGGAATATTTTGTTTCACATCTCTTTGATGCAAAAACATGGGTACAGATCAAAAATGTTTGATATTTATTTCATTTTTTGAAATCCTTAATTTTTTTTTAAGTTTTAATTTTTTTTTAATTTGTCGGGCTATTCTTCCTTATCAATATAAATAATTTCGACTTGGAAAATACAAATGCTAATTGACTCCTGATTTTATCTAAATTTAATATTTCTTTTACTTTTTTAATTGCATAATCAGTGGAAGGTACAATCTCCTCTAACATTCTTGAATAAATCTAAGTTTCTTGAATAGAATTCTGAAGCTTCTAGACAGGCCCCCATTACTACTGGCTGCGGTGGAAGAGGAATCAAGGGATAAATTGCATGAAAAATTGCAAAATGATCGAATTGGCTTCTAATTTCCTCTGCCAAAAAAGTAACTTGTAATAGTATTGGATAAAATATTTTAAACCCATTGGAAGCTTTAACCGGTTAAAAATAGAAGGACCTGTTGTCATAATTTTGAAAATCTTGTATTTAAAGCAAAGCTAAAGAAGAATTTATTTTTTAGTTTAAATCAAATTTTTTTTGGGTTTTTTGTGCTTTTAAAAAAATCCCTTAAAAATTTAAAAACAAAAGCATTAAAAGCCTAAATATTGAAAAATATGCATTTTCTTCAAAATATGCAAAAACAAATCAAAGCAATTTTAAAACAAACTTAATAATTCGGAAAGATAATTGGTCGACTATCGACAAAAAACATGCATTTGCATGGAAATCGCATCCTACTTATAATTAAGCGTATTAAAGTGATTTTCAGGAGGGGATTTTATATGGGACCAAATCGATCCACTAAGATGAAAAAAATTAATGCTTGAAACATGTAAATTCATATATACTGATATTAACTATATTTTCTTCATATTAAAAAAATTTCGACTATTAGGTAAACAGTTGTATATATAAATCGGCAAAGGCAAAACAGTTAAGAACACTCTTCTCTGTTGTTTGTCAAATGGTTTTAACAAAAATACACCTTTTTTTTTTTGTTTACTTTGAATTAATGATGCAGGGTTCTAAGTAAATAAGAACGTATAAGATGAAAAATGTTTGAACTTTTTTGTTCTACAACTGGTACTTTTAGAAGTTTCGTTAATATTGGGCCTTTAAACATAAATTTAAAAATCCCTAGTGGATGAGAATTTATAAAACGGAACTTTTTGGTAGTATTTTTTTTCAATTATATTCGACCGAGATTCTGACGAAGGTTCTAAGTGAAAAATAAACTCTAAGAGTGAAGTTTTTGGTACTTTTTCGGTCTTTAACTGGTACTTTTTGAATTTTTATTCATACTGAACATAGAAACATAAAATTCAACATGCAGAGTCCAGAGTGACTGAGAAACTATATCTAAGGTGAGAGTTTTTAATACCTTTTTGCTTTTCAATTGGTACTTTCGGTTTTTTTTATATTATTGAGCTTACAAAACTAAATTAAACATTTACAGACTTCAGTGGAAGAGAGCATATGTAACGTAGGTTAGTCACTCGCTAAATCGATCCACTAAAACGAAAAAAACAAATAGTCGAATTATGTAAATTCATATAAAAGTATGTACCTTTATATATGTTTTCTTTATATTTGCACAAATTATTATGGTCCACTTGGTAAACACTATTTCTTCCTAACGTTAAAAAAAAATATGAAAAATGGCCCGACGAAGCGAATGCGGTGACTGGGCCCGAATTAATTTAGTTTCGCCTCTGAAGTTTCTATGGATACATAAACTTTTTACAAGATAAATCTAGAATAATTTGAAAATGTAAAATGTTTGTTTATTGCTCACAATTCAGATTTCCTTTCCAGAACAGTTGGTATTAAGAAACACATACTCATGTCTAAAGAATCACTTACATCTCCCTCTTTGCATGCGACATGTCGCGCATAAAAACGAGTCACTCACAATTCCCACTTTGGCCAATGCTAAAGTCAACAGAAAACAGATGCCAAAAATATTATTGGCAAGCCTAGTCGGCGACATTCTATGGAATTAAATATAGATCTGTAAACATACAAATTAACAAACAAACATACGTGTATGCATTAATGTATATTTACGTATTAATATTCTGCCTATCATTAAAGAAGCTCGTGCCACTGTACATTTTGTTGCAACAGATATTATTTTAAATCTCCCTCAAGTTGCTTTCTATAGTTTGATAATTATTTTATTTCACTTTTATTTTTATTAATTATTGCGATTAAAAATTCGTTAACACTGTGTTAAGGCATTCATTTAATTATATTACGAGAATTCTTTAATTCGTTTTGTCTTTTGTTTTTTTTTTTAGCGCATGTCACATGTATCCGGCAGGCACTGCACGGCGGTGCTACTGTTTCTTTTTAGTAAAAAGGCTATAAATTTTACCAAACTCCCGGATGAAATTTACTTTACTTTTGTATAATGGCATGTAAAATCTCATTTATTCACTTTCTTTGTTATGTGTTGTTTTTTTTAACAACAAAGAAATTGTGGCGTTTCACGCAACACGCACATGCCTCATAATTAGACCACACTTGTGCGTATGAAGATGCTGAGACAATTTTTAGCAAACAATATGCAAATTACAAAGAAAACTCAAATACTTCCTAATGTATAATTTTACAACGATTTATTTAAACAAAAAGGTTTTGAGATTTTGGTTTTGTCGGTGAAAAACGCTTGGATTAACACAATAAGGTGTGGACCTTAATGAAAAAGGGGTACGATGATGTAGTCCGTATGCCAGAGAAGAATAAAAAATTTGTTGACAATAAAGTGGTTTTAAAGGCTTTCTCTCCATTCTTTTAAATGGTACTCAAACTTTATTTGCGTTCCAAAATCAACTTTAAGAGCTTCCATATACACTCTATTCTCTGAAATAGATATTTATAGATAAAACAGGAATAAAATATGGACTGACACATTAGCAGTAATAAAAAATTTATATCAGGTATTAAAAAATCGAAGTTAATATGCAATTTTTAAAATAAACAACTTAAACTTATTTTACAAAAAGATATCTAGCCATATCGATGGGCTTTTTTCATATCTTGAGGCACCCTACGGATAGCCTCTTGAATCACCTTTGTGTGCATTTTCTAAAACATCCATTTAATTTGAGGGATAAAATATTCGAGGTTTCTTGGTTCCTATTCCTATTTATAGAAATTTCTTTTTAAATTCGCCTAAAAAGTTTGAATTGGTGTGCATTCATGAGCGTCCTTTGTAAAGAAGTTCCCATCATCCATGATACAAGTCATGGCCAGCCTGCAGCAAAAAAATTTTGTAACAATGCCCGTATTAGATGTTTGATGATAACTGACTCTTTTTGGGACTGCTGGAACGGGTTTTTTTGCATATTTGACTGCTCTGACTTGTGCTTCGTACTTCAAATTTTAACTCTTAATTTATTTGCCAACGCATGGTAAGATTTTGAAGAATATCCGGCAATTTCTACATTCAACATAGCTTGAGTTTGGTTAGCATTGTATTAAAAATTTTTACCGGATCAACGTTTTCTATAAACGGTTTTTTACTTTCGAATGCTTTGTGGCGAAAAAATTCAAATTTTCTTTGATGAGGATTATTTTCACAAAATTTACAAATCAACTTTCGACCTTCTAATTCATTTTATGCTATTTTTTCTACTTATTATAAATTTATTAAGCTGATCTCTAGCCAAAAAGTTATAGTGATAGTGCCGTTACTTTTTCCATATTTTGTTTTTATACACCATTTATTTTTGCACTGCTGGTTGAAAATCAGTCCATATTTCATTCCGCATACGGAACAAATATGGCAGTTAAACAAAATTCTTAAATTTGTACCCTGCAGCGCGTAGGATGCTTCTAGACAGGTCAAATGTATGACCAACTCCATTTTATTTTAATTTTCATAATTTGTTTCTAACATACCTATACAGGTTGGAAATATATTTAAGAAAAAGTTCCATAATTGCTTAAGAGTCGCAACAGGGTGATACAATGTATTGACGGCCTTAACATTTTTTCAAAACATACTTGCCCTTTATATCAACCCCTTATGCCCGCAATTTCTCCAAGCATATATCTCGTCACGTTCGTACCGAACAGTTATCTCTACCTATCCGGTAAAACTATTTTGGTTATTTAAACTTTAAATTTGCCTGCGAATTTTTTCCTTTAAGTTTTCTTTTAAAATATGGCAACATTTGTATTTAAATTAATTTTTTGAATTAACTGTCCAAAATCGATGGTGTAAAATACACTATATTTTAACCAGTAGTTTAGACATACGTGTTAAAATTATAAAAAATTCGCTACACCATTGATATCTTTACACAGCTAGATATCTTTTTGTAGAAATTACGGGCATTTTGGGGGCTCCCATACAAATGTGGCGTTTTGTCTTGTGTGATAAAAATCAAAAGCAGGTCTGTGGAGTCGTAGTTGAGGTTTTTGTACCGGAGCCGGAGTACCCACAAAAACTCGCGACTCCTACTTCAAAATTATTCGGCATAAAAGTTTTTTTAATATTTTCCAAAATAAAAAAAATTTAAGAGGGTTTGTCTGCTTTACAAATAAGGAACAGTTTACTCGACATAAGAGTAGATGGTAAGTTGCAAAACTCGTTCGTTTCAAAAAATTTTTAAATTGAGATAACAATTGATTTTGACAGATCTTTTAGTCTTTATAAGAATAAATATATAGATTGTATCGAAGCTTATCCTTTTCTATGTTTTTATGTGACCTAACAAAACTGGTGCGTTCCACTCACCAGACATTTTCACATTTTGCATTTTCTGTAACAAACCCCGCTGGTTTACTGTTTCAACCTTTCTGTTTGAAGTGCGCCAAGATATTGTTGATGAAATAGAGTCGAATTAGGGAATTTAAAAAGGCATATGTTCATTTATGTATATGACTGGAAATCTGCTGTAGCTCCTGTGGTGAAAGTTCTAAGTGAACTACATTTTAAATTCCAACTTTCAAAGTGAAGGAAAATAAAAAAAAAGGAAAAGGAATTCGGAAAGACACATGTCATTGTTCCAGATATATTTCCCATGTCAGGGTAACCCGAAAAATTATTTGAAAATACATACTTTTATCTACTCACTTTGGCGAAAATTGGATTGAAAACAAACACTTGCGAGTGCACTGAAGAAAAAGATTTCAATACACATATTTGTTTGAAAATTCATATTTTTTAACTCTGCAGGTGGGAATTAAACGAAACCATGCCACATTTTTTTAACTTTACAGCAGACCGCAAAAACATGTTGAAAATCACAAATGATTCTATTTCTGTATTAAAAATTTGCTTTGTCCGAACATTTTATGTTTTTTATGTTCATGATATTCTAACAAATAGAAACTGGGAATTATTTCCTTCTGAAGGTTACTTTATATTAAATTCAACATTTTTTATTTTTCGAATTTATTCTATGAGCTAAATTTCAGTTATGTATTTTATAAAGCTTTTTTGTAGTAGTCATACTCCTTCAAATACAATAAAATAGTCTGATAGTGTATAAAGTCATTTCTAAAAAATTGAAGGAATATGACTATTACAAAAAAGCTTTATAAAATACATAACTGAAATTTAGCTCATAGAATAAATTCGAAAAATAAAAAATGTTGAGTTCATGATATTCGTAATAAAATTACGTCTCACAAGGTAACCAACCTTAACTTATGAAATTTTACTTGGTGTTCTTTACCTTCCATGATGGTATTGGTACTGTTCAATTCCTTGAGACAAGCAGCACCAATAGGATTGCCATTTTTGAAATTGGAAAAATCAGTACATCGTAAGAAAAATACCAGTACATTCGGAAAAAAACCAGTACACAAATTTTGACCCAAAATTTTATTGAATTCATAAGTTTTAAACGATTATTAAAACAAAAAGAAAATTATACATTAAAAATAATTCATTTTTCTATTTTTTAAAGCAGGAACTTAACAAAATACATGCAACAAAAACATCACGTCACAATATTAAAAATAGATAGAAGTAGAAGTAGAAGTAATGTTGTAAATGCACAAAAAATTTCTAAATTCATACAAATTATTGTCAATATAATGAGGGTATTCACGAGGTCTCCAATCTAGCCATATTGTCATAGGCTATAAAATTAAAACCCCCCTTGAAATAAAATAGTTAGGCCCCAGAGCTGCCAGAAGTAAGATTTTACCTTATTTTTTAAGATTTTTTAACCGAAAAAAGATTTTAAGATTTTTCCCCCATAGACTTTTTGTTTTGTCTAGACGAAGGTTAGGTTCAAATAAAAAAACCTTCTTTGTTCCCATTTAAAAATTTTTAAACTAAATAATACAATTTAGTATAAGAAATAAAATTTTTTGTAATGTTTTTTTTGTTTATTTTATGTATTAAATAAAATATGAATTGTTTTTATTATTTATAATAAAAAAAACTACTTTTTTCCAAAAATAAGATTTTTTCTTCAAAAATAAGATTTTTTTTGGTGAAATTAAGATTTTTTGCTGAAAATTTCTGGCAGCCCTGTTAGGCCCCTTTCAGACTCGGCAAGTAAGTTGCGCAAGTAACTTGGCGCCAGTAGTCGTCGTCGATGGCTGCGAGTGTAAGACGGCAAATCCATCTGAGGAGATCGAGTGGTTGCGATCGAAACATGTCATGGTAACCTGCCGGCCGGGGTTCGAGCCGCGGCCACGGTCAAAAATTAAAGATTATAAATAACAATTTTAATTAATTTTCATGTTGTAAAATTCCTTCCTTCATAAAAATAATTTAATGAAAATTAAATTTGATGAACTTGAGCCGAATTAAAATATTACAAATTTGGATTAAAAAACCATAAATAGTTCAACAAAATAACCACAATACTAATTAAAATTTATTATTTTAAGAAATTTTTTTACCGTCAAGAAAAATAGTTTGGAGCAATTTTTAAATTATGACTTATGAAAATGTGACTGGTTAGGAGAACTTGTGAATATCCTAAATACTTTGCCAATAATCTGGTTGCAACTTTAGAACACTTTGTTCTTCCGCAACTGAAAGTGGAAGCAACTTTGGAATCAGGAAAGATTTCTTTGAAAAGTTTGCTGCTACAATCAGCTGAAGCGTAGCTGTGGCCATGAATGAAATGAAGATACTGTTTTTTGATAACTCCCTGATATATTTCGCTTACCTAGCATTTACACATCAAAGTAATTTCTTGAAAGTTGCAATGCACTCACACTTTTTCACTAACATTCACACAATTTTTGTACTTTCATCCAATCGGCTGTTTCTACGATTTTTCGCTGCCCTGCAAACAATATTGGACCGCCTGATTCATTTTTATTAAATGGACTACTCCATGGACTGTTTTTGTAGTGAGACAATATGTCTCATTTTTTAACGACATTTTATCGCTTCTAAACAAAGTTTAAACTAATCCTCTTGTGTTTACAATGAAGTAGTTTTAAGACTACTCCTTCGTAATCCAAAGCTGGGTTATATGGCCCTGCCCTAGAACATCGTAATGTTAAATATACCATGTTTTTCCATACATTTGGGTTACTTTTGGACTAGTCCTAGTCCCTTGTGGGCTACATTTTACACGCGTGTTTGGACTTGTACTAATATTTGCAGGGTGATAATACGTATACTATACTTGCAACAAAGTTCTTTCATGTGTAAACCCTGGGTTATATCTACCTGTTTGCATGTGCCGTTTTATATCTGTTTTACACACGTTGGAAAACAAAACAAACCTTTTACGTTCTTTTTCGTTTTATTTGAATCACAGAATACAACCAAGAAGTGTTCACGTTGGCAGTTGTTCAAAACGAAAACAGGCGAAGCAAACATCCTGCGAGTGTTTTTATACTTGTCTCTTTTTCGCAAAAGCAGCATTTTCTTTTGAAAAGCACTAATGGCACTTCTATTTATTTAAATACAAAGCATATGGTAAGTAAAGAGTAAAGACTGAATTTTAACTGGGTGATTCATAACAAATCAAAAGTAATAAGGGAAGTTAACCAATTTTAAACAATTTAAATTATTTGGAGGCAAAATTTAAAAAAAAAACAGTACTCTTGCGTACTGACTTGGATGTTATGCATAAACCAGTACATTGAATAAAAACCAGTAAGTGTACTGGTAAAATCAGTACGAATGGCAACCCTAAGCACCAAGTCCAACAACAAAAGGTCTGCTAATTCCTAAAAATAATACAAGGTTTACAACTATTTTTTAGCTTACTTTTCTCTTCAAAATGTGTTATACATATTTTACAAGTAATAATTGTGGTTTTAAAAAAATATTTTTAATTTTTTTGGCAACGATTAACAAAGTTGGTCGAAATATTTGTCTAAATAAATAAAATAAAACCAAAATTGCAGTGTTTTTATCTGTCTTTATTAAAAACAAAAGACCTCAATTCACAATTTACAAAGAGGAACTCTTGATCAGTGTTCGAAAATAAACAGGACATTCCCAACAGACCAAAACCGAACAAATAATAGAATAAGCTTATCATAAGAGATTCCTAACAACATGACAACCAATATGATTGCAAATGACTTATTCTCGCAAAAGTTTTGTAAGTGTTTTTGGTAATGAGTCACGTTATTTGACACGTGCCTTAATTTTGTATTATTAGTTAAAGTTTTCATTATTTGTGTTTTGTTCAGAGAGTGAAGTGTTTTAAATAGTTTTAAACAGTGCACCATTTTGAAAAAAGTAATTAATAAAAGTAGTTAATAAGTTAAAAATTGTTTATTAATAGGTATACCATATAAATAAAAAGGGAGTGTTCGTAAAGAATTAAATCTTTTTATAGATAAGAAAAGTATATTTCTGTAAGCTTATTCTATAGTTAGACATCTAAGCTTACATTATATTAAAGACAAGTAAAATTAACACAAGGGATCAGTTTTCATTATTAAATAATTATTAACAAGCCTTTAATAATAGTAATCACAACACTTTTCTAAGCTTAAGGCTTATATTAGTAAGCTTGCTACAAGAACTTTCTATATCGTTTTGGTTTGTTGGGTTATTTAGCGTTCGGCTCACACCCCCAAGAACGAATAACTCTATATGTACTGAGATATGTTTTTAATTTGAGAAATTATTACCATATCTCTCAGTACAGGAAAAATCTCTAAGGAGTCACAATAAATAATTTGTTAAAAATAAGAACCTTGATCATACTACACAAAATCGTATATACCCGTGAACTACCATACCTTTTTGAGAAAATTCAATTTACACGTTCTAGAAGATTAAATCACATTATTCACAAAGTTTAACATGTATCTGAGTGGCAATTTTATATTCATTCTGTCCGTCTTTGGAACACGTTATTTTCGTCCATTCGATCTATAAGCAACGTTCTGCATTTTAAAAAATAACTCTTTAAGTATCCCTGCGGGAAATTTGTGTCAATTGGTCCAACAGACTGGTCCTGGGATTTGTGAAAATAGATCAAGTACAAAAAGAAAGGACTCATGACCAGTGAAAGAAGAACCAATCCCTTAACTGGTTTATGAAGAACAAAAAGGTAGAAAAAGTAATGAATTACAGTACAGTCTTCAGCGGTGCTGTGACACATTTGTTGGTACTTTTTAAAATTTGGTTCTTGAATATAATTCTGGGACTTGTTTTATTGAAAAACTTCTACATTGTATTGAAATAATACTACATTGTAGTAACTGACACTAAGTACGTTCATTGAGATTAGTTCTGTGACTGGTCAAATGGTGTCAATTGACCCCCTCCAATGACAACCCCATGTAAAAGTGATGGGTCTTATTCATATAAAGTGTTAGAATTGGAACCGGTCTCTACCACCAAAGACCTATCACGGGACTACTTTGGTGTCAGTTCGCTTCCCTCTAGGGATTATGCACAATAACACTTTTCCAATTTGATTTTTGATTCTTCATGTTACTGTAATTTTTATTAATTTTTGTATAATTAATTTTTAAATTTTAATAATTTTTTTTGTAAATTTATTTATTTTTATTATATTTTAGTAAATTTATTAAATTATATAAAAATCCTTTACTTTAATTATAAGATTATAAATCTTGTTGTATTGGAAAACAATCATTAAATAAATAAACAAAACAATTATTAATTAAAAAAAATTATTGTGTGACAAACACACCTCTTAATACTGTTCGTTACTATTTTCAAGAATGAACCGAACATTATATAGTGTTCTTTTCTTCGATAAGAACAGAACAATTGTAGTGATACTGCAGACAAATATTATTTTTTAAAGTTTAATAATGTTTTTTTTTTGAATTTTGGTTTTGTAAAGAACGGTTGTTTTTTTTTTACCAGTAGAGTTTTTTCCCGGAGTTTTTGGATCCCGGGAAGTTTAAAAAAATTTCCCGTTTTCCCGGGATCCCGCTCCATATAAATAAAACAAAGTAAATTTGTTTAAAATTAATGAAAAAAACTTTTTTTTTAAAAATCGTAAGGGAACTTGTTTACAAAGTAAGTAAAAGAAATGCCTTAATACTACAAAAATTAATTAAAGGTTGAAAGAGGAACTTGAATTATTATTACCTTACGATTTTATATGTAAATTTCGTATCATTATGCTCTAGATACAAGATAAAAAGATAACAAAAACATACTAATTTAATTCATAAAATAATAATAAAAACAAACAAAAATTGTGGTACTCAAGTTATGAGATCAAAAAGTAAATTCATAAAATATATAAAATATTTTAAATAAATATGTTTTATAAGTGTATATATTTTAAATAAAAATATTTACATTTTTTAACAGCTTAGGAAATACCATTAAGACACTCAATACGTGTAGAAAGGCGGCATAGAGTATATTTCTTATTTTATTTACTTATTTCCATGTTTCTGAAAAATTTCGTTCACTTTTTTACCGGGATTGGACAAATAGTTTAAAGTGAAAAAGTTTAAAGTTTAATTCACTGTCCGAAGTAATTTTTCTTTTTTATAAACAACGTCTATATCAGTCAAATGTATGTCAAGATTGATGCAAAAAATAGCCTCAAACGGACTTCTTCTTACAAGGTACACCTGTAATCTTTAGGACAATGTGTTTTTAAAATTGTATGTTGTAGTATCTTACACGAGTTTCCATAGTTTCCGGTTAAATAAGCCGTCACAAAATGAAACAAATTTATGTTTATTACCTTATAAATATATCGTCATATCTCAAAATTTTTTTTTAATTTTAAGTTAATTAAGCAAAGTTTTCCTTCATACTTTCTCGTAACAAAAAATCGGTATTTGATCTCAAACTGAACCGAAGTTATAGCAAAATATATCTTTAAATCGGTACATTTTGAAAACTTTAATTGCATTTTGCCAAGCTCGATTTTGTTTTGTAGATATGGCTTTGCTGCAATAAACGAGCGATATTTTTGGATATCGCCTATTTTTAAGACTTGTCCATGGACAATTAAAATTTACTGCCTGCATCTTATTTTGAATTTATGTTCTTTATTAACTCTTCACTTCACTAAATTTATTAATTATCAACTGTTGCACGGCACATTCTGCTTTTGTTAGATTTATTGCGTCAGTAGACATTGATTTACGAACGTACTCACTTCTTGTTATTGATCTAATGACAACCCATCAACAGATGCTAGTTTTTAGAGAATATAAAACTTAATTTCAAAGTATAAATAGCTTTTTTCTGCAACTATGAGGAACTTTTATTTCCCGGGATCCCGCAACAAAAATCCCGGGAAAACGGGAAAGAAAATAATTGGAATTCCCGGGACGGGAAATCTCGGGAAAAAACCCTATTTACCAGCCAAAAGGGACGAACATTAATAAGCCGAACAGAACACAATGAAGTTTGTGGATTTAAAAAAAAACCGAACGGAATTAAATGTTCTCATCTTTTGTTGAGTTTGATAAAAACAGTATTATTAATATTAATTTTGTGTTCAAAAGATTATTAACAAGGAAACGTTATTTTTTTAGTGATTTTCTACACAAACACTATTAGCGTTTGTGTTTTCTACATATGTATCTTCAAAACCGAACACTAAGCAGCGATATTTAGTATTTGTTTTCGAACACTGCTCTTGATGTTCTTTGCCTCTGAGCATATTCTCCTTATTGTCTACAAAGTCAGTGGCGAATAATTATTCGAGGTAAAGATTTAATCGAATAATAATCGAACAATTTAATATTATTCGGTTAATCGAATAATTTTTATTTTGTGTAGTTTAGAAGTTTAAAAAAAATACCAAAAATTATATTTTTTAATTATATTTTTAAAAAAGTAACAACGATTTCACCAGAAAACTTTTTTAATAAAAATAGCATCAAAATTTAAGCTAATCTCCTAAAATAATCTTTCAAAATGAGTATTCAGTTTAAATGTTTATGTTTCAAATGAATTCTTTCTTTTAATTTTATAAAACTTGATTTAGAAAAGATTCTTTCACTTATTGTTGATGTTGGAGAGATTAAAAGTAAAGCTATTTAAAGCATTTCAATACAAAATGTTCTTGTTTTGCGAAGCACTTATAGTAAATTTTTAAAAGTTAGCGCACATTAGCGTTAGCGCTACTTAATAAGGCATACAGAGATGTAGTAAGGTAAGTGAACGAATTCGTTAAAAAGAATAAAAAAATACAACATTTTAAGATCCACGACATTCCCTTACTACGAAGTAGGTTTGTAAGGAAGTATATTAAAGAACAACGGTAACAAATTCAGTGTGTAAAGCGATCGTTACATTTATTAAATCTTTTATGCGCTGAATAAAGCGCTTTCAGTGCCAAAAATGTATTGCTTCAAAGTGGGAGCTCGCTAAATAAAATTCATGTCGTGCGTAAGCGATATGGTAAGCGAAACTTTTGCGTTTCTCCCTTACAAACCTGCTTCGTTGGAAGCTTCATTTTTTATTGGGATATCCAATTTATCCGTTCTATTTCTCGTCTTTTCAAAAAATTGGTAGACTTCCATTATACCACTTGAATCTCTTATAGATTTTTTTAACAATTTCAATAATTTTAAGTCTTGTTTTCGTCTCAAAAAATCAACTTCTTCATCTGAATGATTGTGGTAAGTCTGTACAAAACCTTCTTAAAAATAAATAAATACCAGTGTTCGAAAATAAACAGCAAGTATCGTACCTTAGTGTTCGGTTCGGTAGATTTGTGGAAAATACAAACGCTAATAGTGTTTGTGTAGTAAATCATTAAAAAAAAGTTTCCATGTTTGTCATCTTCGAGCACAAAAATAAAATTGTTCTTATCCAACTCAGCAAAAAGGTGGAAACATTTAATTGCGTTCGGATTTTTTTACAAAACCACAAACTTTTTTGTTTTCTTTTCGGCTTATTAGTTTTCGTTAGTTTCTGTTGTGCTTGGCGCCTGTTTGAGTGGTAAAAAAGCAAAACATTTTTTACAAAAACAAAATAAAAAAAAATCTATACAATTTTCTGGAATATGGATTGCAATGATGTCCTATTTTGTTAATTTGTAAGTGATACTTGGAGCGGAGTCTGGTTTCCTGATCATACTTTCAACAAAAATATTTTTGCAACGCTACAAAAATAATTGTCCGGCTTTACAACAGAAAATTAATGTTTTGTCAGACATTGGTTAAAAAAATTCTTAACTATTCAGGAAGTTCTGCGAAGCAACCTCTGCGTTCTTATAAATAGTCAAAAAAGGAACATGAATTAAATATCAGTAGTTCCCTATCTGCATTTAGTGATTCACTTGAAAATACTTGTGTTTCAAAATAAAAATATTTAAAAACAACTTGGCTATATTTTCTGCTTGTAGCTGCCAAAAGGTTTTTGGTTGATAAAACAGCAGTGCGTGTAACAAATTTTTTTGTCATTAAATTACACGTTAGCAGTCAGTAATAACAACGCAATATTCTATTTCATTAAGTATGTTTTTTATTTTTTTTTAGTAAGTAATATTGTATAAGTTTGCCATCATAACATTTTGCAATGTGGTTCGTCATGGAAAAACGTAGGTACAATCCAGATATGGCTGTACATCTGTCGCATCATTGTCATTAAAGTGCTACATATCAAGTTTCTTCTTACGGTCTAAAGCTACGGTCACACTATTTAAATATTTGACGAAAAAACCGGGACCAACAAGCAAACTATATAATCATTTTCTTCAATTCCAATATTTATTAAGATTATAATACCACATCTTACAAAAAACTATTTTTTGATTGATATGTCTAGTAGTATAATTAGTTTAGTTTGTGATACTAAGACCATGTTAAATCTCAATAACTTTTAACAAAAGTAGGGGTTACGCTTATTTGGTCAAATATTTTATAAGTGTGACCGTAGCTTAAGTCAAAGCCGTAAGTTTCCACTCTTTTAAAAAACAAATTAATTGTGTTTGTTGGCTTAGAAGTTTTTTTTGGAGCACGAATGAGCACGCTTGAGGTTGTCAAACTGATTTGACGTGTTGCCGCTGGTTCTATAAATTTTTCCACTTGAAGCAATTTTAATAGAATAAAACACGTAGATATATTTTAACTCCTTTTGAAGAAGTGTGATAACTAGTTGCATATTTTGGTTTTAAATGCATATTTTAACATTTTTTGGTGATACATTATTTTAATTTACTTATTTTAAAATGCTATTTTGTATTTTTTGACCTTTTATTTTATAATTATTTTAAATTGATTAAGCTTGAGGTCTTCTTTTATAAAAAATATTATATATTTTATTTTCAATATTTCGCTAGCCTTTTGTTAGCATCGTCAGGAAAATTAACAAATTTTATATAAAAACAAAAAAAAAACAATAACAAAATTATGAACAAATTTTTGCCATATATTAAATTCAAAAACCTATTTGTCATAAAAATTTTCAAAAACAATAATAACAAAAATAAAATAAAACTAAAGTATAAGCATTCATATGAACCGAAAAAATTTCCTATCTATAAATCTAATTCAAAAACCACAATACAATAATAAAAAACATTTACTTATTTGAATCAATAAATGATTTTTTTTGGAGCTCTCCTTAAAATACAAGATTTCGACCTTACTTCCATTGGGTTTCAAATATTTTATCTCAGACTGTTACATGTTACTTACTTGGCAAATGAGTTACACCGAGTTGTAGAAGAATCTGATTCAATAATATTGATTTATTGGTTTTATACGAGAAAAATATTTTTAAAGGCTCCTTCACGAGTTGCAATTTTTAGGTAATGAAAGTTATGAAATATCTTTTGGTATCCTTACCACCGCAGCCAGTATTAACAAGATGGGGGCCTCTGGCTATATGCTGTAGAATATTATTCAAAAAACTTTGATCAATTTAAGAATGTTATTAAAAAACTTGTTGCTGCCGATGCTTATCTAATTTAAAAAGTAAAAGATCAATTTGCATTTGTATTTTCAAACTACATATATGTTGGTGAAACAAACACTAAATTGGAGAGATTTACTTCACTTAAAAGTCAGCTCAAAGAAATTGATTTTACAGAAAGTAAAATTAACAATGTGGAATGAAGTATAGCCCAACAAATTAAACAAATTTCAAAAAATAAAAATAAATTTGGACCATTTTAGATCAGGAATCAAATGTGTGATCTGAATTAGAAAATAAATGAATTGGGACCCTTCAAATATGCTCCAATAACTTCGCTTGACGTTGACACATTATTTTCCATTAACAGAAGATTCTTGGGTCCGAACAGGTTTTATTTTGATATTATATAAAAGTATTTATTTGTTTTTGCAAACAAAAATTTAAATTAAGTTCTAAAATATAAAAAAACTGAATGGCAGCCCGCTTTATATTTTGTTTGCGAAAACAATAAAGCGAGTTGTTTTTGTTTTTTCTTAACCTACTTACAACTACAATTAATGTTAGAAGAATTCCAATCAATTGTAGTGGGAATGTAAGGAGAGATAAGCTCACTGTTTATTGTTGATGATTCTGTTTAAACGTTGATATTGTTACAAGAAGAACTGCAGCTGTAATTATACGCTTAACAGTTTTATTTGGTTTAATATCTTTAGTTTTTCTAAAATCTTTTTGGATGAAGTTTCCTGATGATCTGGCCTAAGCAACCCGTGAAATGCGCATAGGAATAGCTTATACCATCAACAATAAATTTCAGTGTTTTTATCAAATAATTAAAATTGGGAATTAAGCACGAATAACAAAATCATTTAAATTAAATTTTGTATTCCCACGAAAATTATTTTGATACCTTTAAATAACAATAGATTGATTATTTGTTTTAAATAAAATTAAGAAAACCGATTTTTATTGAAAACGTTCAAATTTTTAGTGCATATTTTTTATTTTTTTTAATGCATATTGTAGAGTTTTTGGTGCATATTTTTGATTTTTTAGTGCTTGCAAATCTCATCCCTTGTGATAACAATAAAAAAAAACATCTGACTAACTTTAAGTTTTCTGATATAAATTTGAATTTTCAATTTAATTTGTAAACAAAATTTTTAGTGTTTCATTACCGCTAGAATTTTTTTTTGGTTTAATTACAATGAGCTGAAAGTCTACATTCTATCTCTCGATAAATTAACCAAGAATACTAAAATTTGCAATTGTATTTGAACTACGAAATAGATAATTAAATAAATAAACCTAAAATAACATCATTATTTAGGAATTATAAATAACATGGCAACACTTGGCAATAAATAAAAATATCACAACATTTGGGTGAAGACCACGTGCAACCTAAATTGTCATTATAATCATTGTCAATTAACAATCTTAGCGAATAACACTAAGCTACAAAATACAAATATAATGTTCTTTTTTAATTTAATTGGCATGAAAAGTCCTTGTTGCTATGAGAAGCATCGGTCATTCGCGGTATTTTGTCACCTTTATGTTTAGAAACCCCAGCATATAAACTCTCAGCGGGTTTTATTTTACCATCATAATTTTTTTTTTCATTATTTATTTATTGAATCTTCATATATTAAATATGAACTAACAATAATTAATCAAATCTTATCCTTATCATGTTTTCTTATCTACACAACAAATGTCGCCTTCTAAAAAGGTGCATGTATAAAATGTCTTGCCAGCCCTGTAATAATGCTATTTGATAGTTGACAAGAACAAAACACAAGATATGAAAAAGTGAAATGCCCACATGACGACAATAGTTCTGTTAAAAAATTAGCTATAATGAGCTAATTTTTTAACGAATTTTTTTCATTATTTTCTACCATTTTGTTTTTAAACCAATTGATAGATTACAAAAAAATTTTTGGGTTTGTTTCCAATATTGCAATTTTTCGCGAATTTTAGCCCATGTTCGCGATAGACGTGATTTTTGCTGTAAGTTTTATGATTTTTTAGAGATTTAATGATTTTTAATAAATATAAGACTTTGGTATTTGGCCGCTTTTAGCAAATTTTTACGAATTTCCGCTAATTTAGCAATTTTTAACGAATTTTTGCCATTTCTAATAGTCTAAGGGACTTTTAATCAATTTTATGGGATCTTTGAAATATTAAAAATTTTCGAGAATTTTCGCTATTTTTGCAAACTTTTTATGTTGTTTTCGGATATTTTGTTTTTTTTTAACTGATTTAGCGATTTTAAATAAATTTTTGCGTTTGATTTTAGCCATGTTCGCGATAATAGCGATTTTTATCTGTAAGGGTTGTGATTCTTTACAGCTTTAACGATTTTTTAAACATATTACACATTGCTATTATGCCGCTGTTACAAAATTTTTGCAAATGTCCGCTAATTTAGCAATTTTTACCGAATTTTTTCCATTCTTTACAGTTTTAAGGACTTTTTATCAATTTTATGGCTCGTTTGAAATAATAAAAGCTTTCGCTATTTTTGCAAACTTTTTCGAATTTTTGCAATTTTCGCGTAGCTTTGTTGCTCTTTGAGGCAATCGTTGCCGTTATTAAAAAAAACCCCATACATAAGCCCCATATATAAACATCATATATCACCTTTTTTACAGGGCACAAACAACACTGAACAGTGCAATGCCTTATGCCATAAGTAAGGGTGAATGTTTTAGAATAAAACATGCATCCCTTTTAGAGAGCAAAACGTTTTTAAAAAACGAACACAAAATTCCATTTTTTAAATAAAATATCACATATTTTTGTAGAAAAGAACACCATTAAACTGGCCCTGCCAGTGCCAGACAAAAATTTTCTTCATCACGGGTTCTTTTCACATATGTATGTAGGTGTTTATTACTCATCTTAATGGGTAAGTGCTGCAGTGTCCCTTCTCCTTAAGCGAGTGTGGCCGCCATGATTTAAATTATTTCTAGTGCTAGTGGATTTGGGTGTTGTTCAAGCCTTTTTAAATATTTTACTGCATATTTTGTAATCATAGTTTTTACTAATGGCACCTTGAGATCCTTATGAATGTTTGAGTTTGTAACGTACCAGGGAGCAGCTGTGATTATTCTAAGAAGTTTATTTTGGCGCCTTTGAATTTTTCGATATTAGAGCCGGAGGCAGTGCCCCATAACTGAATACCATAGCACCAGATAGGCTTTAAGATAGAGTTGTAAAGTAGAAGCTTGCAATCGAGACTAAGGACAGAATTTCTTCCAATAAGCCAATGAATTTGAATGGCTTTAAGTTTCATTTTAGTTAATTTTGCCTCTATGTGGCATTTCCACGTTAATCGCCGATCCAGATGTATACCGAGATATTTTACATGCGAATGTTGAGGAATTATTGGATTATTGATTGAAATAGGGGGGGGCAAGATTCCCGGCGCAGGGTGAATGTGATATGTACGCATTTTTGCTCATTTACCATTATCCTCCATTGTCGTAGCCATATTTCTAGTCGAAATATATGAACCAAACGTAATGTTACGGTGCCCAAATTAACATCTGTAAGTAACGAGAAGCTTCATAACGGTTTTCGTGGACGCTTAGAAAAGCTGTATCGTCTGCAAATGCAAAGTTTGGGTGCAGCTGTCTGTTGGCATGTCCGAAGTATAAATTAAGTATAATAGGGGGCCCAGGATGCTGCCTTGTGGGACTCCGGCGCCGATCGGCTGAGGTGAACTTAAGAAATTTCCTTCTTTAATAATAAATTGACGGCCGACTAAGTAGCTTCCTAACAGCTTGTGTGTGTTTGCTGGTAAATTTTGCTTCAATTTATGTAATAAGCCTTCAGCTAGACTTTATCAAAAGCTTGCGAAACATCGATGAAGAGTGCTGAGCAATATTTTTTTTCCTCAAATATTTTTCTTATGACATTTACCATTCGATGAGTTTGTTCAATTGTGCTGTGTTTTCTTCTTAATTCGAATTTATGGTTTGGAATACATCTATTTTCACTTAAAATCGGTGTTAATTTTGAAACTAATAATTTCTCAAACAGCTTTGACATATTTGATAATAAGCTAATAGGCCTATATGACTCAACTTTTGTATGATCTTTACCTGGCTTTGGTATCATGGTAACTAAGGAAACCTTCTATTTTTGAGGATAGTAGTCAAGGCGTAAAATAGCATTAAAAATAAAAAGAATAATGTTCTTCGCTACGCGAGGTAGCTCTAAAAGCATATTATTGCTGATCTTATCAATACCAGGAGTGTTCTTAGTGTTTAAGTCACAAATAGCCTTTTCTATTTCTCTTATCTCAAATATTAGGGGAACAGCTGCTCTAGGTGGCTTTTCAGTTTACAATGAAGGCATCATTGCTTTCTTTCAGTTCCTCCTCTTTTCGCACCATTCATGTCATAGATTATCTAATTAATATGGATTGAAGATGGACTTTGCAGAAACTGTCTGTTTTCTTTTCTTCTTAGATCTTTTACTTACTTATTTCACTTAATTTGACAACTTTTACTTTATCCCAGTGTATATGTTTATATGATATTTATACCTACACCACTATAGTAAAGATGGCATTATGCGTTTGGGTTGATGTTTGTAACACCTAAAAATATTCGTCTTGGACCCAACTTTTGGCATACCGATAGACACAGAATCACTATTTGAGTCGATCTAATGATATCCGTCTGTCTGGCTGTCCATGTAAACATAGTAATTTGGCGAAATTTGGCAAAAAGGTTAGAATTATCACAAGGGCCGAGCTTATTGAAATAGTGAGAATCGGTCCATAATTTTACATAGACCCTATAAAAGATATTTTCGGTAAAACGTCTTATGTTTGTTTAATGATTTTATTATGTTGGAATTTAGACTAAATTTGTTCAAAACTTATTTGATTGCAATCTAAATAATCTAACCAAATTTTATTGGAATAGGTCCATATTTGACCATACCTCCCATACAGATACTACTCCTGAAAATAGCTTTGAATGCCCAAACTTTCCTCTAAGTGTTGTTATTGACACTGGTATTGACATAAAAGTTCGCGACAATAAGTTGGCCCAGAATTAACGATACGCCCCATAAAAATCCCTATCCTAAAATCTCTAAAATTCAACTAATCTCCTATACATACATGATTATACCCAAATAATATGGGCACAGAGGACTTCTACATGATTCTTAACCTAATAACATAGTTTTGTTCTAGCGGGTACATGAGTGCCCATGGCTCTCGAAAATTGGTTTTAAATACTGTGTATAGGGTATCATATGGCCCGGCTTGACCGACTATACTTTCTTACTTGTTTTTTTATTTAGATATTTTACGGTTAAAATCAAACATTGAGTACATTAATTATGAAGGTACATTGTTGTTGGGTTCTAGACAGAGAAAACAATAATTTCTATTTGACAGTATTTTAAAATGTTTCAGTTTGGCCGTGTTTAGTACATATAATCATTTCGTACACCATTGTATAATAGTTCTATGTGTTATTTATGTATATTCACACCTGACAAATTGTCAAATAGACGAAAATATATGTACATACATACATACATAGATCCATGCTTGTATTATTTCTTCATAAAAATGGATGTGAGTGAACAATAATATTTAAAAGAAAAAGTTTATAATATCAACTAAAAAGCAACCAACACCTGTGATGAAATTGTTTAAATTTAAATAAACAACATGATTATTAACGGCAAAATGCAGACAGATCAATGAAACAGGGATGCGAAACAAAGATTATGTTTTTTCTGCTCTAAATTTCGGTACAACTAGGAAAAGCAAATAAAATTGTACACGGATTTAACTAGGTTTTCATGTTAGCACTTGTGCCGGTTCACACACGTCAAGTTTAACTCGTCAAGTCTTGAGTTTTAAGGAGAGAGGAAAAGTCAAACTTAAAATGTGTAAACCGGCACTTTCTTGCTGTTGAAAGAACTACACGGGCTTAGGTATAGGACTATGAAAAGCAGTGTTGCCAGAAATTTTTGTTAAAAATACCTACGCATTCAACACAAAGTGCCGTTTTAACACACGTCAAGTTTGCTTCGTCAAGTCTTGAGCTTTTAGGAGAGAAGGGAAAATAGAATGCCACAAATTTCGAAAATTGATTCATACAAATTACATACGTGCAATAAATTTAAAGAAAAATTAAAAACTTTCAAATTTAATTTTCTGAAGATCTTTTTGAAACAAATTTTTTTTTAATTTACAAAAATTTGGTTTTTAAGAACATTTTAAGCAGCAT
This sequence comes from Pollenia labialis, assembly GCA_949318255.1. NCBI lineage: Eukaryota > Metazoa > Arthropoda > Insecta > Diptera > Polleniidae > Pollenia > Pollenia labialis. Next base: position 63,857,560 of record OX439140.1, on the reverse strand, counting down.
AGTCGGTCAAGCTATGATACCTACATCACATAATTTATAATTTTCGAAAGAGAACCCTGTTTACGATGTTACGGCTCCGCCACGACCCAATTTAGTTATAAAGTTAAGATTTATGTAAAAGTTCTTTGTGCCCAATATTATTTAGATATCTTAATTTTGATCAGATTAATTTTTTCATTGAGTTTATGGAGGGAGCTTATATAGAACCAGTGTTCAATTTAAGACCTGCAAACACAATATTTTCACACGATAAAGTAGCTATCTTCATATTTCCAAATGTAGGCCCTTATTACGGTTCACAACTCAACCCAGTTAAGTTGTAAATCAGACAAATGGTTGTGTTGAGTTGTAATTTTTTGATGATTTTGTTCGCCGCAATATAGCAAAGATGTAAACCATAATACACAAATTCAAATATTACAACCGAAATAGGGGCCGCCATGTCAATACGCATACTTATAAGGAAGTTATGGAATTAAAAGATATTTTCGGCCGTAGTATTCATATGGGAGCTATAATCAATTATGCACCAATGCCAATAAAATTGGATAATATGATTAAGATTGCTAATTACTAAGTTTGAACCAAATTAAATCTAGATATCAAAAAAAATAAGAAGGTTTGTTATCACAAAGACATTACTCCGGAAAGAGGGGGTATTGGGCTATGTCAAATCATGGACCGATTGTCACTATTTCCAATAGGCCCAATTTCTTCAAATTATCTCCGAAATTGCGAACTGTACTATGTATAGACTGATAGAATTCGTAACACCGTTTCAATAAAGGAATACTAAGCCGACCGTTATACTAAAAGGTTGGTCTAGGGCCAATATTTAATACCCTCTCCTAGGCGCGGATCCATCTTGAGCCTTAGGGGGGGGGGGGGGGAATTTTTATGTTACAAAAAAGTAAAAAATTTGATTTTAAAAGTTTAAAAAAACTCAACAATAAGGTTAAAGCTGTTATGATACTTGCTATTTTTTGTATTTTTTCTATATTGGAGAACAGTGCAAATATATTTGCATAGGAAAACTGACTAAGTGTAAAGAGAATGATTATATCATAAAAAATCTTGAAATGTCAAACAAATATACATGTGTTATCGATAAATAATCTAAGACTGTCAAAAAAAATATAAAATTTTTTAACTTAAAATTGACATTTCCAGATTAATTGTTAGCACTGTTGCCAATTTTTTTAGTATTTGATCGAAAGAAACGTTTTTTAATTTTTTTTTTGCGATTTTTAACTTTAATGACGGTTTTTTGTGGGGAAAAAACGTGGGCAGTATTGTTTGTTTTGTTTACATTTTATCAAATTGTATTTCTTGTTCTTTCTCGCATTTGTTGTTTCATTCAGTCAATCCTAAAAAAATCCAATACAAAAAATAGCAAGTATCATAACACCTTAAATGAAATATAAGATCAGTTCAATATAAATTAATTTTTTTAAATAAGCAATTTATTATTTCCTTGTGAGGCAAATTTAGATAGTACAGTCTTTCTTCTGTCATTGTTGATCTGAGCCATGTTTCTATTAGACGACGGGTAGGAAATGACCTCACTCTCTCGTAGCATTACTGACGAGTAGGGCAAGTTTTTTATGGCATATGCCATTTTTGCCATTTCTTCAATTATTTTTTTAAAAAGCAATTTTGGGTCCAGCTTGCCAAAGAATACTTTTTTGCAACCTAGAAAAGAATTTTTAAATAAGCTTAGCGAATATGAGGCAGAATCTATTAGAAATGCTTACTGAATAATGCATAAATCGGACGTAAAAAGTACTTTCAATGCATCTGCTCAAGCCTCTTGAAGTTACAAACGAAAGGGATTTCTGTTAATGAAAGCTTTGGCTTAATTGACAGTGCTAAGGAAAATAATACAAGATGTCAGTAAAAAAGATTTTGTTGAAAAGTTTAAGATCGTAATACGTGTGGTGAATTAGTCAATACTCCTGAAAAATCTATATGGATTGGCATTTCAATTTTAAAAAAGTGTTTTAATCGATTTTCTCACAAATTTGTTTTAATGAAAGTTAGACGGATGAATAAAATTTCACAAACTTTAACTTTTTAATTAACTCAAAACTCAAAAGTAAATCTTTTTGTTAACAGCCGTTTTTTGTCAGCTAATTGAATTTTTTCCCATATTACACAGAGATAAGTACTGGTGCTGCCAAATTGGTTACATAAAAGTCGCTTAAACAAATTTTTTCGGATTGGTAAAATCGATTGGAATCTAAAGCACCAAAAATGATTTCAAACGGAATGGAAAAAACGGAATTTACAGCAATCTGTGGCACGGCTGATTGTTTACCAAAGTTAAGAAAATTAATGTTCAAATTGTACCAAAAATTAAATTTTTGTATGTTCCTTCCAATAAAATACTATTCGCACCCAATAACACCCATGTGTATCTGTCCGTCTGTGAAAATATTTAATTGTGTAAAACCTGTTTAGGTGGTTGCAATAAATATTTCCACAAATATCGAATAGGGGCGGGCGCACGTATATATTTGCCTAGTCACCTAAATGTCAAAAAACTTACAGAGTTTATTTTTAAGAGGTAAAAATTACAACAATTCTTTAACAGGGAGAGCGCCAAGAGATCGAAAAGCACAGGTACATACATAAATAGCGTATTTGAAAACTATTAGAGAAAAAAGCAGGAAAAAGAAAAATACTAGAAGACCGGCGTCATTAGACTTATTTTTTGTTTACTTTTGCCGTTTGTTTTTGTTTTATGTGTAATTTTCTAAGTTTTTTGACACTGGCCGTTAATTTTTATTGTGAGGGAGATCAGTTTTTATTTTGCTTATGGAATGAGATTTTCAATTTGTTTGGTTTATTTTGTTTTAATTTTTCAGATTCTGCGCAGTGGCATTTAATGGGTACATTGACGTTGCCACTGCTGAGTACAATGAATGAAAAAAACACAATTAAACATTTACGTTTTCTCTTTTCATTTCAAGTGTTTTTAGTGAAGGCAACTGTGTATCGATGGTAATGGCCACCATTTGCTTAGAGGTGGCAACGAACCTAATTATTTTAAATTTACTTTGGTAAAAATTCTTTGTTAGGATAAATTATTAATCAGAGTATGTGTTTTCAGTTGTAGGGATGTTCACTCAAGAGACTTAAATAATAGTTTTCGGGATTAGGAATTGACAAATTATTAAAATCTAGTTTTGTTAAATATTTCCTGTATTTAGTTATGTACAAGGCAAAATTATACATGAGACCGCATGAGAGAGGGCAAAACAGTAATGCAGCTGTCCCTTTTTTGTAGGTATATGTACACCTAATCAGAGCTGTCCGATATGGCGATTTCTCGCCAAACGTGGCGATTTTGGAACGTGTTTGGCGGTTGTATTTTCCATTTGGCGACTATTTTTTTTTTTGGCGATTTCTGATATAACTGACGATTACTTGGCTATTTTTACCATTTATATTATTTCAGATGGTTTTTTTTAACAATTTGTCATTTTTTGTTACCATTACTAATTAAAAAAAAAACTGGCAACTTTTGTTTACATTATTTTTGTTATCATTTTAAGTGAATTTTATATTCAGTCACTATAAATTTCTAATAGTATGTATGCAGGTCAAAACACCAGTAATGAAATCGATAAGGCTAAGGTGTACGATCTTATAGACTTGTGTACTTATTTTAAGTTTTTTTTTTTAACTGAATATATGATCTCCATTTTATGGGTAAAAAAAACCAGAAACAAAATTCCTTACGACGAATTATGTGTATTTTTTTTTTATCAGTTTTTGGCGATTATTGCCTGAAATATTATACTAGCTTTTTTTGTATGGAAACTGCAATAAAAAAAAAAAAATTTCAAAAATTGAACAAAATTGAAGTTTGGCGATTTCTGACATCCGGTTTGGCGATGTAGTTCGAAAAAATCTGACAGCCCTGCTCCTAATGCCAAACCCCATACAAAAAAATAACTCTATATGCATAGTTCTCTCTGCGCTCACATGTAAAGCGCTTTTCAACAGTGACGCTACAAAAGTAGACCGATAGGGACAGCAACGACGCCATATTTTTAGCGCTCTTTTGACATTTCTCTTCAGCAAGGTTTGCCATTTCATGATGGAAAGATATTATTAAAATTTAGTACCGAAATTCGGAGTCAGTGGCCTTATAATCGTCCTACCAGATCAACAATTGAGCGTCTAGTGGAAAAACTTGAATCCACAGGCACAGTACAAAATGTTCCCGGGCCAGTGATACGAAGATGTGCCCGTAGTGTCGAGAATATTGCTGTCGCTGAGGCTTCAGTTGAAGAAAGCCCAAATGTTGGGCATCTCTGTGACGTCGTTGTGGCGAATTTTGCGCAAGAACTGAAGCCGCTTGACGACCAGAAGCATCATATGTTCGTGAATTGGGCTGAGAAACAACTTGAAAATGATTCGGATTTTCATCGAAAAATCATCTTCAGCAATGAGGCTCATTTCTGGCTGAATGGCTTCGTCAATAAGCAAGATATGCATTATTGGTCAGATAGCAACCCACACGTACTCCATGAGTCATCATTGCATCCCGAAAAAATTACGGTTTGGTGCGGTTTATGGGCCGGCGCCGTCATTTTGTGATTATCAAAACCGGCATGTTACTGTGAATAAGAATCAATACCGTTCAATGATAATAGAATATTTTTTGCCCCAATTGGATGATATGGACTTGGATAACATGTGGTTCCAACAGGACGATGCCACAAGTCACACAGCAAATGTCACAATCAATTTATTCGAAACCAAGTTTGGAGAACGTGTTATCTCACGAAATGGTCCAGTCGATTGGCCGCCTCGATCGTGCGAATGGATGCCGTTAGACTATTTCTTGTTGAGCAGTATCGGCCGATTTATGCTTGAAAACCGTCGAAAATTGGGTTCAGCGTCTGGACTTCTGAAAGCGTGCCCGTTGTGGCTATGCACAAGAAATCGAGTTCCATACATCCATGGCATCGAACGTACTTTTACAGGAATAAAGAATTTCATTGATATCTAAAACCGTTTTTGTTTTATTAAAAAAAAACTTTTGTAGCGCTCTTATTAAAAAACCCGGTATGAATTTTCCTTGGTTATGTAGCATGCTTAGAACTCTGCTTGGAATTTCTTAGGCCATTTCCTAAATTTTAAATTATGTATACTAAAAACCTTTATTACCTATTTTAAAGAGCATCACAATTCACAACTAAATAAATATTAATATCTCTTTTAATGATAGTTAAATTTTGCTTTGAAACCAAATGTAGCTTAAAGTAAGTTTTACTGACTCTATAAACCCACGAAAGTGTCTCTGAGCTTTTAAGCTTTAGTCAAAGATTTTTTCAAAGTTTATAGTTAGTTTAAAGTTTAAACAATTATGCAAACCTTAATAACATCGAATGTTTAATATTTGAAATTAAATTTATTCTCTTTCGAAATTTTGAAGTAAAGTGAATGTCCTTAATATTGAAAATGTTGTTTTTCCGAATTAAATATTGTACTATTTCTGTTTTGGTTGCTCTAAAATTCATTCAACCAACCAACCAAGCATCCATCCATCCATCCAAATGTGAACACATTTCGAAAAAGCGGAATTTATTTTTAACCCCACACACACTTGTTCCTTACCGATACGGCCGACAACTGCTCTCACGAGAGTATCTAGTCTAGTCTCTTTTATGATCTTGCACGCAGTGTCCCTACAGCTGTCAGTGGCGCACGAGAAAAAAATAAAAAAAGATCTGAAATAACACGTACATTATATTTTGTGTCTTCCTGAACTGAACTCTTGCAAGAATTCCTCAAGTATTCTCACGTTTTAACTCGCACTCGAAAATAAATGTTTCAAAATTTTTTTTTTTTTCTTTTTAATTTTGCTTTCGATTTTAATATTCTTGCTGAGTTGTTTCACACTAGATTTTCGATATGTAAAATGTAAGTGGCTGATTTGAAAATGTTTCAGTCCTTTACGAGATACTCAAATGATACAACGTGTTTTAAAGAAAACGAAAAAATAGATTTTAAAATTATTAAGAAAAAAAAAGAAATATGTACAAATAAAAATTAAGAAGAGAATTTTTAAAGAATAATTTTAAGTGTGGTGCCGGAGATTATCCAAAAGTTTTCACAGATTATATTTAAAAATATAAAAAATAAAGATGACATAAATCTGTGTTTTTTTCTTTTTTGATAATAAAAAAATATAATTGGAAGGAAATATTGAAATTAAATTAAACGATTAGAAATCGTAAAGTAATAAATGTTTTCCACACACCTGTGTTGAACAAGTAAATGTTAAATAAATATACAATTATTTCTTCCCATGTAAAAGTGAAAATTGAAAATCGATTACGTTTAAGTATAAAAATTTAAATTCGAAAATATTGAGAATTTAATTAAAAACGTATTGTTGTATTTTTGTTTTGTGTATTAACTGAATCATCGATCTAATTTTATCGATATATCTTCCTTCGTCTTTGATTTTGTGGAAAACACAAAGAGCTCTTCGTTTCTGTTTTCACATCAATTTATTTTATTTTTTAAAAATTAATTTTTGTGATCGTGGTGGTTTTTTTGGTAAGTAAACTTAAAAAATATAATTATTTAGAAAAAGTATTGAATGTTTAATATTTGATCACGAGGGCAAGATTTTCAAGCTCGCAAAATAAGATTTTTCATATTTGTAAGAATTTTGGCAAAAGAATTTTTTTGCATATTTGAAGTTATAAACTTAAATGTGATTTCAAACCTTTTACGACTGGTTGGGTTGGGCGGTATCTTCCGAATCAAACCAAATACCATTTTGTCAGTGATGCCACAATAATAATGGAATTTATTGCGTCTTTTCTAGTGGTTACACTAAAATAATCGGAAGATGTTGTATGAAATACAATGAGGTAGGAATAATTTGTAAAGATGTTAAAAAAATTTGATTATAGCCCTTTTTATTTCTGTTTAACATTTCACGTGAAATGCTGTCAAAACGCATATGAAAAAAACTTGTGCAGCATATCTATGAAATAATGTTGATAGAGTTGTACTCTGTTCATTTTGTGAAAAAGTTCCGAAATATTTCTGGCAACATTTTTTACAACTGCGAAATAATATTTGTACGCTGCACTTATTTCACATGGAATTTTAAGCAAAAGCAACAAAGTATGGACTCTGTATTAAATAAGCAAAAAAAATTTAAAATAGCACAACCGGTAACAGTTTTCTAATAATATTTAATTTCTTTTTTTATTAAAAAAAAATATTTTTAGTTAAATATCGCATACTTTGCAGGAATAAAAACGTCAAATTGTACAAACTCGCATAATAGGTAACATTGATACATGTCAAAATTTAATGTTGCTCAACATTTTTCACAAATTTGAACAGAGTACTAGGCTTTATGGGAAAATTTCAACATCTTCGCAAATTAATGTGAGATGTTAAATGTTGACAAAAGTGAAAAGGCTATAAGGGACAATTATTAGACTTGGCAGACCTTGTCAGGGACAAATTACGCCTTTAAATGGAAAATCATGCGTATGGCGTAATTTTGTATTATATTATTCTGTAAGCCCTTTAAAAAGAGGATCAATTAAATAACTATTTTTAAATATTTTGTCAAACAATACAAGATTTTTTATTGATTACAAATTTAAATTTTCTTTTTATTCAAAAATTTGATAAATTACCCAGCAAAGACGAAAACAAACCTTTGAAATAAAATGACTTTATAGAAGGGATTTTGAATATAAAATTAGTTATCAAATGGTATCATCAAATTAAAAATAAACTTAATAAATGAAAGTCAAATGTCTTTCGAGATTCAGCCCGGTGTGGGCCTTAACCTCGTTCAATTTCTTTCGTCTTTTTCGATCCCATCACGCTATCTTGACCTCGGTTAGCCTCTTGCTCTATATGGAGCAGCGTTCATAATTCTGTGTTGAGCTCTGTTCTGGGACATTCTGGCTACGTGTCCTGCCCAGCTTAATCTTTGGGCATTTATAAGTTTCACCACGTCTTTATCTTCTATTATATTGTTGATCTCTCGGTTGCTTTTTTTAAGGTAGCCTCCGTCGTCATCGCGTTTTGAGCAGTATATTCTGCTTATAATTTTCCTCTTAAAGATCCTTAGGTTTTCTTCATCTGCCTAGTCCAGGGCTTATGTTTCACAGCTGTATGTTTACACTGGCAGCTCAATTCTTTTGTATAGCCTTATATTATTATTATATAATGCGCGTGGTATCAGCTTCGACTTTAATAGTTTGATGTGGGCATATAATACCGTATAAGCGGCTTGAGTGCTTTTAATTAAAGCACCTAAGTATTTGAAGTTGTTTACTTTTTCGAACGTATACTTTTAAAGTCTTATTGATTGCTGAGTGTTTACAACCGTAGCTTCCGACAAGTCTATGTACTTAGTCTTACTTTCATTAATGAGCAATCCAATATTTTTGTTTCCGCATCGAGGACAGCGGAGGAATTTCGATTTCGATCGAAATTACAATAGAATATAAATAGAAATTTCGATCGATATCGAATGCCGTAATTTGCCCCAAGCTCTCGAACACTATGCGCAATTAGAGCTATATCGTCTACATATGCGCACATTATTGTCGATCGTGTAAAAATATATCGTCCACTATCTAAGGCTGATATCACACGGTTGAGACATGTGCAAAAATACATTTTAAATAAAATTTGTGAGTTAAAAAATAATTACTATTGGTAATAATAACCAAATCCTTGATACCCTCCATGGACAGTTAGAATATTTCAGAAGTTGGCCGATATTCACAAAATTTTACAACAGCATTATTCGTTAAGGTTTTTCGCGTATTAAACGGTTGTGAATTTTGTAGAGCGCAAGTTTACAATTAATGAATTTCTCAATTTGAAAATGATTTCCCCTTTTGTTTTAAAATTATTTTCAAACGTTTGTCTTTTCAGAAAATCCTTGATATTTAATTTGAAATCAAACTTTCGTGTTTGTTGGGTATTTAAAACTTTCACACACGAGATTTTTAAGATTTCGATTTGGACACATCACAAATCCAAATTTAACTCTTCACAATACTCTTCATAATAATTAAATTATTTATATTTTTTTAATTTTTGTTTATGTTTTTTAATGAATTGGAATATTTGTATAATTTTAATTAAGTACGGGATACAGTTATTTGTTTCTTTTTATTCAAAATATTTTATTTTTTTGCTTAATTTGTTTTCATAAATATTATATGAATTTTAGGAAAATGGCACAATGTTGATTAAAAATGTGCAAAAGGATGAACTTTATTTTAAATGAAAAATGTTAAAATAAAATTGTTCAATATTGAAACCATAAAAATCTGGTTTTCTTGTTTTGTATAGAAAGAACCCAACAACAACACTATATATAAAGAGAAAAACAAAAATTTTTTTATTTTTATGTTTAAAATAATCCGTGAAAAATTTCCGTATTCTTTTTTTTAATATTATTTAGTTAAATAGTATAAAATTTTCAAATTTGAATTATAATGAAACCCATATCGGGCCATTATGCTAACAAAGGACTATAAACAAAATAAAATGAAAAATGTGTTTCAGAAAAATAAGTAATTATATCCTCTCTTTCACTGGCTCCGCGAGTGTTTGTAATTATTCTTAAATAAATACATTTGTTGTTTCTCAAGATTCTTCTCACTGTTATTTCACACTCAAACCAATTTGATTCTACATGAAATTCAGGTTGTTTTAACTTGGAACAACTTTCATTCAACGTAATTCAGATTGTTATTTCAATATGAATAATGTTTTGCTCTAACTTTACTGCAATGTTAAATTAACATGAATTATAGTTATTTTAAAAGAACAAAATGTTGTTTGCAATTTATTGTAAAATCATGTTAAATTAATACGAAGTTACTATGAAGAAAAATCACTACCGAAAACTGTAGAATCAAATCAACCTTGTTTCCGACGATTTTACGTTGATATTTTTCTGTGTGTACTAAAATGATTTTCCGGAGGAGAATTTATATTTGATCCATGGTAAATTATGGATCAATCATTACAAAATTATGTATGCAATTGTTTCTGGTATTAAAATAATTTTAATAAAAATAAATTAATTTTTATTAAAAAATTTCTTGTGTTTTTTTTATCTCTTTCGGCGAAATTAATGAGTGCGAGAATATTGAAAATAATTTCACCAGAATACGCAAAATAATTAATGTGAATGAACATGTTGACATTTCCTGAAAACTAAAACAACAACCAGAAGCAGCAGCAACAACAAGTTAAAAATTCTTTTGTAGGTTTAGAAGAATATAAGAATGTATTGTATGTATGTACAGTGGGCATGTGTTAGCATTTAGCATGGTATTTTGAACACCGTCATCTTGAAAATATTTCTTTAATATTTTTGTTGTTGTCCTTTGTTTTAATACGTTACCACATGCAACGATTTCTATTGATTAACCATTAAGTTATTTTTTGTTGTAGTTGTTGTCTGTTCGTTAGCCATTTAAATTGAGAATCGGTTAGTGTTAGAAAATTATCACAACACATTGTGTGACAACAAATGGACAATTTTGAAAAAAATTTCTAGAAGTTAAATGTAGTGGGTGACCATGTGCTGTCTGTATTTATATTATTTTTATTATTTTTGTTTATTCTTTGAGTTTTTTTTTTTTTTTTTGTTAAAAACTAATAACGCAATAAGAAAACTGCCATATTCCTAATTAACTTTTGAAAAAGAAATGCTATGATTTGTTTAAAAATTAGTTATTTTACTAAAGGTGATATGGGCACATATGTATATTAACATGTGAAAAGGTGTTTTCAATTATTTTGTAGAAATAGGTATAGTGAAAACAAGTAAGAGTGATACATTGGTCTGTGTCGCCTCTACCGGCAGATAGATGGTTTCAAGTGTGGGTTCTATATGGATCTATAAATTATTAAGCAATATACATAATATCTAATTATATCAGTCAATACCGAACGAATCGGAATTATTTTTTCAGTGTTGTAAAGCATTAATTTGAGTTTTACAATACTGAACAAATAATTTCGATTCGTTCAGCATCGACTGAAATAAAATTGCTTTCGAATCGAGAAAGTACTCGATCACGAGTGCCAGAATAAGGACCCAGTCTTTAAAAAAACAGTATGACATCAGTTTATAATTGCACACAAAAAAATATATAAGCGGTGTTCACCCTTGATAGTAATGTCCCTTGTAGTCCTTGTAAAGTTTATTAATTTAGAAAAAGTACTAAGATTTACAACACTGCAACAACAAAATGTATTAGACTGAAATTTACTACGCCGTTGTTGAAAAATCCAACAAAAAGCTTTAGTAAACACGTTTGTAAAATTACCCAGAATAAAACCGTTGAAGAAACTATATCTGTCTCTTTTCCTCACTTAGCAACTTCATTTATTTACAATAAAAACGAAAAAGACACTCATGCTTTGTAGTATAAGATCGTATTAAGAAAAGCAGAGTTGTACACTTAATACAAAGGGTGAAAACCACTATCAATGTTAAAACACGCCGCAATGTTGATTGCAAACCATGGTAAATTTAAAGAAAATTATTTAAAATTATCATTGTTTCATATTAATTTTATATGAAAATTGTTAAAATATCATTTTTCAATATTGAATTCATAAAATGCTGTTTTACTTGTGTTGTGTAGAAACAACACAAGCACAATAAGAAGAAAAACTTAAATTTTTCTTTTTTAGTTAAATACCACAAATTTTCAATGCAGAACGATGACGAAACCCATACCGGGATATTCTGTTGGTGTATTAATTGGGTGGGCTATCTTTGAAGCGTCTTCTCACTGTTATTTCACACTCAAATCGAATTGATTCTACATGAATTTCACGTCGTTTTTACTTGAAACAACTTCCATTCCACGTGATTCATAGTGTTATTCAATATCAATGCCATTTTGCTCTTACTTTACTGGAAAGTTAAATTTACATGAATACTTGTTATTTTAAACGAAAAATGCGCATAGGAATAGCTTATCCCATCAACAATAAATTTCAGTTTATAAATAGTATGAAATGGGAATTTAGCACATTTATTTATTTATTTTCATAATATTCATACAAAGAAGCCTTCGTGGCCAAGAAACAAAACCTTGAAAAAATGTTGTTCTTAAGTAATTGTAAAATCATGTTAAATAAACATGAATTACCTATGAAGCAAAATCACTACCGAAAATTGTAAAACCAAACTCGTCGATTTACATTGTTTTTTCTTTGGGTGATCGAGGCTTATACATTTGTTAAATTATCGGCGGAACATATGAACGTTCTACGCTTTTGTTTCTAGTAATTTATTTATTTTAATAAAACATAATTCGTAACGGTTTTAGCCGTACACTCACAATATTCTGTACGTAAAATTAACTGAATTTGTAATATAAAATAAATGAAAATTCAGTTAAAACCCGGTCTACTTATTTTTCATTTATTTTTAACGAAAAGTTCTTCTAATTTTTTCTGTCAAAAATTTAAAATTTCAGTTATTTTTTATAAATTAACTATCAAAAAATTAACTGAATATTCCGTAAAAACAAAGAAATACTCAGTTGTTTTATTAAATTCAGTAATTTTCGTTTACTCCACAAAAGAGCCGAATATCTAAAAAAAAAACAGGCAGACACCTGTCCGCTTGTTTTTCTAATGAGAGAGAGAGAACATTATTTTTTACTTACCCTGTTGCACACGCTTGTTTTACTTTTGTTGTGCTGACCTCGTTTGTTTACAGAAGAACTCACTATCATAAGATACCAGCAGCATATGACCGATATGGTTTCGCAATTATTTTACTTTAAAAATTTGATGTATGTATTTAACTAAATCATTTTAACAAATAGAAAATGGGAATTTGTTATACAAAACAAGCACATCGTTTTTTAAATGAAAGTAAAAAATTATTTTTTGGTAGTACATGCGGGTTTTGAGGTATTATTATGATTATTGATTTTAATGGTCCTCTAATGGTCCTGTAAAATGCTTCATAGCGATTTTAGGTTTATTTAAAAAAGCTATATTATCAGCTTAGGTGATGTGTGGGTGTAGTTGTCGGTTGGCATGTCTGAAGTATACATCAAAAACAATAGAGACCCTTAATTACTTCCCTGTAAGACTCCAGCATTAATCGATTTGGGTGAAATTAAAAAACCTACTCCTCAGATATTAAAGTTTCTCAAAAAGCTCTATAATGTTAGATACAAATTTAATAGGCCTATATGACCGTTTGGGTTTTTAACTTTTTTTTCCCTTTTTATTCTTTGGAGGTTAGATAAATGTGCTTAACTACCGGAAACTCCCAGGAAATTGTTTGTGTAGAAGGATATGATAAAGTATGCTTAAAGTTGTTAAGTATTGGCAATTCCAATACAGTGTTCAGAAAAAGTGGCTTAGCTTGCCCTTTTATATAAAATGCTTGACGTCGTCTTCAATTATAAAAGCGTTTTAAGGAAACAAATTTTGTTTAAAATTACTGGAATTTATTTTGGTAAAAATTCGAGCTGACTCATTGCATAACTTGCATGAAATCAGATAAATTGACATCCTTTTTTTATAAATTGACATCCTTGTTTTATAATTGTTAGTGCCGGTTTACACACGTCAAGTTTGACTCTTTTTTCCCATCTCCCCCAAAAACTAAAGACTTGATGAGTCAAACTTGACGTGTGTGAACCGGCACATATATTGTTAAAATTTTATCATATAGTTAAGTTTAAATGTCAGCTTTGCACCTTAGCAATCTCATAAATGAATCACAATAATTTTATAGATTTTAAGAATAGCTTACAAAAAGAAGAATGAATTAAAGCTCACTTTCTGTGTTAAACCTCGTGCTTTTGTTTAGACTGCTTTTGCTTGCACTGGACCCAGTCTTTACAAATGAATATACAGATTAGCGCCTGAAATTGCAGTAATATACGTAATCGTTTTCACGAAATCTGGCACTAAGTGCAATTCAGTGCCACAAAAACATTAATTAAAGTCGAAAATTTTAAGAGGAAAGTCCCGAAATTTCTTGTCGAAAAACTCTTGCAAATTTCAAAAATGTTCTTCCCGAGTAGAAATTCAAATTCCCGCTCTTATTGTCCAGATTAGTATGTATGTATGTATGTATGACTGTTCGTAGTACGAATATCGTTTAGTTGAGATAAACAAAAGATACATCACGTCAAATCTGTAAGTTTATGGTTTGAATAAAAATTTATTTACAATGAAATGAAATTAAAATTTAAAGAAGAAAAAACAATATAATTAATATCTCACTGATCCTTCAATAATGTTTATTTATTTTCTTTTAATATTTTTTTGTAAAACTTTTATCTGATTGAAATCATGCATAAATCGTTTGCCAAAAACATTGCAGTGCTATATTTTTACTGTTTATTTTAATTTTGCAGAGGTTCTTAAGCATTTTTATTAACGCAACAAAATCATTTCGACCAGCTTTTTGTATTCAAAATGTCTCTTTCTTCTGTTTTTGGGAAGATGTTTAAAGTCAGTATCAGGGCAGTTGAGTCGGAGTTGTAGATCCGGAGCTGAGATTTTTATACTAAAGTCGGAGTCGAGGTACCCACAAAAGTTTTCTTCGTTACATATGTGTATTAGAACTAAAATATTGATTTGAATTTTAACATCATAATTTTCTTGCTATATTTATCCATTTAAATTGTAATGCATTTAAAAAGAGTCAAATGAGGAGTGGTTGGAGTCGGTGTAGGCGTTAAGGTATGTTCAAACCTAACAAATATTTGATAAAAAAAAAACCAAAAAAGCGTGACCAGTAAATTGATCAAACTTAAGCTTAATTTTTAACAATTTCTATTGATTAACTTTTCTTTATTTGCAAGGGGATAATTGTGAAATGTAATTTAGAAACTGTTAAATAATGTTTGATCAAGCAAAACGATTTGCAAAAGCAAATATTTCTGAAATAAAACTAGTGGTTACGTGTAAGACGTCAAATATTTGATAGGTGTGAACAAAGCTGTAGAATTATTTTGTGACTCAAATGTTCTGCAGATATCATTCTCCAATTTTTCAATTGAGCCTACTTTTTGACAGATGTTGTGTATTGGTAGTCATGATAATTGTTCCAC
Organism: Pollenia labialis; assembly: GCA_949318255.1. Lineage (NCBI taxonomy): Eukaryota > Metazoa > Arthropoda > Insecta > Diptera > Polleniidae > Pollenia > Pollenia labialis. The sequence continues at coordinate 63,842,429 of OX439140.1, read as the reverse complement.
ATTTGAAAACTGCAGAGATACAGAACACTAAATTGTCTTTCTATGGAATCCAGTGGGTCGATGTTGTAAAATGATTACCAAGTTATTAGTTTCAAAATTAAGAACTTTTTCTGCAACCGCTTTAGATATGTATATGGTAATTCATATTTTCTGTCAATGGGAGGTGCAACGCTCACTTATAGTTGTATACATATTTATGTATATCGTAAAGGTTTGTTAGGAAAATGTCAGGGAAATCGGTTTAGTAGTTGAGAAGTCTATATGAAACATTTTCTCTAATATAATTTGATTTAATAGCTTAAGAAGTTGCAGTCTGTTCAGAACTTAGATCGTATTTAATTTAGAAATACTCATTGAATAATAGACAAACACCTTAAGAATTACTGCCTCAACACATTTATAGAGAAAAAGACACTTGTATATTTTGCATTCACACACAATTAAAGTCCATTTATCTTTAAGAAGAAATAAACGCATTCAGCAACACTTGTTAAAATTTATTATAAAGTATTATGAATATGAATTTATAATTTTTTTAGCGATGGTATTTTGACATTTAAAAACGAAATGAACTAAAAATATGCGAAATATTTTCAAAGAAAGAACAACATTATGATAAACAAGTACAAAAACTATTATTTATCTATTAAAATCTATTTACTCTCTATCTCTCTCTTTCTTTAATTACGTACATAACATGAGATTTATTTGCAGAAAAATTTATTTTTCTCACATATTTATTTGTCTACAATGTCAGATTATGAAAATAGCGATAATTTACTAACATTTTCATCATACAAATTAATTAAAAAAATTCAAGGTTTATGGGATAGAAAAATGTCTGCTTTTCGATTAGAATATTCAATTCTTAAGTTTTAGAATTGTAAATTTCATACTTATTTTAACTCTTTAACTGGATTTTTGATAAGATAAAAAAAAACTTAATCAAACTTGATGTGGTTTCAGTATAAATCATTTGTGCTGCTGTTGAAATTGCCCACACGCCGAAAAAATATGGTTGGAGGTAACCATATTCTATGGTTGGAGTTAGGCAATGTTAATGTTTTTAGGTAATCATATTATGGTTAAACATTACTATAATTTAGTTAAAATTAAGCATAATTTGGTCGAATTTAACCATAATTTGCTTAAAATGTACCGTAAATTTGTCAAAATTATCTATTAATTATTTTTACATTTGAATTTAACAGTTCGAAAAAACCACACTGTTTGGATAATTTTTCTCAACAACTCATCGTTAAGACCTGAAGTACACATATGTGTAGCTCTTTTTTCGACCACTTAAAGTATTAAAAAATTAAAAAATATTAAAAACCGAAATTTAAATTACACCCCATTAGATAAAAAAAACTAGTGAATAAACTTTTTACCCAATCGGTTCAAATTATATCTTAAGAAATTAAGGATTTACTTTGAAATTATTTATATTTTAAGACCTGAGGTACACATATGTGCACCCTTAATCTCTAAGAATTCAAATAAATTTTTTTAAAACAAGTATACAGTTGTTTTATTTGCTCCACAAAAGGTGTAAAAAATATATAAAAAATGTAAAAATTCAATGGGTTAATGTCCGGGTCTCAAGAGGATAAGTACTATGCTCAATTAACAATAATATGATCAATATCAACCGTATTATGGTTAAAACCAACCATAATATGCTAAAAAAATTTAAGAATTTGGTCAAAAGTAAACATACTGTGGTCAGAATAAACAAAAGTATGTTGTTATTGAAATGCAATTAAAGTTTTTGCTAAAGTTTGATGAAAAATTGAGCGTCCAAGCCTTGTTGGGTTTGTAAGTCTAAAGATAAATGTCATATGTATACATTTAATTCGAGATAACAACCCTTAAGAGATAATAACCATTAGTTCCTGTCATATTGATATAATCTCCAGTGCATTTACCACAAAGTGTAAATAATGCGTCTTTTAACGCTTCTGACTGCGGATTAAAATGCATGATTGCCAAGATCAGTACACTCACTTAATGCTTAGGAGCCATAGCTATCTAAAAACACTGCAATTGCCGCTTTTGTTTTAGGGCGAAAGGATTAAGGGAGGCCGCACTATGCTTTGTCCCATAGACAAAAATCAAAAAAAATTTTTTGTCTCAAATTGTTTTTAAATAAAGATTTTTTGAAAGATAATAAGGTATCTCAAATAAATGTTAACAAAAAAAAATTTTCTGATTGCTTTTGCCACCACGAGAGGGCGTTAAAAGCAGATAATTTCTTTCAAAAATTACTTAACAGAAAAATGAGTGTTAGTTGTTTCACAAAAATAATTCTGAAAAATTCATTTTTTAAAAAAGTCGCTCGAAATTTGGTATTCAAGTACTTTGATATATTTGCAGTTAAATTAAAATTTATAATTTTTTTTATATTTACAAAATAACTTTTTTTATTGCTCTGAAAAACACATTTTTTTTGTTGAAAATTCAAAAATTACTTAAGTTTGATGGAGTATAAAAAAAATTATATAAAAGTAGATATTTTTTTTTTCTGTTTTTCTATGTTTATACTCTTAGCTAACAGGGTATTCAAAAATTAGTTACTATTTTTTACCACAACTTAAAAAAAAATGCGTTTTTTGAAATGCCTAATTTTATGATTTTTACTCAAATATCAGGCATTTAAGAGTGTTTAATATCATTGCGCAACACGATTTTATATTTTGAATGTTAAAAAATAAAAAAATTTAATTATATCATTAGTAGACCAAAACCACAGAAGTATTTTCAAAATTTAGCTCGAGTTCTTTTTTTATGGCCCACTGAAGTTTTTAATTTTTTTTTAAAGGCGTTTTGAGTAAGTCAAAACAAATGTCCTAAATCTAATTCTGAGCTAAATAAGGTTAATAGATGATTTTAATAAAATTTAATGACGGTTCTTTTCATAGAACTAATTAACCCTCTATCTGCCATTTTTAGGGGTGATTTCGGCCCCTCCTCTTAGAACACCGCTAACACGTTTAACATTTAAGATAAACTCGGAGACCCAAAATTTGTTGCACAGTGTATGCAACTGTAGCTTTAAGTTATGTAATATATCTCATTAATAATTAGTTAGATCCAATTTAACTATAAATTAGATTCTGTTTTATATTTAAATTACTATTTTAAAGTGTAAGTTGCGATTGACTTCGATTTTGAAGTTTTTTTTTGGTTTCATATTTTTGTTTTGCTTTATCATATTATTTGCCGTTATTTATATTTTTCAAATTAGAGATGATAGCGTGACACATTTGTTTTTAAGTTACTATACACGCGTGTGATAGTAACTATATTCCAGCAGCGCTAATACGACCATATATTAAATTTTCGGAAATGCGAGAGAAATTTTTATTTTCTATAAAAGTTTCAATTGTATAAAAACCGTAAGTGTTACAAATTGAATTGTATTTAACATAAGTGATCGTGAGTGCTAGTGGATGAAAATATTAACGGGTCCATCTCTATTTGTAATGTAAACAAGGTTTAAAAAATAAATTTATAAATTAATGTAACTAATCTGTGGTGATGGCAAATATTTTAAAAAATTCCGATATAATTGATTGTTGGATAGCAGCATCCTCAAACAATAAAATATCAGAGGTGTATACATATGTAAAACATAAGATAGGCGATTCATATTTTAACAAAAAAAACTTAATACAAAGTATTCAGTTTTTTAATAGTAAAGTGAATAAGTTATGGAGAGAAAGCAGAGCTAATCGAAGTTATTTTGAAAAAAAAAAATTCTAAATGGTTAAGTTATACTTTTTTTGATCCCGACAATGTAAGTTTATCAGTTTTTTACTTCAAATTATGAAAATAAAAAATACTTAGGAATCTAGCACAAGTAAAACTTGCCTTAAAAATGTGGCTAAAATATAATTATTTAGTTAAACTATTATAATTTTTGTTTAAAAATCCAAAATTTTAATTTTTTTATCAAAATACATATATCGCACTTAATCAACAGGAGGGTATTAACTCAAAATGTTCAGTAGAAGCAAAACAATTTTAAATTTAATATTAAAGGCACATGAAAAAGAATTTTTAAACCAACCATTTCATTATAAAAAAGTAGGCAAAATAGCACGATATTTTTACAGCGGATATGAATACTACTCGTCGATTTTTTTCTAAAAGTGGAAAAATAAAAATTTTGATGGATCAAGTGCGATATGATTTTTTCATAATTTTTTAATGACGTTTACATTGCTAGTTTTCCTCTTTAATTTTTTCATTTATGTTATCTTTCAAATATCCTTATAGTTTTATTTTTGCAAAAGCATTTTAACCGGTTTATCCTATTTTTCAATAAATGATGTTTTTGTATTTTCCACATTGATAATCCGATTCTACAATTTGGCACAAATATATATCTTGCAAATATCAATTTACATACCAAAATTTATTACGATCGGACAATTTTTGTAGGAGTGATAGCGTTTTTAAGAAAGAGGATATATGGCAGGACCTTGAGTCCTTAGCCCGATTAAAAAAAAATTTACACACACATTGCAAGTTGCATTTGTATCAGCATGACCACATTTTGTAATTTTGTGGGCATTATTGAAGCTAAAATTACATTTTTCAATTTCAGGACACATGGGAGGTAGGCGTGTCCTTGGGCCGATTTTTCCAAAAATTCTAATTTTTCTTAACTAAGCTTTTTTATGCTAGTGTACCAAATTTCAAAAATATCTGACAACTCCTTCTATTTTTGTCCCTTCGTTATATGGGAACGAAGCATAGTGGGCCGCCAACTGAGAGTGATGCGAAAGATTTACGTTGAACCAACGACACGGTGGTAATGGCACCGGGTGGAAAGCAATGCGTTTACCAAACGACCTCATTTGTGAGGGCAACCTGCACACAAAGGTGGTAATTTGAGTGTATAATCCGGAAGAATTATACATGGTATATCAAGGGATACATTTCATTAAAAATGCCAATATTATCGACTTGGCTTTTAAATTCTCCGCAACGCGGTATAACCCATGTGCAAAGCATGTAGCTTGTAACAGTTCTGGATTAAATATTTTCAGCCAATTGTAAGCCTTAACCATGTTAGGTGCTGCATCGGCTGAAAATAGAAGCATCTTTTGGCGAAATCCAAAAGAATTTATTTAATATTTAAACATTTTTTTGGAAAGTTTTTTTGTGTATATAAAATTTTTTTAAGAACTATATTATAATATGAATATTAATTAAAACAAGTAAGAGTGCTATATTCGGCTGTGCCGAATATTATATACCCTTCACCATTGTGCGAGCAGAATACAGAGCATCTAGACAAAAACTAAATAATTTTACATGTACATAGATATGAATGTATTTACAATACTTAAAACCTCATTATAAATTAAATTTAAAAATTCATTTAAAAAATTTCGAATTTAAAGTTCAAATCTTTTTAATATTAATGTAAACATTTAATAAAATAGTTGTTGTGACAACCATTTATTATTTAAAAGTTATTAACAATTATATAAGCAGCAGAGTTGCCATAATTAAATAAAAAAACACTGTGGTTTTTGTCCCTGGAAATCCCGTATGAAAAACACTGGAAACTCTAAACCGAACCAAAATCAGATATGAATATATAATTTATATACAAAGTATTCTCTACTTATACAACCCAAAATCTTGTTACTTGTATGCAATCCGGGGAATAAACATGTTCGGGAAATTAGAAACCGTTGCCGAGCCCAAAAGAAAAATCGATTATTAAATACTTTTAAGTAATTCTTAAAACAATAATTTTTTCTGCAAAAAAAGATAAAATCAGCCATAATTCGTGTGTTAAAAAAATATCTAAATAAACATTAATGGAAAGCAGCATATTGAAAACATCTTTCGCTGTGCCACTTAAGATTCTTGACGTTTTAACTGTCTCAACATTCTCTTAACGGAAATATGTTTTAAAAGGATTCTAGGCTCCTGTTTAAAATTGTTTGATAGTAATTGTAACAGTAGTTGTTGGTTGGTGCTGTTGTTGTTGTTGTTGTTGACATTGAACTTAATTGTTTCTTTTTATTTTTTTGTGTTTAATTTATGTTTGTATGTATTAACATGTTTATTTCATTTAATTTATAATCATTAAATCTGACATTGATTGTACAATTTGGTTTTAAACGAGCAAGAGAAAACTAAAGAAAGTCTGTAAATTTTCAAAGACTCATAATTTAGTGCCAGTAGAAATTAAAAAATAAAAACGAATTAAAAAATAAGTTTTTAGTACAATTTTTAAATGCCTTTTTTAATTAGATATTAATTTAAGACCTAAAAGATATGTGAATTTTCAATAAAGCGATATTTTTACCCATAAAATAAAAAAAACAACTTCGCTGAAATTTTAATTATTTTTATTTTAATTTTACGCAAAAACTTTATCGATCGATCGCCTATAATGATTCTAAATGATTTGACCCAGTTTTCTTCAAACTCGCTGATGATATTCCAAAAATCGGCACAGCTTTTCAATTAATTTTTTTTTTTTTACAATAAACTCAATGGAAACAAGTGGCTCATTTGAACTAATTTAAATGTTTTCTTATACAATTAGCAGCAAAAATATTCTAACGGCTTCAGTTTTTTATTTATCTATTTGTATTATAAACAAAAATTGGAAAAAATTTAATAATGCAAGGCGATCATAATTTTAAAGCCCAGTCAAGCTTTCCATATATCTTTTCTAAAATGGAAAAGTGACTTGTGTCGAATAATGAATTTCGAGAAATCATTAATTTTGTTAATGTTTTATTAGTTACAAGTTTAATAGAGGCTAAAAGTAAAAAGTAAAAAAAATTTATTTTGTAAATATAAGATTTTACACCTGTTCTACTTGCAATAACTTAATTCTGTCTTATATTGGCCTAAGCTACTCTTTCATATGACCACAGATTTATACATACATTGCATAAAAAGACCGCAGACGGACAGTTTTTAGCTGATACCATTTCACTTCTATTTAAAAAAAAAATGATCTGGTATTCCAAAATGCATAATATCCCTTTAAGAGAAAGAGAAAATCTTTTTTCTATAATAATATACAAACATACAATTATTTTATTTTTTTATTTTGTGTTAATAAGAACTTTCGCTCCTCTAGGGAACATAGGGCCATAACAAGGTGGTTCCAATAATCTCGATCTTCAGCTCGATGCTTGATTTCGTTCCACTTCATGCGCAATCTCGAAAGTTAGGCATTTCCTGGTTTACGGAGGGTGTGACCTATCCAACTCCATTTCCGTTCTTATGGGCTGCTGGTTTGCCTTCATCCAGAGTGGGTTGTTGGATATTGTAACAGGACAGAAAATCCGTAAGATTTTGCGGAGGCATTTGTTGAGAAATACCTGAAGGCTTTTTGTCTTGATCACATACGAAGAAATGGCTATATGTGTTACTATTGATACGGAGCGATTTTGTCTTGGGTATATTTATCTTCAGCCCATCCAATTTTGCGATGTCACTGATGGTGAACATTTTCGACTGCATCTCTGAGAATAAGTGGCTAAGTAGACCGTCCTTGTAAGCCCCACATAATAACTCTCTTATGATGCCTTCTGCATCACCGAATCGAGGACGCAGTTAAAAAGTAGAGGTGATAAGACACACCATTGTCTAACTCCAGTTTTCAACGTGATCCTGTTGCTCAGTTGTTTTTCATGCACCACACGACAAGTGTGTCTGAATCCATCAGAAATCTCGTCAGGTAAAGATTCATGGGCCAAAACGCCCTAATAATGGGTTGCAGAAGTCGTGCACTGGTTGCTCGGATGTGTCTCACCCGCAAATGGGTTGACATTGAGCAGTAGATGTTGATAGCATGCTGGAGTAAAAGCTCTCCCAGAGAGTATAAGTTCTCCCACATCGTTTTTAAGGCTTTCCGGTCGATAATTTTCTATTTGTCAGCTTGTTAACAGACATATACATTTCCCTAACACGATGTGTTTCAGCCGCTGCTTGAAGTTCTTTCTTTATGTTGTTGATCCAATGTCGTTTATCTCTCCGTTTTACCTTAGAATTAAGGCGGTTGTATAGTTGCTGTTAGCTAGTATTATTCAAGCGTGTTTTGCTGAATAAGAATTAAGTCCCACGAAGCATCGCTTATCCTTATAGTTTTATACCCCAGATGTTTTTCCGCTGCCTTAGTGATATTTTTCCTGACATGCGGCCATGTTTGGGTTTCACTGTTACTTGAGGCGTATTCTTTTAATTCATTAGTGAAAAGGTTGGCGATTTCTGGATTTTTCAACTTTGCCACATTGAATCTTCTCTGTGATACACTGTTGTTCGTCCTAATAGCAGTGATATTTAATCGCACAGTGGCAACCAGTAAATGGTGATCGCTAGCAATATCGGCACCTCGTTTATTCCGCATATCCTATTTGGTTTTCCGTGCGACTGGCAGGGGATACCAGGGCCCAGATCGTCGCAGTCGTGATCGAGTGACTTTGACCGAAATTTTACTTTTTGGAATCGTCCCATTCGTTATCGAAAAACTTCTATCGAAATTTGAGTTTATTTAATTCGATACCGAGTAGTCGATCGAATGCTTTTACTCGAAATGTCATTCGATAGGTTAAGAGCTTTCGTAAAAACATTTAATTGTTTTTTTACAAACAATTTACACACTTTTTGAGAATAATTATTAGATTTCTTCAACAAATAGCTAAAAATGTAAGTATTAAACTTTTTTCAGCAATAAGAAATTAAAATAATAACATTTAGTTTGCAATTTTTAGTCATGTTTGCGATGTATTGTAAGTTTTTTGATTCCTTACAGCTTTAACGATTTTTAATATATAGTAGACTTTGCTATTATGCCGCAATTAGCAATTTTTTGCGAATTTCCCCTAATTTAGCTATTTTTACAGAATTTTTTCCATTCCGTATACTTTAATAGACTTTAAATCAATTTTATGGCTCATTCGAATTATTGAATATTTTCGCGAATTTTCGCTATTTATGTAAATTTTTTTTTTGTTAATTGTTGAAATTTTGTTTTTTTAACTGATTTAGCGATTTCAAATAAATTTTAGGGTTTGTTACCAAGTTTGCAATTATTCCCGAATTTTAGCCATGTTCGCAATATTAGCGACTTTTTCTGTAAGTTATCTGATTCATTACAGCTTTTACAATTTTTAATAAATCTAGACTTTGCTTTCATGCAGCTGTTTGCAAATTTTTGCGAATTTCCGCTAATTTCAAATTTTTTTATCGAATTTTTGCCATTCCTTGGACTTTTAGGGACTTTTAATCAATTTAATGGCTTGTTTGATATATTAAAAATTTCGAGAATTTTCGCTATTTTTGCAAATTTTCTGAATTTGTAAATTTTTGCTAGTTTCTATAGATTTCCGAATTTTTTAAAATTTTGCGTTGCTCTGTTTGACAAGCTTTCGGCGCTTGCCGAAATCACTATTAACACTGTTGATTTATATATTTTCAAGCATAAAATCTATTACATATTTCAAACATATTTCGATTCGAAAGCTTTCGAATGCCGCAATCCCGTTTGTGATACGTGACGAAGTTTTATTCGATACGAAAGTTCATGGGACGATTTGGGCCCAGGTGATTTGGTGTCAAAATTTTAATTTCATGAGTACTTTGTTACTGTTTTACACACACCGTCAGTTGATCAAATTTGACAAAACTGCATAACGCGTTAAAAAGTTCAAAGTTAACAAACGCGTCAAAATGTTTTTTATGTAACTTGTTCTATGAAAAAAGTTAAACTTTTTTTGACAGAAGTCTTCAGCGTGCTCTTGCACTATCGCGTGTAATGTAATTCTACTGCATCGAGCCATTGAAATGCCAGCTAGGTTACCCAGGAACATGCCGTCTAAGAGACAACATTGTTTGGGTACGTCGTATGCATCTCTATACAGAGAGTTAGTTTAATTTTGCCCAAGTTTATTGTTTAAATTGAATTTGTTCACACAGAAAAAAATACCAATGTAAAATTAACATGGAAAAATGTTGATTAAGAATCATGTTAAAATTCTGCAAAAGTTTGCTTGTTTATTTAAATTTATCATTATTTCATATTAATTTTAAATTAAAAATATTAAAATAATCCTAAATCACGCTTATTTAATATTATTCACTGTTAAATTAAATAAAAAAAATATTAAAATTTAAATAAATATGGATTCAATATTGAATCCATTAAAAACCTGTTTTATATTAAAATCAAAAGTTTATCTTGTTAAATTAACATGCATACATAGTTAAGTATGTTAATTTTTTTATTTTCATTCCTAAAATATGTTATAAAAAGAAGACAATTCCCGTATTCTCTTAATTAAAATTATTTAGTTAAATAGTACATAAAGTTTTCAAAGTAGAATGATGACGAAAACCATATCGGGCCATTCTGCTGATTGATCTGTTAACAAAGGAGACTACAAAATAAGTGAAACATGTGTTACAGGGGTAAGTGTTTTGAATTATTCTTAAATAAATGTATATGTTGTCTCTGAAGCTTCTTCACACCAATTAGTTTCTACATGAAATTCACGTTGTTTCAACATGAAATAACTTTCATTCAACGTGATTCGGATTGTTATTTCAATATAAATGACATTTTGCTCTAACTTTACTGCAATGTTAAATTAACATAAATTATAGTTATTTTAGAAGAAAAAAATGTTGTTCGCAAGCAATTATAAAATCAGGTTGAATTAACATGAAACACGTATGAAGCAAAATCACCACCGAAAAATTTTAAATCAACCTTGTTTTCGACGTTTTTAACTTGATTTTTTTCTGTGTGTTATTATAAAGAATGTTATATTTTTAAGATTTTGTTTTATCAAGTAAAGCTCTATTTTAACTAACCCCAAAATGTCGAAGCACAATTCTTTTTGGAATAAAAAAACGAAGACATTCATAAAACTGTTCTGGACGGGGAAGCAGCTATAGCATCATAGCGCATGTCATTATCTTTAAAGAGCATTCTGGCCCCCCAATCGTTAGGCATCGTATGAGTGTGCAGTGTATGAGATAGTTTTATACCCCAGATGTTTTTCCGCTGCCTTAGTGATATTTTTCCTGACATGCGGCCATGTTTGGGTTTCACTGTTACTTGAGGCGTATTCTTTTAATTCATTAGTGAAAAGGTTGGCGATTTCTGGATTTTTCAACTTTGCCACATTGAATCTTCTCTGTGATACACTGTTGTTCGTCCTAATAGCAGTGATATTTAATCGCACAGTGGCAACCAGTAAATGGTGATCGCTAGCAATATCGGCACCTCGTTTATTCCGCATATCCTATTTGGTTTTCCGTGCGACTGGCAGGGGATACCAGGGCCCAGATCGTCGCAGTCGTGATCGAGTGACTTTGACCGAAATTTTACTTTTTGGAATCGTCCCATTCGTTATCGAAAAACTTCTATCGAAATTTGAGTTTATTTAATTCGATACCGAGTAGTCGATCGAATGCTTTTACTCGAAATGTCATTCGATAGGTTAAGAGCTTTCGTAAAAACATTTAATTGTTTTTTTACAAACAATTTACACACTTTTTGAGAATAATTATTAGATTTCTTCAACAAATAGCTAAAAATGTAAGTATTAAACTTTTTTCAGCAATAAGAAATTAAAATAATAACATTTAGTTTGCAATTTTTAGTCATGTTTGCGATGTATTGTAAGTTTTTTGATTCCTTACAGCTTTAACGATTTTTAATATATAGTAGACTTTGCTATTATGCCGCAATTAGCAATTTTTTGCGAATTTCCCCTAATTTAGCTATTTTTACAGAATTTTTTCCATTCCGTATACTTTAATAGACTTTAAATCAATTTTATGGCTCATTCGAATTATTGAATATTTTCGCGAATTTTCGCTATTTATGTAAATTTTTTTTTTGTTAATTGTTGAAATTTTGTTTTTTTAACTGATTTAGCGATTTCAAATAAATTTTAGGGTTTGTTACCAAGTTTGCAATTATTCCCGAATTTTAGCCATGTTCGCAATATTAGCGACTTTTTCTGTAAGTTATCTGATTCATTACAGCTTTTACAATTTTTAATAAATCTAGACTTTGCTTTCATGCAGCTGTTTGCAAATTTTTGCGAATTTCCGCTAATTTCAAATTTTTTTATCGAATTTTTGCCATTCCTTGGACTTTTAGGGACTTTTAATCAATTTAATGGCTTGTTTGATATATTAAAAATTTCGAGAATTTTCGCTATTTTTGCAAATTTTCTGAATTTGTAAATTTTTGCTAGTTTCTATAGATTTCCGAATTTTTTAAAATTTTGCGTTGCTCTGTTTGACAAGCTTTCGGCGCTTGCCGAAATCACTATTAACACTGTTGATTTATATATTTTCAAGCATAAAATCTATTACATATTTCAAACATATTTCGATTCGAAAGCTTTCGAATGCCGCAATCCCGTTTGTGATACGTGACGAAGTTTTATTCGATACGAAAGTTCATGGGACGATTTGGGCCCAGGTGATTTGGTGTCAAAATTTTAATTTCATGAGTACTTTGTTACTGTTTTACACACACCGTCAGTTGATCAAATTTGACAAAACTGCATAACGCGTTAAAAAGTTCAAAGTTAACAAACGCGTCAAAATGTTTTTTATGTAACTTGTTCTATGAAAAAAGTTAAACTTTTTTTGACAGAAGTCTTCAGCGTGCTCTTGCACTATCGCGTGTAATGTAATTCTACTGCATCGAGCCATTGAAATGCCAGCTAGGTTACCCAGGAACATGCCGTCTAAGAGACAACATTGTTTGGGTACGTCGTATGCATCTCTATACAGAGAGTTAGTTAATTTTGCCCAAGTTTATTGTTTAAATTGAATTTGTTCACACAGAAAAAAATACCAATGTAAAATTAACATGGAAAAATGTTGATTAAGAATCATGTTAAAATTCTGCAAAAGTTTGCTTGTTTATTTAAATTTATCATTATTTCATATTAATTTTAAATTAAAAATATTAAAATAATCCTAAATCACGCTTATTTAATATTATTCACTGTTAAATTAAATAAAAAAAATATTAAAATTTAAATAAATATGGATTCAATATTGAATCCATTAAAAACCTGTTTTATATTAAAATCAAAAGTTTATCTTGTTAAATTAACATGCATACATAGTTAAGTATGTTAATTTTTTTATTTTCATTCCTAAAATATGTTATAAAAAGAAGACAATTCCCGTATTCTCTTAATTAAAATTATTTAGTTAAATAGTACATAAAGTTTTCAAAGTAGAATGATGACGAAAACCATATCGGGCCATTCTGCTGATTGATCTGTTAACAAAGGAGACTACAAAATAAGTGAAACATGTGTTACAGGGGTAAGTGTTTTGAATTATTCTTAAATAAATGTATATGTTGTCTCTGAAGCTTCTTCACACCAATTAGTTTCTACATGAAATTCACGTTGTTTCAACATGAAATAACTTTCATTCAACGTGATTCGGATTGTTATTTCAATATAAATGACATTTTGCTCTAACTTTACTGCAATGTTAAATTAACATAAATTATAGTTATTTTAGAAGAAAAAAATGTTGTTCGCAAGCAATTATAAAATCAGGTTGAATTAACATGAAACACGTATGAAGCAAAATCACCACCGAAAAATTTTAAATCAACCTTGTTTTCGACGTTTTTAACTTGATTTTTTTCTGTGTGTTATTATAAAGAATGTTATATTTTTAAGATTTTGTTTTATCAAGTAAAGCTCTATTTTAACTAACCCCAAAATGTCGAAGCACAATTCTTTTTGGAATAAAAAAACGAAGACATTCATAAAACTGTTCTGGACGGGGAAGCAGCTATAGCATCATAGCGCATGTCATTATCTTTAAAGAGCATTCTGGCCCCCCAATCGTTAGGCATCGTATGAGTGTGCAGAATTACAGTTTTTTTTTTTGTTTCCAACATTAACGATATGCAATCTGTTTGCTTGTTGAAGAACCAAATTAAATCTGAAGATTTGGATTCCATTTTGTATTTCTATAGCTATTGCTACCAGACTTGTTATATGACGGCAGCAATAGCAAAAAATTTTTTATAGTCATTTAATAATTCGATATTATTATAAAACTTGCTTAATGTTAACAAATTGGATCTTCTGAGACCACAAAATCGCACAATGTATGTAAAACGGGTTTTCGAAAAATTAAAAAAACAAGCCCCGAAATTTTGAAAACCCGTTTTACATACATGCACGTTTTTTTGGTCTTAGATGACCCCTAGTGAAATTTGATGCAGAAAATATTCGTATAACATTTTAACCCTCTAACGTGCAGTTTTAGTGTAGAAGTTAAAAAATTACAAAAATGGCCCCTTAAAATGAAAAGAACCGCCACACATATTCGTATAACATTTTAACCATTAAAAGTGCGTAAGAGTTGGGAAAAAGGACAAAAATTACCCCTTAAAATTAGAGTTAGAGGGTTAATAATTTTCTAAGAAAAGAATCGCCATACGATTCTACTGAAGACATCTGAAATTATTTTTTAGCTCCGAAGTACATTTAGTATATTTTTTTGAATTTTACCAAACGCCTTTTCAAAAAATGTAAATACTTTTCAAAAAAATAAAATACCGATCTAACTTTTCAAAACCCTTTGGCAGATTTGTTTTACTAGAAGTCTACTTTTATTTCGCGTTGCAAGTGTTGAGGCTGGTTTTTTTTGTTGCACAGTGTAATAGAAAGAGTAATAAAGTATATCATATGATGTAGAACAACAAATGAAAAAAAATCACAGCAACAAAATAGTTATTTATATCGCAATCATCTTGGGAATCACAATTATTCTACGAACGTCTAAAATGGAAAATACTTTTTTTAAGTAAAACGTCAAATTGAAAAAAACTCAAAACATTTTTTTTTTGTTGTTATTTCAGGTGCGTTCGTTTAATTTTGCAGTAAAATCCAGTAGGTGTGCAAATTTTGGGCAATATGAAAATGTTACTCTCAAAACTGGCTGTTGCACAATAAAGTAAACGAACGGAAAAATTGCAAAACCTGCTGGTTTATTCAAACAATTGACCGCTAAAAAGCTTAGTGTTGTTCAATATGGGTTCTTTAGACTACCCAGTATATATTGTTTTTGGTACTTGATGCATTGCATTTGTATTAATAATTATAAATTCATAGCAAATGTATTTTTTAAATGAACTTCAGTGGAAGCTTTTAGACTTGTTTCGTTTGTACATGACTTCTAATTTTGTTTCTAGTTAAATAGCATACGAAAATAGATGAATACTTGATTTCTGGTATTCGGTACCCAGAATAATATGCAGTAAGAATTATTCATTAGGGTGGGTCAAAAAAATGTGTTTTCTCTTATCGACTTCCAATAGCGTAAATATGATGCATTTTTGTCTAAATTTGATCCCTGTAAAATATTATTAATTAGTAATGGTTAGTGTATGTATCTGTCAGGTATTCTTATTATAATTTTGCTATTGAAATTCAGCTAGATCGGTCCAAAAATGGCTGAGATATGAGCAAAAAACCGCGACTACCTCTAATTTTTTTTCCAAAAATCCCTTGTTGTTGTTGTATTTTTATAAGGTAAGAGGGTATACATAACTTTGTCATTTCGTTTGTAGGTTCCACAATATTTATCCTACAACCTATAAAGTACATATATTCTGGATCCTTATGAAAAGCGAAGTTCAAATCCGGTTGTCCGTGTGTATGTTGAAATGGGTTTTTCGAAGACCCCAGAAATGATGGGGACTAGGTTGGAATATTTTTATAACACATATACTCCGTTAAAGTTTGCTATTAAAATTCAGCCAGATCGGTCCAAAATCGGAGATATGAGCAAAAAACCACGACTGCCTCTAATTTTAGCCAAAAATCCCTTGTTGTTGTTGTTGTTTTTTATTTTCTTTTTCCGTATATCTTGAGTAACGATTTATATGACTTTTGAGTTTTGTAAAGCCTATAGTACACGGAATGTAAAAAGCCACATGCGCATGTGGCTCTGACGTAATTTTGACCACACTACAAAGCCACAACAGCAAGTTCGTGTTGTGTGATGACGACAAAATGACGTCAGCACCACATGCGCATGTAGCTTTTTACATTCTGTGTACTATAGGCTTAAAACATAACTAATACATGCATGTACAGCGAAGTTATTTTAACGATGCCCGCCTTCTTTTCTGTACATATTGAGAGAGAAAAAGTTTCCAAATTAGGTACAAGCATCTTGGTTATTAAGACACAACATCCGACTTAATGTGGGCGGTTTGAATGAGGGGGCGTGGCACAAAATATATTTATTTATATCTTAAGAATGGTGTTTACATAACTTTTTGTTCCTATTGCACCATGGTGAAGGGTATATAAGATTCGGCATAGCTGAATATAGCACTCATGATATTTACCCAGTAAAAACTTCGCCTACTTTTTAAAATTAATATCTTCTTTCAATCATAATTTAGTAGTTTTCTTCTATATTACTACTATAACTACTTATTTTACAGATGTATGTAAGTAAAAAATTATGACTTACAATAAAATGCGTTCATTTTGGGACTTCCCTTTTTGAATTCATTTTTTCTTTCAGTAAAATTGGAAGTAGTATTTTTGCTTTTTCCTGTTCACTTAACAGATTATATTGTAGGCGAAGTTTTTACTGGGTATGTCAACGACAGTAAAATGTCTCAGTAAAAACTTCGCCTACAAAATAATGTGTTGAGTAATCAGAAAAACATAGAAGCACTACTTACAATTCCACTGAAAGAACCAATGAATTTTCCAAGGGATCTCCCAAACTTAACGCAATCAAAAGTAAGTCATTATTTTTTTAACTACATACATCCAGAAAAAAGTAGTTATAGAAGTTGTTGTAGAAGTAGTTTAAGAAGAAAGCAACAAAATAATGAGTGAAAGAAGCTATTCAATTTGAAAAAGTGAATTTTTTACTGGGGCTTAAGTGCGATTAATAAATCTAATTCGAAAGTTGAAATTCTTAATGGTTTGGGTCCCATTAAGAATTTAAACTACACAAAAATACTATTTTTACAATTAAATCTGTTAATTTGTTAAAAAAAAAATTTTAAATATCATGTATACCCCTTCAAAATTGGAGGGGGGGGGGGGGATTTATTTGTTATTTATTAATAATTCTATATTTGTGAGGTAAACAATTTGAAAATTTATTTTAAAAGCAAAAAAAATATTTTGTTCTAAAATTAACTAAAAAGTGTTTGAAAATCAAACAACGTGGGTATTGGATTAATTTTGCCCTTGGCTGTATGTTTTGTTTACTGATTGGTATTTTGCATTGCGTAGCGTTCGTTGATGTCTGCGATGTTTGGCTCTTAGAGTTTTTCTTTTCCCTGGAAAACGCAATTTATTTTAAAATTTCACACGATTATTCGGGAATTATAAAACGGTGCAAAATATAATTAAATTTAATTTATTTGAACAAATAACAATTTAAGAGATCTATTTGAAAGTTAATAATGCATTAAACGTTAGTAAAAAAAATTAGTTTAATTACATGGGTTGACATTTTAAAACGTTTAAAAAACTTTTTTTACATTCCAACTGATCGTTATGATTTTTTAATTTTTTTTTTAATCAAATTGGAGTTTGCTTAACTAATTGCTGCATGAAAAATTTCCGGAAATGTTATTTTTTCACTTTTGCCATCATCTCTTAAGCGGCCCATACACTTGTAATATTATGGTATATGATATTCGCCATATTATGTCAATTTTATCCTATATTATGCAATAAGTCGCACAATGGTTTCATTCATTCAATAAAAAGGTGAACATAACCCAAAGGAATAACATAAACAGCATTGTACACACTTCACTTTCTTTTGGTTGTGCAATAAAAATCAAAAGTCTTTTGTTATTAATACGATTTTCGTATGACGTGCTAAATTCCCAGTTTTTCATATTTGATAAATACACTGAAATTTATTGTTGAGGGAAAGCTAGCTTCTATGCGCATTTCACTGGTTGCTTAGGCCAGCTCATCAGGAAACCTTTTCCAAAGATTTTAGAAAGGCCAAAAATATTATACAAATAAAACCGTAAAGCGAATAAGAATTATAAACACTCAAAGTCTTACAATTGGTTGGGTTCTTTCCGACTCGAATTGTAGTTGTAAGTGGGTAAAAAGAAAAAACAAAAATTAAAAAACAAACTGCTTCATTCTATTGTCTTCGTAAGAAAAGATTGTTGCCAATATATTGTGGCACCTTCGTATATCACATACACATTGGCGATATAATTGTACAATACTTAAAATTGAACAATTTTATTGCAAGTGCATGAGCCGCTTTACAGAAAGAAATAGTATTTATGTACTGCATTTTCAAAATCTAATCCAAAAAATCTTTTATGGAGCTGTTCTGCATATAAAAACATAACTTTTTTTTAAGGGCGAGGGGGAACAACTTTTTTGTTATTTTTATAAAATTAAATACATTTAAAATTGTGTAGATTTTTAATACTCTTCTTTTACTGGTTTGAAATTTCAGAGCTTCCAACACAAAACACGGCCATCTTTATCGGATTTAACGTATTTAAATATATTCCTTGACATACATACAAAGTGTATTTTACAATTATATGAGCAGTAAAGTTGCAAAAAAAAAGCCGGGAACACCCTCACAAATTTCCCGGGATTTTTGTCCCGAGAAATCCCGTATGAAAAACTTGATTGGCTATACAAATTTTTATATGTAAGTTTCTGTTTTAATTTTAACCGTAAATTGGAAATTGATAAAGTGGTCATTTAAGTAAATAAAAAAAACCGAGTATGTATGTACACGCATGCATTTGTTTAAAAGTTTTAGAAAAAAGAAACCAACTTGTGTGCCGAACACACAACTTGCAAAATAATTGCCAATATTAATATTGCGCCAGTCATTATTTTATTGAGAAGAAAACCGAAAGAAATTATAAAAATTTAACATAAATAAATTTTTGGCCCCATTTCAATTAATTAAGAACAACGAACATAAAAAATACAACAAGAACACAAAATAATTTATAGAATATTTAAGTTAAATACTTTTTTGTTTTGAATTGAACCCATGTGACGCACTCAACTGCATGCAGCAGGTTGTTAACGAACTCAACCACTGCTGTCAAATTGTATGTAATAGATTTTCTTTCAAACGTTTATTCCTTCTGACAACGTATTTATGAAAGTTGCTTCTTTCGAGTCTACGTCATTTGCTGAGAAAATAGTTTAAAGATTGACCAAAATTTGAAATTGTCGTAGAAAATATTTATAATCGGACGTAGAGTAGCGACTACAACACACAAACATTTGTGTATAATTTGTTAAAGAATTATTTTAATACCGTTTTCGAAATAAATTTGTTGCAAATTTGTAAAACATGATTTTAATTAAAAATTTTAATTTTAATTAGTTCGATGCAAATGACAACATAACGTTATGGCGCATTTTCAATGTTGTCAATTGTATACGATTAAAAATGGCTACATTTTTGAAAACAAAACAGCTTGTATGGAAAACACTAATGCTTAAAATTATTACATGGTTTCTGCTCCGTATGACGGCAAACCCGGCATTACAGTTTATTTTTTGTGAGAGTACTTGTTGCTAGTGCTGGGAATCTATCGATACTATCGATATTATTGTTCAATTCTGGAACTATCGTTAAGGCTACAATCGCCAAATTTTTGGTCAATATCAAACATTTGTAAGGAAGCACTAAGAGATATTTCGGGACTAGTATTTGCGCTACGGTCGAATAAAGACAGATTCCAATAAAATATTGCAAGATGATTTAATTGAAACGTACGTAACAAATTTCTTTAAATGATCTTCTAAATTACGACCTGGGCCCTATTTCTTACAACTACAAGTTACAAATCTACTCATAGAACTACATTAAAAAACCAAAAATTTTACAAATTTTGTTTTTATTTCAAATGTGTAACTTGCAGTTTTGAGACACAGGGCCCTGTATTTGTGCACACAATTACGTGGACGCACAACCAGGCGGACATCGTTAGATCAACTTTTTATCGTGGCGTGGGTATAATAATAAAGTTTATTACAATATGAAAATATGTACATAATTCCAATTTTTGGGAATAACTTTCAACAAAATTTATATAAATGCCAATGAAACTACTCCTTACAAATGCGAAATTCAATAGATCGAAGTTAAACCGTATACTAAAATGTGCGTCCAGAACCAATATTTTTGTGTGTAACACACATAGCCACAAACGCATAGTTCCCTGTGCACTTATAGTGGTGAAATAAAACCCTGCAAATAATATTGGACTACCTGATCCAAATTGATTGAATGGACATGGAGTAGTCCGATGCAATGCAAGCATGGACCATGTCATTGTTAAAAAGTGTTTGTAGTGAGACGACACGTCTTCGTTTTTTAACGACACGTTTTCGTTTTTTAACGAAGTTTAAACTAATCCTCTTGTGTATAAAATGGAGTAGTTTTAAGCCTACTCCATTGTAACCCAAAGCTGGGTTATATGGTCCTGCCCTAGGACATCGTAATGCTAAAGAGACCATGTTTTTTCCATACGTTTGGGTTACTTTTGGAGTAGTCATAGTCCCTTGTGGGCTACATTTTACACGCGTGTTTAGACTAGTCCTATTATTTGCAGGGAAGATCCTAACAGAGTTTTAAGAAGTGCGATTAAACGTTTTAATCTATGTTCTATGTAGTACATACCAGAACTGTAAATGAATCATTCATTTCTGAATTAATTTGCCAATCATTCATGCACTGAATTAGCAAATTTTAAATTAATTCTTTTCACACAAAAAAATTAATTGAATGAACGTCAATTCAAATTAATTTGGTAAGAATGAATTGCAGTTAATTTTCAATTTCAAATGAATTGTCAAAAGAATTGCAATTCGTTTCCAATTCAAATGAATTTGTTAAAGTTAATTCAAATGAATTAGAAAAAATAATAAGCATTTCCAACTCATTTAAATAAAATTGATTGAAATTTGAATTGATTTTGTGTTGGAATAGAATAGGAATTAAATTATTAGGTATAGGCGAAAATCCTATCAAAATGGAAAAATTTGGCTAATTTGCTAAAAGAAACTTGAGTTTTTATTTTTATCAAATTGTGTGAAAATGTTATTAAAAGTGAGTTTAAGAATAATTTTTTGTTAAATAATCTAATGTTTGAATATTATGGAAAATTTCATTTTGTTTTAAATTTTCAATGGAATTTTAAAGATTTATTAAGAATAAAAATTGGGAATAACGCACGGCAAACAAAATCTTGTAAATTAAAAATTTTGTATTCTCAAAAAAAACTGGAATTGGCCGTCAATTTCTTAGACCTTGGAATTCTGTTTGATCCGAAACTTAAATTTATTTCGCATATCACTATGATAGTAAATAAAGTTAGGGGTTTACTTGGTTTTGTCAAGCGCTGGACTAGAGAGTGTAATGATCCTTATGTCACAAAAACTTTGTATACTGCACTTGTAAGACCTATTCTAGAGTATGGATGTATAATATTGGACCCTATATATGAAAAACATTCCGATGCTAACGAATCCGTCCAAAAGCAATTCCTTTTTTTGTCTTCGTGGACTAAACTTTAATCCAGTAAACTTGCCTTCGTATACTGATAGACTCTCTCTTTTAAAGCTGCCCACCCTGAAAAGTCGTAGGACTTTGTTAAACATAACGTTTATTTTCAACATAATTACTGGCGAAGTTATCTCTGGTTTTTAATACACAATATTTCGTTAAGTTCCTCAACGCCTATCACGTCATTTTATTCTATTATAATAGATAATATCAGATAATTATCAGTTCGATGTTTTAGAGCTAATTATGCTAATGCTGATCCTCTTATTAGAATGTGCAATGAATTTAACAAATCCTATAGTTGTATTGATTTTTCTTCAAGTCCAAATTTAATTAAGAACAAAATTATTATTTCATTAAATTCATAAGGAAGGATTATCTTCCATAGGCAAATAAATAAATAAATAAACGGGCAACAGCACGGCTAAAGAAACTAATATGGCAACAGGCTTTTTTTTTGCGAAAACAAAAAAGCTACTTGGCTTTGTTTTTTCTTAACCTACTAACAACTAAAATTACTGTTGGAAGAATTCCAACCAAATGTAGTGGGGAATGTTAGAAAAGACTCACTGTTTATTGTTGTTGTTTTTGTTTAAGCTTTGATATTGTTACAAGTAAAGCTGTTGCTTATAATTCCTATTCGCTTAACAGTTTTATTTGTTTATTATCTTTAGTTTTTCTAATATCTTTGGATGAAATTTCCTGACGATCTGGCCCAAGCAACCAGTGAAATGTGCATAGGAATAGCTTATCCATTCAACAATCAATTTCAGTATTTTTATCAAGAATGAAATAAAGCACGACAAACAAAATCTTGTACATTAAAAATTTTGTATTCCCAAAAAAATTTCTTTGATAAGATTTTAGCAATTTTGAATCTCAACAACATTTTTTGTTGTCAAAGCTGGGTTCGTTTACTCGAAATTCTTACTACTTTTACTTCAATTGGAAAATCTGTTTACTGTTTTGTATTAAAAACTTCTCACTGCAATATAAATAGTAAATTTTAGTAATTTCCCCTAGATGTGCTCTTGAATTTGATTGATTGCAACTCATTTTTGATTTCATTTATTTGAATTGCAATTCATTTTTCTAATTCATTTGAATGAATTCAAAATCAATTTAATTCAAATGAATTTTATAAAAAAACGAATTGCAACACATTCTACAAATTCATTTGAATTGTAAACAAATTGAAATTCGTTTCTGCTTAATTCGTTTGAATTGATTCAAATTTCATTCATTTCTTTTTTGCTGTGAAAAGAATTTATTCAAAATTTAGCTAATTCATAACGAATTAAAATCAACTAAGAATGATTCATTTACAGCTCTGGTACATACTTCTTTGTTGCTAAACTTTTTATCAAATGCGATACAAAATTTTAAAACAATGCTGTTCAACGTGGCGTATTTGGATCAACACTAAAGCCCCAGTTAGATGACAGTAATGTTACCGTACAGTAAAAAAGGAAGAAAAATATATTATCTACAGGTTTAGACTTTCGACTTACAGCCATTTTCACCAAGTTCGGTTATAATTAACTGTCGGTTATAGCTGTCAAAACATATTGGTAACCGGAACTTCAATTGAAAGTTGGTTTTAACCGAGCTTGGTGAAAATGGCCGTTAGACTGATTGCGTTACATACAACAAAATGAAGCTGCTGATTTGCAACGCTACTGTTACTGTTAGCTAACTGGGACCTTAATTTTGTAATATGGAATTAGAGTTAGTAATACCCATGTATATTAGATCGTACCTCGAAAAAAATTCCCGTACGCCCTCTAATATAAAGTATTTTTGCAAGACTGTTTCGACAGTTTTTGCGGAACCTAGTGGTCGCCTTTTTAAATTTTCGTTTTTTCTTTGTTATTTACAGTCGATTCTTACCCCGGGTCTCCACGTAGCAATATTTATTGCGGCAAACGTCAAATTTGATTGTTCCATAAAATTTGCGACGTATAGACCGCATATTGCTCTTCTTATTGCTTGAGCAATTATTGCTTAGCAATCTGCTGTAAAATCAGTTGTTATTTATCTGACATTTAATTTCTCTGTACGTTTTTTTATGGCAAAGCAATTTCACGTGTTCTCCAGCAATATAGTCAGCAATTATTGCGCCATGGTTCTGCCGACGTTATTGCTTGTGCTTAGCAAAAAAAATTGCTACGTGGAGACCTGCGTTAAAGTATAATTCGTCGAAAACAAAAATGATCTTAAAATTGTTGGTAGTGATTTTGCTTCATGCAAACAACATTTTTTTTTTAAATAACTATAATTCATGTTTATTTAAAATTCCAGTAAAGTTAGAGCAAAGTGACATTGATTTTGGAATAACACTACGAATAACGTCGAATGAAAGATATTTCATGTTGAAACAAGTTGGTTTGAGTGTGAAATATCAGTGAGAAAAAGCTTTATACTATAAAGTTTATAGACAACATATCGCACTGGTTCCTCTAAAGAGAGTCAACTCAAAAGTTTCAATTTTCACTTTTTGCAAGATATCGATGTACAGTGGTAATAATCATATACATATTAAATTCTCTAGTATTTTGCCAAAAAAAAAAAAAAACAAATTCAATTTTTTCCAGTAAAATCTGGGGACTAGGACTAGTCAAAAGGTAACCCAAATTTATTAAAAAAACATGGCCTATTTAACATTACGACGTCCTAGGGTTGGACCATATAACCTAGCTTTGTATTACAACGAAGTAATATTTAAACTACTCCATGTTCATATATACTCCCAGCGGGTTAGTTTTGAAACTACTCCATGGTATACTCTAGAGGATTTTTTTTGTTATCGTTTAAAAACGAAGACATGTCGTTTAAAAACGAAAACTACACATATTTTTTTAACAATGACATGGTCCATGATTGCACTACATTGGACCATGTTGTAAGTAGTAGTCCATTTTATTTAAAATGGATAAAGTAGTCCAATATTATTTGTTTGTGGAAAAGACAATCAATAATAGTTTTTGTGTAGAAAATCATTAAAAAAAATAACGTTTTCCTGTTTCAACAAAAAGATGAGAACATTTAATTTAGTTTATGTTATTCGTAGCGGCCTTTCGGCTGGTTAAAACAACTAAACATTTTTTAAAAACACAAAATACACATACATACGAAAAAAAAACAAAAAGCCAGCAAAATAATTTTACACAAACAAAACATACATATACAGAATACACACAAGCTGTTCGTGCTGCGGTCGTTGCTAAAATTGTTTTTGTTTGTTCAATTCTTTATCCAGCGTTGCCAGAAGATTTGGCTCCACGGCGAATCAAAAAATGCGCAAATGTCAAAATATGATTTAGTTTTGTGAAGAAAAAATATTATTTTTATAATTAAAAAAAATTTCAAAACTGTGAATAATTGAAGTGAATTTAATAATTTCTTTTATAAAAAAGTGATAATTTTAATTTGCAATAAAAAAATTTTGACAGCTATCTATTAATTTTGCAAAAACAAAATACATTGGGCCGTTTTGTATTTGTGGAGTTGCACTTACCTTTTTAAATTTGCCTTGTTCTAGACAATGGGTTCAAAAGTGTGCAAAACCAATAGACAGCAAGCTGATACAAAACCTCGTTGTTTTAAAAAGTTACTGTTTGAAAAAATTATTTATGTTGTACAAACTTAAGGTTAAAAATATTTATTTCTAAAAATAAAAAATCTTAATTTAAGAAAAAAAATCTTCAAATCTTATTTTGGTCAAAAAATCTTTAAAAATAATATAAAATCTTCGTTCTGCCAACGCTGTCTTTATCAATAGCTCTGTTTCTTTACTTTTTGGGTAAAGTTTGTATAAATGTCTCTTATAAAGAGACAATCAAGGTATATTTACACAAGGTAAACTCGTTGGCCCATATGTGTGTCAGCTGTTTACCTAAGTTGGAACACCAATGTCAAATTCCGTGTATATGAGCCAAAATTTGTACATGTGTGCGTTAAATTTATATGAAGACAATTTTGACAATTCCGTTCCACTCGGTTATTTTTATAGAGCAGCATGTCTACCAGGCGCGGATTCAGGGGGGGGGGGGGAAATAAGGAAATTTCCCCCCCCTAAATTATAAAAATATGTTTGGTTTATCTCGATAATACAAGAATTCCCAATAATAAGATTTTTTTATATGCACAAAATTTTAGGAAATCCCAGCAAGGTTTTTTTTTGTTTTTTTTTATTGAATCTAACGAAATTTACAATAAGTATCCAAAACTTAATTCTAATAGTATTCAAATACTTATTATTCTACATTCAATCCCAGCAGGTGGCATATATTTATATCCAAAGAATAAATTTTGACTTGAAAATGCGGTTGAATTATTAATAAGCCTTTATTATATGAATCAAAATTCTATTCGATAATTTTTGACGAAAACACAGATTTTTCGAGGAAAACCCTTATCTTAAAGATATTTCAACATACAAGAAAAAAATATTAAAAAAATTATAAAACAAGTTTTATTAAATATAATAATCCCAAGCGAAACGCAGTTTTAGCAAAGTATTTGGGAGCCAAACTCTCTACATTATGCGAGACAAGATAGTTGGATCGTCACGACTCAATTTTACACTTTGCAACTAGTGTACATCATATAGTAGAAGCTTTGGAAAAAATATCTGAGTAAAAAGGTAGAGATACTTCAACAAAAGCCTTATATTAAGGAACTCGCTTAGTACTTTTGAATTCATTTACGGAATTAACATATTAAATGTGATACTTATTGTATCACAGCCGCTTAGTATCATTTTACACAAGCACGATATAGATCTTCAAAAAGGATCAAGCCTTATCAAAACTACAATCCCTGAAGAGAAAAGAAATAAAGCCGAAGAACTATTTAAAGCGATTTTTGAAAAAGTTAAAGTTATCTGCGTTCAAATCAAGGTTCAAATCACATTCAAAATGTTGAAGATTACTACCCAGTTGTAGGTTACATTCCTCTTTTTGCATTTATTTCAGAAAATCTCAAAACACGTTTCCCAATAGATATCCTAAATGTATTGAACATACCTAAACTTCTACCTCAAAGTGTAATCAAGTCAAATACAGATACAAAACTTTTAAAATCACAACTAGTTGATGAGCTGATTATGTTCGATAAAAGAGATAGATAAACACCTACTAACAACTTAACTTGAGTCTGAACTGTTGCATTGGCAACAAACATGGAAAATATCTGAAAATCTATCAGATAACGTTGTAGATGCTTCAATAAACTGTGATGAAGATATCTACCGAAATCTAAGAAAAATAATTCAAATTTTCGTTTCAATGCTCGTCAGCAGGACAAGTTTAAAATGGCACGAAAAATGGTTAAAAATGGCTGGCAAAATGGCACGAAAAATGGCAAAAATAAACATGTTATTTAAGAAACATTTATTTTATTACAATAGTATGTTTCTTTAAATTGTCAAAAAAAAAATTCTTGTGGCAAGACGCAAGAATTTGGAAGTTGTTTTTAATACACTTTAATCTAATTTTTGTTATAAAATTCTGTTTAATAAAGAAATATTTTTATAATATCAGGGAAATCTGATTAAATAACGACGTTTAAAATTCTTGCGTTTTGAGTCTTCGATTTCTAGAATACCCCTGATTATTTCCTGTTATCACATAAAACAGTTCTATAAATGAAAAACACTCTTTCAACGTCGCGAGATGTAACTGGAGCATATTTGAACACTAAAAGTTCAGATGGAGAAAGGTTGTCAATAAATTCATCCGTCTCACTTTCATTAAATCAAAATTGTGAGAAAATCGATTAAAACACTTTATTTAAAATTAAAATGCCAAGCCATATAGATTTTTCAGGAGTATTGAATAATTTACCGACAACTTTTCAACAAAATCTTTTTTACTGACATCTTGTATTATTTTCCTTAGCACTGCCAATTAAGCCAAAGCTTTCATTCATAGAAATCGCTTTTGTTTGTAACTTCAAGAGGCTTGAGCAGATGCATTGAAAGTACTTTTTACGTCCGATTTTTGCATTATTCAGCTAGCATTTTTAATAGATTCTGCCTCATATTCGCTAAGCTTATTTAAAAATTTTTTTCTAAGTTGCAAAAAATTATTCTTTGGCAAGCTGGACCAAAAATTTCTATTTAAAAATATATGTGAAGAAATGGCAAAAATGGGATATGCAATAAAAAACTTGCCCTACTCTTCAGTAATGCTGCGAGAGAGAGGTCATTTCTTACCCGTCGTCTAATAAAAACATGGCTCAGATCAACAATGACAGAAGAAAGACTGTACTATCTAAATTCGCCTCACGAGGAATTCATAAATTGCTTATTTAAAAAAATCAATTTATAATGAACTGATCTTATATTTCATTTAACCATATTGTTGAGTTTTTTTTAAAAACAAATTTTTTACTTTTTTGTATCAAAAAAAAATTTCCCCCCCCTAAGGCTCGAGCTGGATCCGCGCCTGATGTCTACACTCCCAAATGAGTCTACCTTGTGTAAATATACCTTGGAGACAATATTACACGAAACACAATTTTAATCATAAAATAGAAAGCCAGTGTTTGACAGGCTTTACAAAATAATAAAAGTTTGCACAACTTTTGAAAAATTGTATATTGTCTGAACAAATAAACTACTTTTACCAATAATAAAACAAAACAAACACTTTTACAGTAACTTATATTATGATTTCCTAATATTTTAATATAAATCTTTATAATATAAATTTCCATATTATTCGAATGTGTAGCGGACCAGAAAATGTATACATTTTCTGTACAATTTACTTCATTGCTAGCCAAAGGATAGCTTAAGTAAGCCTCGTAACAGAAATATACAAACGAAAATTCTGATAGTGCATAGAGAATATTAAAGGAATAAGACTATTAAAGTATAAAAGATTTTAAAATTGTAATTTGACTTAGAATACACATTCGAATAATATGAAAATTTATATAATAAATGTTACTCACCATGAGAAATAAATTCCCAGATTCTGTTTGATTAAACTTTATATTTAAGTGTATTATTTTACTTCACAACACTTTTTCCAACATTTGGGTCATGATTATTTTCCTTTGCATTTTATTGTTTTGCTTATGTTTTACAGCTGTTTGACAATTTCCACGAAGAAAAAGTCTGGGCTGTTTCGTGCAAGAAGAAGAAGAATTTTATTCTCTTAAATCCGCTCTCATTTACACAAATTAAAAGTACGTGAACGCTTTTCGTGCAAATTAGGATCCCTAGCGATACCAAAGTATAGAAAAGAAACAGAGCTAATGTAAAAAATATTATGATTGTCTACAGTATCACTACAATTGTTCTGTTTTTTTTTTAACGAAGAACAGAACTTTATATAATGTTGTAAATAGTTATGAACGGTATTAAGGGTTGTGTTCGTTTACACAAACACTAAAAAAAAATATCATTCCTGGGGCCTGATTCTGGCAGTCGTGATCGAGTACTTTCTCGATTCGAAAGCAATTTTATTTCAGTCGAATCGAAATTATTTTTTCAGTATTGTGAAACTCAAATTAATGCTTTACAACACTGAAAAAATAATTCCGATTCTTTCAGTATTGACTAAAATAATCAGATAATTAATTGCTTTAGAATCGAGAAAATACTCGATCACGACTGCCAGAATCAGGCCCCAGGGTGTGTGAGGGGAACACTAAATTATGTTCTGTTTATTTTCGAACACTGATATTATCCCCCTTTGTGATATAAGTACTACAGTACTACATATAAAATGAAAACAGTTTTTTGTCTCTACTGATAATTTACAAATTTTGAGTTAACCTCCTTTAGAGGAACCAGTGCGATATGTGAGCTTATTTCAGAATAATTCTAAACTCTTATCGACAACACCAGAGGGAAGGTATTTTATTATTTATTGTACTGTTACACATGTTTCACTTTTGTGGAAATTACAATTATAAGACACCAGCAGAGTGGTTTAAAAATTTAATGTATTTAACTACAAAGTTTTAAAACAAAGAATACGGGAACTTTTCATCTTTTTATAAATTTGTTAAACATGAAAATAAAAAAAGTATGTAATTCCGCTGTAGTGTTTCTATAAAAAATAAAGTAAAACCGGTTCATGGCCCAATTAGTAGGTCTGAGCGCAACTACAACAATCCAACAATAGAAAAAACAACACGCATTTTGTTTGTGTAAAAAATGATAAAGATGTCAAAAACAAAAGCAATTGCTTATGTAAAAAATGGTGGAAATGTCAAAAGCAATTGCTACAAAAACAATTGCACGTAAAAAACCACTTTGCAAAAAATCAGCGACGTTTCAAGCAGACCTACTAATTGGACCATGAACCGGTGATGGGTTCATTATTGAACAATGTTATTTTAACATTTTTCAATAAAAATTAATATGAAACAATGAAAATTGTATGTAAAGTCCCTACTTTTGCATACATTTACTAGGATTTCCAATGTTTTTCTTTAGGGCCATTTACCTCAAGTACCCCGTTCAAGTATTTCTATTCTTAATAGGAAAAGTGCACAATAAATGTCAAAAATATAATTAAAAAATAAATAAATTGTAATACTTCATTTTTTCTCTTTTCAGTTTAAAGTATTAATTATTTTTGATAAAATTGAAAATGACCAAAGAGCAAACGACCGTGATACCTGAAGAATTATACAATTTAACACAATTGGCTGAAGTCGCTGCCGAGCGTTTAAGTACAACGGATAAAATTGTTACCAACGATTTCGTTGGCCACTCAAACATTGTGGAAAGAACAATGGAGCACACATTAAATACAAATAAAAATCACAATGTGCTAAATGAAATTAAAGGACCAGATGTGTTAACGAAAGACATGAGATCTTTGGAACAATTGTCTCAGCAGCAGCTACAATACAGTCATCATGAACAAAAACATCCTCAAGAACAACCATCAGCAGTCAACTCATTCATAACACAAACAAAATTGAGCAGCAGTGGAAAATCAACAAAAAAGACGGAAAACAGATCACACTTAGCAACTTTTGATAATTACCATAGACGTCTCTATAATCCTCAAAACAGTCAACATGATCAGCTACACCATCATCATGATGATCACAATCATCATCATCAGCATCTAGCACATCATCAACATTGTAGAACAACTGCTGCGGGAACATTTTACTCTTCTTCCGATGATGATTCTAATTATTACAGTCACAAGGTTTTCGATCGTAAGAAATTACGTCGTTCTACAATTTCGGATAATTCACGCTATGATGAACATTCATCATGTAGTAGTGGCCCGGTTGGTAGTAGTAGCAGCTGCAGCAGCGGTAGTACCAGTGGAGATGAACAACACTATGCACAAAAACATTATAATGCGATTGAGGAAGGCAGTGCCGATATTGGCGGTCTTAAACAAATGCATATTGACTCGTCTACCGGCTCTAGTTTAAATCTTTTGGATGATGAACACATTTGTCCTGAATGTGGTAAAAAATATTCAACTTCATCAAATTTGGCTAGACATCGACAAACCCACAGGTCAGTTTGATAAATGTCTTGGCGCTCGTGAGTTGCTTTAATATTTCTAAAATTAGTTTTTCCGATTTCAGGTCGATTATGGATAAGAAAGCCAGACACTGTCCGTTCTGTGAAAAAGTCTATGTATCGATGCCAGCCTTTTCCATGCACGTTCGAACCCACAATCAGGGTTGTGAATGTCAGTATTGTGGCAAAAAGTTTTCAAGACCTTGGCTTTTGCAGGGCCATATAAGAACACACACAGGTAATGCACAAATATGTTAAAAGAGTAATTTAAGGCCTCAGTAAATTTGTAACAGTTGTGAAGAGCCAAACTATAATTTAAATAAGCTAGAACTGAACTAGATTTAAACTAGTATTAAAATAAATCTAACTAAATTAATTAGAACTGAAATTGAATTTTAGTAGAACTGAACTAAAATGGAACTAGAACTGAAGTAGATCTGGGCGGGTTACGGCTTATTAAGATTCGAAAGAATATTATTTAGGAGTTATTCGAAGTTGAGTTATTAAAAGAGTTAATTTTCGCAATAAAGAGTTGCTTTCTTGAAAGTGATTTTTTGCTTCCGATAAAATAAAAAAAGTATAATTTATTCGAAGCAAATAGTATAAAAATCATTATACACAGTACCAAGGCGAATTCAACTACATGTGGTGTCGGAACTTCAACAATCCAAAAACAACAGAAGGGGCTTTTTCATTGCATTGTTAGTGCTTATAGCTCGAAATGTCGAAAGCCAAAAACCAACAAATCAAAACAAATAAGCTCGAACTGTCAAAATCAGATGCTGTTTCGAAACCACCTGTAGTTAATTCGGTTGCACAGTACAAATTAATTGAATTAATAAATTATTTCTTTTGAATCGAAAAACGTACCAACCGCCCTTATCTAGAAATAAACTACAATCTAACTGTAACAAAAAAAGAACCACAAAAAGTTATTAAAACTAAATTTCATCTATCGTAAAAATTTTATCGGGCCGTATCAATTAGAATAAATTATATTGGTTATTTTTTTATGATGATTTTTTTTCCTTTCTAGGCGAAAAACCTTTTAAATGTAATGTTTGCACCAAAGCATTCGCAGATAAGTCCAATTTACGAGCCCACATACAAACCCATTCAAATACAAAGCCACATACCTGCAAACGCTGTGGCAAAGCATTTGCCCTAAAATCGTATCTTTATAAACATGAAGAATCCTCATGCATGAAAAATCATCAGAAAATTGTTGAAAAAGAAACCCGAATTAATCGTTCTACAAATCCCACTCAAATGACAACTCAAAAATTTACTACAACAAATAATTCGACTACCAATAACAGTTTGGCAACAGCCCATTCACTTTTGGGGCCAGAATCGGCAAAAAGTACTTTAGCTAGTAGGATATTACAAAAAGAAAAAGATAGAAGACAAGCCGCTTTGCAATATACAAATTTACCACATAGTCTTCTGGCTAGCAACCCGAGTCTACAAATTATAGCCGTTAGCGCGGATGCACCACTAATGGATGGTACAAATCTTAAATCGTATACAATGCTAGAGAGTCCCATGGCACAAGAAGAATATGAACACTATAAACGCATTAGTGTTATACAAACACCAGCAAATACAAGTCCACCTACGCCCCTACCATGTCCGAACATAAACTCTCCAGAAGTTCCACCCTTTTCAACTGCCACTTTTACTGTGTCACCTGTTTTAGGTGCCCCTCATATGCAAATGAAATTCTACGATAACGTCAAGCCGGTAAACGATCATGAACAAACTCAAGAACAACCAGTAGACTTTTCACCAAAAAATAACTTCACTCATTCGGCTAAGACCAGTCCTTTTCAACTGACTGGTAATTATGCCATAATGGCCTAACATAATTGAAGTTCATGATATGAATATTTGAAAAGCCCTGCAATTCAAAAATTATAAAAAAAGACAATGAATCTGTGAGTTTTTTTTGTACCAAGAATCTCAACCAAATAATTTCAAGAAAAACATAAATTTCGACTTTTTTTAATCATTTTTTAATTACCCTTTTTTATTTTAACAAATTTTACTGATTTTTAATTTATTATTTTTTTATGTTATTAAATTGAAAAAAAAGAAACAAAAGTTATGATTTTTTTCATACAATTGTTTTTTAATCATTATTTCTTGAATTTTATTTTCCGCTTAGAAAATAAAAATTATTTTCTGACCTTTATTAATTTCTCAGGAATAAAAGTTATTCTTGAATTTTATTTATTCATTAGAAAAAA
The DNA here is from genome assembly GCA_949318255.1 of Pollenia labialis. Lineage (NCBI taxonomy): Eukaryota > Metazoa > Arthropoda > Insecta > Diptera > Polleniidae > Pollenia > Pollenia labialis. The sequence continues at coordinate 63,809,057 of OX439140.1, read as the reverse complement.
ACATTTTTTTCTTGTTTTTATTTATGTGCGTTTCCCCCAACACAAGTGACTGAACGTTTAGAACAATTTATTTAAAAAAGCACTCAAAAAAACTATTATGAAAGTCGACGTCGACCCAAGTCGCCGGCACCTGAACAGTAATGGTATTTTCTGAGTCGTTATTATCAATAATCGATTACTATTGACAGTCAATTAATATTTTCTAAGGCGCTTTTAAGTCGACGTCGAGTAGTATTGTCCCTGTTTTAAATTAAATGTAAACATATTTACTGAATACGTTTTAAATAAAAAATGCAAATTTAAAATAAGTTATTGGTACAAATTTTATTAGTAAATTTAACGCGAAAATTCGGAAATGCTTTCTAAAATAGCGAAAATTGGCGAACATTTTTAATTTATCAAAAAAGCCATCAAATTCACTAAAAGTCCCTAAAACTATAAGGAACGGCAAAACTTTGGTAAAAATTGTAAAATAGCGGAAATTTGCAAAAAAAAAAATCCTCACAGCGACTTCACTTTATTTTAAAAAGCTAAATCGGTTACAAATATATGTCGGAAAATAGCATAAATAACGTTAAAAAGTGAGTAAAGAACAAAAATAATTGGAGATGGGATGTTTATTTAATTTTCGATAACTAGTCGAAGTCGACACAACATTCTTATAAAATACCAAATTAACATCGAAGTGATGTGCATAATAGGGGTGATTAACTTATTTCTGAGAAATAAATAGAACACTTAAAATAACTTTTATTTCTGATGAATAAATAAAATTCAGAAAATAAAAGAAAATAACTTCTATTTTTCACAAGGATTATCTTGTGGTATTTCTACGTTCATAGCACTTTTTTTTAGTTTAAGTTTGAAAAATAAATAATAATTATGTCAGAGCTTTTAATTTCTGCACATTAAATGACCATGACATATAAATAAACTATAAAACGAAAATAGTAAATTGTACGACGCCCACACCCTACGCCCACTAAAAGGGAAGGAAATTTTTTCTTTGATATTTACACAGATGATAGAGAAAATAATATAATGGTGTTTTCTTTCCTGAGTAAAATTCTGCATTTATTCTGCCTTTACATTTCTTTAAAGTTCTTTTCTGAAATACATTTGTTATTTTAAAAGTGTTAAGCGTTCTTTTCTGATTATGTTCCCTTTAAAATAAAAAAATGCTACATGTTCAACACTCATTTTAATTAAAGGGGCATAAGTGCAGCACTAGATCAAGGCGAATTCAATACAAGGTGGTGGCAAGTTTCGAGCCGTGAGTGTTGAACATGTAGCATTTTTTTTAATTTTAAAGGGAACACCATCAGAAAAGAACGCTATAATCTTTTAAAATAACACATGTTTTTCAGAAAAGAACATTAAAAATGTAAAAGGCAGAATTAATGCAATTTTACTCAGAAAAGAAAACGCTATAACAATGCAATACAAAAAACATCTGTTGTTTCTGTTGGCTTTGGATTGTTGTAGTCTTGCCACCACCTGTTATTGAATTTACCTTGCGCTAATTTTACTTTATTGTTTAATGCCGAAATTTGTGTTCTTTTTCAAACGTAAAATATGAAAAACTTCTTAAAAATTAGGGGAGCATTTAAAAATGTTGCCAAGTCACATGTAACACTTATGAAACACTTTTTTTTAGAAAAGAAAACGCCATAAGATCAACCTGTTCGAACGTATTGGATACTGTCTAATTTTAAAGGGTTAAACTTGGGGTCAAAAATTACGCAGTTTTTAGTTTGTTTAACTATACCAGATCGGTTTCAGTGAGAAGGGAGTTGCGTTCTGTTCACCAAATTTACATGTACATACATATTTTGTTTTATCTGAATTTGTTTTCAATATTCAGATTTTTTTCCAAGCATTTCGGTACGGTTAATCAAAAATTGTGCTTAAATAAATTGACAATAGTGGGCGTTTGCTGAAAAATGCTGGCGAGATATAAAAATACACTTCCAAATTTAAACTTCCATGTAAATTCGTGCTCAAATACAACTTTTGGTCCACGGAACTTATCAATCACAATGTCATGAATTAAATTAAATTTTCCATTTTTAAATACTTTAAAACTTTTTTTTAAGGTTTGCTCGTTATACAATTGCAACACTGTCTTAACACTTATTAAAGAACATTTGTTTCAACTTTTAAATTGGAAAGCCTAGCAGACCGGCAGAGTTGCCAACTGCTTTATTTTAATATATTTTCTTGATTGGAAAAAATAAATTCACGTTTTACAATTTTTCAAACTTTAATTTTTAATTTTTGCCAAAAAAAAATCGATTCAAAACCAACGTGGACTGGCAATTAATCGCTGATAAATAAATTGTAATCAGTATTTTCATTACATTTAACAGGAAACTACTCACTGCACAATTCGTCTCAAAAATTATCTATAGAAATTTATTTTATATTTTTGCTTTAATTCGTAACTTGGGAATGTGGGAATTCAATGTTTTAAATTGTTATATTTTCTGAGGCTCTGATTGGCTCAAAGCTGTATTTATCCATTGTTTCCCAACAAAATTCTAAAAAAAATGTGTATACGAGGCATATTAGTTTAACAAGGTGGCAGCACAGCGGCTGATTATTGTTGAATATGTATACAAATTCAAAATGAATAAAAGTCAAGTGCTTCTATATAGCTATAATATCATTTCTGAAATAAGCTTTAGTGCCATTGATTCGTTAAAATCCATATACACATTTCTTCAATTTTGATTTGTTTTGATTTTTAGGAAATTTGCCGCAATACAATGCATCGTTTACCACACGAATACTCTGTGTTTTTATTACACATATACAGGTAAAATGATCTGGCCGCTGAGACTAACTGAGCAATAGTAAATTAGACCTTCAGCCCGTTGCAGCAAAACTGACCAGAATGTCTGGCGCGAATCGAACCTGCAACCCTCGCACTGATAGACTCACTACCAAAATGTAGCAACAGTTCTACAACAATGCAACAATAGAAAAAAACAATGGTAAATGTCGAAATAAGCTAATTCGCTTTTATAAATGAAATAGTTACGTAGAGAAATTTAGAACCCCAGATCTAAAAAATGCCTATTATGATTGAATGTGTACTAAGCGGCTCACACACTTGCAATATAATTGTTCAATTGCATTGTACAATTATATCGCCAATGTGTATGTGATATTTGATAATGGCATAATACATTGGTAAGAATCAAAATGTGTTGGCAACAATGTACGATTTTGTTTTGCTTTTAAGGTTATGTTTTGTTTTTAATTAGAGTTGCGCCATATTTTAATTGAAACTTAGTGCCGGTTCAAATACGTCAATTTTGATAAGTCAAGTCTTGAGTTTTAAGAAGAGAAGGGAAAACAGAATGTCATTTCTTTTCCCCTCTCTTCTAAAAACTCAAGACTTGACTTATCAAAATTGACGTATGTGAACCGGTACTAAGTGCCTTCTCTCCTTAAAGCTCAAGACTTGACGAGTCAAACTTGACGTGTGTGAACCAGCACTTATTGAATAATATAGGACAATTTAAAAATAATATGGCGAATATATTTATAATAATATTGTAAGTGGATGGGGTGCTTTAGTTTTTTTTAGATATTTCTTGCGAAAATAAGTATTTCATACTTTGGGGATAGATCTCTCCCTCTCTCTCTTAGGACAAGTTGTTTATGTCTGGACGGACCATTTATAACAAAGAAATTTAAAAAAAATAACACATGTGATAGTAAATTTATTTTTACAAGTTTATAATTAATTCTATATTATGTTTATTTTGTAGTTATATTTTCAAGTAAAAATTATTGTAAAGATTACTTTTGATTTTACATTGCACTTAATTTATTGTTTTGATTTTTAACAAACATTCAAATATTGATTATTTTAAGAGAAACCCAAAAACAGGTACATTTAAGCAAGAATCATAGAATACAAGATTACGCCAAGCGCATATTTTGTACCTGTCAACGGCTGCCAAGTCTAAAAGGCCCTAAGGCTCGCGACTTCATTTATAAGAAATGTATGTGCTTTAGAAAATTAAAGAACAACTTACTTGAAACCATTAAGACTCAGTTAGCCCGGAGTAACATTAACCTAACCGTAAAAAAGTAAGACCAATATATTTCTTTCAGATTGAAACGTAACATCTTACTGCTAACCTTGAATCAAAAAGACAAGATTGCGCACTCAGTCGTTCAAAAAGAAAATCTATTGCGCATCTACGTCATCATAGAATAAAAATGAGTGTTTGTTGTAAAAAATGTAAGACACACACAAATGCACATACACAAATTCTATTTCTTCGTCGCCCACAAAAATAACGGACCTGTCATTTGCCCGACATGCGCAGAAGTTTTAAACTTCGTTTTTGTATGGCGTAATCTTTAATTTCTGTTATTCTTGGATGATATTTTGTTCTCCATGTTCTCTAAATAGTTTTAAGCACACAAGCTTTTTTCTCGCTAATGCAATTAAAAAAAAACAAAAATCGGACTTTATACAAATTAAGGTATATTTACACAAGGTATTTGCGCTAGAATGGAAGTTATGCTGCTTGTCTAATTTTTTTTTTTTTGTGTAGTTTATTTACATTTTGTCAAATTTTATTTGACATTTAAAAACCATATGAAACTACATAGAAAAGGGACAACCAGCATAGCTCTCTCTCTCTCTATAGTGCATAAACCTTGTGTATATGTAGCTTGATATAAATAATACACAATTAAAATTAATTTAAAATTTCGAATAAAAAGCGTATGACTCTCTATTAAAATGAATGCGAGAAAAAGAGATAAATTAATCATTTATTAGCATGTAGTTCATATTAAAACGTACTTAAAACCAAAAAAAAAAAAAAACGTTACAGTATTTCCAATTCAATTTAATGTCATTTTACAATTAAATATTTTTTGTATGTAGTTAGAGATTCCAAAGAATTAAAAAGTATATAATAATATTAAATAAATTAAAATTAATTATAAGTTACAAAATGAGAATATTTATTGAACTTTGATTTATCGCAATCAAAGCATAAAATGCTCGTAGACGAGATGATCTAGTCTTTAAAATTAGTTGAAAATAATCAAATCATTTTTTATGGACATTCTCAAAATGATTTGATTTATTTTTTTTTTTAATTTTTTTATTTTTAGAAAACATGAAATCTAAATAATTTTAAGTTGGTCTCTGTAAATCCTAAAAAGAAATTAATTAAAACTGGCCGTTGTTGGTGCAATATATGTATGTAAATCATCGAATAACCAAATTCTATTAAAAATTTTAAATTTAAAAAACAAATTTCTAAATTTGACTTTCAAACTTACGAGTTTAATAAATCTTATAAGTTTTTATTTATATTTTATTGTTTATCCGTATTGTGCAACAAAACATATATTTTTATAGTAAAGAAACGCATTTTATTTTTTAATACATTATTTTATTTATTTTTATTTTTTTTTTAATATTTTTATGTACAATATTAGTATTTATGCCAAATGTTCTACAAAAAAATATACAGCTAATTATACCAAAGAATTATATTAATTTTAGAATTTATATACTTTTTAGTTTTAGTAACCATTTAGACTTTATTCAAAAAAAAAAAAACTTTAAATAAAAATCTCCAAAAACCATAAAAATACAAAAAGTGTTTTAAATATTGAGCATTTTAAACGCACTTATTGTAGTGTACCTCGACTTGTTTATGTTGAATCTTTCAGTACTTGGTGAGTACTAAAACGGCATTTTTAAAATTACATTTTTTTTTTTGCTTTGAATCAAAAAGTTCTGGATATTTTTCAAAATAATTATTCTTAAGTCAGAAATTTAAATTTTAAGCTTAAGTGTTGTGCAAGGCCCATTGAAAAGGTCTGCGCAAGTAGCCTGATGATCATTGTTTATGTTCTTTTTAGTTGTTTACATTTTGCTTAGTCCCAATTCACATTATACGATTTTTGTCGTTGCGATTATTGTCGTTTCCTCTTTGAAGTCGGTCTGATGTTTACATTGTACGATTTTTGTCGTTACGACTTTTTCTGTGCAACCGAATTTCAATACATTTTTCGTCAAATGAGAGAACATTGAGAGAACGAATGAGCGAACAAAACGAATCGAAGAGTACACTCGCTTGTGTACCCCTTTTAATTCCTCTCACCCCTCTTCCCTATAAAGTAAGAATCGCAACGACAAAAATCGTATAATGTGAATGGGCACTTACTTGTGCATGTATACGTTTGTTTAAGTTTATGGTATGCCACACATACACGTTTTTTCCTTTTGCTTTGTATATGTGGTATTAAATTTTTGACAACTAAAAAGAATCGTTTTTTGTTTTTGTACAAGTAAGCAGACCTGATAGATGGGTCTTGGTGTTGTGGAAGTCATATCTAACAGGTTCATCCGCAACGCAACGTTACGTAAGAGTACCTATTTGCACAGTAGCTTGGTAAGGCCTCGTTACTCTTACGTAAACGTAAATGAAATGAAAATTATTGTTAGTATGTATCAAGCAGGGTTGCCGTTGAAAAATTTGAAAAAGTGTCATAAAAAGGGTATTTAGGAAAAAAAGGGTCAAAAAAAGGTTATTTTGAAGTAAAATAGGGTCAAGTTTTTTGTGAACAAAAAAATAATATTTATTTCATTAAAAAAAATCAATAACGAATTTTAACAATTAATTAAATACATGAGACTAAAATAAAAGTAATTATACAACCTTGAATTATAAATCAATGTTAAAACTAAAAAACAATTCACAGGTACGTTCCAATATTAGTCATATTATCAAAAAATTAAGTTACTTTACAAAAACCTTTGATAATTTTTATCACTTTTTAGAAATACTCATTCTATATTTTGTTATTTATTCTTCACATGGAGTCCATTCTTCCAGCTCAGATTCGAGCAAATTGAGGGAGGAAAGCATGGACTCACAAGTTTCTATTTTAAGTTTGTTTGTAAGTTTATTTTTAATCAGTGATAGCTTTGAAAAAATTCACTCAGCGGAAGCACTACTATGAGGCAAAGTAAATATATATGTAACGAATTCATATAAGTTTGAATATATATTTTCATCAAATCTATTTTTCAAATTTCCTATCTTGAACCAAAACTTTTCCGTGTTAGTTATTTTTCGTATATCTTCATACGTTTTGCTGTTTATATTACTTTCTAGCAATTTAAACTCATTGATAAAAGTTTCTGGATTTACAATTATGTCTTTGAACTCAGAAACAATTTCAAAATAATTTATATCTTGTTTGGAATTAATAAAAACCGGATCAAAATATCTCAAAATATTCAGTTTTTTGTTTGTTATATCTATTCTTGATATCATATCGTGACACAATTTTTTATAAAAATTCAAAATGTTTTTATTTCTATAACATCACATCTTGGATACAAATTAACACATATTTCGGCCTCTGCATATAAAATATTTTCAAAATCAATATCCTCTATTTCTTTTTCAACATAGTAAGGGTCCTCATGATGTCGCTTAAAATTGCCATTTGTGCAAATGCGCAAACTTACGAGTCTTGTTTCATGAAGCCCCTTTTTTTCTTTTGTGTAATTTTAAACAATTAATGTCAGTTTGTAAGAAACGTCAATACAAAAATAAATTAAAAATTAAAATTCAAAAATATAAAAATTTGTGTTGTGATTAATATGTATGAGAAATTTGCTTTTAAAAATGCTCAAAGAAAGCCAAAAGACCAATTTACTGAAATTATTGCTAGAATTTATTGTTTGTGATTTATAGACACTTCGATTTTTCATTGAAAACGACGTTAAAATCATTAAAAGATCTGTTTGTATAAATGCACAATTGAACAGCGCAAGTTTACGAGACAAAATTGTTGGGCAAATTTACCAAGTTTGTGTAAATGAATTCTCATACAATTTTTGACAGTTCATTTACGAGGTCGTAAAAATGCACAGTTTGCACAGATTACGAGACTTATAAACGATATCATGGGGACCCTTAGTATTCTTTTTTCAAAAAGTTTGTAAAAATTATTAATACAATTTTTGGTCGAGGAAAGAAGATTAATTATTTGTGAGGTTTCACTCTGAAAATTTAGGTTCAGTTTATTTATAATTTGAAGTATATATGCTAAAAATTTTAAATAAATTTTATTTGTTACCGATAGTCCTTCTTGTACAATTTTTATTTTTTCTTTATTTATTGCAGTTTTTTCTTCATATTGTGCCAGAAGAAAAAAATGTTGCAATACTGACCACTGCTCCAATACTCTCTTAAGGCCAGTTTACACGGTAATACAATGTATTACGACTTTGTGGAATCAAAATATTATGAAATTCTCTCCGTGTTTAAAAGAAAAAAATAAAAATCTGTTGTATGTATTTTTCATGTTTACACGGATGGTACAAGTAAAATCAAAAATAATAACAAAAAATCAGATGGTTGCAGTTTTACAATTTTTACAACAACAAAATGAAAATTTCCTTAGTTGTTTTTGTAATTGTATAAAATTGCTACCACCTTCAATATACTCTGTTAAAATGCAACTCTGGTGTGATGAAAATACATAAGTTTCTAAAATGGTTTAGAAAAAAATCATTTACCGATTTACCGTGTAAACTAGCCTTTAGCGACTGATTCAAATGACAACCATCTGGTATCACTCAGTCTTAAAAGCTTGTGCTCGGGCACATCAAATTTATTTTGAAGACAATTATATTCACTTTGCCTTTTTGCGCTTTTAAAATATTTAAAAATGTTTCTAAGCAGGTGCTCTACATCTGGTGGAATACATGTAAGAGATGAACTGCTGACTAAGTTTATTGAGTGACAAACACAACCAATATGAAACAAATGTGGTATCTTTCTTTTTAGAAGAGTAGCTACCCCTTTATTTTTACCGACCATTGTAGAAGCATTATCTGCAGCGAACCTAATGAAATTTGAAAAAGCTATTTGGTTTTGTTCTAACATTTCAAATATAGTATTGGCAATAGCTTCACCAGTTCCATTTTCCGGCTTTACTAATCGAAAGAATTTGTCAACAGTATTTCCTTTATTTCTGTCGAATTGCCTTACTACCACAACTAAGCACTTTTCAGTAGATATGTCAGTGGTTTCATCTATTATGAGGCTGAAACTCTGTGCTTTCATATTTTTTACCACATTTAGTATGCCTTCTTTTCCTAGAAAATTAACAATTTGCTTTGCTTTCGTGCGGCTACATGTTACCTATAAATAAAATGTTCATACAAAATAAAGCATTATATATGTATACATACATTTTTGTTTTAAAATTTCTTTAATCAGGACTACTAACCGCCTTTGCTATAGCAGAATCCGGATAGGTATATGCTTGAATTAAATTTTGCCAGCTTGTTCATTGAGTTAAATGAATGATTGGAAATTACCATTCTTAAAACAAGTTTTATTTCAGCTTCTGCAACTTGCTTTTGAAAGCCAGTGTTATTTTTTTTTTTTTACAAAAATGGAGCTATTTTCATTGTATTTGCTTCATGAGCTTGTTTGAAATTGGTTATATGCTTTGCAGTTTTCGAATGACGATCTAAGTGGGTTTTTTGGTTATTTAGCAACTGTTTACAGGAAATACAGATAGGTTTCTTTGCGTCTGGGTCTAACTTGAGCCACTTATACTCCCTTTCCCTCAAGGTGACTTCAGCTTTCATGGTGCTAGAGGAAACTCAGTAATAGATTACGCTATTTGCTCCCATAGTGTACTTCAATATGTTAATGATTTTTATATCGATAATAAGCCCTATTCTGATCATATGCCTCTGTGTATAAATATAAGAGTGCCTGATCAGGTAAGTCATGCAAGCAAAATTCCAATTCAAAGATTATATTGGTGTGATAAATTTTCCGATACATACGCAGACAGATTCAATCGTATTAATACAAATGAGAACTTTCAAACAGATTTAGTGGATGTCTTATTAACAAATCTTACAAACAAAATCAAACAAGCATATAAAACAACTGCGAGAAATGCGTTTTCCTTTGAACCCAGACAAAAGTGGTTTGATTGGAAGTGCGCCCGCTTGCGGCTACGCATGAAAAACAATCTTAAAATATACAGAAGAAACCATACAACTGAAAACAAAACTCGCTACAAAAATGCAAGAGCCAAGTATCTTATGGTATGTAGAACTAAAAAACTCGACTTGTATAACAAAAATTTGGAACTTCTTAACAGGGTAAAATGTTCTAGCGATTGGTGGAAACTGTCGAATATATTAAAAACTCGCAATTTGCAAACTTCTGGGCATTTATGTGCTGAAGATTTTTACTTACATTTTAGCAAAATTCTGAAAAACAACGATGAATCAATTGAAATCAGCTGGGCTATGCCATATATTATCGACCCGGTACTAGATTCACCTATAGAATACTATGAACTAGCTACAGTGGTTAAAACATTAAAACTTAACAAAGCCCCTGGCCAAGACGGCATCAGTTATGAATTCTACAAATATGCTCCTGACCAGTTATTACACAAGCTACTTAATATATATAACAAAATCTTTTTACATGAGTCAGTACCTAAAAACTTTCGCAAATCTATTATTATATCGCTTTTCAAAAAGGGTGACGCTAATATACCAGCAAATTATCGAGGACTTTCACTAATAGATGCCATATGTAAAATATTTACTACAATTATACTCAACCGATTATCTTTTTGGATCGATAATAATAAAATTTTAAAAGAATTCCAAGCTGGCTTCAGAAAACATTATTCGACTGTAGATAATTTATTCAACCTCTTTAACATCGTACATATCAACAAAGCCAATGAGAAAAATACCTTCGCATTTTTTGTAGATTTTTCATGCGCTTTTGATACCATACCTCGTAACGGTCTTTTCTACAAACTGTCGTGCCTCGGGCTTTCTTCTAAGATAATTAGATTTTTACAATGCCTATACGAAAGCAACGAAAGTCAAATCTGGTACGGTAACTCTTTATCGAAATGCTTGGCTGTCGAGGTTGGAGTAAAACAAGGATGTATCCTTAGTCCAATTCTTTTTTCACTGTATACTAATGACTTAGATGAAGAATTACCTGGGGGTATTAACGTGGCCGGAGTGAATATTAAAATCTTGGCATACGCAGATGATATTGTTATCTTATCTGACTCGGCAAGCGGTTTACAAGCTATGATCAACAAACTACGTAAATACTGTCTGACATGGTGCCTTAAAGTTAACCTTGAGAAGTCAAAAATACTGGTATTCCGCTCTGGCACCAGGATCTCTTCAAATCTGTCTTGGAAATATGGTGAAGAATATATTGAGATAGTGAACTACTACAAATATCTAGGTGTAGAAATCACATATAACATGTCTTTAAAAAAACATCTCTATAACAAACTATCGTCCTCCAAACTCGATATTAACTCCACATGGTCCAAATATATATGTAAATAACCCAGTCATTTCTAATACCAATAAATTAAAAATATTTCATGCTGCATCCAGGTCAATAATGTTATATGCTGCACAGGTTTGGGGCTTTAAGAAATACGAAGATGTTGAAAAACTACTCCGATTTTTCGTAAAGAAAATGCTACACTTGCCAAACTCTACTCCAAATTATATGTTGCACTTAGAATCTGGTTTAAATTCTCTGTTTATCACCTCCTTAAAGTTACACTTCTGTTATGTTAACAAAGGTTTAAAAATGGATCCACAAAGATTACCACGCATACTGGCTGAATATGTCATAAATAATAAACTGTACTGGTTCAACGATTGGGAATCATTAAAAGAACGCATCAACTACATCCCTGACGACACTACCTCGTTTATCAGCCAGAATTGGAAGGGTGTGCTCCATCAACTGATGGTAAAAGAGAGGGAAGAGTTTTTGTCTGATGCATCTAACTCACAGTTCCACGACCTCTACCCACAACTAAATTTTAATCGTATTCCAGTTCTTTTAGAAGGTTTTAACGCCCGGATGACTGGCATTATAATAAAAGCCAGAGGCGGTTTACTAGACCTAAACGGAAGAGCATTTAAAAACAATACTATTTTTGTACAACTATTTGGCATTTAATATATTAATTCTTAAAGATAGTCTTTAGTAAATATTAAATATAATCAGTATCGTATCTAAGTAAATCAATTTGGGTTTCGTACAGCCAGTAAATTGCAATTTTAAGCAAAATCTCCGAAGCAGATGTCAACAAATTATGTACATTGTATTTTGTTCGTTAAATAAACGAAAAATAAAATACAGTTGGTGACAAGTGTTTCAAAAGCCAGCACATGATTTAAACTAGTAATTGCATATTGTCATCCAAATACCTACAATCTTCATCATATTTATTTGCAAAAATGGCAGGAGGTGCTGCATCAGTATTACGTAATAATTCCGAACAACGGAACAGTTCTTCGACAGCTATTAATGGAGATAACAATACATCTCCTTATTCACGCACGCAACAGCCGAATTTTATGTTAACCTCCCATTCAGAGGCTCTATTGCAAGGCCTTAACGCTCTAAGATGTTCAGATAAACTATTTGATGTTACACTTATTGAAGAGGGTAAAACGTTTAAGGCTCATCGTGTGGTCTTAGCAGCATGTAGCGATTACTTTTGCGCCATGTTCACAGATGCCATGCGAGAGGCTCGACAATCCGAAATAAAACTAAATGGTGTCAATGCGCGTGGCATAGAGTTATTAATCGAATATGCATACACTTCAAAATTAGAATTAGATCGGAATAATATTCAAGATGTTCTTTCTGTTTGACACACGTTCAAATGAAAGCAGTCATAGAAGCGTGTTCAAATAATCTAGAATCTCAAATTTTTTTTTTTTTTTTTTTTTTTATTTCAATATAATTACGACTGAGTAAAACTCATTTAGTAATATTACAATAGGAGGTAAATAGTGTGACGAGTGATAATTCATTAATTATCCTAAAAAAAAAAGTTATAAATTTATGTACTTGTGTACATATGTATATCTAGTTGACCAGATCCATTGGAAGGGTCCTCTGTAGTCTTCTGTATGGGTTGTGAGAGAAGAAGATTTCATTAAGATCTTCATTTGTATGAAGATGAAGTTTTGTAGCGTGCTTTTGTGCATGGAGTTGTGCCTCCTCAGTTACGGTGTTTATCCCCAAATCTCTATGCAGGTCTTCGTTACGAATGAACCATGGAGCATTGACGATAGTACGTAGTATTTTGTTTTGTGTTTTTTGAATAATTTGTACATTAGTTTTCTTCGAACAGCCCCAGAGCTGTATTCCCTACGTCCAAATTGGTTTTATTATTTGGTTATACACCAAGAGTTTGTTAGTGAGAGATACATCAGAATTACTCCCAAGTAACCAGTATAGTTGTCTGAATTTTAGTTTCATTTCCTGAGTTTTTTTTATGTGTTCCTTCCACTTTATTTTGGTGTCGAGAGTCATGCCTAAGTATTTGGCAGTATTAACGTATAGATTTACTTTCATTGAGTTTCATCCTCCACTTCCTGATCCAAACTATGGTGTCTGAAAGTGCATGTTGTACTTTGTTAGTTGAGTCTTTCTCATATTTGCCTGTTGCTAGAATTGCAGTGTCATCTGCAAATGTTGCTATTGTTGCAGATTGGGGTATGGGCAGATCTCTTGTGTATAGCAAGTATAAAATAGGTCCAAGGACACTACCTTGCGGTACACCGGCTTCTATATTTTTTAGGTTTGAATATTCATTTTCCAAAAAAAAACCAACGAAGAACCTTCTACACCCCGTTTGGCATTAATAAACACTGGAGCTGTGCCAAAAAATACAAAAGTCCAAATAGGTATGGATAGATATATCACTATAACCAAGAGAAAGGCTAGTCCTAGGTCCACGCAACAGGATCGCATGCCTAAACAATACAAAAGTTCTAACGTAGGCTCCTTGCCAACAAGCCAAAATAGATTTGCTGCACTCTCCATTCCTGACGACGAAGAAGCAGAATCAGTAATTAAAGAAGCCAAACCTCCACCCATCTACCTGCGAAAGCAAACATCTAATACTATAGTAAACATGTTGTCCGAACTTGTGGGCAAAAATAATTTTTATGTCGTTTCAATACGACGAGGACAAATCCAAGAGACCAAGATCCAAACCCATACTGAAATGAACTTTCGTATTATCTCAAAACACCTCGATGCAGCAAAGAAAAGTTACTATACGTATCAACTAAAAAGTGCTAAGGGTTTGACTGTCGTCATAAAAGGTATAGATAGTTCCGTTCCCACAGAGGAAATAAGATCTGCCTTAGAGTTGGAAGGGTACGAGGTGAGAACTGTTCACAATATTTTGAACAGGAACAAAGTTCCTCAACCAATGCACCGTATCGAGATAGCTTTCGATTCATCGCTCCTAAAATCAAAAAATTCGGTTCATCCTATTTACAACTTGAGATACCTCCTAAGTAGGAGAATAACAGTAGAGGAACCATTAAAACGCAAGGGTCCCACTCAGTGCACCAATTGTCAGGAATATGGGCATACAAAATCGTATTGCAAGCTACCTCACGTATGTGTGGTTTGTGGTGACGCTCATAAAACTTCGGAATGCAATCACTCCAAAGTTGACCCAAAGGTAAGGAAATGCAGTAACTGTGGCGAAAATCACACAGCTAACTATAGGGGTTGTAGAGTATTCTTGCACTTAAAAGAACCTCAGCAAATCCAGAAATATGCGCACTCCCAATATCGTCCACCTTATGCGTCCAGCTTTCCCGCGGGCTCTTATGCTAACTCTATACAAACCAACAAACAAAACTACTCATATGCCCAAGTTCTGAAAGAAAACTCCCACGGACATAATCCTGCGAAAGAAGCTAACGCAAACCAACCTTCATACGCTAATGTTCTTAAGGAATCTCCACAAATACCTTCTGCAGACATATCGGGCTCAATTGAAAATCTAGTTCAAATTATGAATAACTTCATGGCCACCATGCAGAACATGTTTCAGGAAATGATGCGAAACCAAAACATGCTCCTGCAAGTTCTACTAAATAAAAAATGAACCAGTTAAAAATATGTTTCTGGAACGCAAACGGGCTCTCCCAACATAAACACGAAGTAGCACATTTTCTTCAAATGCACGAAATCGACGTGCTTCTCGTCTCTGAAACCCACTTTACTCTAAAAAACTGCTTTAGGGTAAATGGGTACCTCACTTACGACACAAAATATCCGAGCGGACGGGCTTGTGGTGGCACAGCCATAATTGTCCACAAACAAGTCAGACACTTTCCAATGCCGGAGTACAAGGAAGATTGTATCCAGGCTACATCTATAAATCTTACAGATTTTAAAATCACGTTATCATCCGTATATTGTCCCCCTAGACATAAAATTGAACAGGATAAATTTCTAAACTTCTTCTCCACATTGGGACAAAAATTCATTGCAGCAGGCGACTACAACGCTAAGCATACGTATTGGGGCTCCAGACTTATAAGTCCTAGAGGTAACCAGCTATATAACACCGTCACTGCAAAAAGTCTTGATGTCGTATCGAGTGGAGAACCTACCTATTGGCCCACTGACTTCAACAAGCTACCAGACCTTATCGACTTTGCCGTAATTAAAAACATCAAGCGCGATCAATTACTAATTAGTCCCTCATACGATTTATCGTCTGATCATTCACCTTCAATCCTTATTCTAAAAGGCAACTTTGATAACGCAGTTGAAAATTTTATTTCCTATCCAAACAAAAACACAAATTGGTTGAAGTATAAAATGTATGTGAGCTCTCATCTATCTCAGAGCATTTCCCTAAAAAATTCATCTGACATCCAAACAGCTGTCGACCGACTTACGGATGTCTTGGATTCTGCTGCAAGAAATGCAACCCCAATCAAGCGTACAATAAAGCGTGGTCCGCAATTCACATCTGTGGATATAGAGACCCTTGTCAGGGAAAAAAGGAAGTTGAGAAGACAATGGCAAAATAATCGTTCCCCAACCATCAAGGCCCAACTGCGGTTATGCCAGGCAACTCTACGCAACAAACTGAGACAGAAACACGACTCTGCAGTAGAAGGCTATCTTAACAGCCTAGATGCCACAAAAAACTCCAATTACAGCTTATGGAAGGCTGTAAGACATATGCAATGTCCTATAAGCCACGAATCTCCACTGAGACTGGAAAACTGTACCTGGGCCAAAAACACAAATGAAAAAATAAATGCCTTTGCAAGCCACTTGGAGAAAGTTTTCAAGCCCCATGATGCTGATACTTGTTCCTGTCGTCCAATTATTCCTGATACAGTTAACGATCCAATAAAATTTAAATTACCCCAAGTAAAATCAGCGATAGAAAATGTCAACATTAAAAAATCTCCCGGTCCTGACCGCATCACAGGCTCAATGATAAGAAACTTACCTACGTCTGCTTCAAGAATCTTGCTGCTCATCTTTAATGCGATATTACGAGTTGGCTACTTCCCCTCCTCTTGGAAGACCTCTACAATTGTTATGATTCCTAAGCCAGGAAAAGACGCCAGTCAAATGACGTCGTACAGACCAATCAGCCTACTATCAATATTATCAAAGCTATTCGAAAAAATTATCCTTTTAAGTATAACTCCCTATCTTAATGAACACGCAATCATTCCGGATCATCAGTTCGGATTCCGAGCAGGGCATGGTACAATCGAACAAGTGCATAGAATTGTTACCCAAATTAGGTCAGCGTTTGAGAGAAAAGAATATTGCTCAGCACTGTTTATAGACATTTCCCAAGCATTCGACAAAGTTTGGCATGATGGGCTGATCATTAAAATAACACGAATGCTTCCACAAAACACTCACAAACTCCTTGAGAGCTATTTAACTGGCAGAACTTTCATGGTTAGATCAAAAAACCAATACTCCCCCACCAAGAAAATATCTGCTGGTGTCCCTCAAGGCAGCATATTAGGGCCGTTACTGTATATAATATATACAGCTGATATGCCAACTAGCCCGAGCACACACATTTCTACGTTTGCAGACGACACAGCATTTATTAGTGTTAATCAGGACCCAAAAGTTGCATCGCAGCATTTACAGTCCCACATCAATGAACTAGAAGCCTGGCTAGAAAAATGGAAAATAAAGGTTAACCCGGCTAAATGTGCCCACTTAACTTTCACGCTCAGAAGACAAACGTGCCCTGCTGTAAAAATAAATAACATCACTGTTCCGGTAGAAAGCCATGTTAAATACTTGGGAATTCATATAGATAGACGCCTGACCTGGTCTCGTCATATTGAAGCGAAAATAACGGCTATGAAACTTAAAGCAGCTCAACTACATTGGCTAATCGGTCGAAACTCAAACTTGTCCTTAGACAACAAAGTTCTCTTATACAAGTCTATCATAAAGCCAATATGGACATATGGCATCCAATTATGGGGTACTGCATGCGCATCAAACATCCAGAAGCTACAAAGAAGACAGTCTAGGATATTACGGCAAATTGTCTGCGCCCCATGGTATATACGTAATGACATGATCCACAGAGATCTTAACATCGCTACCATCCAGGAAGAAATTAAAAAGTATTCAGACAAATACATTGATAAACTAATGGTCCATCCCAACTACCTCGCTCGGGATCTAATAAACTTCGAAGGTCACCGGAGGCTGAAAAGATCCGACACTTTGAGCCTTGCAGGCTTTTTTTTGGCACTTGAATGCTATTAATTAGCGGTTACATTGGTAACGGCTAACAAATACAAATAAGAATTAGGATTAAGCTTTGAATACATATTGTAAATTTCGACAAGAAAGATTCAATAAAACAAAAAAAAAAAAAAAAAAAAAAAAAAAAAAAATTTCCAATTTAACTCGAAAATGGCGATCAGCTAGATATGACTTTAAGATTTTGTAAAATTCTTTTGGTAGATCTTGGTGCAATTTGTATAAGAGTCCTTGATGCCAAACTCGATCAAAAGCTTGACTTACATCAAGAAATACGGCTGAACATACTTGTTTATTTTCTAACGACTTTTCAGCAAAGTCTATAATACGATGGACTTGTTCTATTGTAGAGTGACGCTCTCTGAACCCAAACTGATGCTTTGGGATCAATTGACGTTGTTCTATTATGTACTGAAGCCTTTTAACAAAAAGTTTTTCAAAAATTTTTGACATTACAGGAAGTAATGAAATGGGTCTATATGATGCTATTTTATTAGGTAGTTTTCCTGGTTTCTGGATAACGATAACTTCTGCAACCTTCCATTGCAAGGGAACATATTGAATTCGAAAACATGCGTTAATAATGTTTCTTTAAAGCTATTTCTGGCAGTTTCTTTATAATTTTACCGGTTATTAAATCATAACCTGGAGCTTTTTTTGGACTTAGGTCTTTTTGTATAACGTTTTTAAGCTCCTTCATAGAGGTTGGCTTTATGCTTTTATTATCCAATTTAAAATTCTTCATTATATTTTCTTCAGCTGTTTGTCTTGGCAAAGGCTTGAAAATTTCAGCGAAGTGATCTGCGAACATTTCAGATTTTTCTTTGGCCTCCTTAAGCCGTGTGCCAGTTGGATTCCGAATCGGTGGTATATGCGGTGATGCTTGATTAAATTGGTTTGTGGCTTTCCATAAGCTATAGTTGGTATCTTTGTTTGCAGAAAGGTTTTTCAGATATGCAGACATGGTTTTATTTTTTGACCCTTTTATTAATTGTTTAAGTTTAGTACATAAACTATTGAAAATAGACTTGTTTTCCGTAGTGCGCTCAAGTTGCCACTTTTTTCTTGCTTTGCGTTTTTTATTTACAAGTTCCCGTATTTCTTTGGGATATGTAGTGGTTTTTGTAGAATTTTGTATATCTGGCGTGCTTTCCCACGCAGATGTTTGGATAGCATCAATTAAGTTGTCTAGCTCATCTTCGATATCGTGTTTTGATTTAAGAGGAGTTTGTAAGATAATTTTATCATTTAGCAATGCTGAAAATAAGCTCCAGTTTGTTTTATTGCTTACTAAAGCTGGTGAAGCAGGTCTTTGTACGATATTATCACTGACTGTCATAATGACAGGTGAATGATCAGATGAAAGACCACAGTAGTTTTCTAAATGTATGTAGTTTTTTGAAATACCTTTAGTAATATAAAAATCTTTTAAATCTGGGATTGAATTTGGATTTGAAGGCCAATATGTGGGTTCATTTCCTGAGAAAATTTCACAATTAAAATGGCAGCATGCTTTGTATAATTCACAACCTTTTGGTGATGTGATCCTGGACCCCCAAATTTTGTTTTTGGCATTGTAATCACCTCCAACTATGAAATGGGTTCCAAGGGATTGAAGCATATTTAAGTATTGTTGATATTGAACATTATGTTTTGGCGGAATATAAATTGCACATAGTTTAAATGAATTTTTGTGTTTAAAATTGACTGAAATACTAGCCAATTGAAACGTATCAGTTTCAATTTTTGACTCTTCGCTATGTTGAATGTTTTCTTTTATTATCACGGAAGCACCACCTCTTGCTCGTTCCGCTGGATGGATTGAGTTGTAAATTTTATAGCCTTTGATGGAGGCGTATGTTTGTTTTGTTAAATGACTTTCTGATATAAGAAGTACGTCGATTTTTTCTTCATTTAAGAATAGTTCAATTTCATGTAAGCGGCTTAACAAGCCGTTACAATTCCATATAGCTATACGAAGTGTTGAATACATATTGGTGGATTAAAGATTGTTTTGAGATCTAAGCTCTATCGAATTAATTTTGTTGAAAAACTTTTCGTTAATATTGTTTTGTTGATCTAACCTTTGGTTGATTTTTTCTATACTTTTTAAAATTTCGTCAAGAATTCCATTGTTAAATGAATTCTGCGTATGTTGGGTTTGTAATGTTTGGGAATATGATCTTTTTTGAAGATCTGATACATGTGGCTGTGGTTGGAATGGCATAATTTGGTTATGACGCTGTTGTGGTTGACGTTGTTGTGGTTGACGTTGTTGTGGTTGACTTTGTTGTGGTTGTGTTTGGATCTGAGCTTCAGGGTTTGGCACCTCTGGCATTGTAGATCGATTTTTATTACGTATCTAATTCTTTGGCTATTTCGCATCCTCTATAGCTAGCAGGATGGTTACCTTGACAATTTACACATTTAGGTGTCGTTAGAGATGTTTTAGAACATTCCGATGTTAGATGTTTACCAGCACATTTAACGCACCTGGGTTCTCTATAGCAATATTTTTTCGTGTGATTAAAGCCTTGACACTTTTTACATTGTGGTATTCTGGCAGTGGTTCTTCTTATTGCTTCTATTTTAACTTTCATATTGGCAATATATTTGATTTTATATATTTTATCAATATTATCTTCATAACTAAAGGTAATCATAAAAAGTGGCAGCCCTCTGCGGTTTGTTAATATGCCTGCATCAGTTTCGACAGATTCTTTTTTGATTATGTTGACTGCATCAGTTGGATGGTATCCCTGAGCTTGCAAATCTACTATAATGTCTTCTTTAGTACAAGTGTGGTGCAATCCTCTTACCATCACTTTATTTGGTCTATTGTTTTTGTTTTCATAGGTGTGGCATTGAATTTTTTCATCATTGAGTGGGGATGATAATGATCTGTAACCATCCGGATCAGCTGTATTTATCTTCCAAATATTGTTGTTTAAAGCTATTACATTATAATTTGTGAGGTTTGCCTTATCCAATACATTTTTTAATTCAGCATATGTTAAGATACCCGATATGTTTATTGGCGGAGGTTGTCTTTCGATGCTTGTTTGAGGTTTATCTTGACGTTGTTGATTGGATTGTTGTACATTATTTTGTTGTAGTTGTTTAACACCAAAATTAAGAGGTTTTTGATGAGATTTTGATTGATGGGTTTGTTGCTGTTCTTTATTGCCTTGATTTCTTTGATTTGGTGGGTTAATATTTTTGGGGTTGGGTATTTGGACAGGTGGAGATTTGGCCTTGCGTTTTTTTGATTTGACCATGATCCAATTTGTCTCCCTCTCTAGTTCTTCCTCATCTGTTCTATAGGAATGTTCAATTGTTTCATTGATGGTTATATTCCCATCTGTTTGTAAATTTAGCATTTGGTTTTTAAGTTCAGAGTTTTCCATTTTTAAATTTATTATTTCAAGGTTCATTTTTTTAATTATTGATTTAAGTTCATCAATCTGTTGTTTTAGGTAGCTTTTTTCATTTGGATTATTAAAGATACCATTTTCCAGTAAAATAGTATCCAAAATTTGATTACTTTCAGCCATTGAATGATTTATTTTTATTTTTTATTTTTAAATTATTAAAACGATATGCACCTAGATTATTGCCCAGGAGTGTGAGTGTTAATACTACTATTCAACACCAGGTGGCGATTTTGTTGTTATTAATCAGCTGTTTTCTTATTGTTTTTTGTTTTGATTTGTTTTTTTATTATGCTTTGTTAAGCGCGTTTAATACTGTCTCTATCAGCAATGTTTTTATATTATGGAAAATAAAGTGTTATAATCCTTACAAAAGGATTTTTTTTATAAAAAAAAGAAATAAAAATATTTAGAGTTTTTAACTTTATTAACGCGATCATCACTAAACCGGCACAATAAGTAACACGGCACATGATTCAACCACGGTTCTATACGGTTGCGTATAAAAAATTAACACCAGAAGACCAGTTGTTTGCTTTTTTTTTACGAGAGTTTTAGTTAACACGTCCGTTCGGTTTGGAAATTTGCACGAAAAAAAGAATCTCAAATTGATTTAGAAAATTGTGTAGCTATAGCAGCTTTAGCTGATTTGTATGCATTAGATGTTCTTAAGCGTAAAACGTATCGTTTTATATGCGCTCGTCTCGATGAGTTCTCACAAACTCCTGATCTTACCAATTTGGCATGTGATCAATTAGAATATATTTTATCCTGTAACTATCCAGTTGATTGTTCTGAGGAAAGAGTTACACAAATAACGATACAATATTGTTTGGAGACCAGACTTAAAAGCAAACTGGCTAGGATGCTGTTTACTAAAGTGCGTTTTAATCAAATCGAAACAAATGCGCTGAACACTTTACTATCAAATACTGAATCGGCCGAAGAAGATTCACAACAGTATATAAATATAATTAAGAACGAAGTTATAAAACAAAATCAATTGAAAAAACATAGTTCAGAAAGTTAAGAAGTGATATCTTTAAGTGTATTAACCAATTCACGCGGCATGGAATTGGCTTTAGTTAAAATTGGAGGCTTCGAAACGAATGGTCTAACAAATCAAATTAGTTGCTATTTGCCTTCTGTGGGAAAATGGGAAGATCTAACTGTGATTCCACATATAGAGCAATGCAATTATGGTACAGCAGTTTTAGGCAATGATTTATATATTGTAGGTGGTTCATATGATGTTTGCTTAAAGGAATATATACATCCCTTTGGTTTTCGCTATTGTCCCACCAAGGATAAGTGGAAAACTATTGCTCCTATACAAGCCGATCGATGTCGTTTCTCATTAAATGCCATGGGAAATAATTTTCCTTACGCTGTTGGCGGAGTTTGTGAATTAAACGATATTGATGGTGATCATTATGCCAATGAAATGGCACCATCAAATTGTGAACGTTATAATGCCAGTGTAGATCGTTGGGAGTATTTGCCCGCTTTATCAGAAAATCGAAGCCAACATGCAGGCGTAGTTTTAGGCGATACATTGTATATATCGGGTGGCATGGATCGTCATATGGTCTTGGATTCCCTCTGGAATTTTGATGCAAAAACCGAGAAATGGACTAAATCTTGTTCAATGCCAATACCTAGAGCTGATCATATACTCATAGCATTCGATCAGCATATTTATGCTTGTGGTGGTTGGTATGAAGATGCGTTAACCGGATCAAGGGTATTGGCGGAAAGAATAGATGTATATGACGTTAAAATGGACACTTGGTCTACGGAGACCAAAAATCCAATGCCAAAATATTACACTGGGGTGGCAGCAGTTAAAAGACGCATTTATTTCATAGGAGGTCTGTTGTCAACAAACACAATTAATCGTGCCACCTCAGCAGTACAATGCTATGACTTAGATACTAAACAATGGTCGTTCAATGTTGAATGGGAATATCCGAAAGAAGTATGGGAATGTACTTGTGCAGCTTTTTATGTACCACGAGAACGTGATGATTTTGTTATGTCTTTTTATGGTATGTAAACCGATAAATTTATGGAAAATATAAAGAAATTATTATGTATTTATAAAAATCATATATAAATTATTTTGTACTTTTTTATATGAAAAAAACGCGAAAAATAAGTTAATAAATTTTAACAATTATTCTAGTACTCCATTCTTTCGATAAAGTATAGTTTCAAAAGAAAAAAACGCAATTCTTGTCGAATTTATTTCTACTTTTAGAAAGGACTGGAACTACAAAATAATTATAGTATGTATTTATAGAATCTCTACTGTAATCTAAAAAAGATTAAATTTAATTTAAATCATTTTCTTTAATTAAAAAATGAGTTTTCACATATATTTTGATATTTTAAAAATAATTTCTTTTTAAATATAATTTTAAATAAACGTTTTTGTATTATTTTATAAAGAACTAAAAGTGAAGAAATAACTGTTTTATAATTGTCATTGTTTTTTATACTAAGTATGCTTTTTATTTTTAATATTGCTGCAATATTTAAATAAGTTTGTCGTTTTAAAAATACGTATTAAAATTTTTTTTCCTTTTTTCGTATTTGTGGCAGGGCCATTCAACATTGATAATATATTTAAAAGTAAACTAACATAATTTACGGTTTTATACATATAAAAAACACACATTTAGAACCTGTTTTTAATTGTAATTTTTAAAAACTTTTTCCCAAATATTGTAATGAATAAGAAATCTTAAAATTAATAAATAATACAGTGAATTATAAACAATTTAAAAAAAAAAAAAAAAAAAAAAAAAAAGAATATTGTTATTGTTTTAGTAATATTAGTAAATAAAATTGAGTTCTATTTTATAATTCAAAGACTGTGGTTGTGTTGTTTCAATTCATTCCTGCAAGAAGTTAACATTTTGGTGACCCCGACGTGAGCCACAAAATGTTAACTTCTTGCAGGAATGAATTGAAACAACACAACCACAGTCTTTGAATTATAAAATAGAACTCAATTTTATTTACTAATATTTTTCCTTAAATACTAAAATTCTTATTACTAAAACAATAACAACATTTTGGTGACCCCGACGTGATATGATTGAGAAGTTAAAACCAAACTTAAAATTATCACGAGAAGTAAGGACAGGCTTGTCCAATGCTCTGAGTGCTTTGGCTCAGGGCAATGTTAACGAGCAGGAAAAGAGCTCCGACCACCTTTTCTTACTCTTCAACAGTCAACACAAGGCATTCTTTTCATGTAACAAGAATGATTGGAAATGTCGGAAAATGTGTTTAAGTGATCAACTGAAATATTTCAAGGAAGAAATAATCAGACTGGCTCCCGAAGGTGCAGTAATTAGACTGGCTCCCGAAGGTGCAGTAATTAGACTGGCTCCCGAAGGTGCAGTAACCAAATTGGCTTCCGAATGCGCAGTAATCAGACTGGCTTCCGAAGATGCAGCAACCAAACTGGCTCCCGAAGATGCAGTAAACAAACTGGCTCCCGAAGATGCAGCAACCAAACTGGCTCTTGAAGGTGCAGTAATAAAACTGGCTTCTGAAGGTGCAGTAACAAAGAAAAGAAGCATTAAAGATATTTAAAATGGTAATACTTCATTTTTAAAAATAGATTCAAAATGGTATTACTTCATTTTTAGAAATAGATGTATGCAAATATTAACGAAAAAATAATTTGTTAAAAGATTACAATCTTTCAAGGCCGCCAGAATGTTACTTTAAACTCAACATGTGGTGCGCACATTTAAATAATAATAAATACATACATGTGAGCGATCCTTTTTCTTGGCTGTTGTAAACAACAGAGTTTTTAATCTTCTATTGGTGTAATAAACAGTAATGCATTTATAACGATAGTTTAATCTTGTGTTTATTTAGGCTGCATGTATGTATTATTGTAATTTATAACTTCTTGCAGGAATGAATTGAAACAACACAACCACAGTCTTTGAATTATAAAATAGAACTCAATTTTATTTACTAATATTTTTCCTTAAATACTAAAATTCTTATTACTAAAACAATAACAATATTCCTACCTACTAGATTTTATAAATTACAATAATACATACATGCAGCCTAAATAAACACAAGATTAAACTATCGTTATAAATGCATTACTGTTTATTACACCAATAGAAGATTAAAAACTCTGTTGTCTACAACAGCCAAGAAAAAGGATCGCTCACATGTATGTATTTATTATTTAAATGTGCGCACCACATGTTGAGTTTAAAGTAACATTCTGGCGACCTTGCAAGATTGTTATCTTATTTATAATGTGTGTACACCAGATCTTATTTTAAAACTCAACAGTTGGTATATGTACAATATGTAACACGGATGAATCTGAAAACACACAACACTTTATCGGTGTATGCCCTATATACAACACATACAGGCTGGAATATTTTGGTAAAAGGCAGCTCAATGTAAATGAGGTCATCAGCATACTTAACGGCTTGAACTATTGCAAACTATATAAATACCTTAAAGTTTGTTTGACGTATAGAAAATTGTTGTTAAATGAATTTAATCACTAGAAATACCTTTATATTCCAAATAAATAGAAATGTTCTCTTATTATATATTACAGTCAATATAATAGTAATATGCTAATCTGGCTTACAACATTTTGTTACGCCATATATAGATAAAATAAATTGTATACTATTAAGAAATTTAAATGTCCAAATAATTTCATATCTATTAATAAATAATAATAATAAATAATACTCCTTTTCCCACTCCTTGTAATACTTCCTAACAATACTTTTATTTTTTATTTTTTGAGTTTTAGTGTCACATGATGAGGAATTTATTTCGACGTCGGAAATTTCTTCGTACTCCAATACTTGATCTTTATTGCTTGATGAAGCCTGCTGCTCATCCATTCTATTTGATTTAACCACAAGCCTAATGTTAAAATATTTATTTTTGAACATAATTAAATAAAAAATTTGGAAATGTAATATTTACTTGTCCATTTGCGTTTTGTTTTGTTGTTGAATGGCACGCTAAACTACAAAATTAAATGGAAATCTATCAAAAACAAAAAAAAAATAACCGTCCATACAAATTTAATATATATATATAAGAGCTCATCGTTGTGAAAACTTAAGCCAAATCACATACATAAATCATGGCATACAGACAGTTTAAACAGAAAAAAAATAGGTATGAATGGAATATGACAGTTGTATAAAAGACATTTGCTGTACTAATAGTATCGCATGTAATTTTTGTATGAATGTTCTCAAAACTCATGAGAACTTTCGTAAGGAATATTAAAACTTTAACTTATTTTCAAAAAGGTTCAAAAAGTGCCATAAATTTTGTTAAAATGATACAAAGGGATAAATTAAAAAAAGGGTCACAAAAAGTGTCATTGGCATGAAAAAGGGTCAAAAGTGATACTTTAGTGTCACAACGGCAACGCTGGTATCAAGGCGAATTCATGTAAACGGTGGTGTCGATACTACAACAAGTAACAACACTAAAAACACAACAATGTATTTTTTTGTTGCTTTCGTTGGCCGATATTTCAAAAACACAAGTAACTTTTGACATTCCTCTCTCTAATTAAGAAAAAAAAGTAGCACAGCTGTGTTTTCAACGCCACCTGAAAAATTCTACTAAGTTTATTTGAAGTGAAAATGAAAAGAAAGCTTATAAATTTAAGAAAGACTTCAAAAAGGAAAGCTTTATGGGTAAAAATTAGATGCAGTATTTGATCATATCTCAGTTATTTGAAGACCGCCAACTTTTTCGGACTATATGCGATATAAATATTAGAAAGCTGCGCAAAATATTCTCAACGTTATGTGTTCTATTTCGCACTACTGCCAATAGGGATGGGCAAGTTGAAAAAATATATCGATATATATCGAATCGATGTTTTTTTAGTGTATCAATATTTATTATTTCAAAAATATCGATATATCGAACGTATTTTGCTAAACCATTACCAAATTAAAAAATTCAGTATACCTTTGTACAAACATATGTATGTATGAACAAATTAATTATACAGTAGTTTTGACTTAACTGCCTTTGGTTTACGTGCACATTTGACTTAGCTGCACAAAATTACTATTTTTGTCATTATTCTTTCAAATCTCATACAAATTCCTTTTTTAAGTGCACTTTCTATACCTGCACATTTAAGATAAATGCACAACATTTTTGGCATTTTAAAATTATTTTCATACAAAAAATTTAACTTAGCTGCACTTTGACTTAACTGCCCAAAATACATATTTTCTGTAATTATTCTTCAAAATACTTGTTTAAGTGCCTTTTGTTTACCTGCACATTTGTCATATTTTTGAGCAGCTTTAAAATGTTTTCATACAAAACATCAAAGTTAGCTGCACACAGGAAAAAAATAAAGTGGCCACTTTTTCACATAAATAGCAAATTTAAGCTGTTATTAAAAACAAAAATCGAAAACAAGCAAGGTTGGCATCATTATAATTCATTTATTTTGTTTGCATGTACATACCTACATTCATACAGCAACATTACAACGATTATATGAAAGGAATAGCAAATCTTATTGTTACCAATTTGGCTATCTCTTTCAATCTAAAAATGCATAACACATGACTACAGGTTGCTTGAACTTATGCATTAAACACATTCACCACAGCAGGATACACGAACACACGACTACAAATGCTGCTGGGTGCAATTACAGTCGTGTAGACAGCTACTGAATTATTTTGAACACGACAGCTACAATTGAAAAGTTAAAAACAGCTGTTTTTTTATTGTGTATTTAAATTCAGTGGTGTCACTATCATTTTTTTAAACTTTTATGAAATGGAAAAACATGAATAATTCAAGACTCGTAACAAACTTAATTTAAGCCAATAAATATATAAATACTTATTTATAATATATTTCATACCGTGAAAACAATTGAATTTATTAAAAATCATTTAAAATATTTTAATTTTGTTTTTTGTGGAACTAATAAGCAATATAATTTTAACAGCAGATTACATAAAAAAATATATACTGCTTGTAAAATAAAAATTTTGTTCCGTCATCGCACGTCATAAAAGTTTCAGAACACGTTGGGTCCGTACGTAAATATATAAAAGCTATGCGTCACTGATGCAGTTAACCAAAATGTTGTTGCTGATGCGTGGTTACCAGTTGCAGTTGTAATGCTAAAGGCCCAACCATAATATGCATAGCCTTGCTTAACCTACTGTCAAAAATTAACAAAAAGTCTCTCAAATGTACTTTAAAAAACAAAAATAAAATAAAAAAACATTAGATTCGCACCTTGCTTAAGCAAATGACAGTTTCATTAAATTTAGCAAAAATTTTCCTTAAGTTCAATATAGTTTGCCTTATTTAATTTACATGTATTCGAACATTTGCTTAAGCCAACTTAAGCACATTATGGTTACTGCACAACAGCTGAGCAAAGTTTGAATTTTTGAACACGAGCTAAATTTCAAGAGTTTATTAAACTAAATAACAAAAAATCATAATAAAAATGTTATCAACAATAACGATGGCAAATTCTATTGAAAATATTGAAACAAAAAGTGACAGTGTTCTTAAAAATTACAAGAAAAAGCATCACAAAAGAAAAATAAAACGATTTCTTTTATGTCAAAATTTATTGCATCAGATAAAAATTTGCTGCAAAAAACTTTTGATATATGAGAGTGAGGCCAAGTTTCTTACAAGTGATGCTTTTATGAACATTAAACTTTACTTCTCGCAAGGGACACCCAACAAATGCATTTACGAACGTTACCCTCATCAATAACTTTAAAAACTGGATCTAAAAAGTATTGGTATTATAAGAAACTACTTCAAAATATCTTTCACATGATGGATTAAAAATTCCGATTTATTAGCCCGTTACGAACCAATTTCAAACATAAATATTTCTTGATAGATTTTTCAACAAAACTTGAAATTTTGTCAATATATTTAATCAATCATATTATTAGTAACTCCATCATGTAAAATTTTAAATTTATTAAGGTTTAAAAAATTATATCTTGGAAAATTACTAAATTTATTTATAAGTTTGAGTTAAAATATATATGTCATAAAAATGTATGTACTAGTTACAAATTTAATTATTGTAATATGTACATAATTAATAAGTGTTCCGCAAGGCTGAAAACCCTCAATACAGAAAAACTGTATTAAGCTAATATCAAAGGGTTAAATAATAATTGCTTTATCGATATAATTTTAATTTTAAAAGCTAATTTTGAAAAAAAAAATCAGCCACGGAGTACGAATATAGATATTAAATTGGCTCTTAATTGATAAATCGGTATGCTTTAAACGCCATGTGAAAAACACTTTGAATCATTTTTCAATGATTCCCATATTTTATAGATTCTTTTTAAAGCTAAAGAGATATAGATAAAGTATTTTATATCTTTTACGTCCTATAACTCCTAAACTAGGAAAGCGTAAGCATGAAAAAATCTTCCTATAGAACTTCTTTCAAGGATACTAAAAAGTTATATAATTTTTTAAATTTTAAGCGTATTCTTTTTTGTTAAACAAAAAAAAAATTTTTAAGCACTTAATCCTTAAATATTTTTTAATATTAGCAACACTTTGTCTGTTTTGTAGTGGACAAAAATAGAAATTAGTTTAATTTGAATTCATCGACAAAATAAGCACAGACAACAACCTGCAGCCGTGTAGCCGTGTCGTCGTGAAAATAATCATTTCCATATACACACATGTATTCTATTTTTGACATATTGAAGTCGGTAGCTTGCTGTCTCGAATGTGTTTATAGCATTAATTGTTTTGAGTTCTGTTTCATATGTGGTTTATAGTCTTTAGCTGTCATAAGTTGAGTGGTTACATACACTCACAATATTATTACAGTAACGGACTGTAGTTTATTTAAGAAATATTCCGTTCAGTCATTTTTAAATAAATAAACATTTAAAATTCCAAGCAAATTTATTTTTAACTGATTCTAACAGTTATTCAAAAAACTAAGTGCATATTAATACGGATTTTCAGTTGCAGTTAATTTTGTCCGTTGATTAAGTTAAATTCTTCTTTATGTAAAACTAAATGAAAATGTAATTTAAAGCAACGAAAAGTTCATTTAATTTTTACTGTCAAAAATTCAACCGCGAATTCCGTAAAAACAAATCAATATTCAGTTATCTTTTATAAATTAATTGTCAAAAAATTAACTACATATTCCGTAAAAACAAATAAATATGCAGTTATTTTATAAAATTTTACTGTCAAAAATTCAACACCATATTCAGTGAAAACAATTAAATATTCAGTTATTTTATATAATTTTACTACCAAAAATTAATTTTTACTTATCTATAAAAAACTAATTGCTTGTTTTGTGTAAGCAATCCCCATTTTCTATTTGTTAAAATAATTTAGTTAAATACCTACATCAAATTTTAAAAGTAAAATAATTGCGAAGCCATATCGGTCATGCTGCTGGTGTCTTATAATTGAGAGTTCTTCTGTAAACAACGTGGTCAGTACAACAAAAGTAAAACAAACGTGTGTAACTGGGTAAGTAAATAAAAATATGCTCCCTCTCTCGCTTATAAGAAAAACAAGCGGACAGGTGTCTGTCTGTAATTTTTTAGAAATTCGGCTCTTTTGTGGAGTAAACGAAAATTTAATAAAATAACTGAATATTTAATTGTTTTTACTGAATATGGGGTCAATTTGACAGTAAAAAATTGACAGTAAAATTTTAATAAATAACTGAATATTTAATCGTTTTTACTGAATATTGTGTTGAATTTTTGACAGTAAAATTTTACAAAATATTTGAATATTTATTTGATTTAACGGAATGTGGTGTTGAATTTTTGACAGTAAAAATTAAATGAACTTTTTGCTAAAAATAAATGAAAAATAGGTAGACCGGTTTTTAATTGAACTTTCATTTATTTTATATTACAATTTCAGTTAAATTTACGTACAGAATATTGTGAGTGTACATACATACATATTAAAAAAATGAGTTGTAAAAGAAAACTAACAGGACTGTCATTAAAACAAAAAGTAAAGATAATTAAAGAAATAGAAGACGACAATAAGAATAAAAAATTTATTTGCTTAAAATATAAATGTGATATTTCGACAGTGAATCGTATATTAAAGAAAAAAGTAGAAATTAATGAAGCCGCCAGCGTTTCAGCCAATTTAAAACAAAAGCGCAATAGAAAAGGTGTTCATGGCAATGTTGAAAAAGCACTTGGGATATGGTTCGATCAACAAAGACAAAAAAATGCTGTAATAAGCTCCCAAGTTCTTATTAGAAAAGCCAAAGAATTTGCCATGGAGCTTGGTGACGATTTCGAGCCGGATAGCAAACTGGTTATTTAGATGGAAAAAACGACAAAATGTAAAAGTGGGCATAATTCATGGTGAAGCCTCAGACATGAACACAGACGGTGCAAAACAATACATCGAAAATTTACCTAACCTTATTAAATATTACTCCCCCGAAAACATAATGAATGCTGACGAGAGTGCTCTTTTCTATAAAGCTTTACCCACGAAAACATACTATCGACCTAATATTCACCAACCTGTAGGCAATAAAAGCCAGAAAGTAAGATGTACTCTTTTATTTGTTTGTAATGCTACAGGGTCTTTTAAAAGAGTGTACGTCATTGGAAAATCCAAATGCCCACGTTGTTTAAAAAATTATGCTCCGCCTTTACCATATTTTGCTAATAAAAAGGCATGGATGACAACAGCATTATGGCAAGAAATCTTGCATTCATTGGATGTTGAAATGCAGAGATTAAACAAAAGGATCATTTTATTTGTAGACAACGCCAGTTGCCACAAGACTCCACATCTGGAAAATATTGAAGTACAATTTTTGCCGCCAAATACTACAGGCCTTATTCAGCCTTTGGACCAAGGCATTATATCAGCTTTCAAAGCATATTATAGGCAAATAATTGTCAAGAAACAAATTTCAGCTCTAGAGCGTGATATGACAATAAAAGATTTTTACAAATCTATTTCGTATCTGGATGTATTACATTTTATTAAACGAAGTTGGTGGTTGGTGACACCATCTTGTATATCGAATTGTTTTAAAAAGGTTTGTATGATACCTAGTAGGTATTACCTATATAGTTTCTAAAATTTAAATATACTTACATATTGTATGTTGTTTTATTTAGGGTGGATTCATTACCAGGGCTATCGAAAATGATCCACAAGTTAATGACGAAGTTGATTTTCTAAACACAATTCCAGACGTCACGAATTATATAAATTGTGATAACGGTGAAGAATGCTATGGAGATTTGACTGAAAGCGAAATAATAAGTGGGATCACCAGTGCTGAGCAAGGAATTTATAATGAAATTGAATCTGACAATCAAGACGATGAAAGTGAAGATGTAAACGAGATTCCGACACTTAAAGAATCATTAATTGCCTTAAATATTGTTCAAAAATATTGTTTTTTTATGAATATCGACGTATCAGTTGACAAAATTGAAACGGAAATGGTTAAAGGGAGAGTAGCGTCTTCTAAGCAAATGACCATAACAAATTTTTTTACTTAAATGTATGTAGATATACAAAATATCTGTTATAGTACATTGTACATTTTTTACATACATACATATGTACATAAGTATATGTATAACATTGAAATATTTATGAATTGTTTTTTTTTCTTTTTTAATTTTTATTTTTGTGAATTCTCATTGTTTTTGTTAATGTTCCTTTTATATAAAATATACATACATACATATGTTTATAAAATGATTTTTTAATTGAAATAAAATATAAATAAAACATACATTTTTTAAAACGTTTTTTATTCTTATCTTAAACACTTTACTTTAGCTGCACTTTTATGCAGGTAACCACAATTGTATACCTGCACATTAAGGCAGGTAAATACATTTAAGATAGCTGCATTTTTGATTTAGCTGCACAAAAAATCGTGCAAAGGAGATTGTGCAGCTAAGTCAAAATTACTGTATGTTATTACATTGTTACTTTTTATTATTTCATTTTATTTAAAAAACTTAATAAAACAAAAAAATTTAATCAAAACAAAAAATTCAATTATAAAAAAACAAAAGGGAAGAATACAAAAAAACCATAAGAAAAAAAATATATTACGAAAAATTTAAATGGAAGTAAATAAGTCATGGAAGTACAGTGTAATTCCGATATTTCGGACACCTGCTAATCCGGACAGCGCGGTAATCCGGACACCTAATTTTGTACCATTATAAACTCTATAATCCGGACACCATCATTTGTTTCTACCTCTATAATTCGGACAGCGTTTATTTTTGTTGCTTTGGCACTAAAAATTCAACTGCGTAACACTTGTTTTGTTTCTGAAGAATTTTTACCGTTAGTTTTTCATTGTTTTTGCGATTTAAATCAAGAAATGCCTTCAGTTTTTATTATTTGTGAAAAGAAACGTCATTAAAGATTTCTTGTTAGTGTTTATACTACGTTCATTCAAGTTCAACATGCCACCAATTAATAAGAAGAAACATAATTTTTTAACTATTGATCACAAAAAAGAAATTTTGACAAAATTAGCACAAGGAAAGTCTTTGCGTCAACTAGCAATAGAGTACAACGTAGGAAAATCTACGATATCAGACATAAAATTAAATGGATTCAAAATCGATAGGTAAGTTAACACCCATTTGTTTATTTTTTCAATGAATAACATAATCGGTTTGATAGCTATTTTTCAAAATCTGAGGGTGGGCTAGGAAAACGTAAAACCTTGCGAAGTGCTGAGTATGAGGTGATGGAAGAACGTTTGTACAATTGGTTTATTAACAAAAGGCATCATAATGCACCAGTTACGTCTGAAATCGTTCAAGAAAAAGCTAAGCTATTATGTGCAGAAGTTTATGGACCAAATGTGGAATTTAAAGCAAGCAATGGCTGGCTTAACAATTTTCGATCTCGATATGGAATCAAATTTTTCAAAATTTCCGGGGAAAAAGTTTCAAATGACGCTTCCGCCGTCCAACCCTTTATTGAAGCTCTCCACGCAAAGATGGCTGATATGAAAATAACGTACTCTCAGGTTTACA
Organism: Pollenia labialis; assembly: GCA_949318255.1. Taxonomy (NCBI): domain Eukaryota; kingdom Metazoa; phylum Arthropoda; class Insecta; order Diptera; family Polleniidae; genus Pollenia; species Pollenia labialis. Next base: position 63,774,821 of record OX439140.1, on the reverse strand, counting down.
ATGCTGAATGCTACCGGATAAAACACTTGCGCTACGCACTGAAAAGTCTGCACCTGGACGTAAAATAGGCAAAGAAAGAGTAACAATTCTAGTATGCTGCAATGCAACTGGAGAGCACAAGCTCAAGTTATTGATGATTGGAAAAGCTAGAAACTCGAGAGCTTTTAAAAAAGAAAATGTACCTGTAGAATATGAAAGAAGCAAAAATGCGTGGATGATCGAAAACATTTTTAAAAATTGGTTCGAATCATTTGTTAAGCAAGTAAAAAGGTATCTCAAAGAGAATAATTTATCTAATAGAGCACTTTTGCTAGTAGACAACGCAACATGCCAATCCAAAGTCACTAGCAGATTTGAACCACGAAATTTGTGTTATGTTTTTTCCACCTAACTGCACAGCTCTGATGCAGCCAGTGGATCAAAATGCTATTCGAATTTTAAAAATAAACTATCGTAAAAGCTTTTTATCCGCAATTTTATCGAGTTCGGAAAATTTAATGGACGCTCTTAAGACCTTTTCATTGAAAGATGTCGTCTTTTTGTTTTGCAATGCTTGGGATAAAACTGATGAAAATATTCTTAAAAAATGTTACAATAAAATTCTTTATGATGAAGAATGGGACTCAGAGGATGAAGTACCTCTGACAAGACTAAGACGCAGCGATAACGCCGAAGTAATTGATTTACTTGTTGATCTAGCACCTGATATCTATAATTCCAATGAGGTTGACGATTGGCTTAATGATGAAATTGAAATCACAGACGATGAGACTTTAGAAGATGATGAGGTTGAATCAATTAGTGAAGAATATTGCAATTATGTTCCAAAAACACAGCATTCGCAAGCCATATCTGCCCTTAATATTTGCATAAAATATTGCGAAGAGCAGGAGCTTCCAGCTGGGGATATTTTAAAACTTATAAGCCTCAGAGACATTGCATATAAAAAGAAAAATGAATCTAAACTTCACCAGATGAAAATCTCAAACTATTTTTGCAACATGCGATAAATATAAAAGAATTTTCAGAAAATGTATATGAGTATAACAACTTTAATATATAGTATGTATGTAATTATTAAATTTTGAAGTGAATTTCTGTTAATAAATAAAGGTTTTCTTATGTTTTCAAAAGGTTTCTTAAATTATTTATCTAGTCTCGGTAATTCGGACATTCCGATATTTCGGACACCACATGGTTTTTAATTGTCCGGATTATCGAGATTATACTGTACCAACTTTTCTTAAAATTTGAATTGCACCCCAAAAGTACCAACTGGTTTTAGTCAAACCAGTAATCATCAGATATGGACATCAAGAGCACTCTCTATTTTTTGTGCACTCCAGACAATCTGCTTCTTGTATCCGGCACTGCCTCTTATAAATGCCAATTATTTTAGATCTTCATATTTGTTTAAAAAAACATATGATGCATGCAGTGATTCCAATTCTTAAAAAACATATTGTTTGAAAAACGGATAAAATTTTGAGTTCTTAATGAAGACTGACTTTAAAAAATATCGAATTCGATAATCGTATTTCAATATCGATACATCGATATATCGGTATTTAAAATATCGGCGATATATATCGATTATATATTTTTTAAATATCGATATTTTGATATATCGATATTTTTTGCCCATTCCTACTGCCAATCGCTGTATTTCAGCATGAGCATAAATACCAAAATAAAAATAACAAAACATGATTCTCCCTAAAAATTAATCAAGCATCGGGCCTGTTCGAAAATGAATCATTGCGCTGCATCTGCTGCCTATTTGTGATTAGCTTGCGTTACTCATGCTAATTAGCTGATGCCAATGCTTGTTTGTTGCGCAGCTACCTGTGGCCACACGATCAAGTTGTTCTTGATAGTCTTTTACATATACTGATTGTCAAAATTTGCATAAATTGAAAGCTCTGACGTAGGCTGCACTCAATTTGTAAGCAATTTACTTTCAAGATGTCATCAATAAATCAATTTATAAAGACAAACATGCAATCAGCTGTTACATTGAAAGTAAAATTGCCACACAAATGGAAAGGTGAAATTGAGAGCAATCTCGCGGTCAATTTGAAAAGTGTGAGTGTGTTAGTCAAAAAGTGAGAGTGTATTGCAAATTGAATGGAATTGAAAGGCAAAACTTGATCGTGTGGCCACCAAGAAATAGTGGAAGGCCAATGTACGCGGCGGCGGGCGACAATAGCACTGCCATTGTGTTAGATATGTTTGCGCATCAAATTTTTTTTGTTATGTATTTTCGAACTGCTAACATTTGCAGTGATTATTTTATGAACGCACTGCGCATCAGATGCAGCGCAGTGATGTACCTATGTACAGATCTATCATTGGAAAAGGTTTTCTATACAGCTTTGTAAGTGCTTGTGTTTTCAACACAATAACATCGATGTTTAGAAAACGTCGATTTATCGTTTGCATCCCTAGTGGCCATATATCAAACTGCCTTATCAAATTGACTACGTGTGTATTGGTAATTGGTATTGGTAAACACGAAGGTTTGATTTCGAATTGAAAATGATTTGAAATCAAACAATTTCTCAAACAACAAACGATTGAAAATGATTCAACAAAAAGGGGAAAGTATTTTCAAATTGAGAAAAGCATTTATTTTGGTGGCATGTCATAACGTCCATTGACACAGAGTTCATGGACGTTATGACGCTCAAAAAAGTATCATAGTGTCCATGGAAAATATGGCGCTTTTAAAAGTGCCATAATGTCCATCAGAGCAGTGTCGTAATGTCCGCGGACGTAATGACACTTTGCAGAGTGTCATAATGTCAACAACATGTTTGCAAACTCGAAAGCATAGACGGCCTTCAACCGGGCGCAAATGCTTTCTCCTCTATGGTATAAAAAATACCAGCTTCGCTTCACAGCCGGCCTTCAACCGGGCTTCTTTTGTTTGAAAACAAGGCAGATTTAAGGAGATTTACTTAGCAAAGCTGGTACTTGTTATACCATAGAAGAGAAAATTCTAGCGCCCGGCCAAAGGCTGTCTGTGCAGTGTTGCTTAAGTTAGTGAAGCTGGTACTTGTTTTAACATAGAGGAGAAGGCCGGATATGCCGAGACTCTTTAGTTAGCGCAGCCGGTATTTGCTTTACCGTATAATTAAAATATACACCCAGAGAAAACACAACACAACAATTTTTATTTTAGTAAAACATTTTTGGATATGAACGAAGTTTTAAATATACTTAACGGCAACGATAATAATCACTATAGTTTATATAAATATGTGGAAATTTGTTTAAAGTACAGAAAACTTATCCTAAATGAATTCAATTAAATTCCTTTAAAATTTATTATTCATTTTTAATGCACAATTTATTCTTTTTTTTTTATATATTTAAAATTTGGTAGAACCAAAGAAAATTTGCTTATAAATTAATTTAATTAAAATTTAATAAAAATCAGCTATAAAATGCCAATCTGGCTCACAACTATTATAGGTAAGCCAAATATAGATACATAAGACCTAAAAATTGTATTACTTACCTTTGTAAATATTAATAAAAATATCTATTAAATAAATAAAAAAAAAATAAATGTTAAATTTAACCAAATCATTGCCACCGACAGCCATATTACGGTTTAATTAGTTTCTTTAAAAATAGTTTTGTTGGTTGTGGCCATAATAAGACATGTTTTTTCTCTGGTTGTATACATATATTTTGGTATATATGTAGCTTCTTTAGTTATTATGGACCTTATGACATGTTTAAATATGACATAATGTGCATTTACAAAGTGTCTTAATGCCCATGGACCTTCTGACATCTTCAAAAGTGTCATAGTGTCCATGGACACTGTGTCACTGGACGTTATTCTCAAATGTTGTCCAAATGGGGATTTTAATACAATATGGAATATAAATGAAAAATATTTTTTTTCTTGATTTAAATTCATTATTTATTTAAATCAAATGAGCTAAACATTCGACATCATAGCTAAAAGATGAAGGAGTATTCTTTCCCTCCACAAATATGTAAATGGAAAGACGAAATACTTGGCTCCTTTTTATTTTGTGGATTGTCATGGCATAGCACCGCGATTGTACAATAAACGTATCTTTTCTTCACTTTTCCGTTTTATTTTTATTCGCATTTTACACTTTGTAATCAATTGTATTTAACTTTAGCCGTCATTTTTTATTGTTTATATTGATTTTCGCTTCAGTGTTACCAAGTTTATTTTGTATTTGAGAATAACATTTGATATCAAATTGATAAAACATTGTATGTCAAATGTTTATAATCAAATCATCAATTTGAATTCAAATGTTTAAATCAATCAATTGAAATAGGTTTGAGAATTGTGTTTGATAAAGTCATTTCATATCAAAGGTTTGTTGGGTTAGCACAGCCACACATCAAATTCAAACCATAAAACTTTATTTTAAACTTGTGTAAATATTAAAAAAGTTGAATTTTTTTTTGGTCGAAAAATACTTAATTATTTGTCAAGTAAAAATTTCATTAACAACTTTTGAGAATTAGTATTTTTTTTGGAATTTGTAGAAAATACGTGCACACACATTAAACTTGATTGTATGAAAATCAAAAGTATTTTGATTTTTCTCAAATTCTCATCAAGCCATACGTGTGAGCTTTTTGTTTCTAGCACAATAATAAAGATGTGAGTTTGATAAGCCAGTTTGATGTATGGTCATGTCACTTACAAACTGAATTCTTTAAGTACTAATATGTAAATTTAAATTAAATTTTTTTAGCAAATTTGTTTGTTTAACCCAATTATGTTAAGCTAATACTACTTAAATTAGTACAGTTTAGTACAGTACGACATTCAAATTCAATTACTCTTTCTTCTGATAACCTTTGAACATTGAAAAATAAAAATTCACGCAACATTTATTTTTAAAGTTTGTCTATAGTTGGTTGTCGTTCTTTATGTTTATGCAAAAGATTATTAGATTTTTATTTTTGTAGTTTAGTTTTCAGAATTTAATCAAAAAAAAAAAAAAATAATGATTTCCTTTTCTTAACTTAAACATATTTCATAATACCGAGTATAAATCGAAAATTAATCTAATTAATCAAAAAATCTCCAATCAATTTAATTAGATTTAAAATTGTTATACCCTTCACCGAAGGTAAAAGGTTATCCGAATCCCCCAGTTATTATGGGGGCTTGCTTGGTATATATTTCTATCAGGTGTTCTTATTATAATTTTGCTATTGAAATTCAGCAAGATCTACCTTAATTTTTTTCCAAAAATCATTTGTTGTTGTGTTTTTATAACTTTATTTCTCTATATCTGGAGAACAGCAAGTGCAAAAGTTTTAAAATTAGGTACAAACATTCAGGTTACCAATACACACTTGCCCACAAAAGGTGGGCGGGATTGAAGAAGTGGGCGTTGCACCTCCCGTACAAAATATATCAAAAATTTTATAAAAACATGAATATTTGGACTGTCATATGACCTATGGTTACGCCTTATATACCAAGAGATCAAAATCACTCGGAAAAATATGAAAAGGGATGACCAAAACATGATTTTTTTTTTAAAAAATACCCATTTTCGGGAACCATAGATCTTCCCGAGTTCAAGTTTAATAACCAAAGTTACAAAAAGTAACGATTTATATGACTTTTGCGTTTTGCTACACATAACAAATACATGCATGTACAGCAAAGTTAACGCCATGTAATGATGAAACTCCAGTTTCTAATTTAAGTCGTCTAGAAAAGACCACAAATGGCATACTGGCTCCGCAGCCTGGTAATACCAGAACCTCCTTTGCTAGCGTTTTAAAATCAAATCATGTGCCAATGCAAGGTGCTTCGTCAAGTAATGATGCAACTCCAGTTTCAAATTTAAGTCCTTTAGAAAAAACCATGGAAACATTAGTGCAAACAGTAAATAATTTTACGAAAACAATGGGTAATATGATGCAGGAAATTCTTAGAATGCAATCGATGTTATTGCAAGCTGTACTTAACAAGCCATGAACTGTTTAAAAATTAGTTTTTGGAACGCAAACGGCATCCGCCAACATAAAAATGAATGAGGATTTTTTTTTAAATAAACAAATTGATGTCATGATAGTTTTTGAAACTCATTTGACCTCAAGAAATACGTTTAAAATTAATGGTTATATACTATATGATACCAAGGACTCTCGAGATAGAGCTTGTGGAGGTTCTGCCATTGTGATAAAAACTCAATTAGATTCAAACACTACCTAATGTGTGATAACCGTGAAGATTACCTCCAAGCAACGAATATTTGCGTTAAAGAATGAAATAGAAACCTAGTAATTTCATCGTTATACTCCCCACCTAGATATTTACAAAAAAAAATTATAAAGAGTTAACAGTTATTTGTGTTTGAATCCATTTATTATGGGTAACTTAAAGTAGCATATTTTTGTCTTTATAAAGAAAATTAAAGTTAATCTTTCGGAAAATTACAGATACATTTATTTTGTATATATATATATATATATATATATATTTATATACATATATATATATATATATATGTCAGATATGCATATTTAAATTTAGCTTTTGAAATTAAGCCATATCGGTCAATAAATTTATAAGATTTTAGCAAAAGCAACGACCTTTAAGTCCCTTGTGGTTTTTGCAAGAGTCAAAGTTTCCAAATTATGTATAGGAATCTCGGTTTTTCCCATTAAAACACATTAAAAATTTCTTTATATCTGGTGAACGAAAACAACCAAATTTTCCAAATTTGGTAAAAATACATCGGCTATCGACACACAACATCCCACAAAATGTAGGCGAAATTGGGGCAGTGGTTGTGGAGTGGAGAAGTGGGCATGGCACCTCCCGTACACATACCTTATAAGTCTTTATATATCTGGAGATTGACAAGAGTCAAAGTTTCCAAATTAGGAACTAGCATCTTGGTTATCAATACACAGCACCCGACAAAATTTAGCACACTTATTTGTTTGAAATTAAATTGTAATAAAAAGAGAAAGTCTAATTCGAGTTAAATTGAAATCGAATTAATTCCGAAAAATCTCAGCAAATATGTCATTTTATGTGCTCTAACCCAAAGTATCATTTATCTTTAGAAGTATTGGGTGTTTTTTTAGCTGCATAGGATCTTTTGATTTCAATAACTATGGTTCGACAGCTGAGAATGTCAAACTGTGTTGAATGGAAGTCATCATAAAAAATGCTTTTAAAATGTGAAATTTTATTTTTGAAAAAAAAAATTAAATAAATAATGTCCTCATGATATCGTTTACAAGTCTTGTAATCTGTGCAAACTGTGCATTTTTACGCCCTCGTTAATAAACTTTAAAAAATTGTATGAGAATTCTTTTACACAAACTTGGTAAATTTGCGCAACAATTTTGTCCCGTAAACTTGCGTTGTTCAATTGTGCATTTATACAAACAGTACTTGACAGTACTTCTAATAAAAATTGAGTGATTTTGGAACAGAATGATGAACAAATGGCATTGTGTAACGAAAATATTCTGCAAAATTAAACAAAGCAAATTTAAGATTACCGTCGTGTTTTCCAACAAATTCAAGTGTTAGCATATCACAAGCAACAACTTCTTCAAATAATTTGAGTAGTTTGGTCTTTTGGCTTTCTTTAGGCCTTTTTAAAAACAAATTTTGCTATTTAGGCACAAATTTCAACTTTTATTTTATTTTAATTTTTTTTTTGTATTGACGTTTCTTGCCAACTGACATTTAGTGTTTACAATTACACAAAAGTAAAAAAGGGGCTTCATGAAACAAAGTTTGCGCATTTGCACAAATGGCAATTTTAAGCGACATCATGAGGACCCTTAATGTGTTGTTGGCGAAGTTCATAGTTGCACAATTTCTAGCGAAGCCGGTAACGAATCACCATTGTACAAATTTAAATTGATTGTTTGGGGCGGTTTACAGGCTCATTTAAATGACCAAGGAGCTAGGGCTGCCAGGTAATTTTTTTCCTTGTCCCCAAAAAATTAAAAAAATATCCCCAAAAATCCCCAAATTAAAAAATAAAACTTAAAAAGTTAATATTTTTTTGTTTGGTTTATTTTCTGACCAAATTTTAAATTTTTTAAAAAAAAAAGTAAGAAAAATTTTAATAAGAAATCCCCAAAAATCCCCAAATAAAAATTTTTAGTGAAAAAAATTATTTTATTTTGTTTGTAGCGGCTGGTTTCGGCATGTTTTTTAAATCCTTTTAATGTGATTCCAGTAAGGAATTACAAGCAGAACAGCATATGCTGTTATTGAAGACGAATGAGCCAATTTATAAGAGTTTGGAGCTTGTTCAATCGGTTTAAGCTATCCTTATAATCAACAATAAAAATGCATATGTCCGTCATTTATTCAATACTTCCATATTTACTTATTTTTGGGGAAGACATATGTACATATTTGCTTGAAAATTGTCTTTAAAAATCAAAAATTGTATGTGTTGTCCACGGTAGGGATGGGCAAGTTGAAAAAATATATCGATATATATCAAATCGATATTTTTTTAGAGTATCGATATTTATCATATGTAATTACATTGTTAGTTTTTATTGTTTCATTTTATTTAAAAAAATTAATAAAAACAAAAAAATTTAATCAAAACAAAAAATTCAATTATAAAAAAACAAAAGGGAAGAATACAAAAAAACCATAAGAAAATAAAATAAATTACGAAAAATTTAAATGGAAGTAAATAAGTCATGGAGTACCAACTTTTCTTAAAATTTGAATTGCACCCCAAAAGAACCAACTGGTTTTAGTCAAACCAGTAATCATCAGATATGGACATCAGGAGCACTCTCTATTTTATGTGCACTCCAGACAATCTGCTTCTTGTATCCGGCACTGCTTCTTATAAATGCCAATTATTTTAGATTTTCATATTTGTTTAAAAAAACATATGATGCATGCAATGATTCCAATTCTTAAAAACATAGGCCCATATTCATAGTCAAAAATAAAGTCGACTTTTTTTAAAGTATATTTTAAAACAATGGTGTTCACATGCATTTAAAACCGGTTTTTATTTAAAGTCGACTTAATTTTTGACTATGAATATGGGCCATATTGTTTGAAAAACGGCTAAAATTTTGAGTTCTAAGTCCCAATTTACACTAGGGACATTTCTTGCCGGACATTTTTTGAATTATCTTTTAATCTTACCTGAAGCGTTTACATATGAAACATTAGAAGTCAGACAGAAATTACTACTTGTATGTAAACTACGAAAAGTAAGAAAGAGATATGAAAAAATGTCCAGTACAGATAGTCATGTACTACACACTCTACCTTTTCGACCCCTCGCCAACAAACTTCGTCTGTCCGGCAAGAAATGTCCCTAGTGTAAATTGGGACTTAATGAAGACTGACTTTAAAAAATATCGAATTCGATAGTCGTATTTCAGTTTCGATACATCGATATATCGGTATTTAAAATATCGGCGATATATCGATATTTTTTTTAAATATCGATATTTTGATATATCGATATTTTTTGCCCATTCCTACCTTTTACACACGATACAAAAATGGTAATCTGAATTAGGACTTTTTAAACTGTATAAGAGTAAGGCCTGGAACGGAATTAAGAAGTTGTAGTAGTAGCTGAACCTAACGAATGCTCTGTAGCGCAACAATGTTAAAAATTTAGATTTTTGCGATTCAACTTCAACTGCAAGGACTACTACAACTACGTATTCTGTTGACACTACTTTGAAGCTGCCGTTTTTAACCTTTCACAGCTTTTAGCGCTATTCGCAACGTTTTACTACAGCGACTATTCAGTTCCCCACTTAAGATAAAAGCAGTGTTTAAATTGCTTGCTTTAAAATAGCAACAGCACCGAAATTTTTGCTTTGTTTACATTTTTTGCTGCAAATTAAAAAACTGTATTTTTCAATGCCTTTTATTACTTTAATAGAGAGTAAGCAATAGCAGAAAAGCAAAAGCAAAAAAAGAGAGAGCAAATAATTTTTTTAGTCTCGCTATCAGGGGTGCCAGGTGATTTTGGTCAGAAATCGGCATATTTTCAAAAAAAAATCGGCATTATCGGCACTTTAATTTAAAGAAATCGGCAAAAAATCGGCAAACCAAAAATACCTATTTTAAATACAGTAAAACATTTTTTTTGTGGAAAAAAATATCAAAACAGAACAATTTTGCATTACCTTATGCTAATAGCAAAAAATTCAACAAAAAATAAACGTTTTACAAATAAATTGTAAGTAATTAGAAACAAAAATGTATACGTTTATTCTGTACTTTAGGGTAAATTATTTTAAAGTTTTGTACTTTTGTTATTTTAGATTCATATGAGCTTGACATTTTTATTAAATCCTTAATTTCAATATCAGCATGAAAATAGTTTAAAATTTTAAATAATTTTTGGAATGATGAATTCTATGCAAAGATAAATTTGCATGGTACATTTAAATTTCGTTTTATTAAGGTTGACTTGGCTTAACATTTTCCCACATTGGCGGAAGAATGTGAAATTGTTGGAAATGAACCAGGAGAATTCTCACTTTTAAATCTAAATTTTGTTGCCAATAAGTTTGTTAATTTACTTGACTTTCTTACAAATGATTGGTTATCGGATGAACTTGCATCATCCTCAAATGCGCTTATAAAAATCATTTTTTGATTTAAGTTTCTTCATCAAAAGTGAATTTTGAATTTAACTTGCCTCAACTTTTTTGAAAGTAAAAATCTATTTCCAAATTCAAATATAAAGTACTTTATATTTTTGAATTTAACTTTTTTTTTCTTCATTTAGCTTTTGTCAAAAAAATTGCTGATTTTTTTTTTGTTTTTGATCAAGATCTTGTATTCTTTACAATTGCAACATGTGTGTGTTGGGTAAACATACATAACAAACACTGCATATAATATAGGACAAATCTAACCTTTTTTTCTTAGCAAAAGCGCTAAATTAATAACAGTTCTCTCTTTTTAATGAAACAAGTATTTCAATGATACCCAAAATTAATAAATTTTACTAAATCCAACAAAAAGTTACATTGGTTAACATGTTTATCAAAAAATCGGCATTTTTTGAGCAAAAATCGGCAAATCGGCACTTTGATAATTTAGAGGCAAAAAGTCGGCAAAATGCCGATAAATCGGCAAATATGGCAGGCCTGCTCGCTATGTGTATGTTCTTTGCCTAATCAGTCAGCAACGCAACAACTTAAGTAAGTAATAAATTTTGTTCATGTTTTTTTTTTGCTTTTCATGCGCTTAAAGTCAGCAAGTTTACTTCTTTGCTGTTGCTGGCTGGCACTTCATACATATATTTTGAATATCTAAGTGCAGGTTCACACACGTCAAGTTTGACTCGTCAAGTCTTGAGCTTTTAGGAGAGAAGGGAAAAGAGAAGGCCATTTCTTTTCCCGTCTCTCCTAAAAACTCAAGACTTGACGAGTCAAACTTGACGTGTGTGAACCGGCACTTAGTATTTTTGCAGAGAGAATTGTTTAAAGATCTTAACCGTTAGATGTTTTTTTTGCGAAAAAACTAATTTTTGTTCTTTTATTTAGTGAGTTACGCAAAACCATATTTTTATGTACCTATTTCTTTAATCTTTTTAGTATTTTTTCTAAATAAATATGTAAATACATATGTACATATGAAAATAAATAAAACTTCACATGTTTTTTTAAATTAATTTGTTTATTTTTCAGCTTAAACTTATTCATATGTATTAACGAAATATGTACATACCTATCAAAGGTTTCAACCTTTTTAATAAATAATAAAAATAAAAACTAAGCAAATTTTACACATAGCTTGGTCATTATCAAAATCAAAATATTTTTCAATTATTCTTCGATTTACACGCAGCGTCAAAGATTTTTTCAAAACTAATAACTGCAACAGCAAGCAACAGCGATCAAGTCAAAAAATGTTTAAACAGCAGGCCAAGCAACTACATAAAAAAACAAAAACATATTACTTACAGCAACAGCATTTTTTTAAGTGGTTGCTTGGCTGAATGTTTAAACTTTAAGCTGAGAATATACACATCAGGGATGATAAATGATATTTTCTAAATTGTACTTCATTAAGTAAAGAATTGTACTTTTTTGATCCTAATTGTACTAAAAATATTTTTTACTAGTTTTATTATTAAAATAACAGAAAATGTACGAACATTTATTCACTTGTACTATACACGTATACATACATACATACGTATTTGCAATCCAAATTTGGCAATTTACAAAAAAAAAAAAATATTAAGTTAAAACGTAATAAGGAATTTAGACCATGCTTTTTTATTTATTTAATTTTTAAAGTTGATAGTGGAGCAGGGTATTTTTTGTATTCCTCTAACACCCACTGAAGCTTAGGGCGCCAAATTATTAATACTTTTTAACTCAGTAATAAGCCCAAAAGATATTGTCTCAGGGCCCTTATGCGGCCCCTATACAACGTACAATTGAGTTGAATAGACCAGTTGATCGTTCGCAGCACATGCTACAATTTTATAACCACCTTTTAATTAAGCTTTATAAAGAAATTATTTAAAAAGAGTCAACATGAGTACCGATTTTTTTGCACTTGTGGTGATAAATGAAGTGTAGTAAGCAGAGGAGCAAGAAAGAAAATAAATAATAGTTCCGGTAGTTTTTATATTCTTTACTAAAATTGTGCATTGGAATTTCGTTTTAGTTTTCTTAAATATTGATAACTTCTCACAATGTTGCTTTCATAACGTCAGAATGAAAATTAAAAACGAAAGAAAAAATCGCCATCACACCAATTTGAAAGCTCAAATCAAATTGATTTTTTATTAACCGATGACCAACCACACCTCTAACGTAACAAATGGTTGTACAACTTGATCGAATTGTACAACAAGTCGCAACTTGTGGGCCGCATCATATCCCAAATCAAGCTTAAAAGTTTTCGTTTATTTAAAGCAACAAAATTCATTAGCCTGTAGTAAATCTTTTGTCTGAATTAAATTCGATGCAATATTCACAAAAAGACGGTTTCTACGCTTTGTTTTAATTATATTTTGCTACGAAAAAATCCTTTCCATATTCGCCGACTAATGTTGTGTAAACAATATGCCATTTACAATTCTTCTGATATTTAGACATTTTTAAATTGTACTTAATATGTTATTGGAGTACTTCAGTACTTTTGCAATGCAAATAGTACTGAAAATAGTACAATCGTACTGACTTTATCATCCCTGATACACATAGTGATAGTAAATTAATTATTTACTGTCACTTTTTCTGCTTTTGCTTTTTTGCTTTTACTGTGTTCTTTTTCTTAAGTTAAGTTAAGCAATTACAAAAGCATTAAAAATAGTCAAGCATTTTTAAACACTGGATAAAAGTTTTGTTACTTTTTTCATATTTTATATACGAAACAAAGAAAAATAAGCTTAAATAATAAAAGAAGGGCAAATATATTAAAAAAGTGTAAAATCCCCAAAAAATCCCCGAATTTTTCTTAATCCCCAGTCCCCAAATGACTTTCTTTGTCCTTTTTGCTCACATGAAATCCCTAACTTTGGCGATAAATACTTTTGAATTTAAAAAAAAATAATGTAAAAAAAATAAAAACACTTTCACTATTTCATTTCCAAATTAAGACCAACTTTATTTTCATTCTTGAGCTTTCTTAAATACTAATTTTACAGTTTATGTTCTTATAGTAAAAAAGCTTGTTCATCATATTAATAAAAACAGTTCCCAATAAATCAACAATTGCAATCAAAAATTGATGATTGCAAATTAATAGTTGCAAATCAATTCTCAATAAATTTGTCTGTGTTTAAATGCTGGAGTTGCATTTATTTAGTGGGAGTGCAAATTATTAATATTGAACTTGGTAAAATTCATAAACAATTCATGGAATAAAGTAAATTAAAGTGTGTACATATATATGTATGACTGTTAATATTTATAATGCAAATTATTAATAGTGAACTAAATAAAGTTCATAAGCAATTCTTGGAATAGAGTAAAAAGTAAGTAAATTAAAGTGTGTACATATGTATGTATGAATGTTAATATTTATAATGCAAATTATTAATAGTGAACTAAATAAAGTTCATAAGCAATTCTTGAAATAAAGTAAAAAGTAAGTATGTACATATTTATGTACGTATGTTAGTAGTTACACATTTATATTATATAATTTGTGTTAAGGGAATAGCGGGAGACATTATAACACCCCCACCGTTAGTTTGAGGCTCCGACGAAATTATATTATCTTTACCGGGTTATTTATAGTAGTTTCGTTTTTTAATTGTACATTTGGAATATATGTTTTTGTATTCTTAAAGAAGTATATAAAAATAATTAAGATACATATTGATATAATAATTAAGATGTCTATGCTAAAACTAAGTATTTTTGTGTTCTTATCTGTATATTCGTATTCTATTTGTTTTAGATATAAAGATTCAATTTTTATGTCTGCAAGTGTTGTATTACTATTGTCTTTAATTTTTGTTATGAGATTAGGTAAGATAAACTTGTCTTGTATTTTTATTTTAACATTTGTAAAAGTTTTATTTAACGCGTTTATTTCACAATTTTCGAATTTTATTAAGTAATTTCCAGAAATTTTTAATTTAGCTTTATTGCAATTGTGCGATATGTTACTATTGAATCTTTTGAGAACTAATATGCCTGGAATTATTTCAACTATTTCCTGTTTATTAAATGTTTGCATTTTGCAGTTAGCTTCTTCAGAATTTAATATATTACTTAAACAATTGTCATTGATTTTTATTAGATTTGTTTTTAAATTTTCTTTAATATACGTGCTATAAATATTGTTTTCTGAATCTATGAGAACATGGGAATGGTTAAGTTGTATGGATTTATTATTCCTGTCAGGTATGGGTACGAATGTCACCATGGATAGTGGGTCTTGTGAAAATTGTGGTATAGAGAGAATGATGATGATGTTACCGTCATGAAGTGCAATGGATACTTTGATGTTGGTATAACTGTCAAAGTCTGAGATTAGGTTAAGTTCGGTTTGAGTGAGAATGTCTGTAGGAATAATTCCCAGTTTTCCTGGGAAAATAATTTGTCCGATGTCATCTACATGTTGGCGTAAGAGTGAGATGTCGTTGTTAATCTGGTTTATGTGTTCTATATATGTTATCTCGTCTTCGATAGTTGAAATTTTATTTCCTATAATATTTTTGAATTTTGTTAAATAACTTCCAATTGTTTTTTGCTGGTAATTTATGTGGTTAGTAATATTCTGAATCTGGGAGTTCATGATATTATTAATATAAGTTAAGTTGTTAATTTTGTTTGTTAAGTTTTCGTCATTTGTATATAGTAATTTAAGAGTTTTATTTATTTGTTGCTCTGATTTTGGGGTTATTTTTGTCTTGGTATTTCTTAGTAGGTCTAACGTGAGTTTTGTAATATTTATGTCCAGTTCCTATCGTTTGTACGTGATCGCCGTCTATTTTTCCTGTACTAACTTTCCTATATTTTCTGTGGTTTTTCCCACCTCTTATCTCTCTAATATAATTTAGTCCTCCTTCTAATTCAAAGTCTTTCCGGTTTTCATTTAATTTCCGGGTATACTTTTCTTTTTTTGCGCTCATAAGATTACGAATTTCTGTATATTTATCTTCATGTATTTTACCGTTTACAAAATCGATCGGTTTGACGCCGGTCGTGCTGTGTATTGTATTATTATAAAAACCTATAATTCTTGTCATTTTATCTTCCATACTTTCGTCTTTGTTTTCTGTATCGTGTCTTAGTAGGCGTATGTGTTCGTTGATGGTATTGTGTAGCCTCTCGATATCGGCATTGGAAGTATGGTTACTATTTGAGGTATAATGAATTTCTATGTTTTCCTTTTTCAAAAATTCCTGCATCGGTATGGCCTTAAATCCTAATTCATTGTCTACGACGATTTTATCCATTTTCCCGTAGGTATTGATTATTAGTAATAGTTTTGTTTTAAACTCCATCCAGTTTCTACCGTTTATTTGAAACGCTAAGGCGAATTTTGAAAATTTATCGATTGTTGTCATAAAGAGTTTCTTATCCAGGGTATAAAATACGTCTATGTGTAATATTTCTAGAGGTTTATGTGGAGTTTCTGTAATTTTATAAGGAATTTTTGGAGGTTTTCTATCATATTTCTCTAGGTTGCAGATTTCACAGTTATTTATGAACTGAGTTATCCTTTGTTTCAGTTTAGGATTGTAAATTCGCGTAACTAATTCTTTGTATACTGCTTGGATTCCCCTATGGTTTTTGTTAAGGTGCTCATTTTTAATAATTTCAGTTAACCGGTTTTCATCTTCTATGTCTTCTATCATGAGTGTAGATCTAAGTACCCTAAAATTTGCGTTATTTGAAAATAGTTCTTCATAAACATTTTTAAACATTGTATAAAATTCGTCTTCGATAAAAATAACATTCAGTTGTGTTGGGTTAAAATGATTCTTTAGTATTGTGATTGCGGTTTCCCTGTCCATTTCTTTCATAGAAATTATTTTTCTTTTATTTTTAAAAACAGATTTATTTTTTATTCTTAATGATCCAGAAGTTGTTTTCATTATAACCACTTGGTTTTTAAACATATTAATTGGTGAATTAGTACTTTTCATCGTTACATTGTCGCATTCTAGTGTATTAATGTTGGGCTCAGTTTCAATTCTTGACAAGGCGTCGGCATTACCGTTCTTTGTTCCTTTCTTGTACTTGATTTCGTAGTCGTATTCGGATAGTCGTAATCTCCACCTAACAAGTTTTGAATTGGGTTCCTTTATAGAAAAGAGCCATGTTATTGGTTTATGATCCGTTTCTATTATGAATTTGCGACCAAAAAGATAGGGCCTAAAGTATTTCGTAGCCCATATGATGGCCAATAATTCTTTCTCTATTGTACTATAATTTATTTCGTGTGTATTAAGGGTGCGACTTGCATAGCATATTGGGTGATTATCCTGAGAGAGTACCGCTCCCAAGGCGTAATTACTCGCGTCTGTTGTCAATGTGAAAGTTTTAGAAAAGTCCGGGTATGCTAATATTGGATCATGTGTTAATAGGGTCTTGAGGGTGTTGAAACTTTTTTCATACTCTGGGTCATTTATGGTTATCATTGAATCTTTCTTTAAGCATTTAGTCATTGGTTTAGCGATAGATGAATAGTCTTTTATGAACTTCCTGTAGTAGCCTGTGAGCCCTAAGAATTGTTTGATCTGTTTTGTCGTTTTGGGTATTGGGAAGTTGACGACGCATTCTATCTTTTTAGGATTGGGCTTAACTCCCTCTGTTGTTATTATGTGCCCAAGGAACTCTGTTTCTTTTTTTAAAAATTCTGATTTATCCAATTGGATTTTTAGGTTTGCCTCCTGTAATCTTGCTAATATAAGTCTGATAGAGTTCATGTGTTCTTGTAAGGATGTTGAAAATATGATTATATCATCCAGGTATACCAGGCAGATTTTATTGATATAATCTTGGAGAAGATTATTCATCAATCTCTGGAATGTTGCGGGGGCTGTTTTCAGTCCGAAAGGCATTCTCAGAAATTCATAGTGTCCTCCTTCGACACTAAATGCGGTTTTGTGGATGTCCTCTTCCTCTATCTCGATTTGGTGGAAACCCTTAGCCAGATCGAGTGTAGTGAAATACTGGCTTCTTCCCAGTTTTTCGAGAATCTCGTCTATGTTTGGGATGGGGAACTTGTCGTCGATCGTAACTTCGTTCAGTTTACGATAATCGATTACAAGTCTCCACTTGGGTTTCCCGCTGGCATCGGCCTTCTTTGGCACGATCCAAATTGGGGCTGAATAGGGAGAATTACTATTCCTAATTATCTTATTTTTCAACATCTCTTGGATTTGATCCGTAACTTCCTTTTTATGTACGTATGGGTATCTGTACGACTTGGAAAATATGGGTATATTGTTTGTCGTTCTAATTCTATGTTTTATTGCGGAAGTAAACGAGAGTCTATCATTTTCTTGGTAAAAAATATTATGATACCTGTTTATAATTTGTAATTGTTGTGATTTTTCTTCGGGGTTTAAGTGTCCTATTCTAATTTGGTCATTTAAATGATTTAAATTCTTTATTCTCTATTATGTTAAAATTTTCGTGATCTACCTTCTGCGTAGTCACGCGGTTAGTTTCAGATAGTAAGTTTATCTCTACTTCTCCATTTTCTACGTTTAAAATTCCTTCTTTTACAATATTTCCGTCGTTTTCCTCCTTATAATATACTAGGTCAGAGTCATCTGGTACTATTATCCTTTTTTTATTTAAGTTTTCGTTTTCAAAGTGCATAGGGAGTGTCTGGTTACCGATGGTTATTTCCTTCTTTCTATAATCAATACAGGCATTTAGTGGTCTCAAGATATCATTACCTATTAGACCATCAAAAAAATTATGAAATCTTATTATATAAAATTCTAGTGTTTTATTTGTTTCAATGTCGCCGAATTCTTTGAACATAGGTATTATGGCTTTTTTATCAACGTAAATTTGATGTTGGAGAGTTTTAATTAAAAGTGGGATAGTCGTATGAATTCTTTTGGGGTCGCAGATCCCCGGATTTAAAATAGAGTTTGTTGCGCCCGTGTCTATTATAAATTTTATAAAACCTATCCTTGTCTTTATTATTATAAATGGTAATTTATTCCTGAGGCTGATTCCTGAAAATTTTCAGCCACTTCAATTTTTCCTATGTCAATAGGTTCTACTTGGTTTCTAATATTTGATCTCTGGGATGATTGGTTTTGAGGTCTGGAGTTTTGTGAGTTTGTTTGTTGGTATGTGCGGTGTTGTTGGAATGGTGGTTGGTATTGTTGGAATGGTTGTTGGTATGGTTGGTGTTGTTGGTATGGTTGGTGTTGTTGGAATGGTTGTTGATATTCTCTTCCGTTATTTTGGGGCATTGCCTGGAAATTCTTTCTGGTGAATGGTTGGGGGTTCCCGTATTGTGTTCTATTCCTATTATCTTTTTTATTGTACTGTGTATTGTTTCTATAGTTATTATTTCTATTACTTGAATGAGTTTTAAATTCTGGGTCGTTCCCGGTATTGTTCCCAACATGTGCGTATCCGGCTTGGAACAGTATGTCCATAGCTTGTTCTAAGTCTTCTGGGTTCCTACAGAATAGGATGGATTTCATCGGTTCAGGGATCTTGTTTTTAAAGATGTTGAGGGCAGTGCGTTTATTGTTTATCGCACTTTGTCTAGTTGCTTCGGTTTCTCCTAAAATAACTACTAACTTGTTATTTAATTTGTGTAACCTGGTTTTCATGTCGTTGTAAAAATCTAAGGTATTTGTTTTAAAGGTCACGCTTCGTAATTCGTCAAAGAGTTCCTCGCAGGAACGTCTATCCCCAAAATTATTCTGTAGTATGTTCTTAATCTCCGTCCATGAAGTCGCGTGGCAGTTTATTTCTATTGCCTGTCTTGCACTTCCTTTGAGTTTTGATTTTATTACGTCCGAAAAAAGTAGTTGGGACAGTTCGTCGTATGTTTGTAGGTGTGGGTGTATTCGGTCAATAAGTGTGGTGAACGTCTGTAAGTCTCCTGAGTCGCCACAGAAGTCAGGTAAGTTGTTTAGGTATTTCAAGGGGTTTATAGTTAAACTGTTTATTGGATTTTCGACCTGTACTGCCATTTTTAGTTTGAATGGATTTGGGAAAGGAAGAAGAAATTCTCACTTATACACGAATGCGTTTTTCTCTTTTGTTCTTATGTTTTAAATAATTTTTCTTTGCTTTGATTTTTATCAGGGTTATTCTATATAGGAATTCCTGTAACTTTTTGGTTTCTAGTTCTCCGGACGTATACAGTAATTTTCTTTCGATTTCTGACTTTATGCTTATTTTTTCAGTTACATACATTTAATAATATTAATAAATAAATATAATATAGTTAATCTAATTCTTACTTTCTGATGCTGTTATATCCTGGCTCTTGTTTCCACTCCTGAGGGTTTAAAGCTGATAGGATGTTTTTATATATTTGCTTCTATTGGGTCGCTTTAGATGTATATTGATGAGGGTAAATCTTCTTATTTTCTGATGCTGTTGTATCTTGGCTCTTGTTTCCACTCCTGAGGGTTTAAAGCTGATAGGATGTTTTTATATATTTGCTTCTATTGGGTCACTTTGGATGTATATTGATGAGGATAAATCTTCTTATTCTCTGATGTTGTTGTATCTTGGCTCTTCTTCACCTTATTTTTTCTTTTTCTATGTTAAAATATTCGTGCTTTTTTTTCCTTTTTGTTTTTATATTTCGAATGTCACTTTCACATGGGAAAAAAAAATGTTGTGTTTTTTTTTTTTTTTTTTTTTTTTATATATATATATATTTTCCTTTCTAAGGATATATCTTTATATCCCCTTTTTTTTTTTATTAAAGATAACTCTTGTTATCCTTTATATGTTTTCTTTTCTAAGGATATATCTTTATATCCTTTTTTCCTTCTTTTTGAAAGATAACTCTTGTTATCTTTTATATTTTTCTTTTCTAAGGATATATCTTTATATCCTTATTTTGCAGTTCCGTATTAAGGATAAAAATCCTAGCACTATCACAAAAATAAAATTTTCACTTTTACGTTGGATAGGACTTACGGATCCTACCGACTGCGCCACTTTTGAATTTAAAAAAAAATAATGAAAAAAAATTAAAACACTTTCACTATTTCATTTCCAAATTAAGACCAACTTTATTTTCATTCTTGAGCTTTCTTAAATACTAATTTTACAGTTTATGTTCTTATAGTAAAAAAGCTTGTTCATCATATTAATAAAAACAGTTCCCAATAAATCAACAATTGCAATCAAAAATTGATGATTGCAAATTAATAGTTGCAAATCAATTCTCAATAAATTTGTCTGTGTTTAAATGCTGGAGTTGCATTTATTTAGTGGGAGTGCAAATTATTAATATTGAACTTGATAAAATTCATAAACAATTCTTGGAATAAAGTAAATTAAAGTGTGTACATATATATGTATGACTGTTAATATTTATAATGCAAATTATTAATAGTGAACTAAATAAAGTTCATAAGCAATTCTTGAAATAAAGTAAAAAGTAAGTATGTACATATTTATGTACGTATGTTAGTAGTTACACATTTATATTATATAATTTGTGTTAAGGGAATAGCGGGAGACATTATAACAATAAATCCCCAAGTCTGACAGCCCAACAAGGAGCTGACGTTGTGAAAAGCGAGCGCTATCGAACCAAGCTAACATCAACGCCATTTGCTTCCAACAAGACGGCACAATTTAGTGATAACTTTTCAGAAACGCCTCTGGATTACTTTTTATTGGGATATGTGAAGTCATTGGCTTATGCCGACAAACCAGAAACTCTTGACGCTATATTGCAAAATTTTTTGGAAAAAGTAGCCAAAACTTTGACTGATCGAATAGACCATGTAACTCGTAGCCTCGGAGCACATATGCCGGAATCATATATAAAAATTAGCAAGTATAATATATTCGTCTTGGGAAATTTAAAAACGGTAATTTTTTGCATTTAATCATAAAGGCATATTGAATTTCTGGCGTTACCACTGTGTTGTACCCGCGCATTTCGGTATTTTGCATCGCAATCTACATATTTGCAAATATAGGCCAGTGATCAACGCCGTAAGTAACTATCCATCAGGCCAAATCGATCCATATGCATGTTTTTGGATTAGGTAAAGGGTGTTTTCTATAGAGTGACAAGTTTAAATCATTATAAAACAAGGAAATATATTTTTGATATAAATTAAACGGGCTTTCTTGGAAAGAACATTTTATGAAATTAATGCTTAATTATGATTTCTGCCATGTGGCCGCCATGGTTGGCATTTTTCATTATTTTTTTATTGAATCTTCATATATTAAATATGAACTAACAATAATTAATCAAATCTTATCCTAAAACTTTATTTTATGCCCTGCCAGTGCCAGACAAAAATGTTCTTTAACACGGGTTCTTTTCACATATACTTATACTTAGTTAGGTGTTTATTACTCATCTTAATGGGTAAGTGCTGCAGTGCCCCTTCTACTTAATCGAGTGTGGCCACTATCATTTAAAATATTTCGAGCTAGTGGGTTCGGATGCAATTCGAGCCCTTTTAAGTATTTAACTGCATATTTCGTAAGCATAGTTTAACTAATGGAACATTTAGTTCCTTTGGAATATTTGAGTTTTTAACATACCAAGGAGCAGCTGTGATTATTCGAAGAAGTTAAATTTGTCGCCTTTAAATTTTTTCGATATTAGAGCCGGAGGCAGTATCCCATAACTGAATACCATAGCACCAGATTGGCTTTAAGATGGAGTTCTAAAGTAGAAGCTTGCAATCGAGACTAAGGACAGAATTTCTTCCAATAAGCCAATGAATTTGAATGTCTTTTAGTTTCATTTGAGTTAATTTTGCCTCTGTATGGCATTTCCACGTTATTCGCCCATCCAGATGTATACCGAGATATTTTACATGCGAATGTTGAGGAATTATTTGATTATTGATTGTAATAGGGGGACAAGATTCCCGGCGCAAGGTGAATGTTATATGTACTCATTTTTACTCATTTACTATTATCCTCCTGTCTTGGCCATATTTCTAGTTTAAATATATGACCCTGTAAGTAACGAGATGATTCATAACGGTTTTCGTGGACGCTTAGAAAAGCTGTATCGTCTGCAAATGTTGAAGTTTGTGTGTAGTTGCTCGTTGGCATGTCCGAAGTATAAATTAAGTATAATAGAGGGCCCTGGATGCTGCCTTGTGCGACTCCAGCGCCAATTGGCTGAGATGAATTAAAGAAATTTCCTTCTTTAATAATAAATTGACGACCGAATAAGTAGCTTTCTAACAGCTTTTGTGTGCTTGCTGGTAAGTTTTGCTTCAATTTATTTTATAAGCCTACATGCCAGACTTTATCAAAAGCTTGCGAAACATCGATGAAGAGTGCTGAGCAATATTTTTTTTTCTTCAAATGCTTTTCTTATGACATTTACTTTTCGATGAGTGTTTTCTTCTAAATCCAAACTGATGATTTGGAATACATCTATTGTCACTTAAAATTGGTGTTAATTTTAAAACGAATAATTTCTCAAACAGCTTTGAGATTTTTGATAATAAGCTAATTGGCCTAGATGAGTCAACTTTTGTATGATCTTTTGCTGGCTTTGGTATCATCGTAACTAAGAAGACTTTTGAGGATAGTATTCAATGCGTAAAATTGCATTAAAAATAGAAAGAATAATTTTCTTTGCTGTGCTGGGTAGCTCCAAGAGAATTTTATTGCTGATCTTATCAAAACCAGGGGTTTTCACAAATGGCCTTTTCGATTTCTCTTATCTCAAATCTTAGGGGAACAGCTGCTCTAGCAGCAACAGGTGGTAACTCGACCGCAATATTGCCTTTTTCATTATCATTTCCTGCCCAACTTCCATTCAAGTTTCTTAATGGTGGCTTAGAGACAACTGGCCTTATGAGATTTCTAACTGCACGCCATAATGAGTAGTCTGATTGTGGAGTTGCATCAAGTTCCTTAAGATATTTTGCCAGAGAAGCCGTTTTCTGAGTATGCAATAACTTTCTTAGCATTTTTGTACACTTTTTTAATATATTCTTAAGTTGAGGAGATCTGTGCAATTGCCACTCTATTCGACCTCTCTTTTTTCAGACAAGAGACCAGTGATGTTAACTTTTATTTTTTCATTTCCGTACGGACCTCTAAAAATTACTGTACGCAAAGATTTTTAATCAATACATTAAAAAGCTGTTTCCAAATGACATGCGATTGATTGCGTAGTAAAATTTATATGAAAAGCACTCAGTCCATCCCCTGTCATTTGGAACAACACATAAGATTAAATGTGTTTAAGAAAAATTTCATTGCACATTTTTGTATTTAAATATAAAAAAGGGGCTGTTGTACAACATTTGTTGGATATTTTTATTAAAAATTGCATTATTTATTTTATATCTAAAATTTTACGGCTTGTATTAAATTTTGTTCTTCCCCTGTAAACAGTTAGTAAGTAAGGCCTTTTTTATACTAAGTCAACGATATGTATATTCATTCAACTCAAAATATATTTATTTAATACTCCTAGCGCACATATGTATGTATGTATGCGATAAAAATTTAAATAAAATAATGTTTTGTCAAACTCATTCAATTATAAATTTTCTATAAAAATTTTTAGCAAGAAAAATCAATTCATCCGTAGTTAGACCAAGGCAAAGCGGTGTCATAAGTATGGTAAACATGGATTTTCTTAAATCAAGTACGGAATGCTTGATTCAAATACGGATGACTAACGTGCCAAACACTTAACTTTAGCCACATTTAATCCCTGATCCATTCTTTAAATAATCTGAAAACTATAGTTTTTTTGATTTTTAAACAAACAAAAAGTTTAATATAAATTTAAAAAAATACAAGAGTAATTTAATTTTTCTTATTTTGCACATATCGGTGTTTTGAAAACATTTGCAATAACATAATTACATAATGTTCTTAATTTTTTGTTATAACATGTATCTTTTCTTAAAATTGTAAATCACCTCTCAAAAGTTAAAATTATAAATCCTACATATGGGTGTTTCCACAGAAAATTACCCCTTATAGCTCAAAAATTAAGTTATTATTTTGAATTTTTTTTTTTTTTTGCTAATATTTGCCAGGGCCTTCGATGCAATCCACCATCAGGCAATTTGGCATGCACTTCGATGCAAGGGAGTTCCACCTGAGCTTATCGACATTATTAAAGCTTTGTATAGCAACTCAACAAGCCGGGTACTGCAAACGCGTGTTAGGCAATCCGATTGGTGTAAGTACTGGTGTACGACAGGGATGTATCCTTTCCCCGCTGTTATTCAATATTGTAATGGACTCAATAATGCAGCAATCAACTCGCACTAGAAGAGGCATCACATGGGGTATGAATAGTCGATTAGAAGATCTGGACTATGCTGATGATATCTGCTTACTCGCGCATAGCTTTACCGACATATCAGCCAAATTGGAACAGATACACCAGCTAGCATCGAATGTTGGTCTTCATATTAATATCGACAAAACAGAGGCTATACGCATCAACACAACTAATCTCTCTAAGCTCAGGGTCAACAACATAGAGCTCGAGGATGTGCAATCGTTTTGCTACTTAGGAGGCATAATTTCCTCCACGGGCGGCTCCCGTGAAGATATTGCATATCGCATTAAAAGGGCAAAGCAGTCATATGGAAATCACCACAAATACATACAGGTACTTAGCTGCGTCTTTTCTCTGTTCGCTCTACCTTGCTATATGGATGTGAATCCTAAAACTCTACGGCAAACGACATACAACATCTACAGGTATTCATTAACCGTTGCTTGCGGAAAATATTGAGAATTTTTTGGCCGAACGTAGTTTCCAATAGCGACCTGTGGCAAAGAACAGGCGATCCGTTTAGAAATTGCAAAAAGGAGATGGAGCTGGATTGGCCATATCCTAAGAAGACCTCATGATTATAAAGCGAAGATGGCAGTTGACTGGAATCCTCAAGCCAGCAGGAGCAGAGGTAGACCCGCTAACACCTGGAGAAGGCTACTAGAATCCGAAATTAGCAAAACAGGAAAAACCTGGTCTGAAATAAGACTAATGGCACAGGATAGATCCGGATGGAAGAATTTCGCAACGGCCCTTTGTTCCAACTTGGAACCATAGGAATCAATATGTAAATATAATATATATATATATATATATATATATATATATATATATATATACCTACCAACTCCCCATCGTGTCTAGAGATAATTTGATAAAATTTGGTACATAGGAAATTGTTCACTTTTGCGGCTACCTAAACAGTGTTAAGAATCATTTCTAGGAAGTTCATATGCTCTATAAAGTTGTTTATTGAGATCTTAGGTACATTTTTTTGGTTGGTCGTTTCCTTGAATTTTTAACGGTTTGCTACCTATGGACCTGAACAGGGGGAAAAGGTACAAAAAAAATTTAATTTTTAACGTTTTTTGCGATTTTGATCTTGAACATGAAGTTTTTTGATTTTATGTGTTCACACTTTTTGTTCTTTATGGCAAGAGCTACAACTAAGTCTCAGCGGCTAAATCAAGATTTGAGCCTGAGAAAATTATCACTTTTTTGCAAAAATTACACTGAGGCCCCAAATTTTTGGGGGCCTTAAAAAAGTGCATTACTTTGGGCAAAACTGGGAGACACGGCTCTTTTTTTTTGGTATTTTATCAAGTTGTTATGCCCGTATTATGGGTGCACTGTGTAATTACATTACCGGTCAATGATTGCCTATTGCTCCCAAATAGGCAACGCTTGCAAAAATTTGTTCTAATAAAAATAAATAATTGGCAAATGAGTGCGTGCTGGTTAGTTAGGCGAGAGAATAGAAGCAAATGAGACATTGAGAAAACAAAATTTCTTTAATGTGCAGTTTTTCGTTGGGAAAAAAGATAATCGTGTAATGAAAAAACGGACATTAATATCTCAACTTTGGATTTTTAAACGCTAGTTGTATCTAGCAAACGTTATGTCAAATATAAACTAGTGGTTACACGTGTAGAGTGTCAACTATTTGTTAAGTGTGGCCGTGGCTTTATACATAGTACTTTGAAGTGCTTTACTGTGTCGGAAACATTTATGTAAATATGTTTCAAATAATTGTTAAAGCCATTTGGAATCTAGAAGCACTTGCATTAGAATAAAAAACATTTTAATTGTTTGGTACGAGCAATGATGCCATTTAATTGGATCAAATTTTTAACAACACTCAAGCAATAATTAAAATTCAGAGGGAAAATATATTTGATACTCTTAATTTTCAAGCAGAACTTCGTTGAAAATTTTCAATAGAAGGCCGTCGTGAAATAGAATCTGATTTATTTTGAGAGCGTTTTTCCTTAAAGAATTGGACCTTGCAGATCATCCTCAAGATATAAAATTTTAGTGCCTTGTGAGTTCTAACTATGGCATTCAAACGCTTAATCGTTGTTCGATTAATCGAATCATTTTGGGCAATTAACTGTTCGAATAAATTAAAATTGTTTATTTTCGATCAACGAATAATTTATGCCGATTAATCGAAAATTTGTTTTTCCACAGTATTAGTTGTTTCCTTTTATGTAAAAAACAAGCCGTTATGTTTTTAATACCCTTTAATTGTTTCTTAACTCAGGAACATTTTCTTCGAGTAACAATTTTTTAAAATATAGTAAAAAGTCTGAAACTAACGAGTTTGTAAATAATTAATTTTTAAGAATGTTTATTGCAGACTTTTACCACAATGATTCAAATGATTTTTTTAAAACTACCACCCATAGCAAGACTATTAAAATTGTTAAAAATCAATAAGAAATTCAAGTATAATGAAAGACTACCAATTTATAGAAAAGACAAGAGAAAGAACAGAGAAATTGGATATGCTTTATAACGCTTTACTTTCAATCTCTCCAACGTCAACAATAAGTGAAAGAATCTTTTCTATATCAAGTTTCATCAAAGTTTCACACCACAATAGTGGAGAGGGTATTATGCAATTGTGCTGGTGTGTGTAACGCCTTAAAATATTAGTCCTAGACCCACCTTAAAGTATACCGATCAACTCAGAATTACTTTCTGAGTCGAACTAACGATGTCCGTCCTGCTGGCTGGCTGGCTGTCCATGTCCATGTGCGCAAAGTAATTTGATAAAATTTGGGACATAGGTTCTTATTGGCACAAGGACCGAGCCTATTGAAAATGTGCCGAATTGTAGGACCACGAGGGAAGATAGGGGGAAATTTCTTCCTCTCAGAAACTATCAAACCGATTTTAATGAAATTTAAAACATAGATAGATCCATATCTTAATGGACACAAAAGGTATGAATTTTTTTAAAAATAAGACCACGAGGGGAGATAGGGGCAATTTCTGCCTCTCAAACCGATTTTAATGAAATTTAAAACAAAGATAGATTCATATCTATGTATATAGACACATAAGCTATACGGTTTTCCACAAAAAGAACCACAAGGGGAGGTAGGGAGCAATTTCTACCTCTCACAAACTTTTAAACCGATTTCAAAGAAGTTGATAAACATAGAAAAATCAATATTTATATGGATTTGTGCTTTTAAATAACTGTTTTTCGTTTGTTTTACTTTCATTTAATAATTATTTTTATTTGGCGCAACATTTTTAACAACAGTTGACTTTAATTGTTGACAATCAGTGTTGTTAACGCTTATTGGCATTCAAAGAAAATGTAATGTTGAAAATTGCTACAACAGCGGTGGATATCGGTTATTAGTACAAACTTTGCATTCAATATTAAACATCCTAAATACACATTAGTGTTGAGTGTAAAACGTAGCTATTATTTTGTTCCATTGTAATTTGGAAAAATGTATTACTTTGTAAGGGTGCGTGCAACCTGTTAAGTATATTACACAAATAAAGTGCTTACTTTTTTTAGAAAAGAAAACACCATTAAACATCTAAGCAGCAGACTCGTTTTGAAAGATAATTTTAGAAGATTAGCTTTAATTTTGATGCTATTTTAGTTTGAAAAGTTTCCCTTTTTTATTACAAGAAATGCCTCTTGTTAAATTGTTGCTACTTTTTCAATAAAATTTTTACGTTAAAAATATAATTTTTAGTCTTATTTTTAAACTTCTAAACAAGACAAAATTATAATTATTCGATTAGCTGAATGATATTAACTTGTTCGATTATTATTTGATTAAATTTTTACCTCGAATAATTATTCACGCGATTAATCGATTAATACAAAACAACGATTATTTGAATACCCTAGTTCTAATGATCTCGAATTTTTTCAAAGAAAAACGGTGACATGTCATAACGTCCAGTGTCACAGTGTCAATGGACTTTATGACACTTTTAAAAGTGTCATAATGGTCATCAGAAAAGTTACATAACATCCACGGACGTTATGACACTTTGCAAAGTGTCATAATGTCCACAACGTATAATGCCAAACAATTCTTGCAAGCGAAAATCTGAACAAATTTGAGATCATAGCCGGCCTTTGGCCGGTCTAAAGGATTTGTTCCTCTATGCACTGAAAGAAAAATGCTTCATATATTTAATGAATCATTTTCATAAAAAAAATTTCATTGGTTAAATGAAAATTTTCATTGTCTAAATGAAATTTCATAGTTACAATGAAGTATTTTCGTTAAAATCGCTTCATGGGATTTCGTGATTACGTTAAAAATTTTCATTGGATATATGAAAACTTAAGTTTGTCCAAGTAAACTAAAAATTTTAATTGGGAACATAAAAAAACAATATACAAACATAACTTTATTCATAAATTAATACAAAATAATAGTTTCCTTAAAAAAATAATAAATTGTTAATTAAAAAATGTAAGATTTAATAATTTCATACATCTAATGTAATATGCCATTAAATTTATGAAATCAAAAATTTTTTTTTAAAAGCAACATATTTTAATAATTAAAAAAAAATAATTTTTAACATTTAATAATAGTCTCAATAATTAAGAGTATAAAAATATTTCAAAAAGCGTGCCTTCATAAATTTAAATTTTCATTATGACAATAAAAATGTCATTATAGTAATAAAACAAAAACTTTCAATCAATAAATATGTATGTTTTTAATTTTCTTTAATATGTACATACATAGTAATGGCAAAAAACATAGTTTTTTTATTCAAAAATTATACTGCCCCGGTAGGCTAGCTGGTAGTGAGCTAGTCTAGCAGCGCCGAGGTTGCCGGATCGATTCCCGCCAGAGACAGAAAAACAAAATGAGATAGAAAAAAAAGTTAAAAAGAAAAAAAAAATTTTTACTTTTTTGAAGTATTCATCCAATTAATAATAATATTCATTATTCTAATGTAATGTTTCATTACATACATTTTAATGAAACAGGTTTCATTGATCCAACGAAGCGCTGCATAGGTTCCTTTTTAATGAAATTTTTCATGGGTTTAATGTCAAAATTCATTGGTATTGCGAAGAAAAATCTTTCAGTGTGGTATAACAAATACCGGCTTCGCTAACTAAAGCTTAGCTGCTCAGCCGGCCTTTGGCCGTATGTATGTTCCTAACTGGTATAAAGGCGCATCTGCAGTCCCTCAACCTAGCCTTACAAGGAAAAGGTAAAGTTATTACTGATCTTCTTCAAACGATTCTAAGTTTTATTTAAAAAAACCTTCAGCTCATTAACTGCGATTTAAATTTGATGAGAAAAAATTGAGTGAGATTTGTGTACATTTTTTCGCTTTTTGTGTTTGGCAGCGTCTGTTTACATTTAATGAATCAGACGTAAAAGCAACAGTTTTGTTTTTGCCAATTACAAATGAAGATATGGAAAAAATGGCAGTTTTTCTACCTGGACTGCAATTTTTTAAACGCTGTTTTTTTAATTAAATAACGAAATTATTCAAGGATTTTGTACATGTTTAAATAATAAATATCAGAAGCAAAAATATATTTTGGCACGAAACACTGAAGAATATGAATTTAGCACTATGCTGGACTTTTAGTAGCACCCAGGTTGCTCCGGCATTACGGAATTCCTTCGCTTTATTAATATTTGCTTTAATTATTGAAAAAAACGAAAAAAAGGTTTGTTTAAAGTCCGGATACAAGATATAAACATGCATTATAGAGATAGTCATCTCAAAAAAAAATTAATTCCACCAATATTTTTATTTCCCGGATAATTGATGTATCCGGTTAATCGAATCACGAATAATCGAACAATTTAATACTTTGTGTTCTAAGTTTTATCAATAACTATGTAACTTTTTCGACACAGTGTTTCTTAAAGTCGATCATGGCCAATTGTTTTATGTTTTATTTGTTTGTTTCTGTTGCAATTTTAATGCGTATAAACACTAATTGATCAAATTTATACTGTGCGTAAGATGAAGTAATAAAATAAAAAAAAACAAAAGCATAAAATTTAAAACGATCTTTTAAACATTTTAAGTAGAATATGAAAATGAAATAAGTCGACACTTAAAAGGAACTTAATGCAGAGTAACAACTAAAGATAATATTTTCAATTGGTAGGTCCATTAAGCGGCCCAACAAATAAACTTAACAATTTCTAAATACTTTATTGCGATCTGCAAGAGAGAATGTGTTTGTCATTAATAAACTTGTTCATGTAAATGAATACGAATATTTATATGCTTTCACTTACACGTAATTTAGGAGACATTATGTGAAATTCTTTCATAGGAAGAGATGGACTTGGGATTCTTTTTCAAATTATAAAACTTCAGCAATTTTTTTGGAACCTCAAACTCAATACATTTTGTTTTTATGTAATATCTTCTTAGGGCATTAAAGTTTCGGAGAGTTCAGAAAAGCAAAGAATCACACCGTTAAAAAATTTTTGGGTCATTTACATCTTAATATTTTTTTAGGCTTATGTTACAAGTCAATTAAAAGTTTTTTGCTATTTTCCCATATTTTAAATGCTCTTTGAAAAATTTATGTGCTCGCATAAACTGGGTGTCGAAAAAAGTTTATTGAAACAAATGCCACAGAATTTTTATTGTTTTTTTCTTTTATTTATTAATTACAACATCAATTCATTTACAAAAAAAAAACACATGTACTTCAATTTACATATCATTTACATAGATATGTACATATGCAAGTAAATAAACAACTGTTTGTTTTCCAACGCATTCATTTTTTTTAATATTTTTATTTACTAAGGATTTTTAATGCCATGTGTAGTCAACACATTATGGATGTCATCAACAGTTTCTTAAAATGGGTCAAAAGTCTTTGACAAGTTAATGAATTAAAACAAAAAAAATATAAAAACGTCACGTAAATTAAACTTAAGAATTGCCGGAGTATTTCAAGAATATGAATGAATGAATTTTATGTGAAAACTCTATTGTATAAAATAACATATCGCACACTAAATCATAAACAGTCACAACTTAAAACTTTTCAAAATGGTTTCTTTTTTCTTTAAACCACTATACAAATCAAATCTCTAAATACTACGAAAATTTCGTTAACTTTACTGTCTACTTTAACTTCCGTTACTATGGAACTCAATTTAATTATAAAATCTGTCTCTTAAGCTAAATTT
This sequence comes from Pollenia labialis, assembly GCA_949318255.1. NCBI lineage: Eukaryota > Metazoa > Arthropoda > Insecta > Diptera > Polleniidae > Pollenia > Pollenia labialis. The sequence continues at coordinate 63,742,685 of OX439140.1, read as the reverse complement.
GAGTTTATGGCACTTTGTAATCTCCATATTTCAAAGTACCCATGGACAGAGTTTCAATTATTTTGTACGATTTTTAAGGAAGTAGTTTGTGTTTTTATAGAGTGATACAAGTTTAAATCATAATAAAACATACATATATATTTTTGATATCAATGAAACGGTCGTTATTGGATACAGCTGGCGCGTAAAAGGCGCAATTTGAAACACAAATTTTCAACAACTTTTCGCAAACTGACCATCATCGTTTTTGAAGACATATGGGCCAATGACTCCGCCATCCCATAAAGCACACCAAATAGTACTTTTCTATGTTTATAATGGTGTTTTGACAAAAGCTTGTGGATTCTCCTCACTCCATATGCGACAATTCTGCTTATTTACGTACCCATACAACCAGAAATGGGCTTCATCGGAAAATAAAATTTTGAATGAAAATTCAAAATCAATAACAATTTGTGCTTCGCACATTCGCCGAATTATTTTGATAAAAAATTTCAACAATTTGCACGCGTTGCTCTGGATATGTCAAAGCAAACTTAACAAAAAGCAACTTTTAGCTGTTAAATGGGTGGTAAAATAAAGCAGTGATGCCAACTCAAAGTTGCATCACTTAAAAAAAAACATCCTTTAGCTTATATGTGTTAATGTGCAATTTGGAATAAAAGCTTACGTTTACTTCCGATCTGAGATGTAAGTCGTATTTGAGAGAGTATTCAATTAATCGATGTTTTGTATTAATCGATTAATCGCGCGAATAATTATTCGAGGTAAAAATTTAATCGAATAATAATCGAACAATTTTATATTATTCGATTAATCGAATAATTATATACCCTGTTCATCGATTTCGAACGTCAACGTTCGCACAGAAAATAACATTTATAACAAAAACAAATTTTAGAAAATTATATTTAAAAAAAAACAAAATTCTAATATTTGTTTTTGTTATAAATGTTATTTTCTATGCGAACGTTAACGGGCGAAATCGTTAAATAGGCATTTAATTTTCTCTAGTTTAGAAGTTTAAAAATAAGACCAAAAATTATAATTTGTTTTCATAAAAATTTAATTAATAAAGTAACAACATTTAGCAAAAGAAACCATGGAATAAAAGAGAAAATTCTTTTAAATAAAAATAGCATCAAGATTTAAGCTAATCTCCTAAAATTTTCTTTCTAAAAGAGTATGCAACTTAAATGTTTAAGTTTCAAACTATTTTTTTCTTGTGTTTTGATGAAATTTGATTTAGAAAAGATTCTTTCACTTATTGTCAGGGCTGCCAGATAAATTTGTGAGAAAATCGTCAGTTTCCTGAGAAAAAATAAAAAAAAATCGTCGTTATCGTTTCGAAAAATCGTTAAAAAAAAAATTGGAAAACTTAAAATTTAGGTTTTTAAACCATTTTTGTTCGATATTTATTAAAAAAAAAACAATAAAACATAAACATAATTTCTTCATACCCAGCTAGCATTTTCAATCGTGTAAGAGCTACTGAAGTCTCATGAAGAGCGTCTTTGATCGTCATTGACCGCATTTTTTATCGTAGTAGATTCCTCACACGGAAAAAACTGTAACACGAGTGAGATTCTTCCATACTACAGTGTTTCGCTTCTTTAATCGTTGTGGGAATCTTTTAAGACATGGACAAAGAAAATCTAACGAAACTTTCATGTCAAGAATCTTATGAGACTCATGTAGATATTCTCTTACAACTCGTGAAATGCTTGCCGTATAATTGTTGAAATATGATTTATACAGCGAGCCGTAAAAGGTTCATTCGATGATGGTTTGACGAAAGATACACAAAGTGTAACTTTGTTGTTTTTGTACTCTGAAAATAATCAAAAATTTTCTTAAGACTTGCATATTACAGCCGTACCTAAACAAAAGCGGCAGGGAGACTGAAAAAATCGTCACTTTTTAGAAAAAAATCAGCAAATCGGCTAATTTCGGAACAAAAAATCGTCAAAATGAGGATAAATCGTCAAATCTGGCAGCCCTGCTTATTGTTGACGTTGGCGATATTGAAAGTTAATCGTTATTAAGCATAAAAATTGGTAGTCTTTCATTATACCACTTCAATCTCTTTTTAATTTTTTTGCAATTTTAGTAATTTTAACAGTCTTGTTAAGGGTGGTAGATGATAATTTTCATTCGTCTCAATCCTTCTTTATCTGAATCATTGTGGTGAAAGCCTGTACTAAATATTCCTAAAAATAAATTGCTCCCAAACTCTTTGGTTTCAGACTTTGTACTTTATTTAAAAAAAAAAAATTATTGTGAAAAAAAACAAATTGTCGATTAATCGCATAATCGACACAAATTATTCGAATTATTCTTTAATCGAAAATAAGCAATTTTAAATTTAATTTCAAATTAATCGAACAGGGGTTAATCGTTAAGGTACCCAAGTATGTATTGGGGTATAAAAACTTAAAAGAAGTACAACCTAAAGAAGTGATGATTTTATTAGAACAAAAATTTATTTTCAAAAAAAAAATCCTTTAAAGTTTAAAATTGCTTTCCTACAAAACTAAAAAAGTAGACTTAAGCACTTTTTCCTATTTGCCACAGAATATCAATCATGTTTTTAAAAACCGTTTTTTGCCTATCCTGAACACTTTGAATTCAGAGTTCTGACTGTTTATCATTTAGTGTGCGATATGTACATCTGTTTTATAAGTCTTTAGTTGCCAGGGTTATCAGATTCTTTTCCACCCTCATCGCCAAATGATTAGGGCGAGGACATAATATTCGAATTATTGTCCAACTAAAGATTAATATTTTTGAACAGAAATGTGAAATCTTCTCTAATGTTTCTCAATTTCTTTTTTAACAAGATTTGGTTATGAAATGTTTTTGGATGCAATGTGGAGGCAATGGACATATTCCTCTGAACTAGAGTATCTGAAATGTACTTCAAACAATACAAACCATTCAGTTTTAACTGTTAAAGCACGGGTTGGTAAATAAAATTCCCATTAATTGTCGATAATTAATTAAATTTATTAGTTACATGTAAAGTTTCTCAAAGAAGACAATATTTTTTTACCGAATAGGCTTAAAAAAAATAGCCCCTTGGGGAATCTGGCTTTCCGGTTATGTTCATATGTGAAATATTCGGCGGCAAAGTTTAAACAAAGTCGTACGAGCAGCTTAATCGAACGCCATTGAGTTTCATAAATTTGTATAAGATTTATGTTAAAAAATGTATTAACATTAAAAACAAATTTCGATCTTCCCAAAGTTAAAATACCACTTGGTTTAAAGATTTATGTTTGACTATTGACTGCCAGCCGTCGTCAATGGCGGTGATTGTTAAACGGCAAACACCACTGAAGAGATTGGGTGGCTACAATTGAAACATGTAAGAGAAGCCTGTCCGTGAAAACCTGGGTTCGATTCCTTTCTTTCGCACAAATATGTTTTACATGTAGTTGTGCAAAAGAAAGAGTTCTTGCGCGTTTAGTGAAATAGGCAGAAATTCTTAATACAAATCCACTAATATCGCAAATATAATTTAAAAATGTTAATGAAAAAAGCTTTATTTAACTGGTGTATGATTATGGGATCTTTCTTTACTTCAATTACATCGAAAGAGATCGCATCTCGTATAATCGCGACTGATAAATTATCCCAATAAGCCGAGTAAATCTTAATTGTAATCAAGCTTAATGGTGTTTTCTTTTCTACAAAAAAAATGTGCCTTTTTTAAAAAAAAAAATGCAATTTGGTGTGTGTTTCTTAAAAATTTTGCTCCCGAAAAGCATGAGTTTTTTAGAATAAAACAAGCCACCCTTTTCGGGAGCAAAATTTTTAAGAAAAAGACACCAAATTGAATTTTTTAAAAAAAAGGCACATTTTTTTGTAGAAAATAAAACACCATTGGTTTAATCCAAATGGAAGACATTTTACCAAGAGCCAGTCTACTGGAACCTATAAAATCCTTATTGCTACTTTTCCCCGGGCTCTAGATAGGACTCTGATCAGATGCATCTATTGGAGATCTGCCAATTTTAAGACAGAAACTTTATCGCAACACCAAGAGGTAGAGGCTTTTTTCCTTAAGCTTTTAGCTAATTTGTTAGAAGGCAAATATAAAAGCATTCAGTTGTTTTCTTTGTGTTACTAAGAAATTATATTTTCTTTGTATACCCTGCACCACTAGTGCTGAATGAGGGTATACTAAGTTTGTCATTTCGTGTGAAACTTTTCAGCTAAGATTACATAAAGTGTATATATTCTGGGGCCTTGAGTAATTCTAAGCCGATTTAGCCATATCCGTCTGTCTGACCTTCTGTTGAAAACTCACTAATTTTTTAAAGACTTTACAGAAAATAGCAAATTTGTTTTCAAATTGCCTCTAATTCTCCTGAGCAGTTTGCGATTGAAGTCCAGCAGAATTAGATTAGTAGGATAAAAATTATGACTCAAACTCGAAAAAAAAACTAACATAAATTGGTCACCGATTTTTATTAAATTTTGCACAAACTCATTTTATATTATTATAAATCATAATTTTTGCCCATTCTAGAGAAACACTTTAAAACGCCTAAAATCCCTAAAAACAAAAAATAACGCTATTGTAGTTAACCTTTTTTCTGTCATAGTTTTATACGACAAGAACTCACGCTGCCAAATTATTATACCGTATTCATATATGCACCTTAATTGAGTTTTACGCAATAAATGACATCATTGAGCTCAATTATCCATATAAAATTGCAATTTCGTTATTGCTTAATTAATACGAAATTGTTATAAATATTGAGTAAAATTTAAATGCGACAAGTGTGTTTAGTGAGCAAAACACAACTTACTAAACAAATTTTTTTGACATTTGGCAACTGAAACTACAACAAAACAAAGGCCCATCCATTAGGTCTGCCCAAAAGCCAAATGTTTATAAAGATGTCAAAAGTTGTTTACATTTTGCTTATACATGTACATTTTTGTTTACGTTGAATGTTGTATGTAGTAGTAATATAAATTGAGTTAGCTAAATTGTGTATATGTGAACAGAAAGATAATTATGTCAATAAACTGAATATTGACTCAATGAAAAAGGCATATCTGAACACGGTTTAATAAGTCTGGGTTCACACTATGAACGATTTCTTCCAGAAACTTTGATGTTATTGGTGACAGGAAGGGAGAACATGCTTTTATTCTCTATCTTCTTATCAATGAACTCAGAATTTCTGAATGAATGCTTTCATAGTGTAGACCCAGACTAAGAAATTTAAAATAGGCTTAAAAAATGCCTAAAACCGCAACAAATCGTAATACTGCATGGGCAGATTTTATTGATATTGGTTTATAATAATATTTAGATATAAAGCCCAATCGTGAAAAATTCTTACTCTGGGTACAGAGGATCAAAGATTCGGCACAGCCGAATGTAGCACTTTTACTTGTTAAAACCGCTTAAATAGACTACATGAAGCAAACGATTGATACCATCAAATTGCATTGATATGGCTCATCATTTTCGCACCCTCCATTTCAATTTGACTCGTTTAAATTCGAAAGAATAAAAAGAACAATATCTAATGAATGGAATTGCTGGCTGGTCCGCTAATATTGTGTTACAGATGTGTGTGATAATGCGTGCCAAGATGAAAATTATGAATAACAGCTCATACAAGAGTATCTGTGTGAATTTTTTTAACAAATATTTGTGTATTGTTGTTGTTATAATTATAATTCATGTACATATTCTAATACAAATGTAAATTACATACATAAAATTAATTGTATCGCAAATGTAACAGCAACGACAGCACACATTACAATATTATTGAAATGTGTCTCTGTATTGAATTTCATTTGAATGTGAGAAAAATAAAACGACCATTTTTTTGTTTATTCGTCCATCCATCCGATCGATCAAGCAAATTATCTGTGTGCAATTGTGTATTAATTTTTTTTAATTTTAGTTTTGTTTCTGTTTTAATTTATTTTCTGAATAAATTTCAAAATTTTTAAGTATAGCTCTTAGTTCTTTGGAACGTTGTGCGTTATTCCAAATCCAGCAGTTGTCGCGATCGGAAGCTTTTAAAATCGCTGAAATTTCCTGCGTTGAAAAGTAATATTTTCATCAATATACATATATTTAATCTTTACTAGATAAGAAATTATTTAAAATAAGTTAAAAGCAATTGATAAGAAAAGCTATCCAAATAAAACAAGAAACCTATAAAGAAGGATTATTGTAAAGGAGTCTATCTCAATTCTCAATTCAAAAGGATTTAGTTTATAGCGATTAATAAAACAAGGAAGACAAAACCGTTGTGAATTAAAATTTAAGAAATTTTCAAATAAAAAAAACTATGTAAACGTAAACTTTTTGTATAAAAAAAATTAAGAAAAAAAAACTTAATATTTCAAAATTAACGACCGATCTTAAATAGCCGGTCTACAGCTTATCAAATGATTTAATAAAAAAAAGATTAGTGCTAATAATAATAATTGTGCAAAAAGTGATAATTCTTGTCAATCTCATTTTAGTTTGCTGGTATTTAATGTGGAGTTAAGTCGTGTCTTGGCAGCGACTAAATAAAAATAATCTAATCAAATTATAAAGTGATTTTTTCCTGAATTTAAAAACATTTTTCGGTTTAATAAGAAAAATGTTGCCCTTTCGTTTGGGCCTGGTTGTGGTGGCGTTATTGATCGCCTTCACACATGGAGCTTCAATTGTAAGTTAAAATGATTAAAAACAGCGTAGGGAATTCATTAAGTTCTATAGATAAAAAAGTGTTGAATATTTAAATTTAAAAAGAAAAACAAAATAAGTAAAAACTTTAAGTTGTCAATATATTGAACTTAATTTATGTCTGTGTTTATGTAAAACATGCTAAATATCAGAGTCCATCTTTACCATGTTACCAATTTTAATAAATAACAGTTCCTATGTTCTACAACAAAATTAAAAGAAAAGCATAAATATCTTTAAAAAAAAACAAGAAAGTGAAGTCGTTCAAGTCCGACCATATGTTACCCAACACCACAGAATTAAGAGACAATTTTTTTTCAAATGTGTACCCTATTTGGGACCCATGCGCAATAATGGGTCCGCCAGAACAAAATTATGTTGTACGGTTAAGATTCATGTAAAAGTTCTTTGTGCCGGTTATTTAAATATCTTCATTTATATGGGATTTTTTTGTAAGGAAGTGATTTTAAGGAGGGGGTTTGTATAGGACCTATGTTTAATTCTGGTCCTACCAACACAATATTCTTACACGCCATAGTAGCTATCAACAAAAAAATATAAAATATTTCATACTCACACAAACATGTTTCTTACTCTTTTTCTTATGATTCTGTAACCGTTTGTGCGGTTTATTTGGCGTTTTAGTTTATTTCAAACCAATCCTTTAATAATGTTGTTAAATTTATTTCAAAGCAATTCTTTTACAATGTTGTCAAAAAATTTATTATAAACGTACAAAACATAATAAAAAATTGCTTGATTTGAGTAAAATAGCTAAATTGGCAACAGTGAGCAAGCAAAACCACGCATCAAAAGACGTTCCCAATATCTGTTTCACACTATTCAAATTTATCCATTGCATTTAATACAATAATATACGAATATTTTAACGTCGTTATAATCATCAAAATATTTTTCGTCGAATTCAGAATTAGCTTAGTAAAATACAGACCTACGACCCCAACATTTAATAATTGGTCTTTGGCTTGCATAAGGGAGCTTTATTGTTTTGTAAAGCTTCGAATAATACAATTTTGAGACACCATTTAAGCTTGCATAAAAGTTATTTGTGCAGAGTTTTATCTTTATTTCAATATGTTTGCATGATTTTTGTCAGTAAAAATGTATTTCGGTCTAATTGGTCATATTTATATCGTCCACCTATGGAAGTGTAAATGGTAGTGTAGGGTATAATTACAAGTGAAAAATAATAATAAAAAATATATTAACGTTGATGAACTTTAGCCTAATTAAAATATCAAAATTTCGGTTAAAACCCATAAACAGTACAACAAAATAACCACAATACTAATTATAATAATTTATGTAATAAAAATATATTATAATAATGTAAAAGACTAGCCGTTCCCGCGGCGTTACGCGACCAGAATAAATTTTGGATTCACTTTAAAAAAAGATTAAGCCTGTGTGTTTTTGTGTGTAGATCGATTACTTAAGTTTTAAATTTTATCAATATCAAAATTGCCCATCTGTCCCTTAATATTCCTAGCTTTGAAAAACTTATAAGCCCTGTGTGTTTTAATAACTCTGATCTACCTATTCAAATTGCATCTAAATTCGTTAGATACTTTCGATGTGGCAGTTATTTTCCGTATGTGCCCACGTATCTTTCGCATTTGTTCAGGGTACGGAGAGATAGACTGGAGGCGGAATGGAGGGTGAACAGCGCCCTCATGATGAAACGGCATTATTTTTCTTTAGAGTACGGAAATTATTGCTTTAATAGATCTCTTCCAAAACGATAATTAATATTATCTGAATATAGGAAAAAGTACCAACAAAATATACCTCCTACTGATTCTCAATCACTCAGGACCTTGCATGTTTATTTTGATGTTTCTAGATCCAATATTAACGGAAATTCAAAATGTAACAGTTAAAGAACAAAAAAGTACCAAAAACCCCCTCATACAGATTTTCATTCTCTCAGGACCCTGCCTTTTTTTTATTTTATGTTTCTAGGTACAATACTAATGACAAAAAAATACCATTTAAAGAACGAAAAAGTACCAAATTGATTCCTTTAAATATTTTCATTCACTCAGGACCTTGCATGTAAAATTTTATGTTTTAAGTCTAATACTAACGGAAATTCAAAGAGTACCACTTAAAGACCAAAAAGTACCAAAATGTTTCCCCATAGAGTCTTTTCACTCAGGATGTTGCATGTTGAATTTTATTATTCTAGGTCCAATATTAACGGTAATTAAAAAAAGTTTTGATGTTTCTAGATCCAATATTAACGGAAATTCAAAAAGTAACAGTTAAAGAACAAAAAAGTACCAAAAACCCCCTCATACAGATTTTCATTCTCTCAGGACCCTGCCTTTTTTTATTTTATGTTTCTAGGTACAATACCAATGACAAAAAAATACCATTTAAAGAACGAAAAAGTACCAAATTGATTCCTTTAAATATTTTCAATCACTCAGGACCTTGCATGTAAAATTTTATGTTTTAAGTCTAATACTAACGGAAATTCAAAGAGTACCACTTAAAGACCAAAAAGTACCAAAATGTTTCCCCATAGAGTCTTTTCACTCAGGATGTTGCATGTTGAATTTTATTATTCTAGGTCCAATATTAACGGTAATTAAAAAAAGTTACAGTTGTAGAACCATAATGCGCATTTCCAATTTTTGGTATTTTTTCTTCGCCTTGAAGTATCAAAAATTTCAATATTGTTGTGGGAGCCCATTTAATACTTAGGGTGTGTGTGAAACGGTAGCAAAGTTCTATGGTGAATTAAAATTATCAAAAATTTCTACGCTTATGTCAAAATTTATGCTAGCCCCCAGGGCTAGTGAAATTTTAAACCCCTCAATAGTGTCAAAAATTTACTTCCATAAGTACTTTGCTACCGTTTCACACACACCCTTATAAGCCAAAGAATAGAGAAAAATACTTTGTAAAAAAGTACCAACAATTCATCCCTTAAACGTTCGAATTTCTAAAAAGTACCGAATTTGTATCTTTTGATAAGTTGCGAACGTGATAAAATGTTTAAATATACTTTTATTGGTTTAAAGGACGGGGTGGCAAAAAAAGTACCAAAATTCAGGTCTTACCCGTTTACTATAATGTAAATACAAATTTAAAAAAAATAAGATCGGCTTTTAAAAGCGTTTTTGGTCTCCTGAAAAATTATTATTTTGGCACACCATTATAAACTGCTTTGATTCAACTGAAAATTTTAAACTGTGGATATTTAAGAATTTTATACGTAAAAAAAAAAATTATTTTATGACGGTGCATCAAAGCGAGATATGAACACAAATTTTTTCGTGTATTTTAAATACGAAAGGAAAATTGTTAATGATGGGGTGCCAATAAGCGTTAAATGCATGTAACCGGTCTGCATGTAAGCGATAGGTACTAATTGCTTGGAAAAATTACAATGTAATACGACTTTGTTGAATAAAAATATTATTAAATTTTTTTATGTTCCCACGGATGGTATAACAGCCGTACCTAAACAAGAGCGGAAGCGTTTTCTAGCTGCCAATAATTACTATGCCCATTCAATTTGTTGAAGCATCTCCAAAGAGCGTACCAAAGTTCTTAAATAAGAGTAGGGGTAAAACATGCAACATTGAAGAGCTCTTGCTTTTTCATCTAAGGCCCGATGTTCTACTTTTCAGTGATTTCGAATGCTTGGATCTGACGTTGCCAAAAATAATCTTAAATAGATATTCCTTTGTAAAATTTCGTGATACATTTCTTGTTTTGGGCTTTCTATAAAATCTGTAATCCTTAAGAAAGTTTATTTGGTCAAGACCGACCTTTTCATACCCTACAACACAGTATATGAAGACACATGTATGAGATTGTACCCTATTTGGGACCCATGGCAAATCATGGACCCGGCAAAACAAAATAATATTATAAGGTTAAGATTCATATTAGCGTCCTTTGTATCGAATATTGTATATACATCTATATGAGAATTTTTGGCCTTAAAGCGACTTTGGATAGAGGGTTTATATGGGACTAATGGAAAATTTTGGTACAAAACTTATTATGAAAGTTATCGTAGTAAAATTTTAAAGCTATTTGCTTTATTGGAGCTACAGTAAAATATGGACCGATATTAAAAAGATTTGGAAAGACGATTTATGTTGCAATAATATATTTTTTGAAAGAAGGTGCCATGTTAAATTATGGGCCGATGATTCTTACCAATTTCAATGGGCTTTTCGTCCTTTTGACAACTGAAACGTAAAGACTAAATATCATCAAATTATCTTCAAAATTAAAAGCTGTACAGAAGATTTACATGGACAGCCAGAATCGGTCGGTATACTAAAAGGTGGGTCAAGAACATCGACAGGCAACCTAAACTATTGCATGCATTGCATACATTCTCAAGCTAGACTGGTTAATGTTGTTTAATTCTGTACAATGTGTGAACGGAACATGTATGTACATAAGTAGTTCCTCCTATAAATCGATTATTAAGGGCTAGATTCGTTAATAAGGCACAAACCGATATATTGGTCAACAAAATGCAAAACAACAGATCGAGTGGCTGCGGATTTGTGAAGCTTTCGAAAGACGTGGTGGCAGAATTTTGGAAAATATTTTACTACAAACAATTTAAAAAGTGCAAAAAATTAACGCTGTAATCAAACTATCCCTCCAATACTAAATATTTTGCTTTATTATTTTAACTCAGGTGACCATACGTACTCTTTTGTAGAGGACAATCATCTATTTTAACTGGCTGTCATCTATAAAATTTGTGTCCCCTTTTATGATCTTTGTTCATTATCTGTCATCTTTGTCCTCTTTATTTTAAAAAGCATGAACAATGTTTGATTTTATTTTTATAAATTTAAATAAATTTTATTTCACGGCGATCACCGTTTTTTCTGTCAAATCGTATGGAAAATGTCGTGCCATGCTTGTTAAGTTCATACTCCTACTGAACTCTTATGCACTTGCAGTATAAAATTTTGAATATCACAGTACAACATTTTTCAGGTGATTGATTCGGGACTCAATTCTGATAATTGTTTATGAAAGAAGACCCAAAAAGAAAAACTTCTGCATCATTAGTTTGGTCAAGGTGGCTCAAATAATAATTTAAAAATTAATTTGAAGTTAGTAAGTATCGTATAGGGGCATTTGTCACGTTTTATGCTCTTTTGTTTATCATAACTCGAGAACCACTAATCCGAATAAAAAAATTTAAAAAAATTAAGAATTACAATTCCTTTAATCTGTTCCTACAATGTTTCACTACATAAGCAACAGTTTCGCAGTTATAAATAAATGTATGAAGAAAAAAAATATTTTTTGCCCAAAAAATTTAAATTTTTTATTTTTAATTCATAAAAAATCCAAAACGGTAAAAAAAAGTGTCAAGTCCTATTACTTTCACGTAAAGTCGCATAACCTATGAACAAAATGACACGTAAATCACGAAAATCGATGAACGCGTTTCGCTTTTATTCACAATTAATTAAAGGTATGAATTTAAAAAATTTGCTCGAGATATCCATAAAATTCTTTGGAAAAATCATTGATGACTTTTTTTAAAAAAAAGTAATAAACCAAAGGTTATTTGATTTTTATGATTGCGGTAGCAAAGTAATAAGCGGGACAATTAAAAGGAAAAAAGGAAAGTGCCCTTTTTTAATTATTTGGGGTTTTCCTTTAGTTACCTTCATTATTTTTTTAACCGAAATTGCACCCACATTTATGAGTGCTCATGTTTTGGAACGTTTCGAAAACATATTTCATAAGTACCTGCCAGTAAAATATTGAAATATTTGTAGTATTTATAGGTGCTATTTGATCGATTTTTGTCATTTAACAAGAGTCGACGAACGCGAGAAGTACAAGTAAATTTTTCTCCGGAGGCCAACTGGATCGAAAAATATTGATTACTGAGGAATTCAAAACAGCGTATTGTCATTATTTTGATGAAGCAGATTTAAGTAGTGCAAATTTTACGCCGAACACATTGCACACATTATAATACCACCATAATGTGGATACATGGAAAAGGTGGACAGTTTTCTTTTATGAAGCCAGTAATTTGAGTGGAAGACCTAACTGGACATGACAAATCCAGGTGATACGCATGCATAGATTCTCGTCCTGTATTAAACAGAAAACAATTGAAAACAAAATAATACATTGCTGCTTTTACTGCCACACTTCCAGTTGAACGCGCTGCTGGTACCGATACACCTAAACCTCCGAGTCTGGATACTGTGTCCTTGCAAGCCGAAACCGTTTTCACCAATCCGACTAATTTGAATGATGCTGATTGGACACCCGACATTGAAAATAATGGACCACAACCCCTAACACAAATCGAAATGGATTACATTGTGGCTAAGATGGGACTATCACAACAAAACTCCGAAATGTTGACATCATTTTTGAAAAGCAGAAAACTGACACAGCAAAATGTCAGCGCAACATCATACCGGCAGCGCCAAGCTGATTTTCAGAAATTTTATTCCGTTGACGAAGCAATTACATTCACCTACTCCCATGATATCCCAGGCTTAGTGAAAAAATTGGGAAAGGATTATATCGCTGGCGACTGGCGTTTATTCATCGATGGTTCAGTTTCAAGCTTGAAGACTGTGCTTTTCATCGATTTTCATGATTTATGTGTCATTTTGTTCATAGGTTATGCGACTTTACGTGAAAGTAATAGGACTTGACACTTTTTTTAACCGTCTTGGATTTTTTATGAATTAAAAATAAAAAATTTTAATTTTTTGGGCAAACATATTTTCTTCTTCATACATTTATTTATAACTGCGAAACTGTTGCTTATGTAGTGAAACGTTGTATGAACAGATTAAAGGAATTGTAATTCTAAATTTTTTCAGCTTATTCGGACTAGTGGTTCTCGAGTTATGACAAACAAAAGAGCCTAAAACGTGACAAATTCCCCTATACGATACTTACAAACTTCAAACTAATTTTTAAAGTATTTATTGAGGTACCATGACCAAACTAATGATGCAGAAGTTCTTTTTGGGTCTTCTTTCATAAGCAATTATCAGAATTGACTCCCGAATCAATCACCTGAAAAATGATGTATGTAGTGTGTTGTGGATGATTTTAGTTTATTGTTTTCTTATTAAATATTATTTTGTCAAAAAAAAAAATAAAATCACCTTCAATAAAGGGAAAACCCCTGTATTTTTTTTTTATTAAATCATCAGTATGGGTAATTTTTCACCCGAAGAACTTTCCTGCAAGTTTTTTTGAGGAACGTATGAGGGTTAAAGCATTATTTATGTTAGCAGCTACAAAATCAATATTTTTATTTATTTGGGTAGTAATCTTCAATGTTTGGATATTGTTGCAATAATACACTGAGAAAAAAATGGCAACAACAAAACTTGGAAGTAAGAAAAATGCTACTGCTAAAATTTACCGCGGCACAAATTGGACTGAATATTATGTCATTTGATTCAACAAAGTTGTTAATGACTTGGAAATCTAAAATGCAGCATTCACATATAACTTTTGAAGTATTAATGCAATATTCAAGCACCACCGCCGGTTTTTAGACATTATGTTGACTTTCAAGGCATAATATTCAGCCCAATTTGTGCCGTTTAAAAACATTAAAGCCTTTTTCGGAAAATTAGAGGGAATATTGAAAAAACGGGCATTTATGCTACTGGAATGAATTATTTATTAGTTTTTACGACCAACGTCGAAGGAGTTCACAACCGCTGTGAATGACCAACTGGAAGTATGGAAACAGCATTATTTCAATATGCTTTCGTTAACAACTTTTAATTGCCAAAATATATGCACTTGCGTTTCCAACGAAATAGGGCAAGATATCTCCATTGAATGCCCAGATCTCGCAGAAGTTATGGATGCTGTAAATCACCTTTAAACTAATAAAATCCCTGGAGCCGACAACATATCGCCCGATATGCTGAAAGCCGACCCCCATACTACAGGGAACATATTGCTTCCATTTATCCAGAACGTCTGGCTCACACATGAACTTGATTCCTATTTAAAAGAAGGTTTTATGGTAAATATCCCCAAAAAGGGTGACCTGATAAACTATTAGAACTGGCGAGGCATAACCATTCTTAGTGCAGTAAATAAGATCATACCGCAAATCATTAACCGAAGAATATCCGACAATGTACTAAGGGATCTAAGGCCCGAACAAGCTGGCTTCTGGCCCTAAAAATCCTGTGTAGAACACACCAATAGTCTTTGAAATATTAAAGAGCAATATACAGAACTTCGCTCTCCGCTTTACCTGTTGTTTATCGATTTCGCAAAAAGCCTTTGATATCCTGAACAAAAACGCAATATGGAGCGCTCTTACTTGCATAGTGGGCCCACCCAACATCATAAGCTTTATTCAAACTTTATACCCTGATGTTAAATGTTAAATGAATATACAAATTATTGGCGCTAGATGGGGAAAAATTCATTTTTATTGAAAAATTCCTCAAAAAACCCAGTATTTGCAAATTTATGAGTTCATATGTTCAGAAAATATACTCGCATAAGGATTTTGTACAAAGTTGCCAAACATCAATTGGTTGAATTCTGGAAATTTAAAGGTCAAAATTTAGATTTTATTCAATAACCTTAAAATAACGGTTATTTTGTAAATATCGGATTTGTGAAAAAGTCGCAGAACAAAAGTTGCTGATGAAGTGCGAAGTGCCGGTTCACACAAGTCAAGTCAAGTCAAGTCTTGAGCTTTTAAGAGAGAAGGGAAAAGAGAATGCCATTTCTTTTCCCCTCTCTCCTAAAAACTCAAGACTTGACGTGTGTGCACCGGCACTTAAGAACCATTTTCAGTTATTTTTGGTTTTTGTCATATTACTTAATATAAGTGCGGAAAAACATTATTTTCTGGTAATTTGTTGTTTGAATAACAAACATAAAGGTTAAAAAATAAAGTTATTCGTAAAATAACTATATTTTTATTCAATTTTAACAAAACGAAAAACGAATTTAATAACCCACAATCACTTACTGTAATAATTTTATAAGTGTACGTAATAAAAAAGAAAACGAAAGGCGCGAAACCCAAATTTGTGTGTCACTGGTGAAAAAAGTGTTCTACGGGCTACTCCAGACAGGTACAAAAGTAAATATGGGGTTAAAGGGTGCACTTGTAAAAAAAAATTTGGGGGTTTTGAAGCACTTAAGAGAAAAAGCGCATAATTGAGCGCTTCAATAAGAGAGCTCTTATACAGCAGTAAATGATAAAGAATAATATATGGGTCATTCTTAAAAAACATGACCAATTGGTGTCCCCAGACTTTACTATTTTATATTTTGTTTCTCCAAAAAGAAAATAGCAAAATATCTGCATTTTTATAAATTATTGTCGATTCTACGTAACTATATTATAAAACTAAAATAATTAGTTATCTGAAAATAACTTAAAAAATATTTTTAATGTCAAAGGTTTAGCAAAAACCTGTGTCCCGAGCCAATTTATTAAAATTGAATAGTTATTTTCAGTTAAAATAAAATTGAAAAAAAATAATATTTACAATTTTTGTTATTCAGTTTGTATATATTAATACCATATATAGAAAAGAATGATGAAAAATAATTTTTTTGTATAATTTTTTTGAAGAAAAATCTTGTCCCCAGGTTTTGGTCCCCTCTGTTACGTCCACACATTTTATTGAAAAATTTTTGTTAAACGTTATAACGCGTATATTTCTCTTATGCTTCTCCATCAAAACTTAGCTAAAATCAACAAAATGTGTTTTTAACTGTTCAGTCTTGTTTAGTGCGTGGTTGAGTAAGTAACTTAATTGTAGGCCGGGTGCGTACCCTTATTCAGTGTCTACTCTGTTACTGTTGAAAAACGGTGAGTAAAGTGATTTTTTATTTATTTTATAATTTTTTTATAAATATTTTGTGTACATTAATTAAGTGGACAAATAAATTCTACAAAATTCTAATAAAAAGCTAAAATATGGTATTTTTGAGTTAATTTGTCCCCTCTGTTACCGGTCCACTCTGTGACTTATTATCAGTAAAAACTCCAAAAATTTAAAAAAATTCTGCTGGTTATGGATTCGTATTGTTGATAAGATCCGTAACCACATGAGGCCAATTATAAACATATTTGGCCCACTTAATTTTTTAAAATTACAAAATTCAGAATGGTTATGTTTTTTAAGAACGACCCATATACAAAAAGCTTCTATTTTATAAAAATTATTTGCGATTAACTAACTTACTGTTTATATGTAAATTTTCTTACTTGGTGGCCACACGATCAAGATTTGCCTTTCAATTTGCAATACACTCTCACTTTTTTAATAACAGACTCACACTTTTTAAATTGCCCACGAGATTGCTTTAAATTTCACCTTTCCATTTGTTTGGCAGTTTTACTTTCAATTTATCAGCTGATAACATGTTTGTCTTTATAAATTGTTTTTTGATGACATATTGAAGGTAAATTGCTTACAAATTGAGTGCAGCCTACGTCACAGCTTAAAATTTATGTAAATTATGACAAGCAGTAGCTCATTTCTGTATTTCTCGCATCGTAAAATTTTTTACATGAAGTGTGAAACAAAAAATTCCATCGTTTCTCGATTTGCGAGAAAAAAGTGTTTCTGTATTTAAATGCGAAAACAGACAAAACAGATTCAGTTTTAACTGGAATATTTCCAGAATTAAATGTCAAATGAAAGCGAAACGTCAACAAAAGAAATAAACATAATAAAAACAGGGCTGCCAGATTTGACGATT
The DNA here is from genome assembly GCA_949318255.1 of Pollenia labialis. Classification (NCBI taxonomy): domain Eukaryota; kingdom Metazoa; phylum Arthropoda; class Insecta; order Diptera; family Polleniidae; genus Pollenia; species Pollenia labialis. The sequence goes on along the minus strand of OX439140.1, from coordinate 63,725,203 downwards.
TATCTTCATTTCAACGATTATTGCTCCGAAAACGTGCCGATTTACTGATTTTTTCTAAAAAGTGACGAAAGCAAAAACAAAATCAACAATATTTTATAACTTTATTGTAGCTTTCTATAAAAATTCATATCGAATTTTTAAATTTCAAACACTTCATATTTTGTGGCATTGAAAATTTAAAAAGACAATATGAATTTCTGTAGAAAGCAACAACAAATTTATATATATATTTGATATTCTTAGCTTATATGGACACTTTTATGCCAAACCCATATTTCGGCAATTTCGATTTCAACTACCAGGTATTCTACTACGTATATTTCAGGTGAAAAAGATAAAGTAAAGTTAATAGTTATAAGAATAGGTAAATTATAGATTTATGGGTAAAAATTGGAGGCGTGTTTTGCACACATATCTCAGCCATTTGGGAACCGATATTTTTAAATTTCAATTATATCCTATTTGGACACATACGATACAAATTTAAAACAACGTCGTCACTATGAATCCTTGGTTTTTCGCAAAAATAAAAACCCTGAATATTTATTTTACTGTTATCTAAGCGAAATTAATTTAAAAATTTTTAATTTCTTGGTATTTGTATATATCTATTTTAAATAAGTTTGTATGTTTATTTTATTAAGCTTGACTTCTTTTTGTTTTTATAAAAATATGTATGTATTTTATTTTTTGTTAAAATTTATTTTTAATATGATATTTTGTCACGCCTTTGTGAGACTTCTTCAGGGAAAAAAAAAACAATTTTAAATTGTTATCGGATCAAAGAAAATAAATAATTTTATAAAAAATAGACCTCAAGCTTAATAAAATATATATAAATTAAAAAAAAATTAAGTTCGAACAAAAATTGCGACAGATGTAGTATGTAATTTAGAAACTGCACTTATCGATGTTCATTCCTATTTTACAAAATGGAAAATTTTAGTAAATCCAGAAAAAACTCAAGCAATGTACTTTTCCCTTAGACGTAAACAATGTTTTCTTCCTCAACAACCTATAACTTTCAACCAGAGACTTATAAACTGGGAGAATAAGGTCAAATATTTAGGGGTCATATTGGATCCTAAACTCAAATTTAAAGACCATATTCCCTATATAATCGACAAAATTCATAAAGTAACAAGATTGCTTTATCCATTAATAAACAGAAATTCTAAACTTAATATTGAAAACAAGAGCCTAATATTGAAAGCTGTTTTTCATGCCATGATGTTTTACGCTGCTCCAGTTTGGTCCACATCAGCTCAGTGTCATACAAAGAAACTGCAGATAACGCAAAACAAACTATTTAAGATGATTCACAATTTGCCTTGGCATCACTCCACTCGACGACTTCACACTCTAGCAAACGTTGAACTAGTAAATAACAAAATCCAAAGGCTTACATTAAACTTTAATACTAGATGTCTCAATTCGGAATTTGTTCATATCAATGAGCTAGGCTCAACTTAATTTTACCTTTAAACTTTTATCTTAATTTTAAATGTTCATAAAGGTTTTTTTGAAAATTTTTAACTTTTATCTTATATTAGCTGAAACCAAAAGCATTATAATAATTTGTTATTTATATTTAAGTAGAAAAGGAAATTAGAAATCCTAAACTCTTTATGAAAATTGTTAAGAAATTACATTGAATACCAAATAAAGAATAAATGAATTGAATTGAAAAAAAAAGTTCGAACAAAAGACAATTTATATGTACATATGTATGTATAAAATACCCATGAACTTTGACTACGTCTTTGTTTGATTTTGTTGTAATAAAAAATCGAACAAAATCTGTTTATAATTAATTTTAAATTGTCCGATTTTTTAAAACAAAAAGACGAACTTTTTATTTTTCTCAAAAAATTCGTAATTAAAATGTTTTTTATTTTTTATTTATATTACAAAAATAGTATATAAACATATTTTAAATTTAAAATATCTATATTTTGTTTTTCTCGCACCAATTTCAAATGCGACTTATTTTGACAGTTCTTGTAAGAAACTTTTCGCAAAATATTGTTACAGAAACACTTTTTCTCACATCCTTCCAATAATTGCTGGAAAATTATTAAAATGACAGATAATTCTCGCAAAGGAAAGATACAGAAACACTTGTGTGAGAAAAACCATTTTTTGTTTCATTTTGCACTGTTTCTGTCCCAATTCACTGGTTTCATGCGGAAAATTTTACGATGCGAAAAATACAGAAACGGGCTACAGTATATGTAATAGACTATCAAGAACAACTTGATCGTGTGGCCACTGGGTTAGTGAAAATTCTTATTTTTAAGTGATGCCAGATGGAAAAGTTATTCATTTAAGGCCAGTAGCTCGTTTCTGTATTTCTCGCATCGTAAAATTTTTTACATGAAGTGTGAAACAAAAAATTCCATCGTTTCTCGATTTGCGAGAAAAAAGTGTTTCTGTATTTAAATGCGAAAACAGAAAAAACAGATTCAGTTTTAACTGGAATATTTCCAGAATTAAATGTCAAATGAAAGCGAAACGTCAACAAAAGAAATAAATATAATAAAAACAGGGCTGCCAGATTTGACGATTTATCTTCATTTCAACGATTTTTGCTCCGAAAACGTGCCGATTTACTGATTTTTTCTAAAAAGTGACAAAAGCAAAAACAAAATCAACAATATTTTATAACTTTATTGTAGCTTTCTATAAAAATTCATATCGAATTTTTAAATTTCAAACACTTCATATTTTGTGGCATTGAAAATATAAAAAGACAATATGAATTTCTGTAGAAAGCAACAACAAATTTATATACATATTTGATATTCTTAGCTTATGTATATTGACACTTTTATGCCAAACCCATATTTCGGCAATTTCGATTTCAACTACCAGGTATTCTACTACGTATATTTCAGGTGAAAAAGAAAAAGTAAAGTTAATAGTTATAAGAATAGGTAAATTATAGATTTATGGGTAAAAATTGGAGGCGTGTTTTGCACTCACATCTCAGCCATTTGTGAACCGATATTTTTAAATTTCAATTATATCCTATTTGGACACATACGATACAAATTTAAAACAACGTCGTCACTATGAATCCTTGGTTTTTCGCAAAAATAAAAACCCTAAATATTTATTTTACTGTTATCTAAGCGGAATTAATTTAAAAAATTTTAATTTCTTGGTATTTGTATATATCTATTTTAAATAAGTTTGTATGTTTTTTCTATTAAGCTTGACTTCTTTTTGTTTTTATAAAAATATTTATTTTATTTTTTGTTAAAATTTATTTTTAATATGATATTTTGTCACGCCTTTGTGAGACTTCTTCAGGGGAAAAAACAATTTTAAATTGCTATCGGATCAAAGAAAATAAATAATTTTATAAAAAATAGACCTCAAGCTTAGTAAAATATATATAAATTAAATAAAATTAAGTTCGAACAAAAGACAATTTATATGTACATATGTATGTATAAAATACCCATGAACTTTGACTACGTCTTTGTTTGATTTTGTTGTAATAAAAAATCGAACAAAATCTGTTTATAATTAATTTTAAATTGTCCGATTTTTTAAAACAAAAAGACGATCTTTTTATTTTTCTCAAAAAATTGACGATTTTCACGCAAATTTATCTGGCAGCCCTAAATAAAACCAAAACAAGGAAAGGCTTAAAAAAATTTAATTAACAAAATATAACAATGGTGTTTTATTTATTTTCATCATTTAAATTACGCATTCATAATTAAAATGTTTTTTATTTTTTATTTATATTACAAAAATAGTATATAAACATATTTTAAATTTAAAATATCTATATTTTGTTTTTCTCGCACCAATTTCAAATGCGACTTATTTTGACAGTTCTTGTAAGAAACTTTTCGCAAAATATTGTTACAGAAACACTTTTTCTCACATCCTTCCAATAATTGCTGGAAAATTATTAAAATGACAGATAATTCTCGCAACGGAAAGATACAGAAACACTTGTGTGAGAAAAACCATTTTTTGTTTCATTTTGCACTGTTTCTGTCCCGATTCACTGGTTTCATGCGGAAAATTTTACGATGCGAAAAATACAGAAACGGGCTACAGTTTACACGGTAATACAATGTATAACGACTTTGTGGAATCAAAATATTATGAAATTCTCTCCGTGTTTAAAAGAAAAAAATAAAAATCTGTTGTATGTATTTTTCATGTTTACACGGATGGTACAAGTAAAATCAAAAATAATAACAAAAAATCAGATGGTTGCAGTTTCACAATTTTTACAAAAACAACATGAAAATTTCCTGAGTTGATTTTAGTTGTTTTTGTAATTGTATAAAAATGCTACCACCTTCAATATACTCTGTTAAAATGCAACTCTGGTGTGATGAAAATACATAAGTTTCTAAAATGGTTTAGAAAAAAATCATTTACCGACCGCTTGACAGATTTTGTGTTCGTATTCTCTCTTAATCAATACATTTTGCTTTTACATGGTATGATTTTTCTCATTCTACATAATGTCGTAATACAATGTATTACCGTGTAAACTAGCCTTTAGTAGCACTGATGTATATAATTTTTTTTTTTTAATGAAAAAGATCAAACATTATTGTAAACGTAAAACGGTTAAAAGTGTGGCAACGCTTAAAATCTTATTTGCAAATAGTGTCGTTAATTAGGTATTATTTTCGTGAGTAAGCTATTCGCAAATAAAAATTAAATTCACTGTTTATGCGGCACTATTCTCTACTTCTCTACTACTACCCTTTAAAAGGCACTTTCGGAAAGCTTTGTTTGAATGTGAAAAAGAAGTAGTTATTGTCAGCAGAAAATAGTCCTCCAAACCGTAACACCACAAACAAAAATCAGGCATCCCATCAGCAGGTTTGAAGCGATTTGAGGTATGAATTCATACATAAAACAAGCCATTTTTGTAGCACATTTTTTCCTGGATATGTATATGAGGTCAAAGAGGGCACTTTCAGCTTTCTGATAATACCAAAATCTCTTTAACACCTTTGGACCCTAACAAGTGCTATTTCTCTGAAATTCGGATTTAACCAAAATATAGAACAAAAAATAATAACACATCAGGTATAAAAGATAGCGTGATGTAACGAACCATTTCTTAAAGACTACATTAAGCTAATATAACAAAAAAAATTCGACCCGTTATTGACAACAGTTTGCGAGAAATCAAAATTAAGTTCTGATCAAATTTACAAAAATTAAATCTTTTTAAATCAACATTAAATACTTGTTTCCAGCAGCATGCCACATCCACAATTACCAATATTTTAATCCAGTTTTTTTTTGATACCTTAGTTACATATAATATATATGTTTGCTATCGAATGGCATTACAATTTTTAAAATCAGCCATACTAAAAAAATTGGACTTTTGGCCGATGAAATTGAATTTTAAGCCCGCACTGTGTCTCGTACGCTTCTAGTTCATACGATGCACTTGTGTTCGTTCCTTACAATTAAAAAATAATCATTTGTACCTTCCCTTTTTTTAATTCCATGTTCAAATTAATAAATTGTTGGCTGCCTCTTCTCCGCTTCCGTTTTTTTCTCACACTCGCCATTTCTACGAAATTGAACAGGAAATTACAAAGATTTAAGATAAGAATTTAAAAATTTGATGCGTTCAAAGAAATGAAAATCCAAGGTCATTTATGTTTTTAAATACTAAATTAGAACAAGAACTAGAACTTAAATAAAAAACTCATAAAAATAACACAAAAAACAAGTGATGCGTGTAATTAATCCGTCAAGTATTCAAAAAGTAGGTCTTGTTGTTGATAAAGTTGACTTTTCAGATGAACTTAATATTTCATTTAATCACACATTTCAAATTTTATTTAGAACTATTTTATTTGAATTCTAATAAATTCTATAGCTACAAATGAAAGCGAACATATTATGTTAAATTACTTTTTTTTAATTAAAGATGTAATACAAATAATTCAAGGTTTATAATTTCCGTTCCTTTTTTACAGAATGCAGCTGTAAACGATGATCATGTTGAATACAATGATGAAGTTCAAAGATCCAAAAGAAGCTAGTAAGTTAAAATTATGCAAAAAAAACAAAATTCTTTAAAGGATCCTATTTTAACCGATATAATCAGGTTAATTTCTATAAAATATAAAAAAAAGTTTTTTTTTTATTTACGATCATCTCCTCTTAAATGGTCTTAGAAAGAGGCCAATAATGTTTTCATGTACGAGAGCGTAGACAATTGTGTTTCTTTGTGTTTTCACACAATGACTTGAATGACAACACACAAGAAAAAAAGACTGTAATGCCAAGAAAATTTGATTTTGATTCAAATAGAATTCATATTCGGATTGTGACCAACAACATTTTGCATTTGTAGCAACAAGTCTGTTTCTGTTCTCCCAAAGTGTAAATTCATTGTTGAGACGGCAAAATAAAAGTGTTTGCTAAAATGTCATACTTGTTGCCCCAACGGTCCAGTATGCTGTTGTCGCAACTGCAAAAGTTATTTGCTCAACAGTTCAATTTACTTTTGTCGCAAATGCAGAAAATGTTGTTTTTTAAGGTTTATATAATATAAATGAAAAACATTATTTTTAGTTTGAGAAAATTTATTTTAAATTCTTCCAATTTTAAGATTATTGTTTATATTTAATATACACGATTGGCCGTATCCTTTTGGGGGTCAGATATACATAGATGGTGCGTTGAGGAGTTATAACCGCATGAAGTTAATAAAAGAAATAAAGATGTCGCGAATCAGTAAAAATATTTTTCATGCAATAAATAAAAGAAAAGAATATATTGCATCTTACCAAGATTTTACGTCGATTTATATTTTTCAAAATACTTCAAAATTTAATTTTTTTTTAAATTATTTTAAAACTAAAAAGTTCACTTTTTACAAGTTTTAGGCACGTTTTCACAACTTACCGATAGCTAAAGGTTGGATTTTATCTGCTGTATAAAAAGTGCTCCATTATTACAACTTTACTTTAACCTACCAGGTAGGACCTTAATTTACTTTATCGCTCACTTTATTGTTTAAATAATGGAACACTTTTTATAAGGCCGGTCTTATTTTAGTAATCTGTAAGTTGTGAAAACGGGCCGGCCTTATACCCACAAAATACTTGATACTGATCGCAATGATAATGAAGTACTAATCATGTCAGTACCAAATGTACATTTTTTTACAACAGTAATGTTATAATGGGGTGTATTGCTCCCCCTGCACCTTTCCCCTTTATTTTTATTTTGAAAGGTGTAGTTTAAAATAAGAGTGGGTTCTTCAAAGCTTGAAGGCTTTTGTCTTTAGATATGCGGCATTAAACACACCTCCTCCTCCGTCTACCCCACCCATTTTTATTTTGAAATTTATTGTTAACCATAATAGTGGCCTTAAACACGTTTGAAAACACCCGCTATTAATTACGCGATATTTTATATATTCATCCTATGGGGTGTATTGCTCCCCTTGCGCCTGCTCCCTTTATGTTTATTTTCAAAGGTGTATTTCACCATAAGAGTGACTCCTACCTCACTGCAACAGTTCTTAAGATATGCAATATTTAACATTTGCGTCCTATGGGGGTACCACTTCCCCTGCTACCATCCTCTTTCAATTTCGCTCAGGTTAAGAAAAAACAAAATCAACTCGCTTTATTGATAATAAACTGGCAAGTGCACGGCATAAAAAAACTGTGTGGCAGCCCGCTTTATATTTTGTTTGCGAAAACAATATAGCGAGTTGTTTTTGTTTTTTCATAACTACAATAAATGTTGGAAGAACTCCAATCAATTGTAGGGGGGAATGTAAGGAGAGATAAACTCACTGTTTATTATACCCTTCACCGAAGGTAAAAGGATATATATAAGTTTGTCATTCCGTTTGTAATTTCTACAATATTGATCCTACACCCTATAAAGTATATATTTATTATCTGGGTCCTTATGAAAAGCGAAGTTAAAATCCCGTTGTCTCTTATTCCCCCCTTTATATTTCTTTACATATGTATATTAGCATAATGCCCAATATGATTTTCGTTATCACTCTTCTTCATTATTTCATCTACATATGTAACGAAACAATTTTAACAAATAGAAACGGGGAATTTTTGATTATTTTTGCTACTTAAAAACTCGCCAAAAAAGGTAATTCTACGGTAAGACAACACGGCCTATACTAAAAGAAACAAACAAACAAACATACATGGTACAAACCATTTTGGTGAATATAGGCCACTATTACGGTTCACAACTCAAATAAGTTGAATAGTAATTTTTGTGTTAAGCCTGGTACCAAGGCGAATTGACTTTCAGGTGGCGTTGAAAACACAGCTGTGCTACTTTTTTTTCTTAATTAGGGAGAGGAATGTCAAAAGTTACTTGTGTTTTTGACATATCGGCCAACGAAAGCAACAAAAAAATACATTGTTGTGTTTTTGGTGTTGTTACTTGTTTTAGTATCGACACCACCGTTTACATGAATTCGCCTTGCCTGGTACTCTGTTCAACATTTCACGTGAAATGCTGTCAAAACGCATATGAAAAAAACTTGTACGGAATATCTATGAAATAATGTTGATAGAGTTGTACTCTGTTTATTTTGTGAAAAAGTTGTAAAATGTTTCTGGCAACATTTTTTTACAACTGCGAAATAATGTAAGCTGCACTTATTTCACGTGGAATTTTAAGCAAAAGCAAAAAAGTATAAATTAATTATTAAAAAAGAAATAAAAAATTAAAATAACACAATTGGTAACAGTTTTTTATCCATATTTACTTTCTTTTTTATTAAATTTTTTATTAAAAAAAATAATTTTATGTAGAATACATGTGGGGCTTGTTTACATACGCAAAACAATGTCGCATACTTTGCAGGAATAAAAAACGTTAAATTGTACAAACTCGCATGATAGGTATCATTGATGCATGTCAAAATTTTCGTGTGGAATAATAAATGTTGCTCAACATTTTTCACAAATTTGAACAGAGTACTAGCAAAGAATATAAATCATATAGAATGCGCATCATGTAGAAGCAAAATTTCTTATGGCGGGGCTTATCATTACGCCCCGGTCTCATATAATTTCGCTCACAAATTTTGCAAAGGCAATTTGTTGTTGGTTTGTGTTCTCACTTAGAGAACTGAAGAGAGCAAAAATCAACGTGCATTAATATATACATATGTTTGCTGTTCTTACCATCCAAAATGTGCAGTGTGTGTGTTTTTTTTTTTTGCTAAAAACAGGTTTTTGATATTTTTTTGGTTTTTAGAAAAAGAAAGTTCCAAGAAAAGAAAAATACAAGTTTTATCAAACGAATGATTTAATTTATTAAAATATAATAACTTTGTTAATTTTATTAGGGGTGTTGATATCCTCATTAAATTCCTTTTAAATATGTATGTATGTATGTATGTATTTGTATCGCTTTGGTTGATTGAAAATTTAATTGGAAATAATTTTATTTTTGTAAATAGGTATCTTTTTTTTACATTTGTGAATAGACATAAAGTTAGAAATAAATTAAATTATTTCCGAATATATGAGAACTAAATATATTTAATTTCCAAGCAACATGATTAAATAAAAACCAAACAAAATTCCTTAAGAAGGAATAATAAGTCCCAATGCACGTCTTATTGATAAACTTATCACATTTTCTTCTTTGAATCAGCTACGGAGTTTTCACGTGTCAAGTCTTATTATTTATCTGTTATTCCATTTGTATGAATGTATACTTATCTGCGTTTTGACATTTCGTTTAAAACATATTTCTTATTAAAATGTATTTAAATTCAAATTGTGTAAATTGTACTTTTAATTATAAATTTCTTTTGTTAAATAACAAATATTTAAAAAAAATTCACACACGCTACGAAGTTAACTTTGTACAACGAAATTAAATATGAAAGATAATTGTCAAAATAGACCTGCTGAAAATTACGAATGAGAAAACAAAACGCATATGACGAGTACAGCAAGCTGAGTACTCGTTTCTTTTCCCCTCGTCCCTCTCGCCTACAAAGTAGCAAGCTGATCAATAAGACTTGCATTGTGGAAATTGGGACTAATATGTTTTATTTTAATCTATTTTTAAATATCTTTAATAAGAATATTTATACTGCACAGCTATGAAATAAATAAATGTGTGACCACAGAAAAACAGCATCTGAATTTCGGTGCGAACCGATATAGTTTTATCTGTACAACAATAAAACACATACTCTTACCCTACAATTACACAATCGGTCACATTTTCTTTTACGCAGGTTATTTGTACAAAAATTGCAAGAAACAAAAATTCTTTTGTTAGGTTTTTGTTTTATTTTTACGTTAATGTGTTTTTTTTGACTTGGCAACCCTGCAAATAATAGGACCAGTCCAAACACGCGTGTAATGAGTAGTCCACAAGGGACCAGGACTAGTCCAAAAGTAACCCAAACGTATAGAAAAAACCTGGTCTATTTAACATTACGATGTCCTAGGAGAGGACCATATAACCCACCTTTGGACCACTAAGGAGTAGTTTTAAAACTACTCCATGGTATACTCAAGAGGATTATTTTTGAAGTCGTTTAAAAACGAAAGCATGTTGTTAAAAAACGAAGACATGTCGTCTCACTACAAACACTTTTTAACAATTACATGGTCCATGCTTGCATTACATCGGACCAGTCCATGGAGTATTTCATTTTATCAAAATGGATCAGGTGGTCCAATTTTATTTGCAGGGAATGTACATACACACACACTCGTGCACGCACATACATACGCTGATAAATGAGAATTAAAAGTTCTCATAAACAACGAGAGAACGATGCATTGTTACGCTCTTTGTTTTTGCTTCTTTCCCTTTTGCCCGCCCGCCCGCATTATGCATTTTTTTCAAAAATATTTTAGTTTTCCTTGAGATGCGCATTCTATATGATTTATATTCTTTGGTACTAGGCTTTAGGGCTTACAACTTTGCTGAGTTGAGTTGACACAACTGAGTTGAGTTGTGAAACCATAAACGGGCCATGATATTAATGATATTCTAACGACGTTCGTTTATGGTTCAGTCGTCTAGGGGGTTGAGTTTAGAAACTGTGAGTCCTCTGGTTCAAATCTTGGTTTTTCAAAGAGAATTTTTTATTTAATTTTTATGTTCTAAAAACGATTGTAAAAAAATATTTACCAGTTTTAGATTTTTAAATATAATTTATAATGAAGTTTTTAGAATTGTGAATATCGTTATTTTATTATAGCAAAGCCCTAACTAATGTTTTCCTTACTTCACAGGAGAAGGAAACAACTTAATAAAAATTATAGTCTTGCAGTCACAATTTTTTTTTAACGCAGTTTTTTGTTCAATTTTTGCAATTTAATAAAAAACTGGTCCTTATGAGGAAAAAAGTTGATTTAACGATGTCCGTCTTACGTTTGAAATGTGTTTTCCGAAGAGACCAAACATGATAACGGCTAAGTTGTTTTACATTTATGTCACATATAGTCTACCATTGCTTGCAAGATCGGTCCACAAATGGCTGACCAAAAAACCACGACTGCCTCTAATTTTTCAAAAAATAATCCCTTGTGGTTGTTGTTTTTTTATTCGAACAAGTTGAATTAACAGCCCTGCAAGGGATGTTCAGGGGGAATACAGCTTTTGTGGTGTTATGGGTAGTTCTGTGATTGATTACTGTATTTGTTCGCATAGTTTACTAAAATATGTTGTTGATTTCGCTATAGCCTCCAAACCATACTCCGACCATATGCCACTGTGCCTAAAGATAAAGAGCCTGTTTTCTGATGTCAATCGTAACGATAATCTTCCTCTTCATAGATTGCACTGGAACAACAAATTTGTTAATAATTATGTAGAAAAACTAAGTTCCCTATCGTGCAATATTGATCTTCATACAGATGAGACGGTTGATGAATTGATTTATACAATTACAAAAAAAGTAAAAATTGCAAACGAGAAGAAATCCAATATAAAACACTTTGAGCCTATGCATAAATGGTATGATTGGAAGTGTATGAGATTCCGTAAGACCATGTTACGTAAGCTAAGAGCTTGCAGAATTAAACATACATATATCAACAAATTACGCTATTTTACAGCTAGGACCAAATACCGTCAACTATGTATGAATAAAAAACTAGAATTCTATAATGAGAACTTAGATCAACTAAACAAAATAAAAAACAGTAGTGAATGGTGGAAGCTGACAAACTCTATGAAGTCACGTACGTATACGATAAAAGGTAATTTGACAGCAGATGATTTTATGTCGCATTTTTCCACTCTGTTGAGTAACTGCGTAGATATACCAACAATGAGCTGGTCAATGCCGTATTTTACAGATGCTTATCTAGATTCACCTATTGAACTTTGTGAAATGTTGGCAGTAGTCAAAACTCTAAAACTTAATAAAGCCCCTGGCCAAGATGGCATTAGCTATGAATTTTACAAATATGCACCTAATTGTTTTGTTAAAGAAATATTATCTGTTTTCAACAAAATATTTTTACAAGAAAAAATACCTTCAAGTTTTCGTCAATCCATTCTAATACCTCTCTTTAAAAAGGGAGATGCAAACCAGCCATCAAATTACCGTGGACTTTCTTTGATCGACACTTTATGCAAAGTCTTTAACACTTTCTTGCTAAATAGGATAACTGAATGGACAGAAAACTACAATATACTTAATGAATGTCAAGCTGGTTTTAGAAAAAACTACTCAACTGTAGACAATATCTTCAATCTTGTGAACATTGTAAATTTAAACAAGTTGAATGGCAATAACACATTTGCTTTTTTCGTAGATTTTTCATGTGCCTTTGACATGATACCTAGAAACTCCTTGTTTTACAAACTTTCCTGTTTAGGGCTGTCATCGAAAATGATAAGAATTATACAGTGCGCATATGAAAACAACAAAAGTCGTATTTGGGACGGAAGTACATTTTCTGAACCTTTTTCTGTCGAGCTTGGAGTAAAACAAGGTTGTATTTTAAGCCCCTTACTGTTTTCGCTGTACGTCAATGGCCAAGCAGATGAATTACCACATGGTGTAAATGTTGCAGATACAAATGTTAAAATACTTCTTTATGCTGATGATATTGTCATTCTTTCTGATTCTCAAACTAAATTACAACAAATGATTGATGCTCTGTTTGAATACTGTACGACGTGGTACTTAAAAGCTAATATGAATAAATCGAAAATTGTTATATTTCGTTCTGGTACTAGAATATCATCAAATCTTAACTGGCAGTTTGGAGATAACAACATCGAGATCGTTAACAGCTACAAATATCTGGGAGTTGAAATAACGTATAACTTGTCATTTAACAAACATCTGAACAGTAAATTGGCTGCGTCAAAACTTGCTATAAACTCCACCTGGTCTAAATATATAAATCATCTAAAAATTTCTAAAGATAATAAACTAAAAATATTTCATTCCGCTTCTAGATCGATAATGTTATACGCTGCCCAAGTATGGGGTTATCAAAGATATGACGTAGTAGAGAAGCTATTCAGATTTTTTATTAAAAAGATGTTATATTTACCAGCAGCTACACCCAACTACATGCTATACCTTGAAACAGGCCTTGACCCCTTGTACGTATCCACTCTAAGACTACACTTTTCATATATAAACAAAGTTCTGAACATGGGTCAAAACCGATTACCACGTATTTAAGCGGAAACAATAATAGCCAAAAACGAATTCTGGGCAAAGGAGTGGTCTAATCTTCAACAAGTTCTTCAATTTATACCTTCGAATTCAAACCTTCCACTTTGCACAAACTGGAAAGCAATAATAAATCTACTTACTGCAAAAGAACGTGAAGATAGTATACTTCGGGCAGAAAACTCACAGCACCACGACCTCTACTGTCGACTTAATCATGCTGTAACACCTCTTCTTGCTAAAAATTACTCATCTCGTATCACTAGCTTAATAGTCAGAGCGAGAGGCGGTTTGCTTAACTTAAATGCCATGCCCTTCAGTAACAACATTGCATCCGTATGCACAATGTGCAACAGTGGGCTGGAAGGAAATACTTACCACTTCATAGGTGTCTGTTCAATATATAACGGATTTAGATTTAAATTTTTCGGAAAATTCCAACTTGAGCTAATCGAAGTAATAAATATATTAAATGGTCACAACTTTTACAATTTGTATAAATATTTGGAAATCTGTTTAAATTATAGAAAACTAATTATCAACGAATTTAATCTGTAATCTGTTTAAACCCTTTTTGTCAAATCTCTTTTAATTGTAATCTCATAAACTTTTTCATAACACTTAAAATTAACAAAATGAATTGTATTGAAAATACTAGCAATTTGCCAATCTGGCTCACAACAAATATGTTATGCCAAATATAGATATTAAATATTGTAATAATAAAAAAAAACAAATGAATATGTAAATGTAAATACACTTAAATATATCTATTAATAAATAAAATAACAGCCCTGCAAATAATAGGACCAGTCCAAACACGCGTGTAAAGAGTAGCCCACAAGGGACTAGGACTAGTCCAAAAGTAACCCAAACGTATGGAAAAAACATGATCATTTTTACATTACGATGTCCTAGGGCAGGATCATATAACCCAGCTTTGGACTACAAAGGAGTAGTTTTAAAACTGCTCCATTGTATACACAAGAAGATTAGTTTTAACTTCGTTTAAAAACCAAAACATGTTGTTAAAAAACGAAGACATGTCGTCTTACTAAAAACACTAGAGCTGCAAAACAATCGATAGTATCGATAGTTTTATTTTTGGCGGACTATCGATAGTTTTTATCACTATCGATACTATCGGAACATTTTAAAAGTAACTGCAAAGCTGATTAAATGTTGTCAACGAAACATTTTTAACAACTCATTCGATGCAAGTTTTAAGCAGTGCATAAACTTTTCTTGTTCTTTGGGAAAAATTAAAATGTAACCTAAATTAGAGTTTTTTTTTATCTTCATGTTCAAAAGTACATGCAACAACAACTAGAAATAATTGCACCCTTGAGATCTTCACAATCAAAATTACACACAGGTGTACATATCTTTTTTCAATGTGTAATAAATAATATTTGGATTAAAAACTTAGGTTTACTTCCGATCTGTGACATAAGGAATGTTTAGAAACAAAAACTATAAAAAAACATTTAACCGCAGATAAGTGAAGATTATTTTGGAATAGGAGTAAATTTTCAAAAATCAACTTTAAAACTTTAAAAATAGACTTAAGCACATTTTCCTTACTGCCACAGAATTGTGTACTAATTTGCATATTAAAATAATGTTAAACCTGCAACCATGGTTCTTAGAAGTTTTGTTTTCTCGATAAATGTGGCAATTATTTTACCTGTTTGTCTTTTTTTCTTTACGAAAAGTCTTAAAAAAATGCATGGGGTTATTTTATAAAAGAAATTAATTTACTTCCTTGAAAATTTTTATAAAAATTTTTGAAAATTCAAAAAATTTTACATAAATAAATTATCAACGCAAGGGTTACGAAATAACCTTTTTAATTTCTAGACTTAAGTTGAATATTTTGACGTCGAAGGTGAAAAAAACGGACAACCCTGATGACAAATAACCGTCTCTACATCTATATAAAGTTTATATTAATTATAAACTATAGATGACACTGAAATTTAAAATAAATATGCTGGTCTTTATACCTGAAAAACGTTTTCAGTAAATGCAATTTTAAACCTTTTTCATTTTTTACCACCTTCATTGACTTCCGTGTCCCAAGAAGTGGCATATAGAAACTTTTCGATACTATCGATAATATCGATAGTTTTAAAGCTAACTATCGCAACTATCGATTGGGCCGACTATCGATAGTTTTGCAGCTCTAACAAACACTTTTTAACAATGACATGATCCATGCTTGCATTGCATCGAACCAGTCCATGGAGTAGTCCATTTAATCAAAATGGATCAGGTGGTCCAATAATATTTGCAGGGAATATCTTCACACAACCACATTCAGTAAACAAAAACACATGAATATTATGGAGATTTTATTCAATACCCATGAATGTGTTTTGGTTATCTGCCATACGTATAAAATACCCATGTTTAAAAAAATACCTTCAGTATTTTTTTGCACTTCTGTGTAAAACTGAAAAAAATTTTTTTTAGCAAAAATGTGCTTTGATCACTAGGCAGGTATGGGACTATGAACATATTATTTATGATACATTAAATAGATTTAACTAAGCTATACATTTTAATAAAAAATAGGACCACGAGGGGTGGGAAGGGCAATTTCTGCTCTCCGAAGCTTTCTGACAGATTTTAATGAAATTTAACACATAGATAGATTCATATTTATTTAGACACTATGTATTTTAAAAAAAAAAACATGACTAAAAGGGAGATAGGGGGAAATTTCTGCATCTCCGAAACTATTTTATAGATTTTAATGAAATTTAAAAAATATAAATTTCTTTATTTAATTGGCCACAGTAGCTATGTATTGTTTTCAAACTATGACCACGAGGGGAAAATTACATGTACGTTTTTTATCGAATATTAAAAAAAAATTGTTAAACAGCAATTGTAACACGCATGCGCAATAACATGTGACCTGAAAAGTTGACAAGTCAGATGTAAATAACATGTCGTGTAACCAGAGGGAAAAATCTGGTACAAAAAATGCTAAAATTGACACCATTCGTTGTCAAAAGTGAGCCAACTACGTTTGTGTTCAATTTGATAACAGATGGTGTCAATATTTTTAAACCACCTCGTTGTGATTTTGTCACCTTTTGGTGTCATTCTGTGAACAAAATGTTAGTATATTATAACAATAATGGTGTCATTCTGACAACATGCTGTTATCATTTATGACAACACACCGTTGGTATTTTGACCACATTGGGTTGTCATTTTGATAACACATTGTTCTGAGTATAGTAATAAATATTCCATTATGAACCCAATCAATAAAAATATATAATGCATTTTCCTTATTTATTTTAAATTTTTAAAATAAAAACTTAACAAATTCACCTGTTTAATTTTAATAAAAAGTACAATACAAATTTTAACAAGTAAGAGTGCTATATTCGGCTATGCCGAATCTAATATACCCTTCACTATGAAAAGAACAGAAGTTTATATATATATATTTAAATATATGTATATATACGTGTATATTTATAAAATATATATCGTTTAGTTTTATTTAATTATTTGCACATGACTGCGTGCTATTAAATATATTAAAAGTTAAATTAATATATAGCACGTTTAGTTTTGATCTAATTTCAGTATTTGGTCATACCGACATCTTAAAGTATAAAATTACCATTTACTTTGGTGATAAAACTTGTGGTCGGGAAGTTCTATGGATCCCGAAAATAGGTATTAAAAAAAAAAATATATTGTTGACATTACTTTTTTTTACCGATATTCCGAGTTTTTCTAAAGATTTCCGATATTGTGTTCTTCTAAAGATTTCCGATATTTTAATATCTAAAACGTATGAATAGGTCATAATACAGCTCTAAAATTTTAGTTAATGTTTTTCAATCCTTTTTTGGAGTATTTTGCACATAACTTAACCATTTTTAACCGATTTGGCAGATTTATATACCAACGTGCTTAAAAATAATATTTCCATTAAATTGGCTTATAGGCATATATGTATATGTACCTACATATACATGTGTACATATATTTAAGCAAACTTAATTATAAAAAAAAACAAACTTAATTATAAAAAGAGTAATTTTTGGGATTTCAGTATTTTGATTATTACTCAGTAATTTTTTAACCGATTTGACAGATTTATATACCGACGTGTTTAAGAAGAAATTTACCATTTACTTGTGTTATAAAGCTTGGACTCGGGGAGATCTATGGTTCCCGAAAGTGGGTATTTAAAAAAAAAAAAATTAATTTTGGTCATAACTTTTTTGTATCTGAACCGATTTTTCTGAATTTTTTATAAAATATGTTCTACTAAAAATGTTCGATATTTTGGTATATAAGTCATATCCATAGGACATATGGCAGCCCTTAAATTTTGGTTTTTATACAATTTTTAATTTTTTTTTGTACGGGAGGTACCACGCCCACTTCTCCAATCCCGCCCACATTTTGTAGGATGGTGTGTATTGGCTACCTAAATGTGTGTACCTAATTTGAAAACTTCGGCTTTTGCCGTTCCCCAGATATACAGCAAAAAGTAATAAAATTACAACAACCACAAGGGATTTTTGGAAAATATTAGAGGTAGTCGTGGTTTTTTGCTCATATCTCAGCCATTTGTGGATCGATCTTGCTGAATTTCAATAGCAACCGATGGTAGATTATATGTGACATAAATGTAAAACAACCTAGCCGCTATCATGTCTGGAGTCTCCGGAAAACACATATCAAACGTAAGACGGACAGACGGACGGGTATCGTTAAATCAACTTCTCTCCCCATAAGGACCCAGAATATATATACTTTATTGGGTCTTAGATCAATATTGTAGAAATTACAAACGGAATGACAAACTTATATATACCCTTTTCCACCTGAGGTGAAGGGTATAAAAATACAGAAACTTCATTGCTACAAAGAGCGTAAAAAGGCATTAAAACATTTTCAACCAATCGTAATAAATTGATAACAAAGTGTTGTTAATATTTTGACAACATTTGTTGTCAAATTTTCAACAAAATGTTGTGAAATTGGGCCAAAAGATAAAAAACGTACCATTGTTGTCAAATTGTATATAAAACTAAAAAGTAGAAATGAAAAAAAACATTATAAACAGTGACCAAAGCATTATGTTTCTTCTTAAAAAAAATATATAATTGATGTAAAAACAATGCAAGTGCAACAAAAGATTTATGACGATGAAAAGGCCAAACAATTGAAAAATTATTGTACATTTTATTAAAATTAAACAGGTGAATTTGTTAAATTTTTATTTTAAAAATTATAAATAAATTATTTAAAATGCATCATATATTTTTATTGATTGGGTTCAGAACGGGATATTTATTACTTTACTCAGAACAATGTGTTATCGAAATGACAACCGAATGTGGTCAATATACCAACGGCGTGTTATCAAAAATGATAACAGCAAGTTGCCAGAATGACACCAATATGGTGATAATATATTAACATTTTGTTCACAGAATGATACCAAAAGGTGACAAAATCACAACGAGGTGATTAAAAAATATTGACACCATCTGTTATCAAATTGAACACAAACGTAGTTGGCTCACTTTTGACAACGAATGGTGTCAATTTTGGTTTTTTTATACCGGATTTTTCCCTCTGTGTAAATAGTAGATTTAATATAAATTTTTCAATTGTTCGGCCTCTTCATTGTCATAAATCATTTGCAGATGCATTGTTTGTATATCATTTATATTTTTTTCAAGAAGAAAACCTCCTTCATATCCAAGGAACATAATGCTTTCGTCACCGTTTATAATATATTTTTTCACTTTTTAGTTTCATAATTTTATTTCTCACTCATTTTATTTCACTTAAAACAATTTGCACTTTATACTTGCGGCGAAAACAAAATAAGTTTGTATATACGCTATTTATTAATAATGACAGTGCGATACCTACCCTGCAAATAATAGGACCAGTCCAAACACGCGTGTAAAGAGTAGCCCACAACGGACTAGGACTAGTCCAAAAGTAACCCAAACTTATGGAAAAAACATGGTCTATTTAACATTACGATGTCCTAGGGCAGGACCATATAACCCATCTTCGGACTACAAAGGAGTAGTTTTAAAACTACTCCATTGTGTACACAAGAGGATTAGTTTTAACTTCGTTTAAAAACGAAGTCATGTCGTCTCACTACAAACACTTTTTAATAATGACATGGTCCATGCTTGCATTACATTGAACCAGTCCATGGAGTAGTCCATTTTATGAAATTGGATCAGGTGGTCCAATAATATTTGCAGGGTATTTGACGTCAAGGTTTTGTCAATTTCGGCACAATTTGACAACATTTTGTTGAAAATTTGACAACAAATGTTGTCAACATATTGACAACACTTTGTTACCATTGGTTGACAATTTTCGCTCTGTGTGCATGTATCTTATTGTTTCACACTTTCTTATTAGCACAACATACAAATCAATAATTACATGCATATATAAAAACTCATATATTCGGTCTCGTGTCAAGTGGCTCTACGATATTTTTATTTTTGCATTCAAAAACCCTCTACGCATCCGCACAATTGTTTTGCACTTTTGCACTTGTCGCTGTAACACACATAGCATAGTTAGACGACACGAGATGGAAGATATTGTTTTTTATGTATGCATGTAAGTATTGATTTGTATGTTGTGCTAATAAGAAAGAGTGTAGCCGCCACGTAATACATTTAGCGTTTGCTTAGACGTCTTTCTGTAACGATTTAATATTCAAACATTTTTTTTTAATAAGTTGTAAAGGAGATGCATAAATTGCCCCCTTTCTCCCTTCAAGTCCTATTTTTTTAAAAAATACATCTCTTAAGTGTCTATATTAATATTGATCTATTTACACATGTTTCACATATCATTAAGATCTGTTGGATAGTTTTGGAGAGGGAGAAAATACCCTCGAGCATATAGTTTCGGAGAAGCCAACCGCCCCTCGTTGTCCATATAAAATAAGCTTACCGCCTTAGTCAAATCTTATAAAGCTTTAAATTATCTTGATATTTTTCTGAATAACAACAGAAAAAAATGTTGCCTAGTTCCAAAGTTTTTAAAATTGAATTTGCCATCTCTGCTCTCTCTCTCTATCACTATGTATATTTACGTTATACTTACGTTAATACATATACTTATATGGGTATTGCAGAGAGCTAACAGAAATTTTATTTATATCTGCATGTACATTCAAAAAGAAGAATGAATATACAAATACACATTGGCAGCGTATACCTATACATATTTAAGTTCAACTTAATTTAACTTTTGTCATTCTCTGAGCTACATATCAGAGAACTGCAACGAGCACCCGTTTTTATGATTGATGATACTCGCCTTAAAACGAGTTGCGGTGTAGTTAATACAGCCTATTGTTTTTGTAAGTACTCGCCAGGCTCGTAAGAAATTGTGTTTTCAACATACGAGCCTATAGCAAACGCAATGAAATTTATATGAGTTCTGTTTTGTTTTGTTTCTTAAAATTATTATTTTAACATTCGGCAATAGCACTCGTACTTCTGATAAATCAACTAATTTACTCTCTTTTATTCAATGTTCTCTATCTGCCCTTCGCTGACCTAGAGTTATAATTGTCTGAGTGCACAAGTGTTTACTCGCAGCATTCGTCATTCGTAGTAATACTTAAAGCAGCGTTGCCAGATGGTTTAGGAAAAAAACAATGATCGTATATTTAAGTAAACATGTAGGGCTAAATTCATTATGAAATAAAATGAATTTAAAAGTTATTATAAGAAAAATTTTCGTGGAAAATTTTAATTAAAATATATAACGAATGCGACAGGCTTACGAATCACAATTTTTTTATACGTCAATTTCATTTATATGTAAATATTTTTACAAAAATATTGACCAACGCTACGCATTCCGTTATTTCATTGTGCGACGTAAGCACAGAATTTACTTTTTATATATTTATAAATGTTTGACAACAAATTTTACAACAAACACACAATTATATTCTATGATGCTAAAGATGCACATAATAACATTTTTTTTAAATGGCTGAGTGCGCTCTTTATTAACGGTAAATATCGGCTGCTAATTGAGTTTTTTCTTTTACTAGTTTTCATTCATAAAATAAATAACAAAACATGCACTAAATCATTTAAACGCCTAAAATCGTCTTACCTAGGACAAATCATAAAATCTGGCAGCCACGTTTTCATTTAATGTTGAATTTTAAATACACGAACATATACTAAATGAATATGCCGTGAATGTTGTTGTTACGAGCTGGTCGTAACACCCAAGTCGTGTAAGTTAAATACAAAAAAGTTACCGAATATGAAAATAGAAAAAACACGAAACTTAGCTTTGCGTTGTTGTGATATTGTTCATACATTTTTCTGGGCTCTTACTACTTTATGTAGTTCACACATGTACAAGTAAAAAGTTATTGTGACTATTTTTATGCATGAAGCTCGCTTTGTATGAAGAACGAGCCAACGAGCCAACCATATCAGTAAAAGCGAGTGTTTAGAAGTATTCGAGACTAAAAATGATTTAGTAAACAGCGAGTGCGCTCGCGAGTATTATGTATTGTTGCAGTTCTCTGCTACATATTAAACAAACATTGCGACGTAATATACATATTCCACTTGTATTCTTCATTTGCCCAAGGCAGCGTGTTGCATTTTTGTTAGTAGTTGACGGGGTTCGAATCTCGGTCGGCATTCACCTTTTCGAAAAACAAAAATTTTAATTTTATATTCCATAAACGATTTTAAAATTATTCAGCAATTTATGATTTTTTCCATTTTATTGACAATGTAAATATGAATTGTTTGCTGCATTCTATTTTGTTTTACTTAATTCGATTTTATACAACAAAGCAAAGTATTTATTTTAAAGCAATGAATCTGCTGAGAAAGAGAGAAAGATAAAAAATAGGATTAACAAAGTCTGCAAGGGTATTTTACTACCAAGAGTGAATACCACTTATATAAAACTTCTGCAAGGGAAGACGATTTGAAGACGTAAACTTTGGCAAAACAGGAAACAGACTTATCTCAATCTTTTGATATTGTGAAAAACTACAGCACGACAAAATTAAATGTAACGATAGCTCAAAATAGATTTATTTACATCTAAAGCATGCTATTTATGTCACTTTCTGTTCTTATCGCACCATGGTGAAGGGTATTTAAGATTCGACATAGCCGAATATATCACTCTTATGGCCATTTTCTCAGTGTACCGACGAACTGACTGTTACTTAATGTCAACATAAATTTATTAGACCGATAAACAATTTTGGGTTTCTCAATAAACCGACAAAAACATTGTTTTAAGTTGGCAACACCTCTCAAAATACATGTAAAAGTTGATAGTCAGCTGATAGAATTTATCTGTACGGCAAATAAAAGAAAAATAAATAATCGGCAGATGAGTGCTGGTTAGCTTTGCGATAGAATAGAAGCAAATGAGACATTGAGAAAACCAAATTTCTCTAATGTGCAGTTTTTCGTTGGGAAAAAAGATAATCGGGTAATGAGAAAACGGCCATTACTTGTTTTCATATACATACATATAATCGTAATTTTGGTCTTTCTTAATTTGTTGATTGTACTCTAGCCAACTCTAGCTAACTGTTCTAGGCACATTTGCGAATTACCTTGTGAATTATGATAAAGTACTTTTAAATTGAAATTGTCATGATGCGAAAAGTCTTAATTACTTGGATTTTATTGGTGTAAACTTAACTTAGCCCTAGAGAACTTCACAAGTTTTTGATCTATGTACATATGTACATACAAATGTATAAAAAAATATATATATTTATCACCTATGAATATTCGTATTCGAAATCCCGACTTTTCGGCTATTTAATTACATTCGCCAAACTCAAGTGAATATTTTACGAACACGTTAAAAAAAATAAGACAAAAATATTAACTTTTTATAATGTTATAATTTATAAAAAAAGCCTTTGTTTTTTAAAACAGAACTATGTCGAGAATCTATTTAATTTTGAGAAAAAAACAAATAAAATTTTAACTTTTATTTTTGACTAAAGAAATATCAGTCGAAAAATAACAGTTATTTGTTGACAAAAAAATACTGGTCAAAAAATAATGGCTATTTGACTTTTTTTGAAAAAAGTAATTACAGTTACGGTCCCTGAATGTTACTATTGGCGTTAGTCAAAATTTGTAAATACTCTGTCAAGACCTGTTATTTCACGATCTCAATTCGTGTTCTCATTTACTGTAATTTGTGTACGCAAGCGCCTTATAATATAAAATACATTTAGTAGTGTTAAAGTTTTCTTTACAATTTTTTGTTATCAACGCAAATGGGAGATTTTTTTAATTAAATTTAAAATATCGAGCCCTTCAGCAAAAAAAAAGCTTAAGCAACAAAAATACGATTTTACAGGAGAAGATTTTTTTATTACATTTTATAAAAACTTTGTATGAAAGTTGGCGCTTTAGCTAAAGTTGTTTTAGTGTTCTCCTAATGGCATTTTAGGAGATGATGCAGGTGTTGCCAATAAATTCATTTATTAAAAAAAACGAAATTTGAAAATAATGTCGCTTAAGCTATTTTTGGGGTAAGCGCTCGATATCGAATGGTACTTCAGATTGGATATTCGTATTCGGCGAATATTGGTGCGGATATTCGTATTCGTAAATTTTAAAAACTTATATTTATAATAACATTATTTGAATTTATTTATTAGTAAACGTGGTCAAACTCAATCTCAGTACTTAAATTTTGGACAACCTGAATTAGATGGCAAAGCAGAAGCTGAAGCTACAGATACCGGCTCCAGATCTACAGTTTGTATGTTTTTTGCTTAATGGAATAAAATTTCAAATATAAGATTTTATTCTTTCCTTACAGCTGGAACTCATGGAATGGGACAAGCTCAAAGTCAATTTTCAAGTGGAGACTGCAGTGGCTGTGGTGTAGGCAGTCCAGTTTATGGTATTTTTTTAACACTAATATTATTATAATATTTAAATTTCAGTTGAATTTTTTACTTGTTGTATTAAGAATATTCTACTGGATCACCTGATCCTCTTACGTTGGGAGGTGGCGTCATTTATTCCGATGGTAAACCTTCCCCAATCATTTCTGGTGCTGGTGGTGCTTTTGGTCCGGGAACTGTTGGTATGAGTCAGGCTGGTAGACCAGGTGGTGATTTTACATCAGGTAGAGGAGGTGCCCTTGCTCCCGGTGTAAGTGGTACTCCAGGACAAATGAGGCAACCTGGTGTAAGCGGTGGTTTCGCACCAGGAACCGGTTCTGCCGGGGCACCTGGACCTGGTGCTAGTTTTGCCCCAGGCGTAGGACAAATCGGAAAACCTGGAACTGGTGGCGCATATGGTCCAGGTGGTGTAGGTCAACTAGGTGCACCAGGTACTAAAAACCTTTTTTTTTCGTTAAAAACTAAATAAAAACTCCATCGTATTTATTATTTAGGAACAGCATTTGGTACCGGTTATGGCCCTGTAGCTGGTAGTGGCGGTATTGGACAACAAATGGCTCCTGGTAAAAACACTCCTTTCAAATTTGGTATTGCTATCCTCAGTTAAAATAACTTCATATTTATAAAATTTTAGGCGTTGGTAAGCCCGGTATTGGTGCAATTGGACAACGAGGCCAACCTCAATTGATTTCACCCCCCTCAGCACAGCCTGGATATACTCAAGGTATTCCATTGTCATTAGTTTCCCCTTATTGCCTTAAAAATTTGTATAAAGCACGTAAGAATAGCGACTTTTTTAAGCAAATACTATTTTATTTTAGAATATGTATATGTGCTACGAATTCATTAAAAAAAATGTCATTGCATTTTTCTTATTTAAAAAGAAAGAAGTGAATTTAATAGCAAACAAACTTTAAATATTTCTTTAAATTCAGTAATAATAATAATAATTTTAAGGGCCGATATTGAATGTGAACCACACCTAAACGTCAAGTTTTTTTCTGCATTTCATTTGACATTTCTAAATTTCAGACTTACTCATTTTGAACCATGGAAATATACACAATCGAACAACGCGTTAAAGTTATTCAGGCTTATTATGAATCAATCAAAATGCATTTCGTTCACTTTGTGAGTTTTTTTTTTTGGTCAGCATAATCGACCAAATGTGTCCACAATCGGGAAAATTGTGCGCAAATTTCAAGAAACCGGGTCTGTAGAAAATGAAAAAAGCCCTGTGCATGCTCGCCTAGTTCGTTCTGCGGATAACTTTTTTGTTAGTCGCGATAGCGAGAAAATCAGGTTGGCCAAGCAGTTACCGCGAATGGTGTTCACTTTTATGAAATGATAACAGATTTTTTGTGGCACGAATTGGAAGATATAGATGTGGACGATATGTAGTTTCAACAGGACGGTGTCACTTGCCACACAGCTAACGAAACAATGACTCTTTTGCGCGACAAATTCAATGGCCGTGTTATCTCACGTGGAGGCGAACGGTGATTTGACACCGATGGACTTCTTTCTTTGGGGTTATTTGAAAAAAAGTTGTACGTCGATAAGCCAGCAATAATTCAAGAGCTAAAGGATGAGATAATTCAGCACATTAAGGGATGGAATTGTGCGCCGTGGTCACGGCGGCCATTTGGCCGATATTTTGTTCCATACATAATTGAACCATACCAATATTAACAAAATAACAACAAATGACAATAATTTCCTAAATAATTCGTGTTTTGTTCAAAATCAACATCGGCCCTTAAAATTTAACTACCCTTTATAAGTTACTTATAAGTTTATAAAAATAGCAAAATAAATTTTGTGCATCTTGGGGAGATTAAGTTCATTATAATTTTTTGTAAATAAATTATAGAGCAACAGCCTGGAACGGGGTTAAGAACACAAGTTCCTGGATATGGACCAGGTGTTGGACAACAAATGCCCACTTATATACCTGGCGGTGGTTTCACTCAACCTGGATCTGGCCAGCCAATACAATCATCCGGTAAACCACAAGTTCCCCAATATGGAGTTGGTGGTGAACAAGTGCCATCTTATGGAACAGGTGGTAGACGTCCAACAGATGTTGCTGGTCAACCTGGCCAACAGATTCCCTCATATGGACAACCTGGGCAACGTGGCGGAGTATCTCAAGCCCCTGGACAAAATGTTGCGCAACCTGGTACTTTCTATAGACCAGGTAAATTATATTCAATTAAAAACTAAATAAAATTTAAAAATATGTTAACAACTGCTTTACGACAGCTACTACTTCCAGTTTTGCTCCTGGCCAACAGCAAGGTCCGCAATACGGTACTGATCAACAAACTTCTGGATATCCACAACAACCCAGTTATACACCAGGCTATAGGGGACAAATAGTTGGAGGAAGACAACCAGCAGCAGCACTTCAACCAGGAACACAATACCCCGGTACAAGTCCTCAACAAATTTTACAACAACCCGGCGGTATACAGCAAGGTGTAGGTGGTGGTGTTGGACCAGCAGGTCAACCTGGTGCAAGTTATAGCCAACCAGGTACAGGCATATCACCTGGTCAAGCAGGTGGTTATCAACCTGGTGTTGGCTTTGGTCAACCTGGTATTGGAGTACAGCAAGGTCGTGTTCCATCAAGTGGATTTGTTCAACCTGGTGCAGCTGTTCAACCTAGCGTTGGTGTTCAACCAGGTGTTGGTTTTGGTCAACCCGGCTATAGCCAACAAGGTCGTGTTCAGCCAAGTGGAAGTTTTGTTCAACCAGGCATGGGTATTCAACAAGGTTCTTATCAACCAGCTACAGGTCAGCCGGTAGCCGGCGGTCAACCAGGTCATATTAAAACAAGTGGAGGCTTTGTTCAACCAGGTACCGGGATACAGCCAGGAGCTAGATTTCCAGGTTCTCAGCACCCTGGTGCTGGTTTTGGGCAACCAGGATCAGGTGTGCAACGTGGTACGGGGTATATTCAACCAGGCGTTGTAATTCAACCTGGTAGCCCAGGGGCAGGTATTCAACAGGGGATAGGTATTTCGCATGGTGCTGGGCCGGAACAACAAACCGTGCTAACACAACCCAGTGGACTTCAACCTGGTACAGGTTTTGATCAAAGAGGTACTGGTTATCAACCAGGAGCAACATTTGGCCCACAAAAACCTGGTACAGGCGTGCAACAAGCACCTGGTTATACTCCTGGATATGGACCAGCGATTCAACCTGGATCTGGTACAGGATTTAACCAACAACCTATAACAGATGGTGGTTACCAGCCAGGAGCGACATTTGGACAACCTGGCTCTACTCAACAAAGTGGATTTGTTCAACCAGGTCATCAACAACCAGGTCAAATGGGCACTGCAGTACAACCTGGTAATAGATTTGGACAACAACAAGGCGGTCAACCAGATATTGGTGTTCTGCCAGGAACTGGTGCTCCGTCAGGTGTTGGTGTTCAGCCAGGAGCTGGAGTTCAACAAGGAGCGGGTATTCTACCGGGTGCTGGTGTTCATCCAGGGGCTGGATTTAGTCAATATCCAGGAGCTGGTGCTTCTCGGCCTGGTGCTGGTTACATTCAACAGCCTTCTGGTGGCGTTCAACCAGATACTGGTATTCAACAAGGTGCTGGTACTCTACAAGGTGTTGGAGTAGGTCAATACCCAGCAACTGGTGTTTCTCAGCCTGGTGCTGGTTACGTTCAACAAGGTGTTGGAACAGGTTATGATACGACTTATGGTCAGCAACATAGAGTTGGTCAACCAGGTGCTGGTTATGGACAACAAGTTGGTGCTACCCAATATGGTCAACCTGTGTATGAAGATACAGGCACTCAACGAGAACCCAGTGCTACAGGGGTACAAGCGCCAAGTTCTGGAGTTGAAACTGGTTACGGTCAACCCGGCACTGGTGTAACCCAATACGGTCAAGGTCCACAGCAAATTGTTCAACCAGGTCAAGCGCCAAGAGCTGGAGTTGAAACCGGTTACGGCCTACCTGGCACTGGTGTAACACAATACGGTCAGGGTCCACAGCTAATTGGCTCACCAGGAACTGGTGGTGTACAACCTTCTGGACAACAAGGTGTTGCAGGTTCAGGCAGTTTAGGTAAGAACTTACAAAGACAAGAACATGAATGTTCTTAAGATATTTAATACAATGTCATATTTAGCCGCTGGCGTAAGTGGTGCAGATGACGCCTTTTCTCAAGCTGAATCTTCAATTGGCAACGGTCAAGCTGCAGCTAGTGCCCAAGGTAAAAAAAATGGCGGCACTGCTAAAACTCAAGTACAAGGAACATACAGTTCGAGTGGATCTTTCAGTGCTAGCGCCATGACTTCAGACAATGACCGATCGGCAAGTTCCCAAGTGACCGGTGGTGTAGAAGGTGCCATGAGTCAATCGCAAGGCCAAGGTGGTGCAGCCCAGTCTCAAGCACAAGTTCAAATTAACGAAAAAACAGGAGGAACAAAGGCTTCATCTCAAAGTGGTGGCATAATTCATCAAAGCCAGAGTGAGGTAAGATCCCTTGTCGTCACACAAAAAAGTGCAATAATTTGAATTACATTCTTCTTTAAGGTCCAAGCAAATGATAAAGGAGGCTTAGCTGATGCACAATCAAGTGGTCCAGGTCAAACATCATCTCAAGCCCAAATTGGTTTTAGACCTGGCCAGGATGGTGAAATTGTACGCTCTACTGGCGGTGGTCAAGCCTCTGCTCAGTCAGGAATACACTCTGGCAACAGCCAGTCACAAATACAAGGCACATCCAAGTAAGAATAATGCATCTTGTTTCAAATGTTAATTAAGCTAGGAAATAATGTTTGTGTTATTCCAGATACGGCGTTTCTTATCACGGTGCTGCTCAATCTGCATCTGGTACTAAGGAGCAAGTCGCAACTTATCGCGAACAAAACAGAGATCTATTTAACACAATCAGCCAGTTTGGAAGCACTGATGCGTAATATTGACAATTTTGGACAAACAATTCAAGAAACTAATTAAACATTTTAATTACAGGGTAACTGATCGTATCGACACTGTCTATAATCCATCACTTACGTCTGAATCTGATATTCCCGATTTGCAATTAAAGTCTTCCAAAACGAATAAAGAAGGTATATTTATTATGAATAACTCTGACTAACAACTTAATTTTCTATTAAATTTTTAGTAGAAAACTCTAATAAATTAGATGATGATTCGAATTTACACGACGAGGATGATGAAGAAGAGCCCTACGATGAATACGAGGAAGAGGAAGATTATTACAATGAAAATCCTATTAAAATGGAAACAAAGACAGACGGTGATAAAAAGCTGGACTCATCATCCTTATATCGCACTCATACTCAAACGTCACCCACTCAAACTCAACAAGTCGCTGTAGCCGATCCCTCAAAAAAATACTCCGTAGTACAAAATCAAAACGGACGTGTCCAAAAGTACCCAACCCGCACCACTACCGAAACAGTGCCCAGTGGTTTCCGTGGCACCGTTAACGTGGAGAAAAAATTCCACACAAAATCATTAGAACCACACAAGTCCGAAAACAAACTAAACATAACTGCCGATGAAAAACCGGAACACAAGCTGCGTACTCCCGACAGTTACGTTACCGTTACCAAATCCGTTACCGGCAGTATGGACAATTCAAAGAATCCTCCTGAAGACAGTAAGAACTTTCAGTCAACTTTTTACACTAAATCATCCACCTGCGGTTACTTCACCTTCTCCTGCAACATAGTCTATGGTGCAAATGGTCGCAGCAAGATCTGTCGCCCCAAAGCACCTACCAATGGTAAATGCTAAAATTTACCAGATACTATTTTATACCTAGTTCCATATAATACAAGTAAATAATGTATTTAATATCATAAAATCAATTGTAATTATGTTTAAGTTTTAGTAATTCCATTTTCTTTCTACATCTATATGTATGTACTTCGATAGATTTCTTTGTTTTACACTTTAATTAGTTCGATTATTTATAAGATCTTTTATATTTTCAAATTAATATTGTCTTTTTTTACAAACAAAACAAAACAACACCAAACCGCCACTGCCCTTCCGTTTATTATATATTTGTAATACTTTTACCTACTTAATTTACGACTAATAAAAATTTATAATTAAATTGTTTAATAATTTTTTTAGTTGTTTTCTTAATTTTAAATTAAAAAATTTTGATAGTTTTAATTTAATACCATTTTGCACTCAAGATTTAACATCTTTAGTATATCCCTAAAGTCTGATGACGGTCTAATTCATAAAAATTTTTTGTTTCAGCTTTAATGCTTACAATAGTTATCAAACACTTTTTGTTTTATAAACCATTAATACAAAGTCTGATTTATAAACGCTTAATAGGAGTGGATTAACAATTAAACGTTTATAATTCTTTTGTATTTTTATGTTGGTAACAACGTGTTATTTTAATTGTAATGCTATAAACACATTCGAGACAGCAAGCTACCGACTTCAATATGTAAAAAATACAATACATGTGTGTATATGGAAATGATTATTTTCACAACGACACGGCTTCATGGCTGCAGGTTGTTGTCTTTGCTTATTTTGTCGTTGTAGTCGAATTAAACTAATTTCTATTTTTGTCCACTACAAAACAGAAAAAGTGTTGCTAATATTAAAAAATATTTAAGGAATAAGTGTTTAAAAATATTTTTTTTTGTTTAACAGAAAAGAATACGCTTGAAATTAAAAAACGTATATAACTTTTTAGTATCCTTGAAAGAAGTTCTATAGGAAGATTTTTTCGTGCTTACGCTTTCCTAGTTTAGGAATTATAGGATGTAAAAGTTGTAAAAAACTTATCTATATCTCTTAGCTTTAAAAATAATCTAAAAAATATGGGAATCATTGGAAAAGGATTCAAAGTGTTTTTCACATGGCGCTTAAAGCATACCAATTAATCAATTAAGAGCCAATTTAATATCTATAACCGTACTCCGTGGCTGATTTTTTTTTACAAAATTAGCTTTTAAAATTAAAATTACATATATCGATAAAGCAATTATTATTTAACCCTTAGATATATGCTTAATAAAGTTTTTCTGTATTGCGGGTTCTCAGCCTTGCGGAACACTTATTAATTATGTACATATTGCAATAATTTAATTTGTAACTAGTACATAAATTATTACCACATATATATTTTTACTCAATCTTATAAATAAATTCAGTAATTTTCCAAGATGTAATTTTTTCCATTTCATAAAAGTTTAAAAAAATGATAGTGGCACCACTGAAATATAAATACACAATAAAAAAAACAGCTGTTTTTAATTTTTCAATTGTAGCTGTCGTCTTCAAAATAATTCAGTAGCTGTCTACACGACTGTAATTGCACCCAGCAGCATTTGTAGTCGTGTGTTCGTGTATCCTGCTGTGGTGAATGTGTTTAACACATAATTTTTGTAATAGTGATGCATACAACTAGGGATGAAACGATACGAGTAAATACAAGTATCACACAACGAACGAATTTTTAGTGAATTTCTGTTTTGTTTTCAATTTTAAATTAATTTCTGTGTTTTAAAACGTAATATTTTGAATAATTTTATGTTTTTTTTGTTAAAAAAATACATACTATTGAAATAGAAGTTAACTGCCGTATTCATAAAAAATTAAAATGGATTTGAAATGCATTTTAAGAAAAATTTGTATGGAAATGTTGCCTTAAAACACATTTTAAACTTATTTTATTTTGTATGAATGCGGCAGTAAATATGTAAATCATTTATTAGCAATATCAATTTTTTACTGCTCAAACTCTGTAGACTAAAAAAAAGAGATTATACAGATTTATGTTTAATGAATAATTTAACCAATTTTTATTATACATTAAGCAGATGTTTTTACCTGGAACAATATAATTTTCTTCAATAGTAACGTTGTGAAGTACTGCTAGGGCGATAATCAATGTTTTCATTTTGCCAGATAAACCGTCAACCCATCTAACAAACAGCGAAATCGTTGCTTCCAAGCCCCGAAGCAACGTTTGACAGAGCTTCTAGTGCCTATCTGTGCAGCATTATATTTGTTCTCCTTTTCATTCAGTTGTTTGGGTAGTGGGGTGAATAAATAAGTCTGCAGCTTATAAACAAAATATGTACCTTTAAACTCTCCGCTTTCAAGTTTGATAGTTGACTCATTTAAAATACGGCAGTCATGAGTGGTAAAAGATATATTAATTATGTATTTGTGAAATATAATTTACCTGAACATTCAGGGTATAATAACCCTTTCTGTTTATATAATATTGGGCTAAATTCCCGAAGTTTTTTTTTTTTTTTGATACGTATGTCTGTACCAATAACGTCTGGGATATTTTTAAATGTCTTAAATTCTCTCATTAGGATTGCTTCCTCTATATGAGATGAAGGCATTTTAATTTTTCTATTGTCCCAGTGAGACAAGGCACGAGCCACTCTGGCTGAAATTTTACACACTGTTGCTTGAGAGAACCCATGAAGCTCGGCCGCATCATCCTAAATCTACAAATTGTTTATTTAACTTCAATTTAATTTGTTTTAGCTCTTTTTTGGTAATTGCAAAAATTAATTTTTTAATTTATAAAATTATAATGTTTTTTCCGTCGTGTGTATACCTGATGATACAAAATTTGCTAAAAATTATTTATATGTCATTCATAAAATTATGATATATGTCATTCGTAAGTACAAATTAATCTCACTAAGTAATATAAGTTGAGCTATCTCTTTTGAAAGACCAAAAAATGTGTATATATCAATCAGAAAACGCGTGCGAATGTAGCGTTCGTCACGCAGGATTTCCCCATATTTACTTCATACCCAGCTAGTATTTTCAATCGTGAAAGAGCTAATAGGAGTCATATGAAGAGCGTTGTTAATCATCGACGACCTCATTTTTTAATCGTAGAAGATTCCTCACACGGGAAAAACTGTAACACGAGTGAGATTCTTGCATAGCGCAGAGAAAGACGCTTCTTCAATCGTTTAAGACGTGGGTAAAGATAATCAAACGAGACCGTCATGTCAAGTATTGTATGAGACTCATGTAGATATTATCTTACAACTCGTGAAATGCTCGCCGTATAATTGTTGAAAATATATTTTATACAGAGAGTCGTAAAAGGTTCATTCGATGATGGTTTGACGATAGATAAAGAGTATCTTTGTTGTTGTTGTACTCTGAAAATAATCAAAGGTTTTCTTAAGACTTGCACGGCGCGCGTTTTCTAGTTTTTGAATATGGCGGCGTTAGCGCTTTGCAATTGGAAAATCCGATTCTGACAGCTCGTTTTATAGTGAAGTTTGCCGCCATTGTTAACTAATAATGGCAATTTAACTATTTTTTGGTTAATCTAGCGTTTTTATCTTTATTTTTATTCATAACTTAAACAAGAAAGCTGTAAATACTGTTCGTGACACAGCGTTGACCTTCTTGCTTTGGTATGGCATAGAGTTTGCTAAAAACCGTAAAAATGTGAAACCGCGGTTTCGGTTTTAAAATGATTAAAACCGGTCGGTTTCGGTTCGGTTTCGGTTTTCTAAATATTTAAGTAAAACAGGACTTTACGTATGTAATACAATTTTAAAATTTGTTTCAATCCAAGTACTTTTATTAAAAAACGAACATTTGTTTCATTGTACAAAAAATACTTAAGAATAAAAAAGTTATGTTTTATTATCTAAATAATAAAATTTAAGAAATGTTAATTTTGTGCAAAAGTTACCAGCGACTGAAAATACTCTCTCGCTTTCAGTTGAAGACGGCTTAATTGTTTGTATTGCCTTGTGAAGCAATAATATGTTTGATGTTTTGTTATTAGTTTTTTTGTAAAGAATAAATTCTTACGGAGAACGTTGAAATTATCACCTTTTTGCTTAACGTCTGGTAAAGCTTTTTTTAATAGCAGATTCCAATTCTTCCTGCAAGGAATTGTTGTAATTTTCTTCATTATCAGTATCTGATGGACTTTCACTGTTTGGATGCAGATGTTTTAATAGTTTGGTTGCAAAATTAATAATTTCCGCAGTGGGAGTAATTGTGGGATTTAAAATATACCTCGCCAAGTTAACTATGTCTGAATTTTTTCGTTGTTGCATTCTATTTTTAATAGAGGTTAGCAACTTCTGACTTATATCTGTATTTAAACCACATAATTTTTGGTAAAGAAATTCTAGAGCTCCTTCAGCCGTAATTATATTAGCATCTGAACGACATATGGCTTCAACAGTAATTTTAATTAACAGTAATGATTCTTTAAACAAAATTAAAAACTAAAAATTTATAGCATCTAATAAATGTAAGGCTTCCAATTCTTCTAAACTTTTTTTAATACAGTCTTTTAATAGCAATAATCTCTCAAGCATTGGTATGATTGAATTCCATCTAGTTGGGGAGTCTAAAAGTAAACTTAGCTCGTGGCCATGCTTTTTTTTAACGTTTATTTGTAAAATATTGTTGCGAACTGAAGAATTTTTAAAGTATCGAACCACTTTTCTTACATCTTCCAGATTCAAATTTATATAAGCAATCATTTTTTGGGTTGTATGTCTACCAATTTCTTCCTCTTCTTCATCAAAATTGTCATCGCTTTCATAAATTTCAATTTGTTCAATTTCTGGTTTATAGCTACATTTTTCATATACCACATCCATTACCGCAAGATGGATTCCATGGGCCAAACATAATTGAATTGATTTTCTACCCCGAATTTTATATTAACTGCTGCTCCATCCGCAGTACATGCCACAATGTCTGAGTCCAATGAAATGCTGAATTCAAGCAACTTCTTCCGTACAAGCTTTTGAGTTTTTCCAGAATTACATGTCCCAAAAATACGACTAAGGCCTAGGTTATAAAATTTGCCATTGGAATTATGGATATTTACGTTTATGTATCGTCTACCTCGAGTACTAGTCCACTCATCCATTGTTAAGCTGTATTTACCACCTTTATATTTTTCATTCTTCAGACGTTCTATTATTAAATTTCTCTTGATCTCAAAATCTTTTAATATTAAATTCATTACGTTGGTTTCACTTTTAGGCAGAGAAAAGCCTTTAGAAGAAATTGATTCTCTTATAAATTGGGATTGCGTTATGCTTCGAACAGAAAACCCATCTACTGTTGCAAGCTTGGAAACAATAATTTCTAATGAATCTTTTTTTACGAAAGCGTCCATTAATTCTTTTCTACGTTTTAAAGAGTTTTGTGCAACTGCTTCATTAGTTTTACCCTTTTCAGTGGCAATAGCATGTACCACTCTTAAGTGATTTACCATGGAACTTGTAGATCCTTTTAAATATTTAAGGGATTTCTTACAAATATTGCATATTGTTGTGTTAGACTGGTGCTCTGATATTTTAAAATGTTTCCAAACACCAGATTTTTGTTCAGACATTTCTTAAATAATATGAGTATTATTCAATAACTAATTAAAAGCTTAAATATATTGCCAAATTTTATAAGCAAATAAGAATAAAAAGTTTACTTTTCACTTTTCTTGTAGTAAAACGGTTAAACTTTTGTTTACGGATAAGCGTAGCAAAAGAGAAATGCATAACAATAACAGGATGGTTCTTTTTAGTACCTATTTTAAATTTTAAAAATTTTTGAAACACCTTGCAATTTTTTACGATTATTATATATAATTTGCAATTTCTTTAAGCATAAATATATTTTTAAAGTAAAAGCTAAAAACCGAGGTTTTTTGGCGGTTTTCGGTTTTTAGGCGTTAAAGACCGCGGTTTCGGTTAAAACCGAACAGCAATCCCTAGTATGGCATAAGCGAAAGAAAACGTTCCGCCTTCCGCTCTAGCTAAGGTACGGCTGTTAAACAAGATCTAAAAACGAAATTGTCAGAAAATTCAATGTTTTATTTAGACTTTAGTGACTGAAGAAATCGTCACTTTTCAGAAAAAAATCGTCAAATCGTCACTTTGCCA
Source organism: Pollenia labialis (assembly GCA_949318255.1). Lineage (NCBI taxonomy): Eukaryota > Metazoa > Arthropoda > Insecta > Diptera > Polleniidae > Pollenia > Pollenia labialis. The sequence continues at coordinate 63,688,608 of OX439140.1, read as the reverse complement.
ATTTCGGAACAAAAATCGTCAAAATGACGATAAATCGTCAAATCTGACAGCCCTGGGTAGGCACCTTTTTAACAAAAATTTAGTTATAAATCAATTCTATGTAATAATAATGGCGCCCTCTTTTTAATATTCTTTTTTGATATCTCGAATATATTAAGAGATATCGAGTTCTAGCATTGCCCGATATCCTTTACCTATTTGAAAGACATTTTAAAATAGCTCTTTATACTTTGTGCAATAAGTTATAACGACTTTAAGTTGCCACAGAAACATCTCGCGACCCACGTTATTTTTAATAAAAAAAAATCTATCGAGCAGTTTATATTTAAAATTAATTCAAACATTAGTTTCGTTTTTCTAGAAATAAAAATTTATGCGTTTAAAACTTTTTTATTAAAATAAATAAGAAGACAAAAATGTTTAATTTTTCGTGCAATTATTAAAATTTTATTTATACAAACATTCACTTCATCACATTATTAAACGCTTATAGTAGGGTAAAGGCTACAATAAATATTTCAAATTTATGAAATGTGTGAGTTGTTAAGGTTTGAAATATAAAAGAGTTTTTTTTTTTTTAATATAACCAGCTGCTAAAACCCGGCGCTGCACGGTGTTTAACCTGTAATATATACAGGCATATCACACATTCCGATAGAAATGGGGTTAATTCCGTATTTGCGATTTCGCTAGTTGGTAAAAGCTGCAAAATTAGCGGAAATTCGCAAAAAATTGCTAACAGCGACATGATAGCAAAGTGTAATATTTATTAAAAATCGTTAAAGCTGTAAAGTATTATTTGCAGTCTCTTAAGAACTTTTTGGAACAGAGTCAAGTTTTACTTGGCGTATATTTCAAACTTGTGGACTAATTAAAGGTGAATAATAAGTCGTGACGTTGAAGAACCTTTGCAACTTACCATTTTAGGGCCGTTTAAGCACCATTGTCTTTTAAGTTAGTTCGATAGTATCACCAGAGATGACATCTATTTGAAGATATATATAGTACTTAGAATACTGCTAAAATGCTTATTACTTTTTAAGCTGAACATTTTTTTGTAGTCATTTATTCAACAGCCGTTTTAAATATTTATGTTGCCACACATATAAGTACAAAAATACTTTTTCTATCTTTATAAATGCCTTGGCAGATATTAAAAAATCGCAAGTTTTTGGGTTACGCATTTAAGCGATTTATTTTGTTCAAATTTATGTAATTTCGGACAACAATAATGAATCATTAAAACGATGAACGCATGAACGAGACTAAGAACAGAATTTCTACAAAAAATCTAATTAATTTGAATAGCTTTTAGTTTAATTTGACGTAATTTTGCTTCTATATGCTATTTCCAAGTTAAATGTAGATGTATACCGAGGTATTTTACATGTGAGAGTTGAGGTATGATTTGATTAGGTATTGATTTTAATGGGAGGCAAGATTCTCGATGCAAAGTGAAGGTTATATGTACTCATTTTTACTCATTTACCTTCACCTTCCACTGGAAATGTGGTTTATCCAGTTGAAATATATGATCATGTAATGTAACGAGATGCTTTGTGGCGGTATTCGTATACAATTAAAAAAAACTGTATCGTCCGCAAATGTTGAAGTTTGGGTTCAGTTGTTTGTAGGTTCGGCATGTTCGAAGTCATCAAGTACTTAGTGTTATAGAGGGCCCAGGATGCTACCTTGTGTGACTCCAGCGCCAATTGGCTGAGGAGAACTGCAGCAAGTAAGAGTGCTAAATTAGGCTATGCTGAATTTTATATGCCCTTCACCATGGTGCAATAAATATCTTAATAAATAAACCTATTTTGGTTCACGTCCACTTCTCCAACGCCGCCCACATTTTGGATGTTGTTAAACTAATTTGGAAACTTTTGGTCTTTCCGTTCTCCGTTAAAGCAAATTCGCTTTACATGTAATGTATTTGTTATGTGTAAAAAGTCTAAAAATAATAATAATAAAAAAAACCAGATATACAGAAAAGCGGACAGACGGACATTGTTAAACCAACTAATTAATTAATTAATTTTTTGAGCGCGTACAGTTAAAAGGGTCCTTGAAGATCTCAACATAAAGAAGTCCCCGCCTGTAGTCTTAAAGTAGTGTGCTTTGTCGTTGTCTCGTCCTTTGCATAATAATTCCCTAAGCTAATCTCGAGGAGTTCTACGCTTGTCAGCAGGAAAGAAACCAGAGTCTCTGGCGAAAATCGAACCCGCAACCCCGGCGCTGATAGACTAGCTCACTACCAGCTTGCCTATCAGAGCACTCAATTTAGCTTTTCGTACCGGGTAGGAGTTTTTCCTTATTGCTCGAAGGTAGCCAACATCCAGCCAATGCCAAAAATAAGGAGAGGCTACAAACCCTGAAAACAACCGACAAATAGCAAATTGCTCTACGTTCTCGAAGGTCATGGAGAGCATGATCAATCAGCACTTGATAAATTATCTGAAGTTTAAATCGCTTTTGTGTGATAGAAAGTATGGATTTCGTAGAAGCCGTTCTACGGGAGAACTGTTAGCGTTTCTTTCGGAATGTTGGAGTCTTTCTATTCACCAATTTGCACTCGTTTTAAAGCGTATTGCGTTTGGTGTCGGTAGTGTTTATATCGAGCTTTCTCAAGGACCAGTCTATACACACAGAAAAAAATCAAGTTAAAAACGTAGAAAACAAGGTTGAATTAAAATTTGTCGGAGGTGATTTTACTTCACACGTTTTCCATGTTAATTCAACCTGATGTTACAACAACTTTCAACTTAATTTTTTTCTTTTAAAATAACTATAATTCATGTTAATTTAACATTGCAGTAAAGTTAGAGCAAATGTCATTTATAATGAAATAACAATGCGAATCCCGTTGAATGAAAGTTATTTCAAGTTAAAACAACGTGAATTTCATGTAGAATCAAATTGGTTTGAGTGTGTTATAACAGTGTGAAGAAGCTTCAGAGACAACATATGTATTTATTTAAGAATAATTCAAAACACTTACCACTGTAACACATGTTTCGCTTATTTTGTATTCTCCTTGCAGAAGCATCAGCAGAATCGCCCGATATGGGTTTCGTCATCATTATACTTTGAAAACTTGATGTACTATTTAACTAAATAATTTTAATTAAAAGAATACGGGAATTGTCTTCATTTTATAACATATTTTAAAAATGAAAATAAAAAAATTAGCATACTTAATTACGTATGCATGTTAATTTAACAAGATAAACTTTTGATTTTAATATAAAACAGGTTTTTGTGGATTCAATATTGAATCCATATTTATTTATATATTAATATATTTTTTTTCATTTTTTTTAACAGTGAATAATATTTAATAAACGTGATTAAAGATTATTTTAATATTTTTCATTTAAAATTAATATGAAATAATGATAAATTTAAATAAAGGGCAGGGCATACAGAAATTTTCTATGATTCTCAATCAAAATTTTTCCATGTTAACTTTACATTGGTATTTTTTCGTGAGTACGTGTTGTTATAGATGGGTTCTCATCGGAGGAGATTCATTTATATTCAGGTGTACCGCAGGGCTCTGTTCTTTCTCCTACACTTTTTCTTTGCGACCTCGTGGGTCTAACTTCCAATCCTATCTATTCTTTCGCAGATGACAGCAACATGTGACATTTATTTTCCTTAATCATAGACCAACCTTACTGAGTTTGAAGCTTTGAGAAGAATATGAACAACACACTCAATCATGACCTTACGACAATCTCCGAGTGGGGTCTAGCGAAACGTGTCGATTTTAATGCTTGTAAGACCCAATGTTTTATGTTGACCCACGGACGTCTTGTGATGTTCTGGGCAAGAAAATTTAATGTGATGTTCGTTGGAACTAGAGGTCTGCTTTGAATAACTCACTTGTTTGCCTTTACTCAAAGTGCACAACATTTATTCAATTATAAAACATTTAAAAAGATAAGAAGAGAGTAAACCATATACAAAAATAAGAATGAATGAATTGAATAAAAAACTTGTTTACTGTAAATGAATATGAGAGGCATTCATAAATAACAAAACAATGGAATGACCCGTTAGAGAGAGCAAGTTTACAAAAAATATTCAAATAATTTTTGAATTATTGAATGTGCATACATTTATTTGAATACCTTGCCATAATATGTGTGTAAGCTTGTGGCTTCTTGTATTTATAAAAGTTAAGCTTACCCAACAAACACGAAGTCAAACCTTTGATATGAAATGACTTTATCATTTGACATCAAACGCAATTCTCAAACGTTTTTCAATTGTTTGATTTAACATTTAAATTCAAATTGATAATGATTTGAAAATAAACATTTGATATCAAATGTTTTATCAATTTGAAGTCAAATGTTTATCAAATGTTAAAATCAAATCAAAAATAAACTTGGCAATACTAAAGCGAAAAATTAATGTAAGCATTAAAAATGGCGATTAAAGTTACATTTTTTCCTTGTGGTTGCATGTGTTTTACTATTAAGAAAAAATTTTAATATAAAGTGTGAAAAATAAAAATTATTTGTGAGAAATTACAATGATTAAAAATACGAAAAAAAAGAAAAATAATAAAACGGGAAAGTGAAGAAAGTTTGTTGAACGATCGCGGTGCTACAATCCTCAAAATAAAGGGGAGCCAAGTATTTTGTCTTTCCAAGAATCAGAGGACAAAAAGAACACTATTTCATCTTTTAGCTATGGTACCGAATGTTTATCTCAAAGTTTATTTAAATAAATAATAAATTTATATTAAAAAAATTAAATCGTTGTATTTATATTCCACATTGTATTATAATCCACATTTGAAAAACATTTGAGAGTTACGTTTGAAAGCAAGTTGAAAATAAAGGCATTTTTCAATTTGAAAATAATTTCCCCTTTTTGTTGAGAACGCTATGATTTTCAAATGATTTTCAAATCATTATCAAACGTTTGTCGTTTGAGAAAACGTTTGATTTCAAATCATTTTCAATTTGAAATCAAACCTCCGTGTTTGTTGGGTACACATACATACATACATAATGCGTAGGTACACATATTTCACATTCAAATTATATTTGAATAATTTACTCATTTGGCTTGAGATGACTGAATTGAATGAGTTTTTGTTGTTTTGTCTCTGGTTATTTTTTCATTTGTTTCGTTATCATTGGGTGATCGACACATTGTAATTAAAAAACAAATGAGTGCGTTGAAATTGCTTTTTATTTATTCTTGCAGACCTCTAGTTGGAACCAACAGGGGTTGGTTTCATAAACCGGTACAAGCACTATTTCACTTCGTCTGATCTGCTCACTATTTATACCCCCAATATCCGACCGTAAATGCAATACAACTCCCATATCTTTGCAGGGGCTTCAAGGTATATTTTGAGTCTTCTGAATCGGGTACAAAGGAGTGCGTTGAAGCTCATCAATGACAGTAGGGTATCCAGCTCTAATGACTCATTGGAGCATTGTCGGAATGTGAGTTATGCGTCATTGCTCTATTGATATATTAACGGTAAGTGTTCAGCAGAAATGGGCGAACTCATCTCTGAGACGCGGGTGCATGCCGTAGTACTCGCCTTTCCAGCAGATCACATCTGTCCAATGTATCGAACAATGCATTACAGCGAAAATTCGTTTCTTGGTCGAACTAGAAATATGTGGAATCGACTCCCGGCAGAGGTCTTCCCTGTTGGCTACAACTTGGAAAAACTCAAATTAAATGTCCACAAACACTACTCCCTCTTTCCTTATCCCCATGACCTATTTTCCTTATACCAACACAATGCTTTGCATTAGTAGGGGACATCCCCTGAGTGGTGGCTCAAAGTAAATAAAAAAACTATAAACATGTCAGAAAAACATGCAATGATATGTCGTCCATGGAATTCTTCAAATAATTTTTAAAGAACACGATTTCATTTTATTTTGTTAAAAAACAATTTATAATTACGTGGTTTTGCATTTATCAAATAAACACACTTGTAGTTACGTATCTTTGTTTTTTGTTAATTAAGTCGCCATTTTTGATCGCAGTAGTGAAAAATGTTGTAGTTACGTATCTTTGTTTTTTGTTAATTAAGTCGCCATTTTTGATCGCAGTAGTGAAAAATGTTGTCAAGACATGTAATTTAATGGCATTCATAATAATCAATCAAAAAGTAGATTTTGAATGTTTTTTTGTTACGCCTTTTTGCATTTAAGCTAACGATATATACATTATAGCGTCTAACATCAGTAATGTAGAAATTTAAATCGGAATGACTAACTTATACATACCCTTTCAAGGGGTTTAAGGTATGAAGCATATAAAAATCGCAATCTTTAATAATAAATTTACAACTGACTAAGTAGCGTGTGTGTGTTTACTGGTAAGTTGAGATTCAACTTATGCAAAAGGCCTTCATGTCAGACATTATCAAGAGCTTGCGAAACGTTTACTATTCTCTGGGTTTGTTCAACTGTGCTGTGTTTTCTTCTAAGACCGAATTGATGACTTGGAATACATCTACATATTTTCATTTAAATCGGGGTTAAGTGTCAAACACTAATAGTTTTTAAAATAGATTCCATATATTAGATAATAAGCTTATAGGCGTATATGAGTTAAATTTGTGTGATCTTTTTCCGGCTTTGGTATTTCGGTACCTAACCTCCGTTTCCACATGCAAGTGCAGATCGAAAAACTCAATAAACTCACACTTTTTCTCTAACATTCACACAATTTGTGTACCTTCAGCCAACCGGCTGTTTCCTCGATTTGTCGATGGCAACACGTTTACACTACTTGAGTTCAGTTTGTTGTGATGCAGACGTGTATTATTAAACCCGCATACAATTTGAATTATAAATTAGTTACATTTGATTTTTTTTATTTAAAATAAACATTCAGCGAATGAACGCAAAATCAATGATTTTTAAATAAATAATTTAGCATTAAAGTGATCAAAAATTAAATAATGAAAAATAAAAAATATAAGTGAATGAATGTACATACATACTTATGTACGTATACATAATCTTGCAAAAACATTTTAATTTTGTGAAGTACAAACAAAATAACAAAAGCACAGAATATGGTGAAAAACAAAAACAATATTTTGTATGAGCAAAAACAACACTTCTGTGCAAGCGATAACCAACAACTGCATTTACGAACGTTCCCCCTATCAATAACTTTATAGGTAAAAACTGGATCGAAAAAGAATTGGTATTATTAGAAACAACTTCGAAATATTTTTCACATGATGGATTAAAAATTTCGATTTACTAGCCCGTTAAGAGCCAATTTCAAATATTAATATTTCTTGATAGATTTTTCAACAAAACTTGAAATTTTGTCAATATTTTTAATCAAACATAATAATATTAGGGAAGAACACTTCAAGCTTTAATATCCCTATTTTTAGTAACGCCTCATATAAAATTTTAAGTTTATAAGGGTTTTAAAAATTATATCTTTAAAAATTACATAATTTATTTATACAATTTTTTGATTTTGACTGCAGCTTTTTAAACCCTGGCCAGATATACATACTAAAACTGGCTGAAGTGCACTTTACGGGGCATACGAAAAAAAATAAAAAAAAATTTCCCACCCGATTCAGAATAAAAATAGGAACCATAATTAAAATTTAAGGGAGCTGAGGCCCGTGGGGCCCCATGGACCCAAAAAACTACCCCGCCCACTTAGTGATATGTTTGGGTACTCAAATTAAAGGTAATTTGCTCACGATTGCAAATATGTATTTTGTTTTTGTATCCGCATATTATTTTCCTCTCTAGGTCAATTTGAGTATCTTTTAGGTGCAGAAAAGCTTTAGTTAGCGAAGCCGGTGTTTGTTATACCATAGAGGAAAAAATCCTTGCGCCCGGCCGAAGGCCGGCTATGCCGAGGAGCTTTAGTTAGCGAAGCCGGTATTTGTTATACCATAGAAGAGAAAATTCTTGCACCCGGTCAAAGGCCGTCTATTCAGAGAAGCTTTAGTTAGCTAAGCCGGTCTTTGTTATACCCCAAAAGTCCCGTCCGCCCTAAATATTTATTATTTTCGTTTTTCTTGTACAATTACCTTTAATTTGAGTACCCACACATTCCACTAAGTGGGCGGGGCCGTTTTTTGGAAGCAGGGGGGCCCACGGGCCCCAGCCCCCTTTAATTTTAATATTGCTTTTTTTTGTTTTTAATTTCAGAGGGGGTTCAAATTTTTTTTTATTTTTTATTTTATTTACAGTGCGAACTCGATTACTGCAACTCTCGTTATGCGCAACAACTCGATTAACGCAACACCTGAATCAAATGCATTGTAGACTCAGTCAACGCAACTTTTTTAAAAAATGTACCTCTATAAACGCAACTATTTTTTTTAACTCTGTCAACGCAACTTTTTTAAAAAATGTACCTCTATAAACGCAACTATTTTTTTTAACTCTGTTTTTTTGTTCCTGGATAGTTTTTGATTTATTTTACCGTAATTTCTTGGAATAGTTTTCATAAAAAAACAGACAAACAGCACGCGTCTGTTGTTTTTTTTATCAGTTTGGTGAAAAGATTTTCGCGATCAGATACATTATTAAAAACAACGCATAAAAATGATGAAGGTGACAAAGTGCAGTAAATTAACAATTAAACAAAAGAGTGAAATTTTGAATAAACTTGATAAAAACTTATCGGTCAAAGCATTATGCCAGGAATACAATGTGCATAAATCAACAATAACTAGAATTAAGCAAAATAAATCAAAATTAATTAAATTTGTTACAAATGCTGAATCCGGCCCAGGAAAGCGTAAAGTAATTAAAATTTTGTGACTCGGTTAACGCAACTACCCGAATTTCTATTAGTTGCAGTAATCGAGTTTGTACTGTATTTTAAACTGCACTTTTGCCCTAAAACTAGTAAAATCAATTTGTTGGGTTGGGTGTTACTGCATTAAGTACAACTATAAATGTAATTTTCCATCCCTGAACCCACAAACTATGATGTGGTGAATTTTAGTTTATATATTCACCTAATATAAATGTGTTGTTTTATGTTCACCACTAATAAGTGTTTTTAGTTTACATATTCACCAGACCCAACGTGGTGAATATGTACTCGACTTTATTAACCAATAACCCAGTGTTGCCACTTTGTGGGTAATTACCCGAATTTGGTATAATTTTTAATGTCGTGGGTAGAGCGCGGGTAATTTCTCTTAGGTGTAATTCAGGTGTAATTAAAAAAAAAAAAAACTTAAGATACCCAAATAAAATCCAGATTCGATTTCAGTGATGACATTTATTTCTTTTTAAATATTGTTGATAAAAAAATGCACAGTCTTCTGCACCAAAGTCTCGGTTTCTTTTTAAGAAAAGTATTCAATCATTTAATATATATTTTCCAAAGTTCTGTAATGAATGTCGCAAAATAGACTCATAGATTTGGATTAAGATGACTATCATAGTGATTAAGAACCTCAAGTTTATTGAAAAAAAGTTATTCAAACTAAAAACTAGCCTGGGGAAAGATATGTTTCCAATATTTCAACTTTATAATTAGTTTTATTTTTATCTGGCAACTTTTTAATGCTTCAGTTTGAAGAATATTTAACGCCCTTAGTCTGAGTTCATACGACTCATGTCTTATTGACATGATTCTAATTTTCGTCTTTGAATCATGAAGTTGCGTATAAAAGTTGCGAAAATCGATGGCTGATTTCTAAAGTAAATTTGGATAATTTGGTGGCGTTGTTCAAGCATGAATCTATTCATGATGATGTGCCTGAGCAAAAAGTGAGAGCAGTATGACAGTTCGCTTGACAGATAACCTTTCGTTAGCTCTATCGGGCTTAAAAAGCACTCACTATAAAGGAATTGCAATGCGCGTTTTGAACCTTCCCCAGATATTTGCAACCAAATGTGGAAGGTAAACTCATTATTTTAGGAGTTTAATTTTAAGTTTTATTAATTGCTTTTAAGTTTTTAATGTTATAATTGTTAATTTATTTTAAATTACAATAGCGGTTTTCACCCTTGATAGTAATGTCCCTTGTAGTCCTTGTAAATTTTATTAATTTAGTAAAAGTACTAAGATTTACAACACTGCAACAACAAAATATTTTAGACTGAAATTTACTACGCTGTTGTTGAAAAATCCAACAAAAAGCTGTAGTAAACACGTTTGTAAAATTACCCAGAATAAAACCGTTGAAGAAACTATATCTGTCTCTTTTCCTCACTCAGCAACTTCATTAATTTTCAATACAAGCGAAAAAGATACTCATGCTTTGTAGTATAAAATCATATTAAGAAAAGCAGAGTTATTTACTTAATACAAAGGGTGAAAACCGCTAATAACAATCTCAAAAGTTTGACTAATATGTATTGATTTTCTTTCAATGAGTTTGTTGTGGTTTTGGTTCTTGTAAATGTTTTAGGATTAAATAAAACTTCAATTTTATATCAGGTGTAATTTTATATAAATCGGGTAATTTTGCTTCATCTCAAGTGTAATTTTGAATTTTGTTGATGGTAACACTGCAATAACCACTTAGCTAACTGCACTACCGTTTATTAATCGTGTTATCGGGAGTGGTACTATTGACCATAAATAACCGCCTTATCGACATGCAGGGTTGCTTAAAATTCTTATCATTGCAATTTATTTTTTTATTAATACGGATTGTTGCATCTTTGTAAAAATGTCAATTTATTTCAATCGAGACGTATTTTTTGTTGAAAGTTACAATTTGTGAAAATTTCATTTAATATTTTAGTTTTACAACATAAAATCTTTAATAAATGTATATGAAACAATAATAAAGCATTAAAAATAAAATTAATCAAACATTTTGAAATCAAAAGCTGTGAAGTAATCACAACATGGCACCCGCACCCCAGCCACTTGAACAGGGTCTGGCCGGCTATTTGCCACAAGGCCAAGAAGGTAGCCCTCGCATGAATACAATATCTTTGGCTGTGCTCATAGATTTTATCATACAGAGAACTTATCATGATTTAACCGTGTTGGCAGAATTGTAAATATTTTTAAGGAAATTTTTAAGAGAAGGTTTTTTAATTTGTGTAACACTTCTTTTAGGCTGCCGCGTAAATCTGATATGGAGCGTAAAATTGAAATCTACAATTTTTCGGCCAGAACAAGGCAATTGTTTATACGATTGATTGCCTTAGTGAAATGGGCAAATTCTGTTTCCAAAGTAGACAAATCGGCAGTAAGTGAAATTATAAATTATTATCCATTAGATCTTTAGGAACAAGTCTAGTTTACCAATGCAGCTCCAAATACACGGAAACGCGTAGCTTCCGAGGTATGGACCTCTGAAGATTTCATATGAATTTGAGATTCCCACAACATTTCTGAACGTATATGGCCAATATTGGTATCATTTGAACGCTCTTAAGCATATCTTTCTGGAAAATCCAAAATTCATTTTAATTTTTTTTTAACTTTAGCTCCATATTTGCCATTTATATTTTCTTCTTATTTTTCAATTTTCTATTACCCTATGTACTTTTTATTTGGAGCGGCGTTGGTAAACTAGATTTAAGACGATCTTTAAAAGGAAACATAAAATTATTTTTTTTTTTTTTGTTGTAGAACATTATGAGCTTTTTGGACAAACAAAATATGCTGTTCGTAGAGACGGCAGATATGCTGGCTCGTATGTCTCGTGAAACTTTGGTGCGTGCACGTTTACCCAATTTTCATATACCGGCCGCCGTAGAGGTTTTAACAACTGGAACCTATAATCGCCTGCCCACTTGTATAAGGGAACGAATTGTGCCACCAGATCCCATAACACCACAAGAAAAAAAGCAAACTCTTCTTAGATTAAATCAAGTCATACAACATCGTTTGGTAACGGGCAAACTAATGCCACAAATGAGGGAATTCAAGGTAGAGCGCTGAAAAGTATTAAAATAAGATAAACTATAAATTATCTTTCTTATAGATTCGAAATGGACGCGTTACCTTTGAAATTAAACATGAATTTAACGTGTCTTTAACTGTAATGGGAGACAGTCCTAATGTTCCCTGGCGTCTGTTGGATATTGATGTTTTGGTAGAGGATAAAGAAACTGGAGGTAAGTAAATAGCATTTCGAATTTACATCAATTTTATTAATTGTATGTGTGAACGAATAAGCAATCTGAAACTTTATAAATGTCTATCGCTGATGTTTTGAAATCAGTTTCTGCTCCCATAAATTAGAATATCTGATTTTACAAACAACAAAAAATGAACTCGTGTCCTTCAAATTTTATTGTGATTTCTAACATAAGGCTTAAAAGTGAAAGGTAAGAGCAACTAGTTAACGTCACTACAACATAAACCCCCTTATGCAAAAAGTTAAAGTTCGCATTAGTTAACAAACGCATAAAAACCCACTCATTTTTGATGGGCTTTATGTATTAGTTAACTAATGTGACCTTTCACCTTTTTGCATAAAGGGGAAATTGTTTAAGAAATCAACAAAACACTAAAAAACAAATAATTTTTTTATATTGCGAATAAAACGAAGAATTTGAATATCTTTTTCGATAACTAATAGTTTTCGATATCTGTAAATGGAATTATAAAGATCGTTTGGATTTAAAACAGCTCTCTTTAAGAAAGTGTCTTGCCTTTGATTAGAACTTATCGCAATTGTGTGGCAAATAAATGTGTAATGTAAGAAAGATGAAATATCAATCTACTAGATGCCATTGAATACCAAATTTATTTCTATTTTATTTCTATTATATAAAGCGACGACTTGACACAATTGTTAAGTAATTTTGTTACTAATTTTAACATTATAAAAAGTATAGTATGTATTAAAAAAAGGAAATTAGGAATATAATGTAACATATAAAATACAAAGAACAAAAACAAAATACTGTTTAAAAATGCTGCATTTCCAACTGCTCAAATAAAATTTAAAATAGTTTAGAAATAATTAATAAATTATACTTTTTATTTCTTTTAGATGGCAAAGCCTTAGTTCATCCACTACAAGTAAACTACATACACCAACTGATTCAAGCTCGTCTAGTTGAAAATCCCAACGCTTTAAGTGAAGTCTACAATTGCCTGCACTACTTTTGTCAATCGTTGCAACTCGAGGTATTATACACACAAACCTTGCGTCTTAGCTATGAGCGTTTAGACGATAATATACAAGTGGAAGAGTACATACCGGGCGTAAAAGTTACAGTATCATATTGGCGTGAGCTAACCAGTAAAGATCCCAAATCTGAACTTGGTTATCGTTTAACTGTGCAATCGGATCCCAATGAAATTTGTCGCCCATTGGCAGTTATACATGTACCTTCATTGGGTGCTAAGGAATCGGCTGAAGTGGCCGATCGCGCCGTTCGTTCGGATCATCTATCAATGGAGAGATTAATTGTACATACAGTTTACATACGATCTGTGTCTAGATTGTCAGATTTAAAATTGGAATTTCAGGCCTTTCTTAAGGATGTAGACTGTGAGTGTAAATTTCTAAAAAACCAAACATTTTTTTAGATGTATGTAATTTTATAAATGTGTCATTTTTTTAATAATTTAGTTAAATTAGAAGGCACGCCGGCTATTTTAACAGTACCAGTTTTAACTCCCTGTTTAAGAGCAGAACAAATTCACATTACTATTGACACTCATTCGGGCATGTTGCGTTGCCATTTACCTAAACATTTGGACTGTCCCATTATTCCGGATATGCAGATAGCGTTGAATAATGATCGCACTAAATTGGCACAAATTATGTCTGAGTTAAGATACTGGATAACTCATAGACGTTGTGAGAAAACCTTACAACATTTGCCAGCAACTGCCACCGAAAGTTTACCGTTCTTAAATCTGCCTGATAATCCTCTACTACATACAGGTAGACATAAAATTTTTGTAAAGCTTCATCGTCATCCTAGTGTTATATTGGTTGTCCAACTTAAGGAGAAATCAAATATGCCCAATGAAATGGAATATACTTTTCATTTGGGATTTGTGACGTATCAAACGAATGAAAATGATCCCATACCGGAGGAATCATCTCAACAATTGGTACCTGTGCAGGCTCCACCAAACCTACAGCCCGGTAGTACACCAAATGCTGAAGTACCTAAAGTTTATACTAAACTTCTGAAACTTATCGAATTTGATACATTTGTGGCAACTCATGGTCCAGGAACTGACGTTGATGGTAAGTCTGTTTGGATTTTAATTGAAACATTTTCTGTTGACCTTTAGATTATTATATTAATTCTGTGAGCAATTTGTTATATTTAAGAAAACCTTTTAAATAATTAAAACCAGTAAATCGACAGATAAGAAATTTAAACGTTTGATTTCATTCAAGTGCAACGATATTTTGCATTTTCTCTTTTGCAAGCCTAATATTGAACTCCGGTAATGTTTTTTATGTAATCTAATTATTAAATTTTTTGAGCTATTTAAAAAAAATTAAAACTATACTTTAGAAATGGATTTTAAAATCGCTCGAAATTAATCACACCTGTTCAAAACGATCGTTTTGAAATCGATCGACTTTCATCACATACCAGATTGTCTATGTAGTTTTTGTTATGTTTTTGCAATTTTGCTTTTTCGCAAGAGTGCAACTTTTGACTTGAATAACTGTAATGACATTTTATTAAAAAATAGTTGATATCTTTATTTAAAAAGCAATTAATTAAAATATATTTAAAATATATATAGATACTCCACCACATAAAAGAAAATTGGGTAACGAACATGGAGCACCTTCTGCCAAACAGGCCAAAACTATTTATCCTGCGTATTTTATACCAGAATTGGCACATGTTGTTGCCATGTGCGATGAAAAGATACCATTCTTGAATTTGGCACAAGCCTTAACAAAACACAATATACCACACAGCGGTCTACAAGTTGAATCTAACGCTACTTCTTTGGTACTAAAAATTCTTTCGCTACCTATGCCTGGTCAAAACCACGGAGAAGAACAAAAGGTTATTATTGTAAAGGTATTTTTAATTATTACTTTATTCGAATCCAATTTTATAGCCTCAATCGCACACTCAAAATATGCCCGCAATTGAAACACACATTTGGAAAGATTTAAATAAACGCCTGCTTTCTATATCCATACGATCGCAAATGAACAAAAATAATCAAATTCGAATCTGGGTTGTTGAATTTGTTTTCTTTAGCACACCATTGCAGAGTACACATCCCAAGGAGCAGGGAAATCGCAGAACGGTATATCTGACCTATGAACAAATTAATCATGATTTTTCCAAAACTGTGGAAGACTTATTAAAAGACTGGTCGAAAATTGTTTATCTTTACACATTGGTTTATAATTTCTCAGAACACATAAAAAATAGTAAGTTTTTTAAATAAAAGCTCTTTTTATTGTAAATAATTTTTTTTTAAAAATTTTTTCACCTTAGAACGTTTAAATATCTCCGACACTATAACCATTAATTCTTACAACTATATCAACATTTTGATCGGCTATGGGCCCAAAAAGGAAGTCATCTGCAATATTTATTGGTCAGCTCAGTCACGAGGTTTTCGTTTGATCTTTATGGGTGGCATAACAGCTGTTAATGCCCATTCAATGATGAAAGATCAATTAGCTACACATATAAATAGTCAGCACAGTTTGGCACAAATGGTCTACATTTTGCACGAGACCTATTATCCTCTGTCTTCGATAGCTAAATTACCTATTATACCACATTTGGGTATTCCGGTAGGAAATTTAAAATAAAGTTCATATTTTTGTAACAGCTCTTGTTTTCCTTAATAGCGCCCACAAGTTCCGGTCTTATCATTTTGTATTTTACCACAATCTCCATGTTTGATACGTCTGGCTTATCAAGCCATGTTTTGCTTGGAGATACGTTTCCGTGCGGGTCGCTTAGTCTCACTACGCGATGGCGCATATAGTCGTTTTGATAGAAATCTTATTGAAGATTTTACACCCATTCAGGGTTTAAAGGTGATATTACTTGTATTTAACAAAAAGTAAATTAATTAAAGTTTTTCGTAATAAAGGGCTTCCTTTCGAAATATGTCGATGAAAATGCAGTTTACCGTGGACGTTCCCAAAGTGAGGATGATAATCCCCCTTCACCTTTAGGATTAGAAGACAATTTTGGCGGCCCTGGCAGTGTTACAGGTTCGGGCACAGGTGGATCTTCGCCTTTTCTTAGTGCTGGTATGCGAGGACCACAATCTCCTCGTGACAGTGGTTTAAGATTTCCAGCACCACATACTCCTCCTCTAAGCTCTAACCCTCATACACCAGCAAGTCCTCATCCATCCTCTGGCAGTGGATCATCGACCAATGTGGGAAATGCCCAAAATCATCCGAACTATAATTTAACTTCGCCACCAGGACCACATATGCCTCATCCATCACCGGGTGGTCTAATGCCTTCTTCACCTCTTAATCCTCAACCAAGTCCTCACATGGTACATAGTCCAGGGCCAAATACTTTATATATGCAAGGTCATCAAGATTCGCCGTTTGCTGCCATGTCTCCAGCGAACTCTAATTGGCCGGGATCCCCTAGCATGCCAAGACCTTCACCAAGACCAGGACAGAGTCCTGATCATAAATCCAGTCAATCTGGAAATACGGCATCCAATGCCCCAAATAATAGCAACATTAACACACAAGGTATTAACCGTATGCCACAAGCCAATCGATCATGGGCTGGAGCAGTGCCAACTGTATTAACTCATGAAAAACTGGACTTCCTGTGTCGTCCTAGTCCACATCCTAACAAGGATATTGGTGCTATGACCGATATAAGTCCGCTAGAACGTTTTCTTGGCTGCGTTTACATCAGACGTCAATTGCAAAGGCATGTGCAGAATGATGATACACTGACGGTGTTAAATTCCAATGAACCCGGAGTAGTACCCTTTAAGGTGGACAATTTACAATGTCAAGTTATTTTAAATCAAGTTCATATGCAATCTTTACATTTGAAAATTACTCAACTGCCACCACCACCAACTCCAGATGGTAAACAACCTTTTCAACTAAGTCCAGATGATTTATTAGTGCTGGAACAGTTTTTCGATACTAGAGTGGCAGCGCCACCATATCGGCCCAATTCATTGCAGGGTTTTTGCAAGGTATTGAGTTGTGCGCCTCAAGTGCTCAAAGATTTTATACAAATCATGCGCCTGGAAATGAAACCTGAATTAGGCGGAGACCAGCTTAAATGGACAGTACAGTTTTGCATGCGTGTACCACCTTCAGCGGCTCCCATAATACCTATTGGTAGTCCAGGTGTTTTGATAGTACGATTGAAAATTTTATTCTTTGTAAGTATTAGTTAACATGATTATAGCATTTTGTTTTCCCTTAATATTTACATTTAATTGGTTTTAATAGTTACAAATTACTCGTATACCCTATAATGGGAAAGAGTGGAAAGATAGCCCCTCTTTAGTTTTGCCGATGGTGTATGATCTTAGTTCTAATTTAACTCAATTGGCCGAGAAGCGTGAACAAGTACAATCGCCAGCAGCCGTTGCGGCCAGTACTCTACTAAGACGTTTTTCTGAATATGCAAATACTGGACATGTTGTAGGCCAGTGTTCGCTGTTCCCTGCTGTTAGAGATTTATTGACAAATCTACAACTTCCAAATGATGTACCGCCACCAAATCAGGTAAGTGTTAGAAAATTTGCAATTGTTAAATAAAGTCACAGTAAAAATGTAATCTCAGGGTTTCGGTTAATTCTCCATAGTTAATAAAAAATTATACTCTATTTTACTAAAAAATTCCATACATTGTACATAAAGTCCTTTTTGCCAAATCGAACATGGCAGCCATTTAAAAATGTACCTAACTCTTAAACAAATGCCCACCTGTGAAAATAATTTAAATAGCCTTTAAGTTAATCCATTAAATATGGTATACCAAAAAAAAAACAAATATATTTTGGCTTTAGATATTTTATGGTATAAATTAGGCATTAACTTTTGTTTCGGTTCAATTCCAACTCATACGCAAATAAGGTCAGACTTAAGATTTGTATAGCTTCATACGTCATACATCTTTGAAAAAGACTGGGGCGAATATCAGTCTTTTCTTAGATATACCATATCTGCTCTCTTGGGTTTGAGTCTCATCTAGGGTTGCCAAACGTACTGTTTTTAACAGTACATGTACTGATTTTTTGCAATTGTACTGTTTTATGCATAATGTCCAAAACAGTACGCAAATGTACTGTTTTTTACACTTTGTACTGTTTTTTGTACTGTTTTTTTTTTGTTCAGTCTCCAAAAAACCAAGATATCAAGAAAAACCCTGTTAAAGTCATATTTTTAAAATATCTTAATATGTAACAGTACATAGCTTTAAAAAAAATGTTGTGTTCCAAACAAAAAAGCTGTAAAATAATAAGACTTTTTACGCTGTGGTCATTGTTTTCTCATAAATACGCAGTAGAAATCTTAATTATTATTTTAAAGACATATGATTTTATGGCTACCTCTTCCAATAGTATTTGCCTGAGAAAGACAACAACAAAATCGAAATTTTGTTAAAAATATTATATATATTAAATACTTAATAAATACTTATACCAACGCAATTATCTTTAATTCCTAGAATTTTTTTTTTTAATATTCGTGCAAGTTCTGAAAATCGAAATCACGTGAAATTGAAAACTACAAATTTAAAAAATTCTCCAGGCTCAATATTTATAAAAATACCTAATTCCTTTCAGAACCACTTTTCTCTACCTAAACTTTTTTTGAAATAAAGAAAAGCTACGTTAATTTTTACAAACATTTTATTGAAAATCTTCAGCGTATAAATTTTATTGAAACTTGTTTTTTACAATTTTAATATTTTCAGATTTTGTTGAATAAAAATGCACCAAACTATGTTTTTTGGATTTTATAGATTATAGCTGAACTTGGTAAAATTGGCCGCAAATAATTTAAAAATTGTTTGAAATTGGAAAATTAACTTAGGACACATACATTTTCTCAAATTCTATATGATTTGTGCAACTATTTGTGTGGTGAAAATTGCTTTAAATATGCAATATATATACCAATATGCTTAAAGAAAGTTTTAAATTGTTTTAAGTTAAGTTAGGCTTTTCTCCTTTCTTATATGGCTTACAGGAATGTTATGGTTTTCCTGTCTTCAAATTAAAAAAAAACATTTAGGCCAAATGCTTTGTCTTAGTGTTTTTTTAAACGCAAATGGAATAATTTCGCATACGTTTAAAATGCAATAAAACGGAAATTATTCCTTTGACGTTACACATTTTAGGTGTTTTTCGTTATATAATTGTTGCATATTAGATCAAAAGTTTTAAATATATAATAATTTAAGTAAATAGTTGTGTTTTCGCAACAAAAAAAATGTACTGTTTTTTTCTTGATTGTACTGTTTTTGTGTGTTCAATGTACTGTTTTTCCGAATTTAAAATCTGGCTACCCTAGTCTCATCACAAGGGAAGTGAAATTCGTTTTTTGATACAAGTAAAGTTGCCAGTCTAATGTGCTGTTTATGCACAATACAAGTGAATGAACGTGTAATAAAATGTACATACAATATGAAAAGCACTCAGTTTTTTCCGTTAACCGCACATTAAATAACGTGTGCAGTATGTTTGGCGACGTAATATTTTTGGTTCTGCCACCGTTTTTCTAGGCTTTAATTATTACGACATTATTTAAATTTTATTCCAATACTTAAAAAAAAAATAGAGTAGCAAAATAGAGGGAAAATTTTTAATGTTCGCTAAAAATACTAGAAATTTTGGTAAATTTCTGCATTTAAAATGTAGAGGCTGAAACGCAAAGGATTACAAATACCAAAACTAAAAATATGAGTTAGATGCACCTATCAAATATCTATCGTTGTACAAACATTCAGACCTGCATAATGAACTCAAATTGCGCTATATTGACCTACTCCGTATTCATAAACGATTATTCAATTTAACAAACGTTTATTAAGGACAAATTTCATAGTAAATTTGTTCTTTAAACCTTTATTAAATTAAAATTTTTTTTATGAATACAGGCAATAGACTTTACATTAAATATACATTTGAATATAACAAAAAATCTTCAAAGCTAAATTACTAGAAAATTCAGAAACTTTTTCGATTGAAAAGTAGCAAAACCTAATTCTATTTCTTTACCAATTTTGTAACTAAGGCTTTTCAAAATTAAAGTATTGTATTTCGATCAGAAAGTATTTGACTCTATTATTGCCCCCAATTCTCCTAAATATCAAAATCCGAGAGACTTTTTTCCTTAACTGTATGTATACAATAACTTTTTATTTTTTAATTAAATTTCCTTATATTTTTTTTCTTTTTAGTCAATTGGACCTCCAGTGGGACCAATGGTAGGTTCTAGTCCAAATCCCATTATGCATTCACCAATGCAGCAAATGGGCGGACCGGTGGGACCACCTCAAGTTGGTCCAGGTTATGCTCAAATGCCACAAAATCCTGGCCCTCAGTGATGAAGGCGAAAACGCCGCTCGGCAGCCAATCTTAACATATGATGATGCAGCACAGGCGGCTGATAGGAAAATGTACTTTTGTTTCTCAAAAAATTGTTTTATGCCGTAGATATATAGTTTAAGATTTTCTTTTTTTAACTTAATGTTTTTTTTTTATTTTAAAAAGAAATCCTTTATTAAAAAATACCATCATCTCTTTTTAAAAATGGTTTTGCAGAACTTAAAGAAAAAAATAAGAAAAGTTTTGGATTAAACAAAAATTAATATTTTATTAAACAAAAAAATATTTTTAATCACATTTATTTATAAGAATTATATTTACAAGAAAGAGTTAAAAAATAGTATGTATAAACAAAACTAATAAAGAACTACTTAATTATTTCAAAACAAACAAAAAATTGTCAGTAGTATCACAATTATTCATGGTTTAAGAAAATCCAACATCGCGTAAAAATTCCTCACATTTTATAGATATTTGTTTAGATTAAATATACAAGACTTGATTTTTATAATATCCTATCAAAGATATTAGCTTAAACTTATTAACCCGTTTGGAATGTTTATGTTTGTTTTTTTAATTATTTAACTATCTATCTAACTAAGCTTTTGGCTTACTAGCTTAAACTCTTCTTATACTTAGGGCCATTATTACAACTTGACCGATTAATAGCTTTGCATTATTATAACTTCCATTTTTTATTGCTGTTATTTTCAATAATAATAATATTTAATAGATGAAAACATAATAAATGTAGGTTTTATAATGCAAAGCTATTTATCGGTCCGACAAAATCCGACTTTTAACTATTGGCAAGTTCTAATAATGGCCCTTAGAGGTATAAGTAAAAATATACAATTTAGTTATCAACTGCAGCCACTTCAGTTTGACCCTGTTGAGAAGGAAGCTCTGTAATGTCATCATTTTCCGAGATTAAAGACACCCAATAGCGTAATCTTTTGCTGCGCAAATAACTGCCAGAATTATCAAAGACAACAGTGTCTGTAAAATGTTGAAATATTATAATTAAATAATCATCTTTATAAATAATTTACAATACGAACATTTTGTATTTGGACGTGTAAAAAAGAATCCTATTTCATCCATTTCGTTAGATGACACTGTACCCAAATGCACCTCACTTTGCTTTTCTCCAGTTTTCTTATCCAAACTGTAAATGCCAAATTTGATATCATAATCAAATGTACGGAATTCCCAAGATAAAAGTTGATCCTCCTCGCCGGGTTTCTTTTCACCCACATCAAATTCTAGTTTCAGTTTATTGCCCTTATTAACCACTGTTTCGATAAAGTTTTTATTGCTGTCGAGTTCTTTCTGTTCAACGTACATATCCTTGGGAATTTTTCCACCCCAAACAATCTAATAAAATGCATTTTCAAATATAAATGAGATTTCTGGAAAACTTTGTATGTGTTTAATATTATTATATTACCTTGCCGCAACATCTTTCATCACCATTTTCCACATAATTGCCACCAAAACATTTAGGGAAAATGTTTGGATCAACATGACTGAACAAATCGTTCTTCCATTTTTCACTACCAACCTTATAAATATTGATTTTGCTCATGGTATATTCGTCCAAAAACCTCTTGATAATATTGAAACCAACGGAAAATATTTTGGGAGCTGAAAAATTTTTTAATAATTATTAAATGTTATAAAAACGAGTGTAGAAATTTAGTGGAGTCTCTTAACAGTGGTTTAATTTGAATGAATTCTTATTACGCAGTAGAGAATTTTCCAAAATCGGAAGGGTTTCAAAACGGATTGCTTCAAATTTGAATCCCAAAGAAGTGAATCTAAAAAACTTTCATAGAATCTCAGAAATAGGGAAATGTAAAATCTGTTAAATAAGCCTTTTATAAATCAAAAATATTTTTTAAGCCCTATAGAATTTGAACTTGGCATAGAAAATTACTATGATAAACACTCAGTTTTAAAAATATTTTCTATAAAATTCTAAACTAACGTTTACGTTCGAAATCATTGAACAGGTAGATAATTTTCATTCGAAAGATTAATCACCCCTATCGTGAATAATTTTTCCCTCGTAATTATTCACCTTTTCACATATTTGCGATCATGAAAAACTCCCATGGACAAAAAAAAGGTAATTCAAAGGGGAATAATAACAGAATTTTGCAAAATATTTTGCTACATAAAATTTAAAAAATGCAAAAAACTTGTTATTCATGATAGGGGTGAATATGTAAATTTTAAAATGATTTCAGGCAAATGAGCACCGCGGATATTCTCAACGAAGCGCATTTTTTTCGAGCATTGCTGACCGTATATTGACCGTAGGCGTAAATTGTTGACGGTTTATTAGCATAAACAATTGATTTCACGTGACTCCACTAAAAAAAGTTAAGATATCTCAAACCGCACGACCCTGGAAGCCAACCGACAGGTCCATTTCTTGATATCAACTTATCGCCAGTTCTATTTCAATAATCAAACTGCTTGGCAAGTAACGCTCTCCAGTCAAAATCATATCTCGCTTAAATCAATGTAAACCATACTTTCAAATAAAAAATCATTGCTCTTTTTGCGATAACGATCACCATTGGCCGTAGTGCGAGATCCGGAACCGCACCAAACAGTAAATTTGTCTGGGTGTTTTTAAGTCTTGGACTTGTAAAGGATTGGACTCGCACAATATGTGGCATTTTTGTTAATTATCAAACCCGTACAGATGGACAATTATGTGTGCCATGAAAATCACTAATTCCGTTTATAAGTTGCGCGAACTCGATTTATATTGCATGGCCACTACGGGCACGCTTGCAGAAGTCCAGACGCTGAACCCAATTTTCGACGGTTTTCAAGCATAAATCGGATACTGCTGCAATTTTACGTTCGATATTCGTACAAAGTTCATCAATCGTCGCTGGTTTGTTGGCATAGACATTCGCTGTGTGGCTTGTGGCGCCGTCCTGTTAGAACCACATGTCCTCCAAGTCCATATCATCCAATTAGGGCCAAAAATATTCTGTTATCATTGAACGGTAGCGATTCCCATTCACAGTAACGTGCCGGTCTTGATAATCACGGAAGAAGTACGGCCCAATGACGCCGCCGGCCCATAAACCGCTCCAAACCGTATTTTTTTCGGGATGCAATGTTGACTCATGGAGTACAAGTGGATTCCTGTCTGGCCAATTATTTTGGTTATTGACGAAGCCATTCAGCCAGAAATTAGCCTCACCGCTGAAGATGATTTTTCGATGAAAATCCGAATCATTTTCAAGTTGTTGCTCAGCACAATTCACGAACATACGACGCCTGTGGTGGTCAAGACGCCTCAGTTCTTGAGTCAATTTGATCTTGTTAGGATGTTGGCCAAGATCTTTTCAACGACGTCACAGAGATGCCTAACGCTAGAGAACGGCGTGTGAGAGACACATTTGGGCTTTCTTCAACTGAAGCCTCAGCGGCAGCAATATTCTCGATACTACTGGCACTTCTTTGACTCACTGGCACGGGAACATTTTGTCCTGTGCCTGTGGATGAAAATTTTTCCACTAGACTCTTAATTGTTGATCTGGTAGGACGATTATGACGACCATAAATTGGACGTAGCGCTCTTAACGTTGAGGCCACTGACTCCGAATTTCGGTAGTAAATTTTAATAATTTCGACTCGTTGTTCGCTCGTATATCTTTCCATCATGAAATGGCCACCCTCACTGAAGAGAAATATCAAAAGAGCGGCAAAAAATATGGCATCGTTTGCTGTCCCTATCGGTCTCCTTTGTAGCGTCCCTGTTGAAAAACGCTTTATATATCGTTAGCTAAAATTCAAAAAGGCGTATTTAACGAAAAATTCAAAATTGAGTTTTTGATTGATTAATAAAAATGTCATTAAACTATACGTCACTTTACACTTTTGCGATCAAAAATTTGGCTTTTATTAACAAAAAAAAATGGGACGTAACTACAAGTGTGTTTATTTTATAAATGCAAAACGAAGTAGACATTTTTTCTAATAAAATATACAGCCCAATTATGAATTGAAATTCCCCGGGAATTTTTTCTCTTTTCCTATTTTTACTATTGAATTTAAATAGAAAAAAAAATGGGAGAATGGAAAAAACTTTTGGGGAATTTTAAGTCAGAATTGGGTTAATAATGAAATAGTTTTCTTTGAAAATTGTTTAAAGAATTCCATGGACAACCAAGAAATCGGGTCAAAATAGATTGAGGAATAAAGTTTTGAACCTATTATATTTCTTCTTTATCTAAATCCGGACTAATTAGCAAATTCTTAGGTACCGTCTTGGGGTATTATAAACAGGGATCGAAAAAAATATTTATTATCAAAATTTCAGTTCAAAAAGTCAGACAGAAAGTTATTTGAGTATATAATAGATGGTTATTAGCCAAGGAATAAAATCCTTAAAATACTTTTATTTTTTTTACTTTTTCCACAAAAGTCAAAAATCACCGTTATTTTTTCACTGATATTTTTGCAGTCAAAAATAAAAGTTAAAATTTAACTGATTTTAGAAAAAAAAAAGCTCAAATTTAACCGATATCCTTTTAGTCTATAACATAAAGAAAATCAACATCTTTTTTTTATTGAAATATGTGCTGCATTTATTTTTTAATAGCTTTGCAAAATGTGTTATTTTATAAAGAGGATAATTATCAAATTTATCTTTTAACTAAATTCCAATTTTAACTTTTATTTGTGACTGAAAAAATATAAGTCAAATTATAAATTTTATTTTTGACTGAAAAAATATCAGCCAAAAAATAGCAGTTTTTTTTTTGACAAAAAAATACTGGTCAAAAAATAATGGTTATTAATTTGCTCTTCATCTGAAACCCCTACAATTTGTTTGCCTTGATTGTCGATTTTCTTCTTTCTTGTCAGAAAATAATATAACCCTGGAATCATTTACCATTAACTATGTAACACATTTTTAAAACTTCTGGATAATTTTGTTCATATTGCTTAATCATGGATATGACCAATTCGGTCGCCGGCCGCCAGGCGTATTGCTTTAAATTAAAGTCGGCCACATCGAAAAAAACCACCAGTTGTCTTGCCTTTGTACCATGAACTTTACTTTGTTCATAGCCAGCTTTTAAAAAGCGTTCCAGTAGCATGACCACATAACGTTGAAAATCAAAGCGGGTGACGCAGTGTAACACACCGTAAATATCCAAATTGTAAAAAGGACATACAATAACTGATCAAAAAAAGGATAACAAGTATTCGAATTAGATAAGGTTTGACAATTATTAATTAATAAAATTCAAAATACATACTTGGAGAACCTTCCTTGTCAAAACCCACCATGCCGTAAGGCAAATAGTCTCTTAAAGCCTTGGGAGCATCCCACTTTTCAAAACTTTCAACATTCCACATGGCACGGGTTTTAATACTCTAAAATGGTGATAATAATATTAAAATATTTACTTTATTTTGTATAAAGTTTTGATTATTTACAGCGCGTAACATTTTTTCCGCATTGTCGGGATTCCATTTTCTAGCTCTCAGCCAGCGCATCAGGAAATAGTCATCGTGGGTTTCATTTAATATATCCTTGACTTTTAAGCGAAACTAAAAAGTTAAGATAAGAACAAATTAATTTCAATAAATATACTTTAATAACTTATATGTACATATGTACATACATAATATATATATTATAATTAATTTTTTGGGTCTGTTGTTTCCGAATTTTCAAGGAAAAAGTATATACAAATATATGAGGGGTATAGATGCAATGACTGCAATGTCCACTTTTTTCACAAACGTAACTAATAATACCTCTTAGTTGTATTTAATGAATGCTTCCAATTAGTGAATATTACATTACCAGAAACACTTTTATTCCATAAAAAAGTATGTTCAAAAATAAAGAATTGATGCAAAAACGACAATCTCCAATGGACATTGCCGTTTTTGCAATGATCACAGTTTGTTAAGCTCTTTTTCTCTCAACTATTTGCGAAAATGCACGCTATTTTTTTATTCTGTTTCTTTTTTGCAAACAAAACTTAAAGAAATGAAAATAAAAAATTGATTTTTTAATAATTTAAGTTATTTCCTAAAAAGTCTAAAGAGGTTGAATTAAACCTTTGTTAAGTTTTATTTAAGAATTTTATAACCTTTGATTTTTTAAAGTACATTGCCCATGCTATAATAAAAAATATTGGATTTAAAACAAAACTGTATTATTTATCTCAGATCAAATCAAATCAAACAATACAAAATCCATATATGATTAGTTCAAAAGCAGCAATGTCCATTTGATTAAAGCAAACACAGCGAACTCCAATTTTATTATTATAATTGCCAGCAAACAGCTACATCGATTTGGTTGAAACTTGCGTAATATCTTCATCATATTCTTATTTACTGAATAGCATGATATACAATACATAAATATGAATATACTTTGAGCTAGAGGTTTTAACTATTTATAACGAAAACTATTAATGTGGACATTGCAGTCTTTGCATCTATACCCCACATACATATGTATGTACAAGGAAATATACTGGAAACAAGTCCTCCAGTACATAGTTTTGATGGTAATTAAGTAGATTTTCATAAAATATAATGCCTTTTCAATTTGAGATTTTTTTATGACTTCGTTTTTTGAGTAATCCCAGCTAGCATTTTGTATCATAATCTAATCATTTAGGAATCAGCTTCAAGAGTAAAATTCGCGTATCAAGGTCTCATGATCAAGGTATACATGTATATGACTGTTTACGTTACCCATGTCTGTGGCGGCGGCACGTTATTTTCAAACCGAGAACTACACGCAGAGAAAAAATATGGTTGGGCATGGTTACGGCAACCACACTGTGTTTATTGTAACAATATATTGTTGTTGTACACAAATAATTGTTATTTTTATTAAATATCAGCAATATTATAGTTACTGTAAACATATTAATGTTTATCGCAATTATAAATTTGAGTATTGTTGACCGAAAAATAATTATTTTTCTAACAACTAAATTATGATAACTGTCAAAACATATTATATTACTCACAGCCATAACATGATATTTAATAGCCATAACATGATAACTTTATATACATTTATCATAATAAGTTTAAGATGCAATCAAAATATCGTTACTCTAATAATATTTTGGTATCGCCATTTGTAAAATAATTTTGTATCAGTTGTGTCGTGTTTTACATAAACATATCGAATTATTTGTTGGTGAGTGGCTAATAATAAAAAAAAACCATTAAAATAAACAAGAAATTAAAAAAAAATAAAGAAAAATATAAAAAAAGAAATAACAAAATAACCATTGAAATAAACAAGAAATTAAAAACAAAATAAAGAAAAAACATTAAAAAAGGGTTGAAGTGTCACAAAATAAAATATCTTTGCTAAAAAATTTTAATAATCTTAAAGTGGTGGAAAAATTTGTGAAATATTGGTGCAAAATATTAACCATTACTGGTAAGTTTTGTGTTATTTTAAGAGAAAAATAATGAAAACTCAATAAAATAATTTATAAATAATTGCGACCTACGACAAAAAGATTACAGTAACTATATTATGTTTTTTATTTTATCATAAGTATTTTTTCCCAATAAAAATATTATGTTTAAAGTTGTATCATATTATGATGTAAAAAATTTATGTATAACAGTTCATATCACTTTGCATCATAATATGATTACTTCTAAACTTATTATGATTGTCATGACAATAATATGATTACTTCTAAACTTATTATGATTGTCATGACAATAATATGATTACTTCTAAACTTATTATGATTGTCATGACAATAATATGATTACTTCTAAACTAATTATGATTGCCCTAACAATAATATGATTACTTCTAAACTTATTATGATTGCCATGACAATAATATGATTACTTCTTATCTTATTATGATTACCATGACAGTAATATTATAACTTCTTAACGTTTTATGATTAACAGGATAATAATATGATTAAGGGAAAAATATTATGATGTAATATTACGAACATATTTGGTCATAATATGATTTAATAACAATCGTAATATGGTGACTACAATCATGAATCTTATCATAATATGTTGCTCTTAGAATATGTTTACCACAACCATGTTTTTTCTTTGCGTGTACTTTGGTTTCTGCACTTACTATGAAAAATAAAAACAGAGACGATGTCAGAAGCAAATTACATGTATGTTTGTGACCGAATATTATAAACCTTATGTAAACCAGCAATTTTGACAGACATGCAAAATTACATGTGACTTTAAAATTTGACATGTCAGATGACAAAAACATGTCGTGTACATTCAGCTTTAATTTGTATCTCGTGGCTATATGTTTTTTACAAGCGACCGATTTATTTCTTGTGAAAAATAAAAATTATTTGTGAGTAATTATTACAATGATTAAGAATACGAGTTTAAAAAAATTTAACTTGAAAGTGAAGAAATTATAATTTTGTTGTATGATCGCGGTGCTACAATCCTCAAAATAAAAAGTAGCCAATAATTTCATCTTTGAAAGAATTAGAGGACGGAAAGAACATAATTACATCTTTTAGCTGTGTTGCCGAATTTTTTCCTCACAGTTTATTTAAATAAATAATGAATTAAAATTAAAAATGTTCCACATTGTATTAGAATCCACATTTGAAAAACATTTGAGAATTACGTTTGAAAGCAAGTTGAAAATATAGCCATTTTTCAATTATAATTTCCCCTTTTTGTTGAGAATGCTATGATTTTCAAATGATTTTTAAATCATTATCAAACGTTTGACGTTTGAGAAAACGTTTGATTTCAAATCATTTTCAATTTGAAATCGAACCTTCGTGTTTGTTGGGTACTGTTTTTTTGCCACACATACATGCACACACAACACATTTTTCCTTTTGTTTTTCCTATGTCCCTGCTAGCATTTTATCTCGCAATCTAATTACTTAGGAATCCGCTTCAATTCGTATATGAGCTCATTTTTCAATCATAAGTGATACACTCGTTGTGAGAAAATGGTGCCCTACCGATGAATCACCTAAAAGAATCATTTGTGATACAATTTTCTGATTCCCTTTGAGCATTTTAATGTTAGTTTTTATAATCATTATTGAATCGCTTTCGTCTCATTTTTCAATCGTAAATTATATAGTTTTTGATTATATTATCAAAATAATTTTCGTTGGAATACAAAATTTAATTTAAATGATTTTGTTATTCGTGCTTAATTCCCAATTTTTATTATTTGATAAAAACACTGAAATTTATTGTTGATGGGATAAGCTATTTCTATGCGCATTTCACTGGTTGCTTAGGCCAGATCATCAGGAAACTTCATCATAATACAAAATTTTAAAATCGTAAACAAAAATGTTTTTTGAAGGAAAATTCGTTTAATTAACAGCATTTTTTTCAACTTTTTAAATTTGACTTCAGATGTTTTGTTAAAAAGCCACAGCTATATAAAATTGTAACGTTACGGGCTCACTGATTCATCATCGCACAGCCTAAATGCCTGAAACTAAAAACTTGAAATTTGGACCGGAGGTGGGTCTCTCTCCAAATCGGTCCACTAAGACGGGATTTTAGGAAATTCGAATGTTTAGGGGGTAAAAAAGGGTAAATTCGGAAACCTTTTATCTTCAAAACTAAAAGAGATACAAAAAACTGTAATAATTATCGTTGTTCTTAATAAGTGGACAGGTGTCTGGTACTTTTTTGAAATTCGGCTCTTTTAGGGTGAAAACGGGTAAAACCTGAATTTTGGTACGTTTTTGTCAGCCCATCTATCCTTTGAACCAATAAACCTAGAAATAGTTTTTACCACATTCGAAAGTTATAAAAAAAAAAATACGAATACCAGTTTGGTACTTTTTTGGAATTCGAACGTAACTATTTTTGGTACTTTTTACAAAAAATTTTGTTTCATTCATTGACATATTCGTACTTAATTATGGGCTCCCATTAAAATATTGCAATTTTTTATTCTTTAATGGGGGAAAAATTGTACCAAAAAGGGAAATACGGGAAATTTAATAATCTTTCTTCAGCTTTTTGGTTCTACAATTGGTATTTTTTAACTATCGTTAATATTGGATCTTAAAACACGTTTAACAAAAACCAAAGCGTGCCGCTGAACGTGATGAAATAAATAAATTTTTAGCCAATTTTTATATAATTATGGTCAATACCTTATTTATTTTAATTTAAAATTATCAAAAACTTTAATAAAATACAATATTCACAGCACAAAACGTGGACTTTTTTTAAACATAAACACAACTTTGACATAACACTAGACAAACATTGCAAGAGCATAGTGGCGTTAGTGCTGCCACTTTCATTATTTCACCATGGGTTGGTTAAATGCTAGATTTTAAACAATTTGAAACCTGGAAATATAAACTTTGGCATACAAATATGTCCACGAAGGAAAAGGAGACGCTAACGAAGTAGCGGATTAAATGCTAGTTTTTAATACATTTTCCTTTGTTTTCCTGTATATATTCTTTAAAATTATGTTTTATATATCGTTGGCTTAATATACAAACCTGCAAAATCCACTTTTTATGTAAATTGAGATTTTGATGCCGTGCGGTAGAAAAAGATATGCCTTGTCGACCGGAATTAGGTTTTTCTTCAATTTGAGTCTTGAAGTGTGTAAAACCAACTTTAATTTTCGTCTCAAGCATCAAATAGGAAAAATAAAAAGTTGTTTGCCTCACCTGTTAAATGTGTTTAAACGAAGTTAGCAGGTTTGCATATTAAGCTGACGATATGTAAATTGAACTGTGTTTTTGACAAAATATTAAGACTTTACTTCAGAAATGGATTTTAAAATCGGTCGAAATTCATCACACCTGCTGAAAACAATCGTTTTGAAAACGATAATTTTTCATCACATATCTCTTATAACAATTAAAAACTGCAAGCAATAATTTCAATTTGAACAAAAAATTACGATATTTTGTGAGGGTTACATTTGTTAAAAAAAACTACTAAAAAGCTGTTAATAGTTTTAAAAGTTACAGTCCCTGGGAAATGGTTATTACCAGGGCAACCAAAAACAACACTAAAAAAATTTCAAATTTAAGAAAAGCAATTTAAATGTATTGTTTATTTTCCACATTATTCGTTAAATACGTTGTTACAGTAAATTATAAGTGATGCGATAAATTTTCGAAAAGAAAACTCTGTCTATTTGGAGTCAGCAAGTTCTTGTACATAGAAAGAGTTCATTACACGTCTACAGATGATGGGGAACATATTTAAGAATGAGGTTTTGCTTTGAAGGACATATTTATACCCTTCACCTCAGGTGGAAAAGGGTATATATAAGTTTGTCATTCCGTTTGTAATTTCTACAATATTGATCTTAGACCCAATAAAGTATATATATTCTGGGTCCTTATGGGGAGAGAAGTTGATTTAACGATATCCGTCCGTCTGTCCGTCTGTCCGTCTTACGTTTGATATGTGTTTTCCGGAGACTCCAGACATGATAGCGGTTGCTATTGAAATTCAGCAAGATCGATCCACAAATGGCTGAGATATGAGCAAAAAACCACGACTACCTCTAATATTTTCCAAAAATCCCTTGTGGTTGTTGTAATTTTATTACTTTTTGCTGTATATCTGGGGAACGGCAAAAGCCAAAGTTTCCAAATTAGGTACACACATTTAGGTAGCCAATACACACCATCCTACAAAATGTGGGCGGGATTGGAGAACTGGGCGTGGTACCTCCCGTACAAAAAAATTAAAAATTGTATAAAAACCTAAATTTTAGGGCTGCCATATGTCCTATGGATATGACTTATATACCAAAAATTCAGAAAAATCGGTTCAGATACAAAAAAGTT
This sequence comes from Pollenia labialis, assembly GCA_949318255.1. Lineage (NCBI taxonomy): Eukaryota > Metazoa > Arthropoda > Insecta > Diptera > Polleniidae > Pollenia > Pollenia labialis. Next base: position 63,656,275 of record OX439140.1, on the reverse strand, counting down.
ATGAGCAAAATTAATTTTTTTTTTTTAAATACCCACTTTCGGGAACCATAGATCTCCCCGAGTCCAAGCTTTATAACTCAAGTAAATGGTAAATTCCTTCTTAAACACGTTGGTATATAAATCTGTCAAATCGGTTAAAAAATTACTGAGTAATAATCAAAATACTGAAATCCCAAAAATTACTCTTTTTTTTTATAATTAAGTTTGTTTTTTTTTATAATTAAGTTTGCTTAAGTATATATGTACATATGTATATGTAGGTACATATACATATATGCCTATAAGCCAATTTAATGGAAATATTATTTTTAAGCACGTTGGTATATAAATCTGCCAAATCGGTTAAAAATGGTTAAGTTATGTGCAAAATACTCCAAAAAAGGATTGAAAAACATTAACTAAAATTTTAGAGCTGTATTATGACCTATTCATACGTTTTAGATATTATTAAAATATCGGAAATCTTTAGAAGAACACAATATCGGAAATCTTTAGAAAAACTCGGAATATCGGTAAAAATAAAGTAATGTCAACAATATAGTTTTTTTTTTAATACCTATTTTCGGGAACCATAGAACTTCCCGACCACAAGTCTTATCACCAAAGGAAATGTTAATTTTATACTTTAAGATGTCAGTATGACCCAATACTGAAATTAGATCAATACTAAACGTACTATATAACTTTTAATGTATTTAATAGCACGCAATCATGTGCAAATAATTAAATAAAACTAAACGATATATATTTTATAAATATACATGTATATATACATATATTTAAATATATATATATATATAAACTTCTGTTCTTTTCATGGTGAAGGGTATATAAGATTCGGCATAGCCGAATATAGCACTCTTACTTGTTTTTATACGATATCTGTTTGTTTGTGTAAAATTATATTGCTGGCTTTTCGTTTCTTTCGTATGTGTATTTTGTTTTTGTAAAAAAATGTTTTTTTTTTTTGTTACCAGCCAAAAGGGACGAACATTAATGAGCCGAACCGAACGGAATTAAATGTTCTCATCTTTTGTTGAGTTTCTTAAAGCAGGGAAACGTAATTTTTTTTAATGATTTTCTACACAAACACTATTAGCGTTTGTGTCGTGCGATATTTGAAGCCTGCCTGAGTCTGTCCCATGTCCGATCAACTATAAGATCGTCGTCATTCCCAAGGGAGGTAAGACATCTCATACTTTTTACTGGAAACACTGGAGAGGATTTTGGATATTCATATTAGATCGTCGTTATTACATAATTCCTTGTCACTGGCACAACACGCCTACACGAAGGAAAGGCCCACTGAAACTGCGTTTTACATAGAGAGATCCTTGCACTACAAGGAATTTTCTTTAGTTGCATTCCTGGATATTGTAGGAGCTTTCAACACAGCGATCATTCAATTTGTCAGTAGTATCTTCGACTTTAGGCGTATCAAATCCAACTTTGGCGCCTCGAACATTTCCAAATTTGCGAGTAGGGGCACCCCGCAAGGTGCTGTACTATCACCTTTACTTTGGTATCGAAACATAAATACCCTACTCAGGGCCATGGAAAAGACGTGCTGCAGAGCGGTTGCATATGCGGATGACGTTGCAGTTGTGGCTATGGTTAAATATCCAGACTACTGTCTGAATTTATGGAGTTATCATACGTCCTAACAAAATGGTGCCAGAGATGTGGACTGGATGGCACTTGCATTATATTGCTGCAAAAGGCCATTGGGTTAAACTGGGGAATTAACCCGAGGAATGTATACTGGCTTTATGCATGTTTCATTAAACCTATTATATTCTAAGGATACTCACATTATTACCGATAGCAAGGCGGCAATAAGAACCCTGGAGAACTTGTTCATCACATCGATAATTGTCCGAGAATGTCGGTTGTCTTTGGAGGAGATAGCGAGACATTCATTGGTCACCCTTAATTGGGTGCTCGGACACGGGGATATGCAGGGAAACTGCATAGCGGATTCGTTGGCGTATGAGACGGTTCACTCCCAAGGAGTAAGCAACTTATTGCGCACAAGGTTCATCCATCATAGATGAAAAAAGGATATGTCGGGCATTATAGCTGTCCAGACATCACCTGAAAAGCCTAATTGCGGTTTTAACTGACCACTATCGCACTAGGAGGCACACCCAGAGGCTGGGGCTCTCTTATAATGACTTAGTAGAAGTTGCGGTGACGAGGAGGAGGAAGAGTCAACGGAACATCTTCTGTTATTGTCCGGCATTCGGAGATTTAAGACTTGAAATGTTTGGTCGAAGAGCCCTTGGGGACAAAACTTGTCTCTCTGATATTGATTTAAACAGGATCCACTTCATTATCAAATCGACCGGGTGGCTGCGTGCGAATACTAGCAGCCAGGTAACATAGGACCCTTGGGACACGGTGCGACATGGTAACACAACGGAAACTAATTTATGGACCCACGTGAGTTGTGCTTGATCACGGCTGCTAATGGAACCTAACCTAACCTAGATCCTAACTGTGTGTAAAGAGCAACTCCAAAAATTACAAAAACCAAATATTTTATACTTTTGTTGTTTGTACTGTGGCGTTAAACTTTTTAAAATGCCGCGCAGTTTTGAAACCTAGACTATATCGATTTTAATATGTAGAAATATATTCAGAAAAAAAACAACGAACTTAAAAAGTTTAACAAACTTTTTTTAATCACTTAAATTAATATTAAAATTAATTTATTAATTGCTTAATGCAATGCAATTAGTTTACAAGTAGTACATGCTGTAATCATGTATTTGTTTAATTAGCTGTATAAATTTTTTTTGGATTATTATAACATACGTACATAAGTACATATCGCTTTTAATCAACAGAGGGTATCACTAAAAATGTTCAGTAAAAGCAAACTAATTTTTAAATTTACATTTAAGGCATGTGAAAAAGGATTTTAAACCAACCTCTTCATTTCCGAAAAGTAGACAAGATAGCATGATAATTATACAGCGATTCTTCCAAAAACTTAAAAAAATAAAAATTTGGAGTAAATACCCTCTTGTTGATCGAGTGCGATATATTTAAAAAAAAAAAAAATCTATAATAAGATTGATAATATTTCCACTATTTCAAATATTAACTTCTTATGGACATTTCACGTAAAACAGGTTTAAATATTTGGAATTTAAGTCAAACATTAAACAGAATGTTTATTATGACTGTTATAATATTGCTACCTAAAACGCAAACGGCCCTAACTTACCCAACAGTTTTCACTTTTTGATTGATTATGATATTTGCATCAACGCAAATGTCCAAATTTAGCGATTTTATTAACAAAAAAAACCAACGGCTCTATCTACAAAAGCGATTATGTATATGATAAACGCTAGAAGACCTAACTAACCGGTTGCATTATTTCATTAAACCGCCAAATTTGTATGGTTGAAATTCTCAAATTTGGCATCTGCAGCGCCTGGGATGCCTGTAGTCGGGTCAAATGTTTGATCAATCCCGCTTTATTTTTCATCTCAATCATTTATTTCTAACATTTCTACCCGCCATTTCCATTTCTTAAGGGGGTCCCATACAAAGTTTTCAATAAAGGCTAGAAATATATTGAAGAAAACATCTAATAACTGCCAAGCAGATGGCCTTAGGGGATAAAATGTTTGACGGACCTCCATTAGTTGTTTGTTCTTAACAAGTTCCCCCTAAGGGTGCTCCCATACAAATATGGCGGTTGAATAATATTCTTAAATTTGGCTTCTGCAGGTTAAACCTTTTTTTTACCCCACCCTAATTTATTTTTCATTTCCATTATTTACTTCCGCTATAATTTTTAGTGTCTGGCTTGTCTGTTTTTTCAACTACAACAGTGTAATTAATCAAATTTCTAATACTTAATTTATGCCCTGACAGTGCCGGACAAAAATTTTCCCCATCTGGGTTCTCTGGGTTGAAAAATAAATTATAAACAGTTAATAGATTTGTGCTGCCCTGGTAAAATTTTCAAAATGTTAAATAGAGCTGTTTGCGTTTAATGTAACGATATACATACATATGTACATATGTATGTACTTAATGCCATAACGAATGATAATATATCATGTGCACAAATTACGAGTTAAACATTAAAAATAATAAATTCTTTTTATTTTAATGTTTTAACAACTTCAGCTTTAAGGTAAACAGTAAAAACAACAATTTAAAATACTCATAGGGATAGCATGAGTTACGATAATATCTGTATGATACCCAGTACCCATGTTCTGTAACTTTAGTGAAAACTTCTGGCATCGAAAAGATGTGAAACAAAATAGTCCGTCGTTTCTCGAAAAGTGAGGAAAAACTGTGTCTCATGCCGAAAACTATCAAAAGAGATTACGTCGTTACGTTATAAATGTCATAACATTGCACCCTAAGCCGATGTGACATGCAGACGTTGAGAACGTCAGTAACACATAAAGTTGACAGCGACCAAAATTTACTAAACTTGAAAATTTTTCAACGACGGCGGCGAAAATACAACCCTCGGCTATACCAAATAATGTAAAGTGCGACTTTAATGTTTGTTGTTTGAAAACGAGCTTTGAAAAAATTCGAATATTTTAAAACAATGTTAAAAGCAAAATAATTAAACAATAAAAAATGTGCCAAGAACAAAATATTATTATTACTATTCTTTGTATTTTGCATTTTTAATTGTTTTTTTAGTGTTAAAATTTTTTCTCGCCCCATTTTTATTCGTGAGTTTATTTGACAGTTCAAAGCGTGAACTTTTCGGACAAAAGTGTTACAGACACACTATTTTGGCAAATTGGCGAATAATTTCCTTACGTGACAGTTAGTACTCGCCAAAAAAAAAACCCAGCTAGCATTTTCAATCGTCTAGGAGTCTACTGGGAATCTCATAAAGTGTTTTTGATCGTCGATGAACTCGTTTTTTAATTGTAGACGATTCCTCGCTCGGGAGAAACTGTTACACGTGCTGATTAGTATGAGAGAGTTTTCCTTGAGATGCGCATTCTATATGATTTATATTCTTTGGTTTAGACTACATATAAATTCAAGTTTAGTTCAACTAAACCAACGTTTAAACCATCAGTGATTTTTTAGCCATTAGTGTGGCACCATTGACTCTGGGAGTTTGTATGAAAAAATGTGCATAACGCTTTAAGTTTATTGTTCTAAGATATTTAAAGCAGACATTAACTAAATTTGGATTAATTTATGTAAATGAAATGTAGAATCAAATGTTTTAAGTGAGGAGATATTTTAATTTAAAGGCACGAGGTATATAATCGTTTACCTGTTTCGTTGACATGAAAAACTAATTTTAAACATAAATTAATAAGTATGTAAATATGAATACAAAAATGCAAAATTTGTACGATAAAAATTATCCACACTGATAGTACACACATAGTACAAAAATATACAATTAATACATAAATGCATAAACATTAACCATTAAAAAATAAATCTTTTTTGAAGGGATTTCATTGGGGGTTTTTTCCTTTTCAGAGAGGATACTATGGGAAATTATTTTTAAAATTGGGGAGTATAAAAAAATGTATATGGAAGCCCTGCCAGTAAATGCATATTAAATTTGATTTAATTGTCAATCTCATGTCGTTAATTGCGTAATAATTAACGATAATTTAAATTGATTAACAATAATATTTTTTTAAATCAATAAAGGCAAAGCGTGTCATAATTGCAATTTCAATTAAAATATTATTTATTGTATTTTGACTTAGAATACACATTCGAATTAATATGAAAATTTATATTATTTATTTAAGTTAAATTATGTTATCTAATGATAGGCAATACATGCACATACATATATCGATATAAGTTTAACAATACTGTATTAACTAAAATTAGTAGAAGAAACTGCATTTTTAATTTTACATTAAAGGCATATACAAAATAATTTTTTAACCAACTGTTTCATTAGTCTGGGATCACACTATGAAAGTTTTCTTTCAGAAAGTCTGAGTTTATTGGTGAGAGGGGAAGAGAACATGCTTTTATTTTATAAACTCAGACTTTCTGAAAGAAAACTTTCATAGTGTGAACCCAGACTTACCAAAATGTAGACAAAAAAGTACGATATTATTAAAGCGGTTGGATATGAATATAACGTGTCGATTTTTTCCAAAAAGCGAAAAAGTAAAAATTTTTAGTTAATATGTACTCTCTTTAGGATCAATTGCGATATACATATGTATGTACATATATACACAGTGCAAATACACGTCTTGTTTGCAAGTAAACTTTTATAAACTGTTGCATGTAATGTTTATTTAATCATTTATACAGTTACAGTTACTGATTACTTACTTGTAATGTTATACTATTATGTACTTAAAATTAATAGCATAACCTTACTTTAAAAGAGAAAAAATAGTTATTAATATGATTTAATTAAAAAAACTTTAAAATCTACGTATCTATATGAAATTTGGTTGTTCTATGGGACATATGGTAAATACCATGATATTGTAACAATTATAAAAGTGTTGCCGACGCAATTTTTCAACGGAATGTTAATTCAGTTCCTCTATTGCTGCAACATTGAATATGCCGGACATTTTTACATTTTTTACTTATCCAACACAAAAATATTTTTCAAATGTCTCTTTGTTTGCTTTTTGCTTACAACAATCGTATCGTTGCTATATTAAATGCAAAAAAAATAATATTTTTATTTTACATTTAAAAGATTAAAGCAAAAACAACTATTTGCAAAGTAGAAAATAATCTGTCTCCAAAGGAATTTTTTATTTCAAAAACCCTTTTCCAATAATAGTCTGCCTTTTATGTAATATTTTATTATTGGTTTTTGTATATGTCGTCTTCTCAATATACCAATAGCGTAAAATTTTTTGGGGGTTTTGAGAAAATCGTGTTTAAAGTTTTTGTCAAATCGGATGTCTATTAAAACCTCAATATCGCGGTAAATAAAAATTCTTCATATTGGATTTTTCGACGAATACATAAAAGCGTTTCTTGTCTTTAAATTGACCAATTTTTTTTATTCTCCGCATCCTTTAAGACTATCCATATGTCATTCAAAGTGCAAGTCCTCCAAATAGGCTGCTTTATTTTTTAAGGAATTCGTATGATAAACCTGATACACTATTTTATTTTGTATGGTATACGCTGTTTTATTCATTATTTTTACGGTATTTTTATTAAAATATTTGATCTCAAAAATATCAATTTGTAACATTATAAAACAGTGATTATTCATAGTTTTGTTAATTCAGTGGCATATATTCATTACTTTCAATTTGGGTTATTAAAAACAAAAAATTATGACAAATTAAGGTAAACATTGCGTAAATCAAAAATAACTAGAACTTCATTCGTCTTCTTTCTCTTCCTCTGCTTCATCTGGCTCATCTAAACAATTTCACTTCTTTCCACCTTGTAAGTTATAAAAAAATGACTGCGAGCCACGACGAATTATATTCTTCTTGCACAAATTTTGGAGATCATGAAGCTTTCGATGGTCGGAATGAAACTATTTCTCAAACAATAGTGTATATAATTATAAGCTATTTTATGAGTTAAAGTTTTCATAAATTGTATTTTTTTCTACAGACTAAAATGGAGTATAATGCGTATACACTATTATTATTTTAGCAATTTTGTAGTTGCAATTTCAAGTAAAATAGCGCATATGAGCTTACACACTTATTGAAGGAAAATTTTGAACAAGAAAGTATACATTATTTTTTCCAACGACATTTTGACTTACTTTTTGGAAGTAGAATTTTACGAAATTTTGACCAGACATAAAATCAATGATTATATATTAAGGGGACGATGTTATATGTTTTTATATGAATAATTCTAGTTAATAAGCGTTATTAAATGATTTTTTCTATATCTTTTGTTATTGCTCCTTTTTTTATTATTAACTAGCTTAACCCGCTACCCAATCGAAATACAATTAGTAAAATGTTTTTAAAACAGATCTCGTGTATTGATAACAAAGCATCTTATACCAAATTTTAATGCTTTTACAGTACCCGTTCTACTGATATGTATACAGAAATCTCATGTGGTCTCAGTACTCCAACTATGAAGAAATCTTTATTGTCATTGTATGAAAGGTACCACCCCCACTTAAAAATTACAAAATATTAATTGCCTATGTTAAGAGCCGCGTTATCAGAAAATTACTGTGCAAATTTTGGGGAAATCGGCTCTGTAGCTTAGAAGTCTATAGGGAAAAAAATTTCGTACGCTTTTTTCTTATACAGGGTCCGCCAAATAACTTTTTTTTTTTAAAATGCTATAAAAAAAACTACTGAATATTTTCTGAAATTTCTTCTTTCTTTTTTGAAAGTACAATCCTTCCGGTTAATAATGGAAAATAATTTCATTCAAATGGCTGCCTCGGCTGGCCATGCAGTAGCCTACACGATCGGTCCAATTTTTAAGCACATTATCGATTGTGTGCAGCTGTATTTCACCAATGGCTTCACGAATATTGTCCTTTAAAGCGTCAATTGTGTCTGGCTTGTCAGCGTAACACTTATCTTTGACGGCACCCCACAAATAATAGTCCAACGGTGTCAAATCGCAGCTCCGAGGTGGCTTTTCAATGTATTCGTGCGTGTTTTCTCAAATGCGACAATTTTGCTTGTTTGCATACCCGCCAAGATCAAAATGAGCTTCATATGAAAAGATGATTTTTTGGCAAAATCGGCATCTTCTGTTAGTCGATCGCAGGCCCACTTAGCGAAGCGAAAACGCATATTTCCCAGCGTTGTTCAAGCGTATACACAACCATATTCGTTCAGCGGAAGGATAAAACCAATTATCTGTCAAATCATACATGAGCTAAGTGTTACCATTCACGAAATAAGCACTAGTTGAAAAAAAAACGTTAGATGGCGGACCCGTTATAATATTGATTGCTCCTCCTGTACCTGACCCCTTAATTTTTATTTTAAAAGGTGTAGTTTACCATAAGAGTGGATCCTATAAAGCTTGAGGACATTTGTCTTCAGATATTTGGAACTTAATAATTTCGTACTATGGGAGGTACTGCTCTTCCTTCCTCTATCCCGCCGGTTATTATTTTAAAATTTATAGTTTACCATAATAGTAGCTTTAACCACGTTTGAAGACTCTCCCATTAATAGTTCTTCAGTTGAGCGATATTTAATATATGCATCCTATGGGAGGTATTTCCCCCCTGTGCCCAACCACTTTATTTTTATTTTCAAAAGTGTAGTCTACCAAAAGAGTGACTTCTACAAAGTTTGAACATTCTCACTATTACAGTTCTTAAGATATGTGATATTAAACATTGGCGTCCTATGGGGTTACCATTTCCCCCGCCGCTATTTTATTTCCATTTTGGGGTTCAAAAGATCCTACTACCAAAAGTTCAGCAAAATGCGTGCAGGGGCTCCTTAGATATGCGATATTTAATATTGGTACCAATTCCCCTGTCCCTATCGAAAAAAGTAGCATTTTATTATAAGGGCTCACGTGATGTTACTGTAAAAATTTCAGGAAAATCGGTTCAGTAGTTTAGGAGTCTATAAGCCAACGTACAAACAAACAGACAAACATTTTTAGTTTTTATAAAGATATATTTAGATTGCATATTACAAAAAACAGGTTAATACTTTATCCGAAAAATTATAATTTTTTTTAATCAAAAATAAATATGCAAACTATCGTCTTATAAAATAAAAAATAGGTCTATAGCAATTTTATAAAAAATTTCAGGAGAGATAACAAACTAAATAAAAAGGCAACTAGTTATTGTGATTATTACAATGATTTCATCTGGCAAAAAAACAACTCTTGCAATCGCAATAGTTTGCTTTTTAATAAGTTTCTTATTGCTCCTGAAAAATTTTATAAAATAATGATAGGCTCTTTTGCCTTTAATATAACGATATATTTGTTTTTAAATAATTTAAAAAAGTGTTGCAGATGAATTTGGTCGGATAAAACTTTTTTAAGCGGCAATCCTGCTGTCAAGTCACATTTTCCTACCGCTACCGCCCGAGGTTATAACCGCATTATAAAGGTGTGTTTAACACAAATTATATTATAAAAGTTTTGACTAAAACCCATCGTGGGGCAAAATACTTGCATTGATCTATTAGAAATATAAAATACATTTAAGTTGTGTATTTAAAATACGAAATACAAGACTTCTTTCTTTTTTAAATTAATGAACAATATAGATACAATATGAAGTTTAGTAACATCCTTAAGACAAAACTAATATTTCCTTTTATGAATACTAGATTTGTAAATGTAAAGCTGATTTCGTAAATCTCAGTTTTTGACTTTTATGATCAGTATACTTTGGCAAACATATATATAAAATATGTATTCGTATTTCGAAAACAAGTATTTTGTTATGATGAGCCAGATGAAGCAGAGGAAGGGAAAGAAGACGAATGAAGTTCTAGTTATTTTTGATTTACGCAATGTTTACCTTAATTTGTCATAATTTTTTGTTTTTAATACCCCAAATTGAAAAGTAATGAATCTATGCCACTGAATTAACAAAACTATGAATTAATCACTGTTTTATAATGTTACAAATTTATATTTTTGAGATCAAATATTTTAATAAAAATACCGTAAAATTAATGAATAAAACAGCGTATACCATACAAAATAAAATAGTGTATCAGATTCATCATACGAATTCCTTAACAAATAAAATAGCCTATATGGAGGACTTGCACTTTGAATGACATATGGATGGTCTTAAAGGATGCGGAGAATAAAAAAAAATTGGTAATTTAAAAGACAAGAAACGGTATTACGTATTCGTCGAAAAATCCAATATGAAGAATTTGTATTTACCGCGATATTGAGGTTTTAATAGACATCCGATTTGACAAAAACTTTAAACACGATTTTCTCAAAACCCCAAAAAAAATTATACGCTATTGTTATATTGAGGGGACGATATTGTTGTTTAATTGCAGTTTAATTTTTATTAGTTCATATGGCATTTAAAATAACCGGGATTAATTTAATAGTAACGGAGTGAATTTTAATTGTTATCATGATTATGGAAATTTGATATAAAATACAAATCTTAAGAGGTTACCGCATATTTCGATTCGAAATATATAATTTGCAAGTTCAAACGTTTTGTGCTGCGTATTAAGATGTTCATACTCGTTCGAAACGATGGCAGTTTTATTTACAAATAAATGGGAAACATTTGATGAAAAGTTATTGTTCGTAAGTAGGGATGCCAAATAGGACCAGGTTATTTAAAACCCGGGAATCGGGATTTTTTATTAAAAAAAAGGGATCCCGGGACGGATCGGGATTTTTCGGGATTTCATATATAAGGGCCAATTTTTTAAATGCATATACATTATTATAATATAATATAAGTATTAAAACAAATTAATTAATGAAGAATATTAAGCTCATTACAAAATTAAACAGTTTAATGTATTCTTTTAAAGGAATATGGACGAATTATGTATTAAAATTATATTTTAAAAAGCTTCTAAAACAAATTAATGACGTCTGATAATCGATACCTTATTTTATTGCAAACATATGCTGCCGACGAAAAGAAGATTACAACTTCTGGGTGGTATCGTAAATAAATAAATAGCTACATATATGCTATATGACAAAATTTAATTTATTTTATATCAAATATATACATATGCAAGCATTAATCTAATAAAATAAACTTAAGCAAATTTGTCAAAAGACCTTTGGTAGAATCCCCTAAAGTTTTTAAGACCTTTTTGCACAACTTGCATTGTGCGTGCGCAATTCTATTATCATTCACTTAGAAAAAAGACCACACCGAACTTTGTTCGGTACAAATGCATTGAATGTAACATTTATTCACATGCGACTTTTTTTTGTAACCAGTTACAAATTAGATTCATTGACAGTATGATTAAATATTAATTTTTTGAAGTTATTTTTAACAGGGTGGCTTACGTTGATTTAAATATAATTGTATTTAATAAAAAAAAAATACCACATCTTTACTAAATCCAAAATCTCGGGATTTTTACATAAAAAATTTCGGGATTCGGGACTTAAATTTTTAGAATAATCCCGCGATTTCGGGATTTGCATCCCTATTCGTAATAGAGAGTTAATGCTTTAAAAGGGATTTTTTGTTTTTGATAAAACAAAAAAAAACTTCCCTTCATTCGAAATAAATTACACGAAAATCTTAATACACAGGTACAAAATGTTTGAACTTGTAAATTATTTTTTTCGAATCGAAATACTCGGCAATCCTCCTAGTTTCATTTGTCTAGCCGATAAAGACAATAATCGTCGTTAATTCATCTCGGTGTTTTTCTCTGTAGTGTGTTTATGTAGGAGTTGAAATCTTTTCCCCAAACCTTTTTTTGTTGGTGTAAGATAGAAGTTATAAAAATTAGTTGAAAATATGGTAGGAAAGTTATTAATTTAAAATGTTTAAAAATACGCTTTTGGTTTAGAACTGATGGCCTGTTTATCGATTTCGAACGAAGTCTTTGTTCAAAAAGATTAACAGGCAGTTAGTTTTAATGTTCTACTCCACTAGTATAACCGAGGCCCTATGCGCCTTTTAGGATTAACAGGAATTTGTATATAAATTATGCAAATATGAATTAACGCATAGTTTTTCAGAGTTCGTATTTATTTACTAATACTTTCGAAATCATATTGAAAATGGAAACGGTGTTAATTAAAAGAAACTTGTTTCAAACAAGAATTTTTTATTCAAGTGCGTCCGTCTGGTTAAAATTAATTTTTTTTAAGAACCGAATGAAATAGAATTTTATTATATAACATTTGTATTAAATACAATGCAAAGCTGCCATAAAAACCGGTTAACTTATAACTGAAATGTTATTAAAAAATACATAAGTCTTAGAAAAGGTTTTTTCTATTTTTTTTTAATTCTACAAAATTCAAGATTCAGTTAAAAGTTCAAGGTAGTAAATTCTGAATCACACGCTATAAAATAAAAGTTTTTTTTATAGAAAATACAAAAATACACACAGATAAAAATTTCCAAACGTTCTAGTTGAAAAGGCGAATAATGGAATTCGAACTTGAAATAAAGTAACGGAACTTACGTTTTAAATGAAATAAAAATGTAGAAAACTGACAAAGAAGGGGTTCGTGCCTGACTCTTTATTAATTATGTTATTTATAAAAAAAATTATTGTTTATTCAGTTTAATTAGAGTGGTATACTATTTAATACATATTATAAGTCATTGCACGTTTGTTGTAACTTTTTTCGATAAAAATCACTCATGCGAAAAATGGTTGTTAGAGCCAAAATCAAAAACGAAGTCGTAAAATGAATTTTAACTTACTCAAACAATTTTTTTTATAAATACATACGAATTAAGTAGTTTACGGAAGTTTATTTTTTATATCAAGTGTAAAATTTTTTAAAAGCGTGCAGATTTATTTAATGTTGGTAACAGTTGTAATTGATAAAATAGTAACGAATTTTAGTACTGTATGTAGCTACTGGCTAGATATGAAGATGTTGAACAACGGGTTTACACACGCTTCTAGATTATCTATTGTTTTGTGTGCACAGGAACAAAACGTTGGCCTATTAACCCTGTAGTTAGTTCGTAAATAGTAAAGATTTGGATTAGTTTAATACTATTTGTTACGAGTGCAACAATGACACAAATTGTGTTATTTCGACCGCACCGGTTTATACGTTATGATTAGGGATGCGATTTCCATGCAAATGCATGTTGATAGTCGAATGTCGATAGTCTAAGAACGATGTCGACCATTTATCTTTCCTTATCAATAAATTTGCGTTAAAATGGCATCAATTTGTTTTTGCATATTGTTGCATATTTTGGTAAAAATGCATATTTTTGCATATAAAGGCTTTTAATGCATATTTTGACATTTTTGAGTGATTGCCTTTTAATTTCCATATTATAAAAAAAGTTCTTAAACAAATTTTAAAAGCACAAAAAAACTTAAAAAAAAAAATTTTAAAATTAATAAATAAATTCTTCTGGAGCTTTTCTTTAAATACAAGATTTTCAAGATTTTGACAAAATATCCTTCTATTTTAAACCGATCCATCACCTTACATGGTAAAGACTTCTAATGGATTTAAAATATTTTATCCAAAGCTGTTACAAGTTACTTGCTTGGCAAATCGGTTATACCGCGTTGCAAAGCCAATTCGATAATATTACAATTTTTAATGAAATGTATCCATTGATTCCCCTTCCACTACAGCCAGTAGTAAATAGATGGGAGCCTGGCTAGATGCTTCAGAATTTTATTAAAAAAACTTTGAGTAATTTCAAAATGTCAGAAGAGCTTGTGGATACCCAGGATTATGCAATTAAAAAAGTAAAAGAAATATTAAAATTAAAAAAAAATTAAATAAAAAGTCTATTAGCATTTGTATTTTTCAATTAAGGATATATTGGTGAAAAAATCATGAGGGATTTAGATAATTTAATAATCAAGTCAAATTAAATGATATTACAGACCTTAAAATTAACAATGTGGAGGGAAAAATAGCCCGACAAATTAAAAAAATCCAAAACGCTTTGCAAAAAAATTTAGGATTTCAAAAAAATAAAATAAATTTCAAAAATTTTTGATCTGATCTGGAATCAAAGTGGGATCTGAAAATGATTTTTTTCCCAAATGCATTGGCATTCTTCAAGTACAAGACAAAGTTTTACTTTTGATAAAACAGCACTTATTTATTTAAACAAACAAACAAACAAACATTTTAATTAGTTATTTTAGTTTTTAAAGGATATTTGAATAACAATAGACTGAATTTTTTTTTTTGTTTTTATTTTAATTAAAAAACGATTTTTTATGGAATTTTTTTAAGTTCTTAGTGCATATTTTTTATTTTTTTAGTGCAAATTTTTTATTTTTTAGTGCATTTTATAAGCGCATATTTTCGATTTTTCAGTGCATGAAAATCTCATCCTTAGTTATGATGTTTGTTGTAAAAACAACAAGACTGCAAAACAAATAAAAGCGAATTACTTTTTCGTTGAAGGAACAACAACAACCAGGGTTGGTAAAGTTGGTACAATTGTACTTTTTTGGTACAATTCGAAACTAAAAAGTACGCTGGTACCCCCGTGACTGATTTGGTACTATTTCCAAATTTTTCAAACCTACATATTTATAACTGATATAAAATGGCAACTCGTATTTACTGTCCAATGACTATAAGCGGAGTTTAGTGTTTGGTGCAAATAATCTTGCGAAAATGCAAAATGTCGTGGCTTTTTTATGAAATCTTACGGAAGCTCTACTTTTTGTTGTTGAATTTACCAAAACAGCTATGATATTTTGCATTTGTACTTTTGCAAAACCATTTGCACGAAACACTGAACTCCGCTATTGTAAATAGATTTTTTCACTTGTTCATTGAACGATTGTTTATGCCACATTCTAAATTTAGTATCAGCGGCAGCATATAATCGTGCATTTTCTGATGGTATTGACAAATTTTTAAAAGATATAGGAAACCACTTCTGCAAAAGTTCTACATTGTAGAAGAGACGAATTCCTCTCAATTCAAGATTATTTTGTAACGAACTCATAATATTTCCAAGTATTTGTCAACAAGATGGTTGTAACGTCAAGAAGTAATCAACAGAATTTTGGAACAGTGGGAGACCACTCCATTATTATTTTACTCCGAATAATTTTGAAGGAGATATTACAAGCGCTAAATTAAATTTTCTTTTTGTTGTATTAAATTTTTGTTTTTAAAAATATAATAAAAAATAATTTATTAAATGCTGATTTAGTACAATTGGGGCCGAAAAAGTACGATTTTAAAAGTTCGTTGGTACGATTTTGGGTTTCTCCATTATCATCCCTGACAACAACGCTAAAGAAGTAGATAATAAACAATTTGCATATGAACTTATTTGTTGTAAGCACAACATGAACACTTCAAGAAAAAAAACCAAATTATTAAAATTTTTAAAAAATAAAATAATTCAAAAGATTATGTTTGTTGAGCTTAATTCCCAATTTTATTCTTGTTTAAAACACTGAAATTTATTGTTGAAGGGATAAGCTATTCCTATGCGCATTTCACTAGTTGCTTCGGCCAGATCGTCTAAAGATTTTAGAAAAACTATAGATATCAAACAAATAAATTTGTTAAGCCAATAGGAATTATAAGCAACAGCTTTACTTGTAACAATATTAAAGCTTAATTAAAAACAGCAACAATAAACAGTGAGTTTATCTTTTCTTACATTCCCCACAACAATTGGTAGGAATTCTTCCAACATTAATTGTAGTTGTAAGTAGGTTAAGAAAAAACAAAATGAAAACCAAAACAACTTGCTTTATTGTTTTCTTTGGATGAAGTTTCCTGCGATCTGGACTAAGCAACCAGTGAAATGCGCATAGGAATAGCTTATCCCTTCACCAATAAATGTCAGTGTTTTTATCAAGAATAAAAATTAGGAAGTAAGCACGACAAACAAAATCTTTTAAATTAAAATTTTTTAGTATTCCCACAAAATTACTTTGAACATAAAATAATGTATAAAAAGAAAGCAAAGCCCCGATTTTATTTGTTAAAGTTATTAAGTTAAATACGTCAAATTTTCAAAGTAGAACGATGACGAAACCCAAATCGGGTTATTCTTAGAATTAAGAGGTATTCTGTAACCCCTTTAACCCCAAAAGTGAAACAAAATTTAAAATTTTTTTATTTCCAACATACCAAACTAACATACACGAATTGTTTGCTATTACACGAGTATAATGGTATGCTGGCATACCATTCTTACATACCAAGTATACACATTTTGCAGTGGGAAATTTGAAAAGTCAGATGTAAAAATATCTCGTGTACGCAGGTCTGCCATATTTAAAGAGTTGTCGACATTTTGACGATTTTTTGTTCCGAAATTAAAGTGCCGATTTGCTGATTTTTTTCTAAAAAGTGACGATTTTTTGCAGTCTCCAAAGTCTGAATAAACAATTTCGTTTTTTAATCTTGGTATGTTTAAAATGCCGTACTTTAACAAGAGCGGAAGACGGAACGTTTTCTTTCGATTAGCTTTTACGCTGATATGCCATACCAAAGCAAGAGCGTCAACGTTGCGTCACGAACAGTAGTGATAGCTTTCTTGTTTAATAAAACCCACAAATTATAAATAAAGACGCTAGATTGACCAATAAATAGCTAAATTGCCATTATCAGCCCTGCGTGTACGGGAGACTTAAGAAATGAATGCCGTATGGCTGCAAAGAATTTTCTGTAAAGTGTATCAAATTAGTAATTGATTAAAGTTCTTTTACACGATATGTATTTTGCAGTGGCTTGGTCAATGGTAAATCCATATGTAAGATAAATGCAGAAGGTTTATAATTTAAAATTCACACTTTCGTTTTTTGTTTTATCTGACAAAACCTTAAATCGTTCACAACAGCAAAGAATGTATCAGTTTCAGTTAAAAGCGACCTATGGATAAAAACATCGATTTTACTTTTTTGATGATTCTTAAAAAACAATACGCTCTTTCTAATGCAGAAAACCGCAGTTTTCTAACTGCATTACTTTTGTCATAAGTAAGCTTTAAAATACACCTTTGATTAGAAAAAAATTAACTTGTTAACTTCAAAATCTTTTTTCTTCAAAACTCATTTTTTGCCCATAGGTCCGGTCCCTTTTAACTGAAACTGCCACATATATGTATTGTGATTTCTATGTACATATATTAACTTCTACGACCGATTTCACCCACTTCAGTTCTAATTAACTTGAAGATATAACTTTCAAATACATATTGTTAACTGGAGGTTAAAGCAATAGTTTGTTTTAACTGAACTTGGTGAAATTGGCTGTTAATTGTATTTTAGTTAATTAAAAATTTTGTTCTTTTAAAGAATAGGTATATGTAGATAAATATATTTTTATTTATAAAAAACCCTGTACTCAAAAAAAAGAAAACTTGGTAAAACAGGGGTTTCAGTCTTGTGAAAAATCAAATAAATGTTTTACAACATTGAAAAAATAAATTCGGTTTGTTTATTATTGACCGAAACAATTAGAAATTAAATCGTTTCGAATCGAAAAAGTTTCTAATGGAAATCAAAACAACACCACGCAAGCTTATAGACTAAATCACTACCAACTTGCCGCCCACCGTTGCATCCTATGTGACTAAACTTTTGCAAATAAAATACACACTTAAAATTAATAAAAGTATCTTAAATTTAATTCAAAATTTCATAATTCAAATTAACAAGTATAACATTAAAAACAGTTAAATATGCAAAACCGTTTAGACCGTTATATATTTCATTATTTCGAACACAACTGTACGCTTAAAAATAACACACAACTGGTCTTGGTCAAGTCAAAATTGTGCGATTGTCTGTCTTTATTTTGTGATGACAAACAATATTTGGAAAGACCTCGATATTGAAAATATAAAATAAAACAAAAACAATACTACAAGACTACGTTATAAATAATAAAAAAAAGTCAAGATAAAACCTTTCGATAGGAGAATTTTTTGCTAAAAACATAATACACAAAATTTTTAAATAAACTTAAACACCAAAATAAGTAGTATTTAAATAATTGAATTGAATACAAAACCCTGTACTCAAAAATAAACTTGGTAAAACATTAAAAATCAAAACACAAACACCGAGCGGAAAATTTAGAATTGAATACAAGGTCATCGTAACTTTAACAAAAACAAAAAAATTAATTATTGTTAAGCACATATTTTAGCTGAAACTGCAATAAATGTTTTGATAAAAGTTTTCTGTTGTAGCTGTAATTTGATTCCATGTTTTTGTCTCTCTTCTTAAGAAATAAAAAAGTATGTAAAAATACTTGATTATGTAGAGATACATGCAGTAAAATATTAATGACATTAATGCAAAGAGATTTTAAGGTATTAAATCGTTTTTGGTTGTTTTTTATTCATTTATTATAATTGGGTGATATAATTTGTTCCGAATGAGTCTATGATTTCCCCTCATCCCAATACAAATTGTATCTTGTTGAAACTAAAATAAATTCATCAGATTAATTATTTCATATTGCTATAAACTAAACACAATCTGTGAAAAAATCGGGTATTCATTTTTGTTTGTAAGCGATGGGAATAGTTCCCATTTGAGGCTCCCTTTGCGATTTATCTCGCGTTATTTTAGAACCTTGTATCACATAGAGCTTTCATATAAGAATTTATTACAAATGCATTTAATGAAATCAGTCGAAATTTAATTAACAAAATACCATCTTAATATAATCAATATTAAAGCAGATCGGAATAATAAATGGCCTTTTTTGATTCGCTTAAGCATTAAAATAGTTTAGTTTCACATTGGTTGTAAAAATTACCGACTTCAATTTACAAATAGCCGAGCCTTGATGTTCCAATATAACTCTTTTTTTCTACCTTAAACAATCGATTTGCCCCAAATATGTTTCGTATACAGTTCTAAAATTAAACTAAATCCGTCTTTTATTTTCGAGGGTCAGCATATACAAATGCCTTCCGGAAAATACGATTTTTACAATAAAAGCGACTGTCCGAAACAGCCAAGGCTATAACAATTTAGTTTAAATGTTCTTCTTAATACTATGTTAAGTTTGTTTTATGTTAAAAAAAACCAAATCGACCAATTATTTCACCTAATCCCCATATAAATGGCCTTTCTGATATAATAGGTTTTGACCAATTCGATTATAAAAGAGGAATGTTTGAACCTTGCGCAAATATTCTGTCTTTATTAAAGGGTTGTCCAATCATAATGAACGACGTTAATTGTGAGTCAAGATTTTGCCCAACTTAATTGGAAAGATTCTTGTTTTAGTGGGATTGTTGAAGCCTTTTGCGAAAATGGGCGTTCATATCATAATGCAAATTGTGAGCAAATTTCAGAAAACCGGCTCTGCAGGATATGTGAAAATACCGAGTTATTTTTGGGCTGGCGACTTCGGGCCGTACCTCTTCGAAATGAGGTCAGAAGAGCAGTTACCGTGAATAGTGTTCGCTATTGCAAGATGATAACGGACTTCTTGTGGCCAGAAATATGGACCTGGACGATATGTGGTTCCAACAGGATGGTGCCACTTGCCACACAGCCAGCGAAACAATGGCTCTTTTGCGTGTTATCTCACCTCTTGGCGATGTTAATTGGCCGTCAAGATCATGGAATTTAACACCGTTGGACGTCTTTTTGGGGGATATTTAAAAGAAAAAGTGTACCTCAATAAGCCAAGAACAATTCAAGAGCTAAATAATGAGATAATCCGGCACATTTAGGACATTAAACCTCAATTATGCCTCAGTGATTGAAAAAAACAGATGGCCGGTATTTTGTTTCACACATAATTGTCATAAATAAATAAAAAAATTAAGATAATTCTCTGAAAACTTTTTGTTTTATCTACAATTAATTTATTTTAACAACAGATCCAATTCTCCCGAAATACAGATTTGTTCGAATAAATCGACCTTAAGGAGATTAAAACGTATTCGTTTGAGCTCGTTTTCTTCAACAAAACTACAAACAAAATGAAATCTAAGCAAAAACAAGTAAGAGTGCTATATCTATAATACCCTCCACCAAGAGTTCGTATATTTCATATGGTTTTTATAAAATAAAAGTCAGTTGTATTACTTTATTGACATTTTGTCTAATTGATGTTTTTTTATTACTTTAAATAACTCTTCGAATTTTATAATGAACTATCAACAATTTACAGTCGGTCAAATATAAAAACTTCTCGTGAATATTATTATTATCATTCACCCCTATCGTGAATAACAAGTGGAATTTTTGTTCCCATGATATTTTCATTCCCCTCGAAGAGAAAAAAGCAATAGTGAATCTCATATAAAAAATGTTTCACGCTATCAGTTCCAGTGAATGTAAAAAAGAAGAAAGATGAAAAAAAATTAAAAATCAATGACATTTTTGTTTAAAAATATACACGTATATATTTTAAAGAAAAGTTAAAATAATAAAGTAAAATGTTTAGCATTATAGGGATAGTTTGATTACAACGTTAGTTTTTTGCACTTTTTAAATTTTATGTATTAAATTATTTTCCACAATTCTGCCATCATATATTTTGAATGCTCCACAAATCCGCAGGCAATCGATCTGATGTTTTGCATTTTGTTGACCGATATATCAGGTTGTGCCTTATTTACGAAACTAGCCCATAATATTCGATTTATAGGAGGAACTTCTTCCATACATGTTCTGGTTCCTAGCAAAAATAATGTCAGAAAATCTAAGGGAACTGTGTACAAATTACGAGGGAAAAAACGTTTCACCATAAGGGGAATTACCTTTTTTCATGGGAGTTTTTCATGATCGCAAATATGTGAAAAGGGGAAAATTACGAGGGAAAAGTTATTCACGATAGGGGTGATTATATATTTTTTTTAAATTAGTTCAAATAAAGTTTTATATTACTTTTTTGGAATAGACTTTAATACTCCTAAAACCGCAATGAGTTATAATACTGTGAGGTCAGTTTTAATAAAGATTGGTTTACAATTTACAGATCCCATTAATATATAAAGCCCACTCCTGGTATATTTGAACTTTCGGTGTAGGGTACCAAAGACTAGGCACCAACGACTATTGCACTTTTACTTGTTATTTTTATATTTATCTTATTTAGTCATATTTATTGGGTCGAAACAGGTTCAGTTCATGTTGTTAAATCAGATCAAAGAGTGGTTTTTAGCCGATGGAGGAATCATTCACATGTTATTTGTTTAACACCACAAAAAATAGGGAAAACTTTTTCTTAGCAACTTTTGGATCTTGAATTCCACTTTTATTAAAATTAGAAAATATGATTGCAAATTTTACTTGGTATAGTCATTCATTTTTGTTTATTTCTTTTGTTGCTGTTATTTATAAAATTTTAATTTGTTATTCAAAATAGTTTATTTAGTTTTATAAAGTAGTATATTTAAAATTAACGATCTCTCTATCCACGAGTTCATGTTTTATTTATAAATGACATATAAATTTGTATGTCGTTTGCAGTATTTTTTTACGAAAAAGAGAATGATGATAGTGAAAGCGAATTAATTATTTTTCAATGATTGATGTAAATCAAATTATATATTCATTTTTAGTTAATTTTGCAGTTGACAGAGATCACAAAATTGCTTTTAAAAATTTACACTCAATAAAATCAGGTTTCCTAGATAATTGGCATAGAACTTGATGATCCGTTTTACTTTCTTTGAAGTAAGAATATTTAAATAATAAATTATATTTAATAATCATTCGGCCAAACTGTGGTTTTGACATAATTTACAATTAATTTTGAAAATCAAAAATATAGCCGTGTTCTTAAGATTAAAATTTAAATCGACAATTCAATTATTTTAAAATTACATTAGTTTTTACTGGATTAGGGATTTACAGTCTTATGGAAAAAAATGAATGCGAACTTGAAGAGTTTGTTTAACAAAAAATTTTCATGCAAAACCAGTTTTAACAAGCACTTCAAGTTAATATTATTTTATTTCTTTATTATTAAAAAAAAAATTAAATTAAATTGTTTCACACAGAAAAAAATACCAATGTAAAATCAACATGGAAAAATGTTGATTGAGAATCATAGTAAATTTCTGCAAAAGTATGCCCTTTATTTAAATGTATCATTATTTCATATTAATTTTAAATGAAAAATATTTAAATAATCTTTAATCACGTTTATTTAATATTATTCACTGTTAAAAAAAATAAAAAAAAATATTAAATTATAAATAAATATGGATTCAATATTGAATCCATAAAAACCTGTTTTATATTAAAATCAAAAGTTTATCTTGTTAAATTAACATGCATACATAGTTAAGTATGTATTTTTTTTTATTTTCATTCTTAAAATATGTTATTAAAAGAAGACAATTCCCGTATTCTTTTAATTAAAATTATTTAGTTAAATAGTACATCAAATTTTCAAAGTAGAATGATGACGTAAACCATATCGGGCCATTCTGCTTATTGATCTGTAAACAAAGGCGACTACAAAATAAGTGAAACATGTGTTACAGGGGTAAGTGTATTGAATTATTCTTAAATAAATGCATATGTTGTCTCTGAAGCTTCTTCACACTGTTATAACACACTCAAACCAATTAGTTTCTACATGAAATTCACGTTGTTTCAACATGAAATAACTTTCATTCAATGTGATTCGGATTGTTATTTCAAAATAAATTGCATTTTGATCTAACTTTACTGCAATGTTAAATTAACATGAATTATAGTTGTTTTAAAAGAAAAAAATGTTGTTCGCAAGTAATTATAAAATCAGGTTGAATTAACATGAAAAACGTATAAAGCAAAATTACCACCGAAAATTTTTAAATCAACCTTGTTTTCGACGTTTTTAACTTGATTTTTTTCTGTGTGTTGTATGTTGTATTCTTACCATCCTTAAGTTCAAACTGATTCTTTTAAATATCTGTTAATTACATTCAAAACAAATGAGTTTATAGTACAGTAGAATACCTACATATATACTTTTTTTAGTTTTGTCGTTCTAAAAAGTATTTGCAAAATTTCCATCACAACAAATTTTGTATGACACAAATAATGTCAACGAAAATAGACCACTTGTTATGGCAAAACGTGTTGTTGTTTGTTAAAATTGATAATCAAATCAAAATAAAGTAGTTTAACAGGTTAATTGATATTTTGCAAAATTATTATCAAATAAATAGAGGCATTTGTACTTAAAGTAAACATTATAAAATCTTACACGTATTCCTTTAAAAACACTTTAAACTTTTTATAGTTGGAAGAATTACCGCCGCACAATTGTTTATGTTCTTTAATGAAAGGAAAAGAAGTTTTCAAATTACATATGTATGTAGGTACAAAAATTTCGGTTACCACAACATCCCATAAAATATGGGCGGTATTAGAAAAGTGGGCGTGGCCCAAAAATTGTTTTTTTTTATAAATAAAGAACAATAAGAGAAATATTGTCCAAGTTTGGTACACATACATTATTACGCAACCTCCCTTAAAATATAGGCGGGATTGGAGAAGTGGGCGTAAAAAGGCATTTTAGCAAACAAGCTACACGCATTTTGGTTATAGATACGCAACATCAGGCAAAATGTGAGCCGAATTGGAGAAATGGCACCATGGTGAAGGGTATATAAGATTCGGCACAACCGAATATAGCACTCTTGTTAAAGTAAAAATTTAAGCTGCCACGTTTTAAAACAAAATTCAATAGGCATCATTACATTGCAAAGGTTAGCATTTTAATTAAGGAGGGGGGAATAACTATAGGTTTAGCTTTCAAAGAGAATATTTATTGTATTCTCCTTTGGACTCCCATTTGGGAGAATTCAAGAGAACTGCTACAAACATAACCTTGAAGTTCATTAATTATTAATTTCGATTTAATGGATTAAACCTGCAGAAAATGTAGGACATATAATAGAGAACGAGAATAAATATTATATTTTTAAATAAACAGATCAAGGCGAATTGACTAGAAGGTGGGGTCAAGTCAACATATGGTGTTTTTTTCGGTGGTCGACTTGTCAAAGTTTTTATAAAAACTAGTATTTTATGTAAACAAATCTATTTTGTTACTAGCAACAGTTTTGACAACCCGACTACAGAAGCAGTGTTGTTGTAGAGTTGACCTCACTTTTTAGTCAATTCGCCTTGAAACAGATGAAGAATTTGTAAATATTTAATCAAAACTCTGCGGGATAGTGTTAATGTATTACATTATTTAATTTAGTGTTTTTTCCAGATAGAGGTTCAAGTTCAGTAAAAATTATATTAATTAGAATATCTAGAAGCAACCTGGCAGAAACATTCAATGTTGAAGATTTCCTAGCATTATCTTTTTTATATCGCTCCTAAAATTGAAGAGCTTCTTCTGAGAAACTCACTTTTCGACTTAGCATGTTTTGAAATTGAGCTGTCGATAAATCAAATCAACTTCGCGTACACACAGAAAAAAATCAAGTTAAAAACGTCGAAAACAAGGTTGATTTAAAATTTTTTCGGTGGTGATTTTGCTTTATACGTTTTTCATGTTAATTCAACCTGATTTTATAATTACTTGCGAACAACATTTTTTTCTTTTAAAACAACTATAATTCATGTTAATTTAACATTGCAGTAAAGTTAGATCAAAATGCAATTTATATTGAAATAACAATCCGAATCACATTGAATGAAAGTTATTTCATGTTGAAACATCGTGAATTTCATGTAGAAACTAATTGGTTTGAGTGTGTTATAACAGTGTGAAGAAGCTTCAGAGACAACATATGCATTTATTTAAGAATAATTCAATACACTTACCCCTGTAACACATGTTTCACAGAATGGCCCGATATGGTTTACGTCATTATTCTACTTTGAAAATTTGATGTACTATTTAACTAAATAATTTTAATTAAAAGAATACGGGAATTGTCTTCTTTTAATAACATATTTTAAGAATGAAAATAAAAAAAAAATACATACTTAACTATGTATGCATGTTAATTCAACAAGATAAACTTTTGATTTTAATATAAAACAGGTTTTTATGGATTCCATATTGAATCCATATTTATTTATAATTTAATATTTTTTTTTATTTTTTTTAACAGTGAATAATATTAAATAAACGTGATTAAAGATTATTTAAATATTTTTCATTTAAAATTAATATGAAATAATGATACATTTAAATAAAGGGCATACTTTTGCAGAAATTTACTATGATTCTCAATCAACATTTTTCCATGTTGATTTTACATTGGTATTTTTTTCTGTGTGTAGAGAATCATGTCCTTTTATTAAAATCAATTATCAAATAATACCTTAATATACATCTATATCGACATAAAAATGCTATACAGAGACAACAGTAACTCAAATTAAACTAAAAACAATTAAAATTAATTGGCTTATTGAAAGAAATTCTGTCCTTTGTCCAGATTGGAAACTTCTTTCTATTTTACAACTCTATTCTAAAGCACATCTAGTGCTACGGTATTCAGTAATGGGGCGGGCACTGCTTCGGTCTCCAAAAACGAGTAGAGAAGATTCAAAGAAGTCAAAATAAAATATTTTGTTTCATCACAACCGCCTCCTGGTATATTAAAAACTTAATAAACCCAAGGATCTAAAAAGGCTTCATTTCCGATCAAAATATTTTTAATGATGACAGCCACAACTGCCCAAGGAGAAGTAATACCGCAGGTCTTATCTGAACAGAACAGCTCTAAGCACCTACATACATTTTCCTATGTAAACAAAAAGAGACTAATAACTATTTGACTAATTCTTTAAGTTTATATTTTTAAATCTGAAAATTTAATAAATTAATATAAAAAAAGAATACATAGATTTAAATTGTGCAAAACAGTAGAGGGGAGTAGGTACATCTTATCTAAACGCTTATCTACACAATTGTAAGGGATTGCAATACGGGGATATAAAGTATGTCTGCATATACTTTATGAGGCTTAATTTTTAGTCTGTTACAGTTAAAGTTTCTAAACTCCACTTTCAAATCATAATGTAAACTGGATTCTTCAATTGCTGATATTTTTGATCATATTGCATTAAATTCTTGTGACGAGGTGTATTTGTGGGAAATGTATTGAAATCACTAATTTCTAAAAAAATCGAGTTAGGGCCTTTCTACATGAGACCGACGATCAGTGTTGCCAGAACTTTTAGAGCTAAAATCAACAAAAAACCGTAATTTTTCATCAAAAAATCTGCAAAATCTTTTTGAAAAATTTTAAAAATCTTCAATTAATCTTCAAATTTATTACTTTTTATGTATTTTTGTTTGGAAAAGATGTAACAATTAATTTCAAAATATACGCCCAATATTCTGGAACATCAAATAGATGGTAGTTTTTAAAGACGTTCTGGTTAAAGAAGTCCTCGAAATACGAAGTATAAAAAAAGAAATATTTTTATGAACTTTCAACACAGGAAAGTTTTAAAAATTTGTTCTATTTTTATTTCAATCGAATGCGATTTTCAGAACATGGCTGATAATTTTTGGATATATTTTTTTAAAAATATCTTTCCAAATTTATCTTCTTAAACAACAAATTAAATGTTAATTACTTGACATGTTATTTAAACTGTCAAGGGTCTTATTGCAACTCTTAGAGATATATATGAATATATACGTACATATGCATATTATTTCGTGTAAAATCAAATAACATAAGTCCGGCGATATTAATGTGTTAAGACAATAAGAATTTAAAATTTTTAAGTTATCTTTAGAAAATAAAATTCCTACTAATGAATCTATTTCCACACGGTTCTTACATGAATGGTTGATGTATTTCGTTTTTCAATGCAAGAAGTGGAAGTAGTACAAGCATAAGTGACAATGTTAAAAAGATTCCACCGAGATAAAAAAAACCGGCAATTTTAAACCAAAAATCTTCCAATCTGCATTTTGGCAATTTTGGGGTATAAAATCTGCAAAATGCAGATAAATGTGCACTTCTGGCATCACTGCCGACGATATGTTAATATAAAAAAAATACTTACAGCTGCAAGAATTTGCTTCTGGCTCTCTGTAATTTCTGATGGGTTTGACATTTTGTTTGTTCTTTTTTTAAGTTCTATTTAAATTAGTTAATATGTATTTTAAATAAATTAAATAAATATTTGTATTACCAATTGGTTTTCACTTTATTTACTAAATTAAGCAACTAATAAACAAAACTGTATCTGAAATCACGAAGAAAAAAGGACGACTTTTAATAAAAAAAAATGCAAGTACGTTTTTTTTTAAGAAAATTACTGTGTAGAGGTATTTTATGAACAATTTATAGGTTATTAATTTTAGATTTTTTTAATGTAGCACGACTTTTTTTATTTTATTTTAACATATGGCTGATGTTTGGTATCTTAATTGTATCTATTTGTACGGTTGGTTACCTAAAATAAATACAAAATTACGCACTATTTTAATTTACTTTCTTTTAACGCTAACAAATCGTTGAAGTTTTACAAAATTTTGTAAGTATTTCGGTATTACGATTTATTTTTAATTCACTTCTTTCCAAATTTGTTTTAAGATGTATGTACGTACGGATCAATAATTGTTTTTACCAGCAATACAATTTTCAAAAAAATCGTATTGTATGAAAAATATTTTTGTTTATTTTTGGTTTACTTTGCTTTATTTATATTATTTTACTGTAGAAAAACAATTTTGTATGTTGTGTATCTATGAATCTACATGAGACTCAAGTAACGAACCATTCAATGTTTTAACTTGCGCGTTTGCCAAACAACTGGTTGTGCCAAATGCTCTCCACTGTTTAATACAGGGATTTCCAAAATTTTTTTGGTTGTGTATTAGTGAGTACCAGAGAGTAAGCAAATTGAGAGAATGCATTTATTTACAGCCGAAATAAAATGTTAGTAATATATTTCATAAGTTGTATAACACAAAGGTACAAAATTAAAAATTTCTTGTGTTGCTAGAAAATTTGTAGCAGTTCTTTACCAATTCAATGTCGCTGATTTTAAAACTACACTTTTTTTTATTTGGAAGCTTTTTGACTCTAAATCAGTTTCAAATATCTTATCAAACAATTGTAAAAAATTAAAGATTTTTATGTTTTAAAAATTCATAAAAAATAAATATTGCTCGCAAATCACAGCTGATAAAAAAAAGTGCAGTTTTAAAATCAGCGACATTGAATTGGTAAAGAACTGCTACAAATTTTCTAGCAACACAAAAAATTTTTAATTTTTTTCCCTTGTGTTATACAAGTTATAAAATAAAATCTTCTAAATTTATACTTTTATGGCAGTTTTGTAATAGTAGAATGCTTTTCAAATGGGATGAACTTAATTTATTACGTTGCTTGGAACAAATAAATTTTAAATCCGAAAAAATTTGTTCGCATAGGTAAGTTGTGCCGAATAAAGATAGGCATCTTAATGAATTTTTTTTTAGTTTAGGATAGAACTCGCCATCCAAATCTTTCCAGAACTCTACAATATCATTTTCGTCTGGGGCATTTACTTCGCTTCGTAGTATGATTAGTTCTGATTGAATATCAAATTCGTAGTTGCTTACATCGCAACGAAAAGGGTTTTCGAAAAGATCTAATAGCGGTTGTAAAATTACAAAATCTTGAAACCTGTCTTGAAAATTATTGAAAAGTGTTTCAAATATTTCGGCATATTCATATCTTTTGTCGATTTCAAGATTTCTGTAAACAAGTGAAATTTTTGGAAAGTTGGAAAAAATCACCACTTTTAATTTGGGAAAAAATTAGAAAATGTTTTGTTTTAAAATTGTGAATGATTTTTGACAAGTCGCATATATTGCGTTCCTTTCCTTGCAATTCCAAATTAAGTTCATTTAACATACTTGTCGTATCTGCCAAAAAAGCTAAGTCTAAAATAAAATTATTGTCTTTTAAACACTGGACTAAAATTTTTTCTATTTTCTCAGTTTCTTGAACAGGTCAAAGTTACGTTTTTTTTTTTTTTTTTTTTTTTTTAGCGATAAACCAACACTCAGGGGATGCCCCCTATATATGCAGTGCATTGTGTTGATCAGGAAAATAAGGTTTGGGAAGGAGGAAAGAGGGAATAGTGTTTGTGGACATTTGACTTGAATCTTAATAAATTGTAAGTACCGGGGAAGACCTCTGCGGGAAGTTTATTCCACATACGGATAGTTCGACTGAAAAACGAATTTTCTCTATAATGCGTTGTGCGAAACACAGGACAATCGACTACAAACGGATGTGATCCACTGGATGAGCGAGTATTACGAAGAAATATTCGGGCGGGTGGAATAAGTTCACTCATCTCAGTGGAACACCTCCCATGGTAATATCGATAGAAAAGTGTCACACAACCCACATTCCGACGATGCTCCAATGAGTCAATAGAGTTGGATACCCTACTGTCATTGATGAGCTTCACCGCCCTCCTTTGTACACGGTCCAGAAGGTTCAAAATAGACTTTGAAGCCCCTGCCCATATATGGGAGTTGTATTCCATCTTCGGTCGGATATAGGTGGCATAGATAGTAAGGAGATCGGATGAAGTGAAGTAAGTCTTGCACCGTTTTAAAAAACCTAAACACTTGAATGCTTCTTTCGACACTTTAAAAACGTGTTTATTCCAGCGGACATCGCACTGTATTCTCATGCCCAGAACATCAAGAGTATCCGATTCTTCAATATCAATGCCACCCATTACTACAGATGACATAGTTGGTCCCACGGCCCGTCTGTGGGTCAACATACAACATTGGGTCTTGCGTGCATTAAATTCGACCCTATTCGCTAGACCCCACACGTTAAATATTTACCATAAATTAGTAAGGTTAAAGGCAGAATTAGTCTTTACTTTCTGTTTCTGTTCTGTTCCGTGCCGTTCTGTTTCAAAATTGTAAAAGTTACTTTTTCTGTAGCAACTTATTAGCCATTTATGACAAATTTATTAGTTTTGCACCATCCATTGTTTTATTTCAATAACTTTTATGCACATAAATTTGAAGAAATAAAATTTAATTAATGTATTTTTTATTTTGCGGTCACTTACAATTACTTTACAAGTTTTTGATTTTATCAAACTGAACCGCAACAGAACAGAACAACTAATCAATTTCACAGGTTTTTTAATAACAAAAACAAATCAGCTGGTTCGTAACAGAACAGAAAGTAAAGGCTTACTGAGGCTTAACTCTTTGGGCTCGGCCATAGTGCGACAAAAAATAGTGCGAAACAATAAAGTTTCATTAATACATCAATAAAACACATCTTCTTACCTAAACATTTTACCTACTGTCACATTTGATTTTATGTGTACAGGTTATTTACACATAAATTGTAGCAAAACAAGACTTTTTTACTTGTTTTTTAAATATTTCTACTTACTTAAGAAAAGTGTTTTCAAAGAAAGAAAAAACCCACCGACGCGATTGGTACAGAAACCAAAATATTTTTACAAGCAAATTACCAACAAATTCCTTTGGCTATTTTTTTTCTTAATAATTTCTGCATTTAGGTACGTCTTTTTAAAGAAAGCAAAAGGGACCCTTTTACAGGTATCAAAGAATTTTTTTTCACAAACAAAACACATATCGTTAGCTTAAACGTTGCAGTAAATGTTATTGTTAAAAAAAGTTACTAAATAAAATTTACGCTAGCTTTGCTGTTAAATATTTTCAACAATTTAAATTATGTTAAAATTAAATAGAAATGTTATATTACTCTGCATTTAAGTTTTAAAATTTAGACTCTTACCCCCGTATTCACAAACGATTATTAAATTTAACAAACGTTTATTAAGGACAATTTTCATAGTAAATTTGTTCTTTAAACCTTTATTAAATTTAAAAATTTTTTATGAATACAGGCATTAATATTGAACGCAAGGCATTGGATGTTACCAAAAGCATTTTTGACCGCACAATATTTTTGAGTGTAAGCTGAAACAAAATAATATAGCATCCGCTAAACATGTACACTTGTCGAAGTCACACCGACGACTGAATTGAAGAGCATAAAAATATGTGTTTGTAGTGGTTTGCACAATTGTGCAAAGAAATGGAAACCCCTGGTTTAATAAATGTTTTTGTTGTTGTTAAGTATGACCAGCGTTGCCATAACTTTTTTTTTGAAGAAAATTGCAAATTATGAAAAAAATGATTTATATTTAAAAATTATTTGTATTTTTTTTTAATTTGTATATTATTAACGAATATTGTTACTTTGTAGGCTGGATGATAGAGTGGTATTAAGGGAACAAAAGTGCATGTACTTTTGCAATTCGTTTGGTTCATTATTTCACATTTTAGTTCGGGAGCAATATTGTTATTTGTAAAGTGAATAACACACATACATACATACATAAAAATTGCTGCAAAACAAATTCACAATGAAAATGCTAATGCAACTTTAAAAAAGAAACAACAAAAATATCACGCAATAAAAACAGGAACATAATTTTATTTCTTAAAGTATAATGGCTGTTTTCTCATTACACGATTACCATTTTCCCCAACGAAAAACTGCACTTTAAAGAAATTTGGTTTTCTCAATGTCTCATTTGCTAACCAGCACTCATCGGCCAATTATTTATTTTCCTTTTATTTACCGTACATATAAATTCAATCAGCTGACTATCAACTTTTACATGTATTGTGAGAGGTGTTGCCAACTTAAGACAATGTTTTTTGTCGGTGTATTGAGAAACCCAAACGTGTTAAAAATTGTTATCGGTATTTTAAATTTATGTTGACATTAGGTAACACACAGTTTGTCTGTACATTGAGAAAAGTTAGGCAAACATGTCAAAAGTTTGCCACTGTTTTACAATTAGAAATAAAATATATATCATAAATTAAAGTAAACAATTTTAATGCAAAAACTGCGAAATCTATACAGTTTACGAAAAAATTTATTTTTGTAAACTTCAAAACTGCCTAATGCATAAAAAAACTACAAAATGCAAATAAATCTACACATTTGGCAACGCTGCGTGTGATTGAGAGTCGGCGTACAGTGGGCTGAGTCGGTTCCAAAGTAACGATATAAACACATTCGAGACAGCAAGCTACCGACTTCAATATGTCAAAAGTAGAATACATGTGTGTATATGGAAATGATTATTTTCACGACGACACGGCTACATGGCTGCAGGTTGTTGTCTGTGCTTATTTTGTCGTTGTAGTCAAATTAAACTAATTTCTTTTTTTGTCCACTACAAAACAGAAGAAGTGCTGCTAGTATTAAATAATATTTAGGAAATAAGTGCTTCAAATTTTTTCTTTTTTTTCGCTTGAAAGAAAAGAAACGGCTTGAAACAAGAATATTGGGTATAAAAAAAATCTATAATATATGGGAATCATTGGAAAATGCTTTATAGTGTGTTTTTAAGAGCTAATTTGTTATATTTTTAGCTTTATCTTTAAATTATGTCGATATAACAATAATTATTTAACCCTGATATATTTGTCTAATAAAGTTTTTCTGTACTGCGGGTTTTCGGCATTGCCTTGTTAATAATGTTCATATTACAATAACTAAATATGTAACAAGTACATAAATTGTAAACCCTTATATATTTTTAATCAAACTTATAAATAAATTGAGTAATTTTCCAACATACATATAATTCTTTAAAGTTTAATATATTTAAAATATTGTATATATAAGCTTGAAGTGTTCTTCCCTAAACATATTAAGGGTCCTTATGATATCGTTTATAAGTCTCGTAATCTGTGCAAACTGTGCATTTTTACGCCCTCGTAAATGAACAAAAATTGTATGAGAATTCATTTACACAAACTTGGTAAATTTGCCCAACAATTTTGTCTCGTAAACTTGCGCTGTTCAATTGTGCATTTATACAAACAGATCTTTTAATGATTTTAACGTCGTTTTCAATGAAAAATCCAAGTGTCTATAAATCACAAACAATAAATTCTAGCAATAATTTCAGTAAATTGGTCTTTTGGCTTTCTTTGAGCATTTTTAAAAGCAAATTTCTCATACATATAAATCACAAATTTTTATATTTTTGAATTTTAATTTTTAATATATTTTTGTATTGACGTTTCTTACAAACTGACATTAATTGTTTAAAATTACACAAAAGTAAAAAAAGGGGCTTCATGAAACTAGACTCGTAAGTTTGCGCATTTGCACAAATGGCAATTTTAAGCGACATCATGACAAATTTTAAGTTTTGTAGAAAAACTTTCAAGAAATATTTATTTTTAAAACTGGCTCTTACTGGCCTAATAAATCTTAATTTTTAATACATCATGTGAAAGATATTTCGAGGTAGTTTCTAAAAACAACAATACTTCTTAGATACTGTTTTTACCTAAAAAGTTATTGATAAAGGGAACGTTCGTAAATGAAGTTGTTGGGTATCACTTGCGCAGTTTAATGTTTGTAAAAGCATCACTTGTAAGAAGCTTGGCATTACTCTCATATATCAAAAGTTTTTATGCAGTGATGCCGCAGTTATGCAGTAAACTGTCAATAATTGCTTCAGTTAATTTACCTTAGCAATAACTTTTGACAAAAAAGAAATCGTGTAATTTTTCTTTTGTGACGCTTTTTCTTGTCATTTATGAGAAAACTGTTACTTTTTGGTTCAATGTTTTCAATTAAATATGTCATCGTTATTGTAAAAAGTCAAAAGTATTTTTAAATGTTTGGTTATTAAACTTTTGAAATTTCAAAAACTCATACTTTGCGCAGGTGTTGTGCAAAGTATCAGCAACACAATTGCAACTGGTAATAACGCATCAGCAAAAACATTTTGCATCACTATATGTTAAAGTTATATATAGTTTTTATGCATTAACGTTCGTACTTAATCTTTTATTTACATTAGAAAACTATATAAACTATTTAGGTCCGTTTTCACAACTTACCGATATCTAAAAGTAGACTTTAACCGTCCTTTTAAAAAGTTTTTCATTATTAAAACTTTATTTTAACTTTAAGTGACCGATAAAGTATATAAAGTTTCATCCTACCTGGTAGGTTAAAGTTAAGTTGTAATAATGGAACACTTTTTATGCGGCCGACCAAATCCTACCTTTAGCTATCGGTAAGTTGTGAAAACGGGCCTTAGAGTTTTTATTTTTTCACTTTAGTGAATCATTCAGTTGAAGTAATTCATTCAAGCCTTTTATTGACTGATTTTCACGAAATGTAGTAGTACTTTAAAATTAATTTGTGCAAAGTCTTATATCTATCCGTGCATTCCGCCACCATTTTTCTTATTTTCTGTAACAAAATTATCCATTTTTCAGAGTGGTTTCATAGATGGATTTATAACTCATGGGTTTCAATCCCAAACTGCTTTGGATAACAAGAAACATTCGGACACCAATATAGTTATTTTCTTTTAATTTTGTCAAAAGTTCACGTGTTTCAAGAGACGGGCATGGCCAAATAAGAATAACTTAGAATTACTCGAGAACCCAGAATATATATACTTTGTGGTATCTTAGCTGAATGCTTAAGAAGCTTCACATGGTTTGGAAAACTTAGTATACCTTCATCCATGTATAGTAATTTTTTTTTTTATCAAAATAAGAGTCTTAATGTTGTACTTTTGTTTTTATAAAAAACAAACTACAAATATTTTTTAGTTATTATCCACCAAAAAAATCTCAATAAAAGTTTCTTATACATGTACTCAAATACCTTAAGTTGATGGTTTCATCATAAAATGTTAGTTTTTTTTTAAATTTTAAACAAAAAAAAAAAAAAAAAAACTCAGTGTAACCAGATCTTAAAGTATTTTAGTAAAAGTTTTACTTAACGTTTAATCACTTGTGTTGTGAAAACAGCACATGAATCTCACAGTATACAAGATGATTTTAATAAATAATAAAACTGTTTCTTAAAGATTTTTGTTAAAAAATCAGTGCCAAAGTAAATACATATTGAAATCCCTAATTCGGAGACACATGCTCTGATCTGGCAACACTGTCACAGCGTACAAGTACAATCAGTGTGACCATTTTGGCATTTTTCAGCTTAATTCATCATTAGAGTTTTGAATTTTTATTTAGCTGCAAAATTTTCATTTAGCATTTTTATTAAATTTTATTAGCCTTTTACTTATTTAAAAAATATAATTAATATAAATTTGTGGTAAAATGCACCGATTCTCAGTAAATTTTGCACAAATTCATTTCATATGACTGCAAATCATGATGTAACATTTTGGAAATATCGGTCCATAATATATCACATACCCCATATAAAGTCTACTCCCGAAAATACAAATTAGTACGCTTAAATCTGTAATTAATAATGCTAATTAATGTAGTTGAATTTGGTATGCTCTTGGTTAATGGGACTAGAAAACACATTACTAAATTTGGTAATAATTAATGCTTACGATAGGCCTCCTATAACGCTCATCTTAGAAAACACTTTAGTATTCCTATAACTGTAACAAAATTCCGCAAACTATCATCCCAATAAGCAATTTTACTGGAAAACAGGTGCAAAACAATTGTTATTCAAGTTTAAATTTCAAGTTTCAAGGGTTGAGCTATACTTTTGAAGGACTTATACATTGACAGGTACGAAACACCTGACGAGTTATTCCTAATATTAATTCTAACGAAGTTATTTCTTAAGTGACATTATCACATACATAAAAGGAAATCACGATGGGTAGTGCAAAGTGTGCAAAAATAAACACAATTTCACAACACAACAACAAAATGTACGTATTTGCAATTTGCTATATTTAACTTCGCTTGCACTAAAAGTAGTGCATAGCAGCTCAGTTGCAAACAAATGTAAACAATAACATTTGACATATTAAGCGGCATATTGTTTTTTAAGGAAACATTTTTGCGGGTTTTAATATAAAATAGAGAATTAAATTTAAAAAGAAAATATATTTTTAATTTGTTTGTGTATAATTTTAAACAAATGCAGATTTTTTCAAGTGGTGGCAGAATAAATTGTTAAATATAAAAGTGGTATGCTCACGACCAATCATAATATGCACAGCAAATTTACAAATTGCAAATTTGCCCAATGACCATCGTGGATACCCTTATAGATAGTGATTTATTAAATGAAGAGAAGGGTCACCAAGAACTTAAAAGTTTTTTGCTCATATCTCAGCCATTTGTGGACCGATCTTTTTTAATTTCAATAGCAAATAATTCCGGACCATATGTGACATAAATGTATAATAACCTGGCCCCCATCGTATATGGAATCTTTGGAAAACCCATTTCAACGAACAGACGGACATCGTTAAATCAACTTCGCTTTTCATAAGGACCCAGAATATATATACTTTATAGGGTGTAGGATCAATATTTTAGAAATTACAAACGGAATGACAAAGTTATATATACCCTTTTTACCTTCGGTGAATGGTATAAAAAACACTAAAAATTTAAAAAAATATAACCGACCACTGGCACTAAAAACGGTGCGAAAAATTCAAAAAAAATTGCGCAATAAAAAGTGCACTGTCGGATCCTACAGTGATGGCCATAAAAGTGATTCCGATTTTTGGAAGAAAAATATGTGATACTGATTTTGGAAAGGGGAATTTTAAAGGGTTTGATTGACATGCTCAGAGTAATTCGTGGAATATTCTTTTTCGATTACAACTTATTTATAAGGCTTTTAGGAGACGGGACATAATATGTATGTTTTAAAATACATTAAAGTTTTTCTTTTCCGAATACGAAAATTTTTGTGAAATTTTTGACAGTCCAAGTAGAAAGGTGAGTGATCGACCTATTTTCATCAATAAACCAACTCCATTTCATTAGTGGTGGGTATACAAATGTTAAGTTAATAAAAATAAAATACCAGTTAAACATTAAACAACAAAAAAAAAAATTAATTACAAAATTAACATCCAATTCCTTATTAAAAAAACTTATAAAATACAGTTTCAATGGATATTAAAAAGTTCATTCGTTGAACTTTTTATAAATCTCTGTTTTGTTTTTCTATTTGCACGAGTTTAACATTAAATACAAATTTCGAGATTATAACTTTTTGTAATGCCTGAGTATTTAATTTTGGTTGCAAAATTCTGAATTATTAATAATATTAAATGAAATATTTTTTTTTTTTCAAAAATTAAATACCTATAGCAATTATAAAATATGAATCATAATTGAATCAGTCATTGCGCAAGGGGCATGAGTCCGTAAATCTAAATATATAAGAATGAACTAATGAAATAAGTTTTTTATTAAAAAATTAAAACATGGAAGTTGACAAACAAAAGCATTTCTAAATTTCGCATTATTAATTTTTTATTGTAAAAAACCCGTTATTATTCAGAAAGATTAAATTTCAATTATTGGACTTATGCCCTTTCCGAAATAACTATACAAAAAACCAACAACCGAACCAAGCCCTCCAAATTTTTTTTGATAATGATTGTTAGCTGATGTTGTTGGCCAAGCAATTTTGCATTGGGATTTTAAGCTTCGGGCATATCAATCCAACAAAATTTTGAATATAACTTTATTTATGTTTTTTAATTTAATTTTTTTTCTGGTTAAAAATTCATTAAAGATTTTAAGGTGATTTTTCGTAATGAAATTTAGGGTCGTATTTCATTTTATTTTTAGGGCTATTTTTAATTTTTTTACAGTTTTATTTCATTAAAAAATTGGATTCATATTGCATTATGAAAAGTGGCAGCTGCCAGCCAATATGTGAAAAATCAGTCAAACGAAAAATGGCCAAACTTTTCGATTGAAATGTGTTAAATGAAAGAAAAAAGGCATATATTAAAACAAACAGCTGTTTTTCTCACTAAACTGCCCTACAAAAATTTTTCTTTCAGAAGGTCTGAGTTTGTGGGTGAGAGAGGAGAAAATAAAAGCATGTTCTCTTCCCCTGTCACCAATAAACTCAGGCTTTCTGAAAGTAGTGTGATCCCAAACTAATATATGGGGACAGGCTTGCCGTTGAAAATTTCGAAAAAGTGTCATAAAAAGGGTATTAAAGAAAAAACAAGGATCAAAAAGGGTATTAAAAAGTAAAATATGGTCAAGTTTATTAGTATGTATTAATTAAAAACATTAGACTTAAATAAAAGTAATTATACATACTTGAATTATAAATCAATGTTAAAACTAAGAACCAATTTACAGGTACATTCCAAAATAAGTCTTATTATCAAAAAAAAAAAAAAGAATTACTTTTACAAAAACCTTTGATAATGTTTATTACTTTTTAGAAATACTTATTCTATATTTTGTTATTAATTCTTCACTTGGAGCCTATTCTTCTAGCTCCGATTCGAGTAAACTGACACAAGTTTGGGTGCGTTCGTTAATGCCTCAGTTAGGTAAATGTTGACCAACAAATTTTGCAGTGATGCATTTACGAACGCACCCTTTGTTTGTAAATAGTGTCCGTGGATTTTAATATGTATATGTTCACAAAACTCATGAGAACTTTCGTAAGAAATACGAAACCTTGTACTTATTTTCGAAAACGTTCAAAAAGTGTCATAAATTTTGTTAACATGATACAAAGGGATAAATTAAAAAAGGTCACAAAAAGGCAACGCTGATGGGGGATTTTATTTCAAGTGATCCAACTTTTGAAATTTGTCAAACAGGTGTTTTTCTCTTCCGTGTAACTTATTACCTAGTTTTCTTAGCAAAATTAGTCCCAAATAGTCTTGATAGATATTTCCTCAATATTTCGAAAAAAAATTGAGAGAAAATCGCTTAGGGGCTTCCTTTAAGAGCTTTTTTTCACCTAGTGGGATGCGAGTGGAATATCTATAAATTGTTCAATTGTTAACATGTAAGAGTTTCTTAAACCGTAAAAATAAAACTTATATGTACTAAGAAACTAGAGAAACTAACCTTTCCGAGGGTTTTTAACATACCTAACATATTTCTCATACTCTCGATACTGCAATACCCACAATATGTTAACCTAAGGAATAAAATCATTATACCTATATAATAACATCGGAATAAATTTCTATAAAAAGTTGAACAATTTAAGTTTTTTTATTTGTAATAATAATTAAATTAATCTAAATATATATAAAATTGTAACATTGCTCACTGATTCATCATCGCACAGCCTAAACGCCTGAAGTGAAAAACTTGAAATTTGGACCAGAAATTGGTCACTCCCCAAATCGATCCACTAAGACAGGATTTTTGTAAATTCGAATGTTTAGGGGGTAAAATGAGTTAAAACAGGAAAATTCGGCAGCTTTATATCTCCAATACTAAAAGAGATAAAAAACATGTAATAGGTATCGTTGTTCTTTAGAAAAATAAGCGGACAGGTGTCTGGTTCTTTTTTGAAATTCGACCCTATTGGGGAGTAAACGGATATAACCTGAATTGTGGTACTTTTTTGACACCCCATCTATCTTCTGAACAAATAATCATAGAAACAAAGTTAACACTACATTTGAAACTTATCAAAAAAACACGAATTTAGTACTTTTTCGAAATTTGAACATTTCGGGTTTTTTTTTACAAAACATTTTGCAATACTGAAATGTTTGATTTTTTTAACGGGGGTGGAATAGGAAATAAGAGGAATTTGATATTTTTCTTTATCTTTTTATATCTACAACTATATTGAACCTTAAAACATAAGATGCAATATGCAATGTCCTGAGTGGATAAGAATCTATTGCGGAACAGTTTGGTACTTTTTTGTTCTTAACTGGTACTTTTTTAATTTCCGTTAGTATTGGACCTAGAAACATAAAATTCAACATGCAATGTCCTGGTTAGATAAGAATGTATAAGAATGAACTTTTGGTACTTTTTAATATTTGACTGGTATTTGCTATACTATTGAAATGAGGAACACAAAATTATAGGTTACATTTTTTAAAACCAAGGAACATTAACTTTGGCATATCAATATGTTTATGAAAGAAAATGCCCGATAGCAAAGAAGCGGGTTAAATGCTAGAATTTAAACGAGTTAAAACCTGAAAAAATAAACTTTGGCATACAAATATGTCCACGAAGAAAAAGGAGACGCTAACGAAGTAGCGGGTTAAATGCTAGTATATAATAATAAATAGATAAATAATTTAATAAAATTTAATCTTAACCACATTAGATCCATTTAAACCATAACTATTTTTACACTTAATTTTTCGTAATGATTTTCTGGAGGTTTCTTGAACGAAATAAATGCCGCTAAATATGTAAACATTGAAGAAAACAAATATTGTTGGTTCCAAATAAAAATAACTGTGTAAGCAGAACAAAAATTATGTATGTAATAATACCCCCACCACCATAGAGAAGAGGGTATTTTGCGTTTATGCTGATGTATGTAACACTAAAAAACATTGATTATCTAGAACCACCTTTTAGTATACCAATCGATTCATTATCACTTTCTAAGTCTATCTAACGATGCCCGTTCGTCCGGCTGGCGAGCTGGCTGGTTGTCTGTCAATGTAACCTTGTGCGCAAAGTACTGGTCACAATTTCGGAGCTAATGTGATGACATTTTTTGTTATGCTGGTATTAAGGTTAAATTTAGCTCAGAAATGTTGTATTGCAACATAAATCGTCTAAGCAATTTTTTTTAAATCAATCCATATTTGACCGTAGCTCCCATACAAATACCACTTCCTAAAATGGCTTTAATTGCCATAAATTTCTTATAAATATTAATATTGGTATTAAACTTGGCGACGATAACTTGTATAATAGCGAATATGGTATTTGTACTGGTAGGTCCAGAATAGACCATAGGTCACACCCTCTCCGAAATTTCTTTAAGACGAGCAAAACTTAAATGGATGTTGATATTTCATAGTATTCGGCACAAAAAACACTTATGTGAATCTTAGCCTTATAGAATTATTTAATTTTGCCGAGTCCATGATTGGCCATGGGTCCCAAATAGGGTATACTACATGCTGTAGTGTAGGGTATTGGAAATAGGCTTGGCCGACTATGCTTTCTTTATTGTTTTAAATTACCTTTGTGCAAATGTGCTAACATAAAATTAGCTTTATCACATTTACTTTAAATTACTTTGTTGGCAAATATTATAAAAATATTTAAATTACTTGTATCAATGAGTATGTAGTAAAACGATGATAAGATTAGAAAACAATAATTTTCAGGTGAGAATGAATAAAAATAAAAAAGATTTTTTAAAGGTTTCCAAAACAAATTTTTTACGTAAATTTTACTTAAAAACGTCTGATTTCGGGGGAGGGGGATTGTTGATTTACAAATCGGCACACAAATTTAAATATAAAATGTAATAAGCAATTGGTCCTGTAGTTAATTTTAATATGCAATAGACAAGACCCAAGTCTGATACTCCGTTATAGCTGCTTTACACTATCACACACGTCTTACGCATTTTGAAAAATACAAACCTGTCATGATAAGTTGTTATTTTTTACTATCAAAGTAATTTTTGTAAATACAAAATTTTAATTCAAAAGGTTTTGTTAGTCGTGCTTAAATCCCAAATTTTATTCTTGATATAAACACAGAAATGTGCACGGCTTAAAAAACTTAACTGGCAACATGCTTTTGCAAGTTGTTTTTGTTTTAATTTTTTGTTCTTAACCTACTACAACTACAATTAATGTTGGGAGAATTCCAACCAATTCTAGTGGGTAATGTAAGAAGAGATAAACTCACTGTTTATTGTTGTTTTTGTTTAAGCTGTTGCTTATAATACTTATTCGCTTAACAGTTTTGTTGGTTTAATATATTTAGTTTTTCTATAATCTTTGGATAAAAATTCCAGACGATCTGGTCTAAGCAACCAGTGAAATGCGCATAGGAATAGCTTATGCCTTCAACAATAAATTTCAGTATTTCTATCAAGAAAAAAAAAATTAGGAATTAAGCAAGACTAACAAAATCTTTGGAAGTTGTTATTTTTATTTGATAATTTTCAAACAATAATTAAATCATGGAAGCATTTTCATAAAATACTTAAGACTTTGTGTGATAGTGTATACACTAAGAGAAAAATTGCGATCTAAATAAAAGAACAAAATTCATGAATGAAGCTGCAGAAACCTTAAGATTTCAATCTTGAAATTTGGTCAGTAAGATTGACATTTTCAAATTTAAGCGTAAATTCTAAATCTTTAGAATGAATTCTAAAAATCAAAAACATAATCTTA
The DNA here is from genome assembly GCA_949318255.1 of Pollenia labialis. Classification (NCBI taxonomy): domain Eukaryota; kingdom Metazoa; phylum Arthropoda; class Insecta; order Diptera; family Polleniidae; genus Pollenia; species Pollenia labialis. Next base: position 63,613,583 of record OX439140.1, on the reverse strand, counting down.
ATTTTAAGATAGTTTTCTTGAAAATAAGAATATATTTTTAAAGTTAAGATTTAATTCTTGTTTTGTTTCGATATTAAACGTATTGTGTAATAAATTGTAAGGCGCTGAACGAAATAGACGATTTATAACCGCTGGCCAATGGACAATATGATGTAATCAGCATGCCGTAGGAAATTGCATAGGAGGTTTTAGACAACGCATTGTTAAAAAGCTTTCTTCAAGAGTTTCAAATGGAGTCTGTTTTCAAGTATCTCAAGGGTAAGTACACCTTCTTATTTATATGTGCAACTAAAAAATTTTAAATTCATAGATTTATTTCACCACCTGAAGGAAGTCATAAAAGAAGCGATTCCTCTTCTGGAGCTAAGAATGGAGTTCCAGAGATTTCAAGTCTTATGAAATCAGGTCTATACTAAATAAAATAGATATAATTGAAATTTCGGATTTTACTATCCCTCCTTTGCATTTATATTCAAATAATAATGGAAAGTCATATGTCAGACCTAAGTTAATTTACATAAGTATTTATGTACTTGCAAGTATTACATTATCATTGCGGTTTCCTTTTTTTTCAATACAAATACATATGTACATATGTATATTAAGATTTAAATAAACAAAAACCTGTGCTTTATTTCAACATTTGAATTCAAATAAAAACCAATAAGACAATTTTCAAGAATACATTCTTAAAATCGATCTTAAAAGAGGAATTTTATTTAGAATTAATTCTAATTTTTCCATTTATTGTCAAATTTTGAAATTTTATTTTATTGTTAAAATTTCCTGAAGTAGATTTCCAACAGAAACCGTAATATTGAGAATTAAAATAATTTAAAAAAAAGTGACCTTAAGCTTAAATTATTTATTAAAGAATAAGATTTCTAAAGCGGTTCATACACTTGCAATAAAATTGTTCAATTTTACGTATTGTATAATTATGTCGCCAATGTGTATGTGAAACAATATATTGGCAACAATCAAAAGAATTTTGATTTTTAATGCACAACGAAAAGAAAGTGAAATGTGTTGGCAACCTTGTTCAATGCTGTTTACGTTATTCCTATAAGTAATGTTCACCTTTTTATTGAATGAATGAAACCATTGTGCAACTTATTGCATAATATAGGAAAAAATGGAAACAATACGGCGAATATCGTATGCAATAATATTGCAAGTGTAAGCTAAGATCCCATTATCGGCTCAAATAGCACAATCTGTGACGATTTTTATCGTGCTATATCGGCGCACATTGAAAAACATTGCACAATTTATTCTTAGGTAGTCCCATTATCGTCGCACATTGTGACAATTTTTTTCGGTTCATATCGGCCAGAACTCAATTGCGAGAATAATCGGTACAATGCGGTCACACTATCGTGCTATTTGGGCAAATTAAATCATATGTTGGCTTGCTGGCAGACATAATTTTGCTTCAGAAATTCGCAAAATTATCCGTCTGAATATTCCATTAAGTTTCCTAACAATTTTAAATAATAATCTATAATAAAAAATGTATTCAATGTTATTTAAACGTAGTGCACTTGTTCTTAATTTTTTTGTAATTGTTGTTTTGTAAAAAGATGTTTGTTTACAAACCAGGGATGGCAACATCGATACAACTTCAATGTTTTGGTTAAAGCGAATTGTTTTCTTTCATTTAACAGTACAAATGTACTATTTACCGTCTTAAAGCATAAATAATAGATAAAACAAATGTAATTTTGGTACAATAAAGCTCAAAAAAGTAAAATTTTAGTAGCCAGCGGTGCAATTTAAAAATTTCGTTTTGCCATCTCTTGTATCGGCGCTGATTGGCGACTGTGATCGGCGCTCAAGTGGCCGATAAAAATCGGTACTTATTAAACAATATGATTGCTCCACATTGTGCAAAACTGTGTTCACATTATCGGCGCATCAAGGTTAATTTTTAGTGTCCACAGTCAGCACAATTTCGGCACAGATTGTCGCATATTAAAAAATTTTGACCGTTCACACTATCGGCTCATGAAATACGGCAAAAATTGGTACATTGCGCCGATAGTGGGATCTTAGCTTATGGGCCGCTTAATAAGAACAAAATCTTGAATTCGATCTTAAAATGAGAATTTGATTTTTTGTACGTCATATCTTGATTTTAGCATGTTTTTTCCCTTAGTGTAGCGGTTTTTAGTGGTTAAACCAATTAGTAAAAAAAACAGGAGAATTTTTTACTTAAAAAATGTTGAATTTTGTGCCAACAAATTATCATTTGCGGGAAGTAGTGTTTCTTCACTTTAAGCAAGTAAGAAAGAGTTTTCGGTCAAGTCCGAACATATGATAACCTACAACAAATATTAAAAATAAATTTTCGAGAGTGTTATCTATTTGGGACCCATAGGCATTAATGAACCCGACAGAACAAAGGGTAGGTAAGATTCATGTAAAAGCTGTTTGTGCCGAATATTATTTAGATATCTTCATGCGAATGGGATTAGTTTGCTTTCAAAATTCCTATACTCGTGCGTTGGTCAGTGAGACCGAAGAAATATGTATAAAAAACATATTTATTTTTCCAGAAAAACTAAAAAGTTGAGTTTTCTGTTAGCTGCTGGATTTATTACAAGCTTTGCTTTAGAGCATTCCACGTGTTTGGATTTATAAGGCGTCCGTGTTGGTGCATTTTGTAACATTCGGTCTGTAAGATCGACGCGGATCGGTTACGTAATGGAGGCTGAAAGCTAGTCAACCTGTGATCTGTATATAGTACATGAATTTTTAAGATTGCAAAAGTTAAATTTTGTTTTTTGTTTTTGAGAAAAAAACTGTTTATGTTTGATTTTTATAGTATCTAAGGAAAATAAACGATTTTGATGGCTGTTAAAAATCAATGAAACAAATGAATATAAATTTAATGCATAGCGTAGTCGTTTTATTATTTGTATCTTTAAGTTTACCTTAAGCAGATACGTTTTCTGTTTTTTGGCTCAAAAACACTATTCCGAAAATGAAACTTGTATAGGGGCTATGAGGAATTTTGGGCCCAATTTAAAAAGGCTTCCAACCACCTGGATAACTATCTTGCCACGATGTGGTGGCTTAAATGCCGGCTGTAGTGTATGCCTTGTAACTTGAATCGGTAAATTCTAGCCGGAACAAGTTGGAAGGCATATGCTTTAAGGCCAGCATGACCAAGGGTTATCCATCCATCCATCCCCCTATCCCTTTACCTAAAATCCTTTATATTTCCCCTTTATTTCCCATATCCCCCACTTTTAAGGTCAAGGTGGTTGACAGCAGTGCCGAGGGCCTGAATGGCTAGTTAGTGGTTAAAGAAACTGGTCGCGAACAGCTTCCCTCTGACGCCGATGGCAAGGGTCAGTTGTAACTCTAGCCTAGTCCGTGCAAGCCGTCACTGCGCGAGACGGTCCTTTTTTATACGGCTTACTCGTGGGACCAAAAATCTGGATAAAATAAATAAAAACGAAAAGGACGTGACTCTAGGAGTCGATGCAGGGGATGTCTCTGGCAACTCGGCAGTTTCGGTGTCAGATCCAGACGCCGATTGGCTGAGTATTCACAGGGATATTCTGCTGCAGGAGGGTCAGTTACTGACAGAACTGACAGAGACGGACGGGATGGACCCCCCGGTCGGTTCCCCGCCTCGAACAGGGGTCTCTGAAAGACTCGATGATCTTGCTCTGGGATCTGATGATGAGCACGAAATAACAATGATTTCGGCTCATGATCGGGACCATAGGGCTGGGTCATCGGCTCTGGAGGCCTCACTCGAGATAGGGAACGGTACAGCGGGTGCCTCCAAACCTATTGTTCGGCAGGATGCGACAGTACAGGTCACATCAGAAAGCCGAACGAGTTATGAAAAAGCCAAGAGTGGTGTAAGAGCCTCCTTAGCCTTTCTAGATAAGAGAGCTAAGAAGAGCTCCTCACTACACGATGGGCGGGATAGGCACTTGTTGAGGAAGCACCGGAAGAACGTAGCTAGATTCGAACGAATCCACGGTTCTGTCGGTGATATCCTAGGCATTCCCTATCCTGCGGGATACACAACAAGGGCTGCTGAGGGCTCAAATGTTGTCAGCAAAGACAACGAACCTTCATCAACCCCTGCTGATGTGTCCTCGGAAAATGTAACAAAAAAACAAAAGGAGGGTTATGATTCAACACCTGGTCCTCTTAACCCTGACAGTACGGTCACAGTTAAGGGAACTAAGCCTGTTGACGAATTACCCACGACTAGTCGCGCGATGAGGACTGGTAAAGTCTTGATAATCTCCGACAGTCTCCCCCAAAAGGGAGTCACAAAAGGGGTTACTGAGACAAACCAGTCAACATCTGCAGGGAAATCCGGTGATCACCGACAAAGCTCTGCTAAGGCCCCCAATAGGGGAGTATTTAAGAGAGTTAGGTCTGGTGATAACCAGAAATCCCCAGCGGCTAAGAGGAAGGATCCCCGAAAGGAGATCATTAGGAGGACTGGCTCCAGAGAGGACCAACCCTCCACATCAAAGAAGCTAATGGATTCGTCGGGTAAGGACGGTATTCTAGCGGCTGTCATTGATCGTATGGATCCCGATGGTAGGATCAGTGTCGAGAAATGGCAGATGCTAGAAGACAAACTACTAGACGAAATCTTTAGCGTTAAGGGAAGGCCGGACGAAGTATCGTTCAAAGGGGCTGACTGGGTAAGAGGTGTCAAAACTGTCAGTTGCGGCAACCAAAAAACCTTTGAGTTTTTAAAGGCTGCAATCGGCAGGTGTGGCATCGCTTGTCCTGAGGCCAGATTGGACGTCATACTCGCGTCTGAGTTGCCATTAAGGCCAGTGGTCACGGTATGGATACCTCCACCTATAAAACCGGTGGAGGTCATACTGGGGTTACTGGCCAACCAGAACAACGGGCTCCTTACAGGCCAGTGGAAGATGATAGCTTCACTGTGTTGTAAGGAGAACCAAGGTAGAGACTTCCGGTTCGCAGTAGACCGAGAGTCTCTAGGCAAGCTGAAGTCAATGGGAGGGGTTGCTGTATTCGGGTTAGGGTCTGTTAGATTTAGGTTTCCTAAAGATGATAGACCCTAAGAGGCTGAAAGTGGTGCAGATAAACTTGCACCACTGTGAAGCGGCCTCAACCGAATTAGCAACCCACCTCATTGACAACAACGTGGACTTGGCCTTGATCCAAGAGCCCTGGATTAATAAAACCCGGGTAGTTGGATTAAAGGTCACGGGGTATACCTTGTTCGTATCCCGCTCGGAGGAGAAGGTACGAACATGTATATTGGCAAGAACTGAGCACAAATTTATGTTTTCTCATTCTTTCAGTAACGGAGACCTCACGGTCGTGACAGGGGAGGCCAGGGACAGATCAGTCCTGGCATTAGCATCGGCATACTTGCCATATGAAGCTGTCGATCCACCTGGTGAGAAAGTACGAGAGTTGGTGGAGCACTCAGGCAGAAATGGCTTGAGACTGGTACTGGGATGTGACGCCAATGCACACCACACCCTATGGGGTAGTGCCGACATCAACAAAAGAGGTGAGTCTATGTTTGATTTTATTATTGCCAGCAATCTTTTGATCTGTAACAGGGGAAATACGCCGACGTTCAGAACTAGGGATAGGGAGGCAGTGATAGATATAACACTGACGAACTGTAGGGAATTAGTAGAGGACTGGAAGGTGGCTTTGGATTTCTCCTTTTCTGACCGAAGTCGTCTGTCCTTTAGGCTAGTGTTTGAGAGGTCGAAAAGGTGTCCGTATAGGAATCCGAGGAGAACGGATTGGGATTCTTTTTCGGGTCTGGTGCAGAGTAACCTCAGAGTTACTCCGAATTGGGGGTCGACTCCGACCGGTGTGGAGCGGCTGGTGGGCATGTTCACGGGGGTGCTAACCAGTAGCTATGAGCGATCCTGTCCGCTGAATTTTCCGGGCAGACGTACACAGCCAAGATGGTGGACAGATGAGTTGAGGACTCTAAGGTCCACTGTCAGAGGGCTGTTCAATAGAGCGAAGTACACGCGTAGGGAAGAAGATTGGGGTAACTTTAGATTGAGTTACAGGAAGTATAAGAGGGATATAAGAAGGGCGAAAAGGGACTCGTGGATCAGGTTTAGCGAGTCAGTTGAGTCTGTCAATGAGATGTCTAGGTTCAGGAGAATTTTATCCAAGGACCCAGTAGTCCCTGGATATATTCAGAGAACGGACAACTCATGGACAGAATCGGGCTCTGAATCTCTCTGTCTGCTTATGGAGACTCACTTTCCGGGGTGTGTGGACCCTGGACTGGGGGAACGTGATGCGGGTGGAGACCCCTTCCCTGGGTTGGGCTCAGGCGGTGAGGAAATTGGAACGGTGGGGGATATGATCACCTTGGATAGGGTAACATGGGCGGTAAATACCTTTGGGTCCTACAAATCGGCGGGACCAGATGGTATCTTTCCGGCGATACTACAGAATATCGGGAAATCATCGCTCCTATTGTTGGTGGAACTGTTTAGGGTATGTGTGCTGAATGGGTACATTCCAAGAGGGTGGAGAGAGTTCAGGGTAGTTTTTATACCCAAGGCGGGTAAAACCGGTCACTCTAAACCCAAGGACTTTAGACCAATCAGCTTATCGTCTTTTCTTCTGAAGACGCTGGAAAGACTGATTGATCTATATCTGAGGACGAAGATTGACGCCGGCATCATCAGCGGCGCTCAACACGCCTATCTTAAGGGTAGATCAGTTGAGAGTGCGCTTCATGATGTGGTGGGTAATGTGGAGCGAGGATTGCGAAACAAGGAATACACCTTGGCGGCATTCCTGGATATAGAGGGCGCCTTTAACAATTTGAGGATAGAGGCTATTAGGCAGGCACTGGTTGATCTGGGGGTTCCGCTGTTCCTGGTCGAATGGATAACTAGGATGCTTGGTAGTAGGGTTATTCACTCGGACTGGGGAAGGGAACGCGTGAAGAGACTGGTGACTACGGGGGACCCCACAGGGGGGAGTTCTCTCTCCCTTATTGTGGCTCTTGGCCGTCAATGTCGTTCTGAGACTTTTTGACAGAATGGGTCGGAAAGTCGTGGCCTACGCGGATGATGTAGTTTTATTGGTGTCGGGCAAGTTTCTGCCGACAATAAGCGAAGTCATGCAAGGGGCGCTGGGCGAACTGTCGGCATGGGCGTGCGATAAGGGACTGGGAGTTAATCCGGAGAAGACGGAGCTTGTTCTTTTTACTAGGAGGTACAAGGTGGAGAATTTTAGGCTACCGGTACTGGGAGGTGTGGAGCTTGGACTATCGGATAGTGCTAAGTATCTGGGAGTTTTTCTGGACAGCAAGCTGTCTTGGGGAAGGAATGCTCAGGAGAGACTAAAGAGGGGTCTCAATGCTTGCAGATCATCAATAGGTAAGAGTTGGGGACTCCGGCCGTCAGTAGTGGGATGGCTGTCTACTATGCTTGCAGATCATCAATAGGTAAGAGTTGGGGACTCCGGCCGTCAGTAGTGGGATGGCTGTACACTTCGGTGGTTAGACCCATTCTTACGTATGGATGCTGTGTTTGGTGGGAGTCATTGAGATTGGCTAGTCGAAGGAACCTTTTGTCTAAGGCTCAGAGGTGTGCTTCAATTGGCATGACAGGTGCCATGAGAAGTACTCCTCAGGCGGCCCTGGATGTCATTCTACATCTTCTGCTTATTGAGCAGTATGTGATGGGAATGGCAGCCAGGAGCCTTCTTAGGCTGAGGGAGTTAGGATTGATGGGAAATGTCACTCAGGGTCACGCACGGATCCTTGGTGAGATTGAGGCTGGGGGCTACTGCCTGGGATTGCCCGGATCTACTGATTACTTGAGCACCAGGGTGGATTTTGGGCGGGTGCCGGAGGTAATAATGCCTACTAGGGAGAGCTGGTCGGGTAGGAGCAGATTATTTGATGGATTTGCTATATTCACTGATGGCTCGAGGATGAGGGGCACGGGTGCGGGGGTCTACATCGAGGATCTGAACATCAGAATGTCATATAGGCTTCCCGACGACTGCAGTGTTTTTCAGGCGGAAGTTCTTGGGGTCTTGAGGGCCGTGGGACTGATGAGGGACAACATTGATAGGGGCTCGGAGGTCACTATATATGTGGACAGCCAGGCAGCTCTTATGGCTGTGAGGGGCTGTTATGTGAAATCCTGGCTGGTTGATGATTGTAGGAGGGCTCTAGGGGAGCCTTAGGGGAATATGCGTTGAGGCTATGCTGGGTGCCGGGTCACTCCAACATAATCGGCAATGAGGTGGCTGATGAGTTGGCGAGACAGGGCTCGGAGATGGATGATCCTGACCGGGTGGAGGCAGTTAGGCCTCCAATTGGCTTCCTTTTTGGAAGGATCACGGAATGGATTCTGGATGCGACCAACCGGCAAGTAAGAAAGAGTTTTCGGTCAAGTCCGAACATATGATAACCTACAACAAATATTAAAAATAAATTTTCGAGAGTGTTATCTATTTGGGACCCATAGGCATTAATGAACCCGACAGAACAAAGGGTAGGTAAGATTCATGTAAAAGCTGTTTGTGCCGAATATTATTTAGATATCTTCATGCGAATGGGATTAGTTTGCTTTCAAAATTCCTATACTCGTGCGTTGGTCAGTGAGACCGAAGAAATATGTATAAAAAACATATTTATTTTTCCAGAAAAACTAAAAAGTTGAGTTTTCTGTTAGCTGCTGGATTTATTACAAGCTTTGCTTTAGAGCATTCCACGTGTTTGGATTTATGAGGCGTCCGTGTTGGTGCATTTTGTAACATTCGGTCTGTAAGATCGACGCGGATCGGTTACGTAATGGAGGCTGAAAGCTAGTCAACCTGTGATCTGTATATAGTACATGAATTTTTAAGATTGCAAAAGTTAAATTTTGTTTTTTGTTTTTGAGAAAAAAACTGTTTATGTTTGATTTTTATAGTATCTAAGGAAAATAAACGATTTTGATGGCTGTTAAAAATCAATGAAACAAATGAATATAAATTTAATGCATAGCGTAGTCGTTTTATTATTTGTATCTTTAAGTTTACCTTAAGCAGATACTTTTTCTGTTTTTTGGCTCAAAAACACTATTCCGAAAATGAAACTTGTATAGGGGCTATGAGGAATTTTGGGCCCAATTTAAAAAGGCTTGGTGGTCCTTGTGCCCATTAGAACCCACGTATAAATTTTTATCAAAACATCCCCAAAATTGCGACCTGCACTTTCCGCACAAGAATTACATAGCCAGCTAGGCAGCCGGCCACCCACCTGACTTAGAAAGTGATTGTGAGTCGGTCGGTTAACTTAAAGGTGCATCTAGGATTAATATTTTTACAAAAGCATAGTACACTGTGGGAATACAAATACAAGACAAAATTTAAAAAAGTTTTTATAGAAGAAAATGTCATAGAAATCCGGTCTTAGATTTTCATTATAAGCCAAATATAATAAGTGTGCATAAGGGTCTAGTACTCAAAGTTCAATTGAGCCAAGTTATATTTTATAAACCTAAGTTTTGATGATCTACCACATTTTCAGATGTTATTGATATTGCCGTCAGTAGACTTTCTTCTAAAATATAAACATACATTTTATAGAATGCGAAAGCGGATGAAAATAGCAAACATAATCGAAATGATCGCAGATAAGAAACCAAACATTTGTAGCAATCCTCGCAAAATAAACATATTAACTTAATTGCGTGCCTTAAAGTATGCTCCTTTTTAATAAACCGATAATAAATAATTACAAAAACATCATGGTATAATCGCCTAGCAGGTACGTTCGAATCGCCACTTGACTATTTTATCTTTGCTTTTATTTGTTGTTTTGTAATAGGAGCTGTCAAATGTTTACACACACATCCCTGCAAAAAATATTGGACTACCTGATCCATTTTGATCAAGTGGACTACTCCTTGGACTGGCCCAATGAAATGCAAGCAGGGACCATGTCGTTGCTAAAAAGCGTTTGTAGTAAGACGACATGTCTTCGTTTTTTTTAACAACATGCTTTCGTTTTTAATCGACTTCAAAACTAATCCTCTTAAGTATACCATGGAATAGTTTTAAGAATACTCCTTTGTAATCCTAAGCTGGGTTATATGGTCCTGCCCTAGGACATCGTAATGTTAAATTTAGGTATACATACTATGTTTTTCCATACGTTTGGGTTAGTATTGGACCCTTGTGGGCTACATTTTAAACGCGTTTTAGGACTAGTCCTACTATTTGCAGGGTTGTAAAAGGGAACACATAATATTACAATATTTTGAACGACTTTTTAAACCATAGATGTCACAGCACAAAAGCGTTGATTTTTTTAGTATTTATAAAAAAACAGTTGCACATCAAAAAAATAATAACGATTTTTGCAAAAATTTATTAAATAAGTTTTTTTTTCGCAAAATATATAAAACAACAAGCCGATATTGAAAAAAATAACTAAAAAGCCGGTATTGCCAAAAAAAGCAAAAAAAAAAGGCCTAACAAATATAACAAAATTTTTTTTTGGGTGATCGGAATTTGTTTTTAATCAAAAAACATTTTATAAACCAAAAAATAAGCAGTTAATTTTTTTGGTTGTTGGCCTATTGATAACCATTGTAATTGTATCAAATTTGGAAAATTTTACACTTACCGTTCTTCAAATATACGGGGTTTTATTTTGTGCCAGGCCGACTTATCTAATCGCGCCCACTTTTGACTGATGTTGCGTATTGATCACCAAGCTATTTGTACCAACGTTGGAAACTTTAGCACTACCGTTCTCTAGATATACAGAAATCTATTTTATCTTGGCATGTGAGGTACCACCAGCGATGCCAACTTAGTGCTTTTGGCACTGTTTATGGTGCTTTTTGATGACTTAAAACGCCAAAATTTTATCTGTAGTGCCAAACCTAGAAAAAGCACTAACTTGGTGCTTTTTCAATTTTTCGTTAGTTCATTTAGTGCTTTTTTAATTTTAATTTTTTTTCTACCGTTTTTTAAAAATACGATTATAGGAATAGAGGATTAAGATGAGCTTTGCTATTTGGATTACAATTTTGAGAAAGCCTGTAAAGATTTTAAGATTTCAAATGATAAAAAAAGAGATAAAGAAAAGTGGCATTCGTTTTGCAAAAACTTTATTTACGATGTTAGAGCTAGGCTTCCTAGCAATTTGGAAATTTTACAAAAGGTTTCACTTTTTAGCGATGGCAACATATTTAGTAATCGTAATAACAACGATGTATTTGTTGGCGATAAACCTTTTTTTTAAAGATGTAGACACTGTGTCAAAAATAGAAAATGACTTGGAAAATATTAGGAATTGTGAATGGAAAAATAAACAACGATTTTGAGTCATGTAGAAAAGTTAAAAAACATGCAGTTGGAAACCGTACAAAAGAACGCAAAGACTTTAAAAACATATAAAAAGTTGAAACTTAGTATAACCAAAGTGTTAAATAAATTAAAAAAAAGTTGACAGAAAATGCTTTTATAACAAGCGTTATGTAACCCGCCATTTTTCATGAGTTTTAGTTTTCAAACGCACAACATTCGTCACCAAATAACCGCGTGTTGTGCACTTCTGCCTCTAGTCCTACTGCAAAAAGGTTTGACTAAGTATCAGAATGCAAACATACATACATGATTTTCTATATAACACCTTATGTGTGTTTTTTATTTTGAAGCGTACATAGGTTAAAATAATTGGATTATATCATACGCCAATTCTTTTATTAAACTTTGCACGATTTTAATTCAGATTTATTTAAACGATATAAATATAGTCATTGGTCGGTCATTGCAAATTTTCGGTAATTGCAACAGGCAAGATTTTTATCGAGTTACAAAAATCAAGCTCGCACTGTATTACTTTAAAACGATCATATGGCCAATTCAAACATAGCTGATGGATCATCATGATTTGGATAATATTATTTTTATTGAAGATAATAATAATACAATTAAAAATGTTTTAATACAAATGTAAATATATGTATTTATTATTTAATCTTAAAAAATAGTCCCCATAAACGCCATCGCCTTTTTTTTAAATTTTGAAGGTATATAATATTCGTCATAGCCGAAAGCAACTTGTTTTGTGTTTAATTAAATTGAAAAAATGGCTAAGTGCTTTTTTACGCTTTTTTTTGCTCGAAATAGTGCTTTTTAGTGCTTTTTTAAAATTTTAAAGTGCTTTTTGCTCTCAAAAAGTTGGCATCACTGGGTACCACGTCCATCAATCCACTCCCACCTTATTTTTAAGAGACGTTGCGTATCGGTAACCCAATTCTGTGTATCAAATTTGGACAAATTTTGTTTTGTTATGAATAACGACCCCCTTTATTTGCTTTTGGTTTCATCCCATTCCAATTTTTGTTGTTGCACTGTGTAGTTAAGCATCTTTTCATTTTTGCTTACTTTATTTTGTTTTTAAATATCCAGTTCAAGCTCCAAGAATCCTGCTATTCGAGTGCACATAAATTCGAACTATTTAAAATTTATAGTTCCATTTTATATGCTCCATTTTATATGCTTTGAACTTGAAGTTGCATGCCTTTGAAAAATTGTAAGCATACTTTTTAACTTGAAAACGCATCTACGTCGCTACACAAACTTCAGATTGTTTTATCCATATCGGTCAGTATAGAAGTTCTATATATATTTATAACCACTTTATAACAATTATCCCACTGTGCGATGGACAGATATAATGTTTTTAAAAATTGGTTACTTTTTTTCTCAATGTGTGCTTGTGTACTTTATTTCCATTTTTGTTACTTTTTTTCAACTGAAATATAACCAATTTTTGTGTTAGACGATCAAGATTTGCACTTCTAGTTTTAAAACCCCCACAGACAGAAAAAACCACAATGTAAAATTAACATGAAAAAATTTTAATTTCAAGTCATTGTAAATTTTTGAAAAAAAAAACAAAAAAAAATGTAATATTTACGTTGTTTCATATAAAATTAATAGTTAAACATGTTAATTTAAAATTGTTAACGTAAAAATAAAATTGTGCACATTAATTTTAACCTTTTTCAAGGTAAAAATAACATTAGTCCATGTTAAATTTTGAAAATTACATTTTTGTAGTAAAAATTAAAGTTTTTCAAGTAAAACTAACATTGGTTCGTTTAAAAACAATATTAACCAATGTAAAATCAACACTATAATCAAATAAAAATAACAACTAAGAAGTGTAAAAAAAGTGCCGCTTGTTTTAGAACAAAAAAAAAACAAACATTCTTATTGTGTGGTTAACAAAGTAAATAAATATTATTCTTAAAAGTGTAATAATGCCTTACAATAATAATTACATGAATTTAGAAAACTTAGTACAAAACCTTGGGTCTCTAGGAGAAACTTTTAATTTCGAAAGCGACGTAGACGGAAATTTAATTTTAAATATTCCGGTGGCTCAAAATCCAAGTTCCCAATTAGACGAGTTGTTGAAAACTTTTGATTTACGTGAAGTAAAGCCTTATTTGACAAGTAAGTTCATATATTTTAATTTTGTTTGTTTATTTCTCTAACAAAAACTGAATTATTACTAAGGAATTGAAATTACATTTGATAGCCTTAAATACTTGTCAAAAGAGGACATAAAGGAAGCTATACCACCCATTGGCCTTCGTGCTTGTTTTCGAGAAAAACTATTTATTTGGAGAAAAAGTGAGGTAAAGACAGAAATTTAAATAATTTATTAATTTATTTTTGGCTTAATTTTCAATAATTTTTCTGCAGTATGGCATTGATGACGATCCCTTGTCTGCAACGATTGCCAATAAAGTAGTTTCTTGGTAACAAAATCAATCTACTGTTAGCACAACAAACACTCCGGCTTCATCCATTTGCACATCAGATGGGAGTTCCAAGCTTTCTAAGGTAATTCAAAATTCACGTTTTTGCTTACCTTTTATTATTATTATTTTATTTCAGAGCCTTAAACTTATTTTAGAAAACAGCCTTAAAGGGAAATCTATTACAAGTTTTTTTGAAAACTTAACCAACTCGTTTCGTGGAGATTTAATAAATATTATATTGGAAGACATTTTTTACCGCGATGTTAAATTGTCTCCAAAAGATTTGCCAGCAATAGTATAGAAAACTTTTCTTGTGAAGTAAGAGTACGTATGTATATCATTTTTTTCTAATTAACTACACACATTTTTTAAATAATCACCCTTATCATGAATAAAATTTCACATGTAAATTTCCGAACGTGTGAACAGTTGGTATCATGAATAAAATTTGTTGTGGAAATTTCCGAATGTTTATATTTTTAAACTCCGAAAAAATATAATTTGTGAATTTATTTTTTTACGCACGATTGTTAACAGCTCACATGTGAAATATTTTTACAACTTATAAAGAAAATAATTCACAAAGAGTTGTGTGTCGGAAAAGGAAGAAAATGTAAGTTTTTATTTAAAATTAAAAAAAAAAAACGTTTCAAATGCACAAATTTAATTTATTTCATTTAGCGATCCCAAATTAGTTTTAGGAATACTACTTTATACCAAGAGGTAAGAAAGCGAATCCTGCTGGAAACTTTGGGAAAAATATGTCAGCCAAAGGGCAAAGCGTGTGCGTTCAGCAGTGAAAATCCAAGATTATGCAAAAGAATCAGATACGATTTCCCATAAAGATTGTTCTGAATTTGATGAACCAGTTTTGCTAGCCTTAAAAGCTTCTCTCTCAAGGGAGTTTTCTATCTGGGAAGAAGTAAAAGATAAGTGGCCAAGGACTTTTTACTTAGACAAAGGAACTGAAGACATCTAAAAGTAATTATGAATTTCTTAGCAATTTATAACTTTATAAAAACAGCAGATCTGGGGAACTAGTAAGTTTTGGTTAACTTGGAAAGAAATCATTTTTTAACTTGTGCTCTTTATTTAATTAGATTAATATTGACTTCGAGCTACTGGATCCAAACAAAAGGCATCATCTTTACAGTAAATGGAGTGTTTTCATGGAAAAAATTGGCTCTTATTATTATCTACAGATAAAACTAGCAACTTTGATGATCATTTCCAATCATATGTAGTAGGCAACTTAAGGATGAATTAATTTTAAAAGAATTCCATGAATTTACAAGTCCACCTTTATATCTTTTCCCACTTAATAATGGTAAATTATATTTAAGAAATAAGTTTTTGTAAACTTTATTAAATGTATCTAAAATAATAAAATAAAAAATGAAATAGAAATTGTTTTTTACTAAGCCAACGATCTTTAAAGTTATTTCAACAGGGTTTCATTTTATTTCATATGGCCATCATTTTAATACTAAATGATTTAATAGTAAGTTCGTTTTGATTTAACATGAAATTCATGTTATTTTTACATTTTATACTGTTATTTTTAAAGGATTTAAACATAATATTTACATGATTGTCCCTTAAATTTTACTAGAATAAAATGTTAATTCAACATCGTTTCCATTTGTTTTTACTTGAACAAATATTAATTTTTGTTTTATTATAAAATCATGTTAAATTAACATGAAACGCTAATGAAGCAAAAATATTATTAAAAAATGTTAAATTAATCTTGTTTTAGTGGATTTTACAATGATTTTTTTCTGTGTGCACACTTTTTACCATTTCACTTTTAAAAATTGGGTTCTCTTTCAAGTTGAGTGTTTCAATTTACGTTCAAGGAAACAGTTATGGTGATTTCTTTTCTACAAAAAATGTCACATTTTATTTAAAAAAATGCAATTTGGTGTTCGTGTTTTATTATAAAAAAAATAACCCTTAAATGTCATAAGGCATTGCACTATACGCCCCGTATAAAATGAGAGTGTTGATAACGCCCTGTAAAGAGATGGATCTGTTAATATATGGGGCTACCAGACGAAGTTGGGAAAAAATCGCCTCTTATCAGGACAGTAAAAATTTCAAGTTTTAATAGTTATTTTTTCTATTAATTTATAGTAAAAACAAAAGAAAACATTAACATTACATTGTTAATGGTAGATTGTCAGTGGTATACAATTTAAATGAATTCGGTGTTATAAAATTATTTTTGAAAAAAAAACGTCAAATCAAGAAATCGTAAAAACTTGGTGTTAATCAATCGGCAATCAGGCAAATGTATTTTCTTGTTAACATATTTTATGAGAAACAAACTAAAGAAATTGGAATTTCGTCATTCATTTTGTTCATATATTTATTTATTTAATACCTATCAATCTATTAACAAATAAAGGTTTATGTATTTTTTTTTTATAATTTGACGAACACACTTTTTGATGTATGTACATATGTTTTTTATATATTAAAGAACAAACTTTTTGTCAGCTATTAAAAACAGGGATATCCAATTTTGTGTTTTGTTCTCGTCAAATAAAAAATTGCAATATTACATGTTCGTTAAGACATTTTATACATTTACCTTTAAAACTGTGGTATTTTTTTTTAGAAAAGAAAACACCATTAATTACAATTTTAATTTGCATCTTTTTCGATTGTCTTTGTAAGTTGTTATCTTGATGACATCTTGAAAAAAATGCTCTAAAATTGCGTGCAGCCTACATCACATCTTTCGGTTTTTGTGAATTTTGACCAGCAGTATGTGAAAAAAACTTGAAAGCAACACTTGATCGTGTGCCTGCAGGATTAGTACTTCCATTACCCGCTGGACATATGTATGTATACTAGCGATGCCAAATGGGACCAGGTTTTTTGAAACCCGGGATTCGGGATTTTTAATTAAAAAAAAGCGGGATCCCGGGATTTGTCGGGATTTCATATATAAAAGCCAATTTTTAAAATTAATATAATTATAATTTAATGTTGATGTATAAGTATTAAAACAAATTAACTCATGAAGAAAATTAAACTCATTACAAAATAAACATTTTCTTTTAACATACTTGACATATATCTCCACCCCTTAGGGGGGCTCCCATACAAATATTGCATTTTATGAAATTCTTAAATTAATTAAAACTGTTCGACTTTTGGGAATAATATCAAAAATTGGTAACAAATTTTAGTCATTTATGGCTTGTTTTGCTTGCAGCTTTGTTTTTTTAGAACGAAGCCTAGCCTAAAAAATATGTTTCAGTTTTGTAAATAGACTAAAAAAAGTGTTTGCTTTGTTTGGGCGGTGCGAGCTCCACATAAAATTTTAAAAATTATAAGGCCTATTGTACCTTCCAGACCATCAGTAGCACACTGTTTAAATTTTATAAAAATCGATCCAGGGACTTAAGTGTCTATATACATTCTTATGTATGATATTTTTTAACTTAAGTGCTAACACCATAGTGTTTTTAATACATAAATATTTTAGTTACTTTTTTATTGCGTTTTGCTACTTTAGTTTTTAATATTGGTTACAAATTATTTTTCGCGTGGCAACTCTGTTTGTAGGAAACTGCCGTATTAAAACTGGGGAAAACAGTAAGAAATAATAGGGGTTTATTACTGAACTCTTTTATCTGTGCACTGTCTTATCGTGTACTGTTTTACCATAACACAGACTTATATGTGAGCATTTAGCAAATTTTATCACCAAAGTAAAGTCATGCACCAGCACATTCTGTCCATTTATTTTTGTTTATATTTATTTGTTCCTAGTCTGGCACTGAAACAAACAATTTTTTTTTTGTTAATTGTATTCATTAATTGTTTATTTTTGTTGTTTTTGCTTATTTCGTTTTTTTTTTCTGAATATATCATAACATCCAATATGACCTGTTTGGAGAAGAAAAAAGTATTTTCCAGTGGGTTTCTAATTAAATTTTCATTGTTTGTTTTTTTTACTCAATTATCACTTTTACTTTTGGTTGAAGATAATTTTCTGAACTCAACGTGTGAATGACGTCGGAAACGATTCATAATTTATACACAATAATTTTTTAAATTTATCAGCTTTTAATTTCTTGTGTGTTTGAAAAACAATAATTTTTGGATTGATGAAGTAAATACATATGTAGGTATAACCAATTAATTAATGTACAGTTGTTATTTATTTATTTACATAAATTTAAATTTTAAGTTCAAAATATTTAAATAACTTCGAATGGATTCATATATCTAAAATATTATTGCAAGGGAAATTCATGTTTAAATGCAGCAAAACCTGTGACAGAACTAAGCAAGTGGAAATGTGTACACAGTTGGGCAAACTTGACTTTCTATACCCTACACCGCTTGTAAGTATTAATGGAATAACTTTTGAATAAAGACCTTAGTTGAAATATAATAATTTTAAGAATCCTTTTAATTCTCACTGGACAAGCGGTAAACATTTTTTGAATGATATGTTCTTTTGTAAGTTAGTTTTCGAAATGTATATAGCAAAGTTTCTTGAATATTTCCACATCCGGTTTCATTAATGATATTCTTAAGTTTCCGCCTTTTAGATCTATCGCTACAGCTGTCGAGTGATTTTGCGGGTGTCCCAAGATTCTTTTGATTGGTTCTTTCTAAAGACACCTGGACAGAAAACTCGCCCTCTTACTAGTTTGCAAGCTGCTGTAAATTTTATGTTTACTTCATCTAACTTTTTTTTTAATACTTTGTTACTTGTAAGCCAAATTATATGTAGGTGCTGCAAGAACATACGTTTATTTTTCTTTGAACGTGTCTTAGAACATCTTTCTGCTTTTTGTTTCTAAAATACACTTCGGACCATTCCTTAAAGCTAAAGCTCTCAATGTTTTTATGAATATACTGAAATTCGATAGTTATTGCTCAGATATATTATACCAGCTGAGCTTGTATTCGAATACCACTGGCTTTAAAATTTGATTCAGGTGGAAAAAAGTGTTCTACAGACAGGTCCAGGCAGGCGCAAGAGTATATAAAAAGTCTATGAATGCAATACATTGCTTACTTAATAGCAGAATTGCTTTCAAGATGCGATAAAGTAAGGAAACGATTAGACAATTTTTTAAGAGTTATAGATAACAGACAGAAATTATTGCTTTTAAGTAGTGCTGGGATACTATCGATATTACTATCGACTGATTGTTTATACTTGAGCTAAAAAACTTTAGCTAGTTTTTTATCAGGCTACAGTTCGTTGTTTTTATCCCTTTATTCAACGTATGAGACGTATGTATGTACGCAAGTTATTTTGGATGACAGTTTTTAAAAATTGTGCTGCTAAGCACATTTCTGAAGGAAGCGAAGTAGCAGGGGCTGTAGGATATTTTATTGAAACTTTAGATAATGTCATAAATTAGTTTTGATTCTCAACCCAAAAGACAATCAATCTTGCAGACTTTTCCTCAAAAGGTCGTTCATTGTTTTATCCTATTTGTAAAAAAATGGAACACCTTCACTGTAACAGTACTCCAACTATGAAGAAATCTTTATCGTCATTGTATGAGAGGTACCACACGCACTTAAAAATTATAAAATATTAATTGCCTATGTTAAGAGCCGGGTTAGAAGTCTATAGGGAACAACATTTCATTCACAATTTTACTTATATATTATTGATTGCTTCTCCTGCACCTTACCCCTTAGTTTTTATTTTGAAAGGTATAGTTTACCATAAGAGTGGATCCTATAAAGCTTGAAGACATTTGTCTTCAGATATTCGGAATTTAATAATTTCGTTCTATGGGAGGTACCGCTCTTCCTTCCTCTGCCCCGCAGATTGTTATTTAAAAATGTATAGTTCACTATAATATTTGCTTTAGCTACGTTTGAAGATAGTTCTTCAGTTACGCGATATTTAATATATATGTACATTGTACATCCTATGGGGGTATTGCTCCAGCTGCGCCTTCCCCCTTGGTTTTTATTTTCAAATGTGCAGTTTACTATAAGAGTGACACCTACCAAGCTTGAACATTCTCACTAAAACAGTTCTTAAGACATGCGATATTTAACATTAGCGTCCTATGGGGGCACCACTTCCCCTGCTGCTATCTTATTTCAATTTCAAGGCTCAGAAGATGCTACTGAAAAAAAATTCAAGAAAATGGGTGCAACGGCTCTTAACATATGCAATACTTAATATTGGCATCTTATGGTGGGTTCCTCATCCCCAGCACTCTCGAAAAAAGTGCTCCTCCTCTGTCTACCCCACCCATTTTTATATTGAAATTTATAGTTTACCATAATAGTAGCTTTAACCACGTTTGAAGACTCTCCCTTTAATAGTTCTTAATATATGCATCCTATGGGAGGTATTTACCCCCTGCGCCTACCCGCTTTATTATTATTTTCAAAAGTGTAGTATACCATAAGAGTGACTTCTACAAAGTTTGAACATTCTCACTATAACAGTTCTTAAGATATGCGATATTAAACATTGGCGTCCTATGGGGGCACCATTTACCACGCTGCTATTTTATTTCAATTTTGATGCTCAGAAGATCCAACTACCAAAAGTTCAACAATATGCGTGCAGCGGCTCTTAAGATATGCGATATTTAATAATGGCATCCTATGGGGGGTACCAATTTCCCTGCCCCTATCGAAAAAATAAGAAGCCTATTTTATATTTTATCATCGGTTCAGTAGTTTAGGAGTCTATAAGCCAACAAACAAACAAACAAAAATTTTTCATTTTTACGTGTATAGATATCTTTTAATGTTTGAAGTTGTTTCTTTAATAAAAAATAACATTTGGATTATATTTTGATTTTTGAACTTTTTAAAATGAAAAGTTAAAAGCTTTAATGAACAATTTGAAAAGGTACAAAATGCCTTTTTTTTAGTACTTTCATCCCAGTAAAAAATGTGCTCCAAAAGAGGCAGGTTTTATGTATGAATGCATACCTCAAATCGCTTCAAACCTGCTGATAAGATGCCTGATTTTTGTATGGAGTGTTCCCGGTTTGGAGGACTATTTACTGCTGACAATAAGCGCTATTTTAACATGCAAGCAAATCACTTCTAAAGCGCTTTTTTAAGGGATAACTTTATTTCAATATTCATTGATTTTTTGCTCTAATTGCTTAAATGCATTGTTTCAATAATTTTCGTAAACCATTATATATTTGTATTTTTTTTTCGCTTTAAAACCTCATCGTTGTCAGCACTAAAATATCAGCTTTTTTCTATATTTTATTCTTTATCATTTACTGCTATATAAAAGCTCTCCTATTGAAGCGCTCGATTATGCGCTTTTTCTCTAAAGTGCTTCAAAAAACCCAAATTTTTTTTACCGGGATGTTTCTTTTTAATTAATTAATAATACAATTAATAATGCATATAACAATTAATATTCATCACTAATGAAAATACATATTAGAATCATTGAACTTCATTGGTTTTAATTCGCACTCATAGTAACATTTCTTCCAACTTAGTCATGTCATGTAGTTTTGTGACATACGGTCCATAATTTACCTTGATTCCATATTTAGCAGCCTTCTGAAATTCACTGTAAACGCTAAAACTTATTTTACTGGTGTATTGATATTTCTTAAAATTTATGTTTTTTAATACCAGAAATCACTCTGCAGAATTTTGGGATGTTTGGTTCATAACTTACCATGGCTCAAATATAAATTCTCCTCCTGAAAATCATTAAAGTTCGGCTTAAACTGTTACGAATCATGATATTTTACTCAAGCTAGTTAAAATGCTAAAATAAAAATTAATAATAAATAGATCTATATGGGTAATTCCATGTTTCCGATTCCGATTTTAATGAAATTTAGTGAGAAGGAATATAATGAACGAAAATGTCATAATTTCGCAGAATTAGCCGAATGTGTTGAGTTTATTTCTTAATATCTCGAAAACTACTTTTTATACGAAGATGATTTTTATATAATAATAACCATCGATATAAAAAATTAATGTATGTACATATGTTTATTTATTTAATTTGTTTGTTTGTAACTTGTAGCCGCCTAAACCACTTAACCGATCCTTATGAATATTTTACAGTATGTTACTACAGGTCTGGAAGGATCTATGCTTTATTTTTTTTTATGTGGGAGTGGCACCTCCCATACAAAGTCAATATAAATTTCTGTATGTCTTGAGAACGAAAAGACCTAAAGTTTTTTGTACAAGCATCTTGGTTATCAATAAAGAAAATTTGGCAAAATTTGAATATCTGGGCGTGGCACAAAATATATTTATTTATACTTATCTAAAGATCGGTAAGAGAAAAATTGTCCAATTTTGGTACCCATGATTGGGTTATCAATAAAGAACCTCTCTCAAAAATGGGCGGGATTAGAATAGTTGGCTTGGAATCTTCCATAGTCTATCAGCGCCGGTGTTGCGGGTCCGATTCCCGCCAGAGAGTCTGGCTTCATTCTTGCAGACAAGCATAGAGCTTCGCGGGATTAGCTTAAGGAATTAAAAAAAAAAATAAACAAAAAATTTATATCTGGAAAACGACGAGGGTTGTACAAATATCTTGGCTATACATTCACAACATCCGACAAAATATGGGAGGGATTGGAGAACTGGGCATGGCACAAAATAGATTTATTTAGGTATATCTGAAGAACAGTCGGAGAAATATTGTCCAAATTTGGTACACATAGCTTGGTAATCAATACACAAACTCTACAAAGGAATGGACAAGCATCTTGGTTAAGCTGGGATCACACGATTGCCGCAAATGCACCAATATGACACAATCATTATTGTGCTTTATTGACGCACAATAATGAAATTGTACTCAAAATAATTAATTAAAAAAATTTAAATGCAAAATAAATAAAAACATACAAATATTGGCGCGTGTTGTGTTGTTTGATTGCCGCACAAGAATACAATAAATATTGGTACATGTTTGTCATTTTTATGCACCAGGGTTGCATTTGATTGGTAAAAGTAAGCTCAATATTGTCCTCGATTGGTACATGAGCCATTTGGTTGTGCGGTCGCACGATTGGGGTATTAAAAAGTGTGAAAATTGGTGCATTG
The DNA here is from genome assembly GCA_949318255.1 of Pollenia labialis. Classification (NCBI taxonomy): domain Eukaryota; kingdom Metazoa; phylum Arthropoda; class Insecta; order Diptera; family Polleniidae; genus Pollenia; species Pollenia labialis. The sequence goes on along the minus strand of OX439140.1, from coordinate 63,590,721 downwards.
CGGCAATCGTGAGGGATCTATAGAACGATAAAAATGGACAGGATTGGAGAAGTGGGCGTGGCACCTTCCATACAAAGACATTCTAGATTTCTTTATATCTGGAGAACGGTAAGAGCCAAGGTTTCCAACTTGGGCGGGATTGGAAAAGTGGGAGTGGCACCTTCGGTACAACTTTGGCAAAAGCAAAAGTTTCCAAATTCGTTACAAGCATATTGGTAAGCAATACACAACATCCGACAAGATATGAGCGGCGTTGAAGATGAGGGTGTGGCATTAGATAGATTTATTTATATCTTAAGAACGGTAAAAGAAAATTTGTACAAATTTGGTACACACAGCTGGGTTATCGATACGCAACATCTGCGAAAAAAGGTGGGAGTATATAAATGGGCGTGGTACCCCACATATAAAGGCAAAAGAGATTTCTGTATGTCTAGATAACGGAAAAAGCAAAAGATTTCAAAGTTGGTACAAATAGCTTGGTGACCAATATGCAACATCATTCAAAAAGTGGGCACGATAAGATAAGTGGTCGTTGCACAAAATATAATCCCGTTTATTTGAAGAGCGATTAGTGCAAAATTGTTAAAATTTGGTACAATTAGAATGGTTATCAATATACAGACAGTGGGAGTAGATGAAACTAGATTTTTGGAAATCTAGAGAACCGCCACAGCTACAATTTACAAATTTGGAACAAAAAAAGGCCAATTGCCTTATTATATACATATGCTGGACAACTTACAAATACCATATAGATTTCTGTGCATATTGAAGAAATAACTGCCTGTCCCTTGATTTTGAACGAAAATTTCGTTCGCATAGCCTACATTTAAACAAAATTTTGAAGTTTGCTTTTGTTGTAAGTTAAGCGAAATCAATTTGAAATAAAACAATAAAAAGATAGAATGGAATTACATGTAAATAATCATGTGTGTATATTGATTTTTTTAAATTTGGTAATAATTACAACTAAATAAGTTCGATATACATATCAATATAACGATATTTTTAGTTAATGAATATCGATACTCTTTAGAAATACGGATACGGTATATACCGATATGTTTTAAATTTGACTGTAATTACAATAAATCGGATACTGTGTGTTAAGAAATATAAAATTTTTTTTCTTTATTTAATTGTGTTTTCTTTGTCGGCTAATTTTTGGACCGCTCTCGTAAGTTACAATGCTCTTGATCCTTAAAAATTCTTAATGAAAATGCACTGCAGCACAAAATATTGAGCCATAAATTTACAAATATGTATGTTTGTATGTATATATTTTTCTATATGTATTACCATTAAAAAAAATTTATAAATCCATTTCTATCAGTTAATAAAAAATGCTTTTTATAAACAAAGAAAATTTTCATTTATAAAAAAATATTTCTTTTTTAATATTTTTATCTTTATAAACTTTTTGTTCGTGCAAAATCTTCTCTGAATTAAAATTTTAGTTCATCTGATGATGTAAAAGTTTTAATTGACTGTCCGTATTCGATTTAAATTAATTTAAGAAAAGAATATTTCTTTAAAAAATATAAAGTGTTTATCTGACACGAACCACCGTTTTTGAGTGCTCAGAATTTTTTTTAAAGTTCAGTGAGTTTTTGTTTTGGGCGAATTGTTAGTTATTAACTCATAATAATACTTAAATATATGTTTGTATGCAATTTTATATAGTTTGCTTAACAAGAACATTTGACCAGATGTTATTTCCAGGCACACATTTTTGCACTTGATTTCCATATGAAGAACAAACTTTAAAGATAATTGAACTTATCCCATAAATCTTTTTTAATATTTAAATTTCTGAAAATATTTAAGATTTGCAAATCATCCAAATTCGAAAAACTACAAAATAAATTCGTTAAGTTTACGAGAAAATCGAAAAAAATATATTGTGTTTGTATAAACTTCACCATCATTAGTGGGAAGGGTCCCAGTTGGAATTGTTAACAGTGAAACTCTGTAACAGTACTACTGACAAACTGTAGACCAGACAATGCATTGCGCTATAGACATTTATTATGCGCTTGTCATTGAAAATCCACATCAGGCCTGGACTTGATAGTTCTTGTGGAATCATATGGTGACATTGGAACGCAATATCACATAACATAACACTATCACATTTTTTTTCAGCACAATAATTAAAAAAATAACTTAAATTTTCCAATATAAAAATGGCTTAATTGATAGCACTGGCTACTCCACACATTTGAATTTATAGTAACCCAACAAACACGAGGTCAAACCTTTGAAATGACTATCATTTGACATAAAACACAATTCTCAAACGTTTTTCAATTGTTTGATTTTAACATTTAAATTCAAATTGATAATGATTTGAAAATAAACATTTGACATTAAATGTTTTATCAATGTGTTATCAAATGTTAAACTCAAATCAAAACTAAATTTGGCAATACTAAAGCGAAATATAAATGTTAACATTAAAAATGGCGATTAAAGTTAAATTTTTACTTCGTTTTACAAGTGAACAAATAATTTCTTGTAAAAAATAAAAATTATAAGTTTGTTGTATGATCGTGGTGCTACAATCCTCAGAATAAAAAGGAGCCAATTTTTTCATCTTTAAAATAATTAGAGGGCGGATAGAACATAATTACAACTTGTAGCTGTGTTGCCAAATGTTTACCTCACAGTTTATTTAAATAAATATTTAATTAAAATTAAAAAAATAAAATATTATTATTTATGTTCCACATTGTGTTATAATCCACATTTGAAAAACATTTGAGATTTACGTTTGAAAACATGTTGAAAATAAAGACATTTTTCAATTTGATAATATTTTCCCCTTTTTGTTGAGAATGCTATGTTTATCAAACGTTTGACGTGGTTGTTGGGAATACGTATTTCGTAACAACACAAAGTTTTTCACTTTAATTATCACTAACTGATGAAATGTTTTAGACAAAACGATTTAAAGAACCAATTAAAAATCACTTGAGAAATGAAATATGTCTTTCCTTTAAACTAATTATTTACCCACCCACCCACAACGTGCATATACATTTGAATATTTTTTCTAATAATTTTATTTTATAAACAAACCGGTGCCCTACATTTGTTAGTTGCTATACAATATTTAGTCTTGCAAAGTGTTTAAGAATGGCAAAAAGTTATCTTTGAAATTAAACTATAAATCTGCTGATTCGAAATCTATTTTAATATTAATATTTTAATATAATAAGAAAAATGTAATTATATAAGATAAAATAAGACAAAATAATATTAAACAATTTAGGGAACATTTTTCAATTTATTTAAAAAAATCTTTAAAATTCCAACTGGTATTTTCTTTTGATTGCTTAAAGTTTCTTCAATCGCTTTTATTATTCCTTTCGAAAAGTTGGTATTTTTCATTTGTTTCTAACACTATGCTTGTTTAAATTAATTTTTGAAAAATACGCTCTACATTTGCTGTAGATATTGGTAACGACAAAATTGAATAAACTAATTTCTTTAAATAGGGAATAACTTCGGACTTGTCACAACGTCTTACTTTAAATACTTCCTCCCTAAAACTGTTGCAGTAATAATTGAATGAGAAAATAAAAATTCGTTTAATTATATAAAAACATCACTCAATATTTTTATACAATACTAGCTTAACCCGGTGCGCTTCGCTACACCGCTTTACCCACTTTAATATATGCATCCTATGGAAAGTAGTCCCCCCCTGCACCTACCCGCTTTATTTTTTTTTTCAAAGTGAAGTATACCCTAAGAGTGACTTCTACAAAGTTTGAACTTTCTTACTATAACAGTTTTTAAGATATCCGATATTAAACATTGGCGTCCTATGGGGGGTAACACTTCCCCCTAGGGTTGCCATACGTACTGTTTTTAACAGTACATGTACTGATTTTTTGCAATTGTACTTTTTTATGCATAATGTCCAAAACAGTACGCAAATGTATTGTTTTTTACACTTTGTACTGTTTTTTGTACTGTTTTTTTTTGTTCAGTCTCCAAAAAACCAAGATATCAAGAAAAACCCTGTTAAAGTCATATTTTGAAAATATCTTAATACGTAACAGTACATAGCTTTAAAAAAATGTTGTGTTCCAAACAAAAAAGCTGTAAAATAATAAGACCTTTTACGCTGTGGTCATTGTTTTCTCATAAATACGCAGTAGAAATCTTAATTATTATTTTAAAGACATATGATTTTATGGCTACCTCTTCCAATAGTATTTGCCTTTAAACACCTGAGAAAGACAAAGAAAACTACAAATTTAAAAAATTCTCCAGGCTCAATATTTATAAAAATACCTAATTCCTTTTAGAACCACTTTTCTCTACCTAAACTTTTTTTGAAATAAAGAAAAGCTACGTTAATTTTTACAAACATTTTATTGAAAAACTTCAGCGTATAAATTTTATTGAAACTTGTTTTTTACAATTTTAATACTTTCAGATTTTGTTGAATAAAAATACACCAAAATATGTTTTTTGGATTTTATAGATTATAGCTGAACTTGTTAAAATTGGCCGCAAATAATTTAAAAATTTTTTAAAATTGGAAAATTAACTTAGGACAAATACATTTTCTCAAATTCTATATGATTTGTGCAACTATGTGTGTGGTGAAAATTGCTTTAAATACCAATATGCTTAAAGAAAGTCCTAATTACACAATCAACGAGTTAATTGCTTTAAGTTAAGTTAGGCTTTTCGCCTTTCTTATATGGCTTGCAGGAATGTTATGGTTTTCCTGTCTTCAAATTAAAAAAAAAACATTTAGGACAAATGCTTCGTTTTAGTGTTTTTTTTAAACGCAAATGGAATAATTTCGCATACGTTTAAAATGCAATAAAACGGAAATTATTCCTTTGCCGTTACACATTTTAAGTGTTTTTCGTTATATAATTGTTGCATATTAGATCAAAAGTTTTAAATATATAATAATTGAAGTAAATAGTTGTGTTTTCGCAACAAAAAAAAATTTACTGTTTTTTTCTTGATTGTACTGTTTTTGTGTGTTCAATGTACTGTTTTTCCGAATTTAAAATCTGGCTACCCTACTTCCCCCGCTGCTATTTTATTTCAATTTTGGGGCTATCCCTTTAATTGCTCTTCAGTTGAGCGATATTTAATATATCGATCCTATGGGAGGTATTTCCCTTCCTACGCCTACCCGCTTTATTTCTATTTTCAAAAGTGTAGTATACCATAAGAGTGACTTCTGCAAATTTTGAACATTCCCACTATAACAGTTCTTAAGATATGCGATATTAAACATTGGCGTCCTATGGTGGGCACCACTTCCCCCGTTGCTATTTTATTTCAATTTTTTGGCTCAGAAGATCCTACTACCAAAAGTTCAACAAAATGCGTGCAGTGGCTCTTATTTATATTTCTATCTATGAGGGGTACTGCTCCTCCCCTGTTTACCCCGCCCATTTTTATACTGAAATTTATAGTTTGCCATAGTAGTAGCTTTAACCACGTTTGAAGATGCCCCCTTTAATAGTTCTTCAGTTGAGCGATATTTAATATATGCATCCTATGGGAGGTTTTTCCCCCCTGCGCCTACCCGCTTTATTTTTATTTTCAAAAGTGTAGTATACCATAAGAGTGACTTCCACAAAGTTTGAACATTCTCACTATAACAGTTCATAAGATATGCGATATTAAACATTGGCGTCCTATGGGGGGAACCTTTTCCCCCGCTGCTATTTTAATTCAATTTCGGGGCTCAGAAGATCCTACTACAAAAAGTTCAGCAAAATGCGTCCAGCGGCTCTTAAGATATGCGATAATTAATATTGGGATCCTATGGGGGGTACCGATTCCCCTGCCCCTATCGAAAAAATAAGTAGCCTATTTTATTTTTAGGGCCTCACGTGATGTTACTGTAAAAATTTCAGGAAAATCGGTTCAGTAGTTTCGGAGTCTATAAGCCAACAAACAAACAAACAAACAAACAAACAAACAAACATACAAACATTTTTCATTTTTATATATATAGATACTGCAAATTTTAAGACACATATTTATAAAAAACTTGAAAAAACTATTTAGGCCCGTTTTCACAACTTACCGATAGCTAAAAGTTGACTTTAACCGGCCTTATAAAAACTGTTCCATTATTAAAACTTTACTTTAACCTAAAGGGAGCGATAAAGTTAATTAAGGTACATATTACCTGGTAGGTAAAAGTAAAGTTGTAATAATGGAACACCTGTTATACGGCCGATAAAATCCTACCTTTAGCTATCGGTAAGTTGTGAAATCGGGCCTTAGTCTATTTTCTTCGACCTTTTAAAACTTTAAACAAATTAAAAACCTTTCGGCCTCTCAAAAAACTTGCAAAATACGGGAACACTTGACAAATGGTAACGCTGACGCGAACGCAATTGAGTAAAATGCGATAAAGTAGTAATTACTTTTGGGCTCTCGAACGCAACTATTGTGTGAGAGTTCCAAAATACAGTTTTTTACCGTTTAAAGCTATGTTCACATTATGTGTATTTGTCATATGGAATGTCACTTTTCTATCCACATGTGTTTTCATGTGTATGTCAAAATTTGAGTTTTACATAAGGTTTGTAATTTACATGTTCACATAATGGTATGTAACGTACATTTGACATAAGTTATCAAAAATAAAAAAAACATTTTTAATAATTAATTTGTGTATTTTTTATCTGTTTTATTATTTATTTACTATTTCAATATATGTATATGTACATATTACAATTTCAATTAATTTTTGCCGCTACAAACAATTTTGTTAATAAAAAACAGCTGATGTCAGATGCTTTGTCACTTGAAAATAGAACACGTTCTAAATCAAAATTGTCATGTGTACTGTACACAGAGAAATAACACATGATAGTGTTTGAAGGGGTTCAGACGATATGTACATATTTAACATGTGAAAAAGTGACAATCCACATGACAAATACACATAATGTGACCACAGCTTAATACCTGAAAGTGCCATATATCAAAAAAGTAACAGCCACATAATTTTTGTTGTATCTCTTTTATTTCCAAATTTTCGAAAATTCCGCCTAAGCAGTGTTGCCAGAAGTAGGGAAAATCCCTACATGTAGGTTTTTTTTATCGTAAAATAGAAGCGTTGGGAAAATCGGACATATTTTTTAAAATCTCCAATATGTAGGGGTTTTTCAAAAAAAACGTATTTGTAGTAATATTTTCATGTCCAAAACGGTTAAAAATATTTCATTTTCCCTAAAATCGATTAAAAATTAATTTCCAGTATTGTTTGTGGTTTAAAAAGTTGGCGACACTTATATGCATGTATATGTTTTTTCTTAGTGTAGTGGTAGACAATTGTTTGCTGAAATAGACTTCAATGCCTAAGTGACGAATAAAGAATTTGTCGTAGAAAAAATATGTTTCACGTTTACTATCGAAGTATCGAAGAGTGGGTATAAATTTTTACAGCTTAAGGTGTCTGGAAAAAGAGATATTTTGTTTTTCTCATTATTTATTTATTGAATCTTCATATATTAAATATGAACTAACAATAATTAATCAAATCTTATTCTAATTCTTTATTTATGTCCTGCCAGTGCCAGACAAAAATGTTTTCTTCTTCACGGAGTCTGTTCACATATAAAGGTGCTTATCGCTCTTCTAGTTGGGTAAGTGCTGCAGTGTCTCTTCTTCTAAAGCGAGTGTGGCCGCCATGACTTAAAATATTTCGAGCTAGTGGATTTGGGTGTTGTTCATGCCTTTTTAAATATTTTACTGCATATTTTGTAATCATAGTTTTTACTAATGGCACATTGTGATCCTTATGAATGTTTGAGTTTTTAACGTACCAGGGAGCGGCTGTGATTATTCGAAGAAGTTTATTTTGGCGCCTTTGAATTATTCGATATTAGAGGCCGAGGCAGTGCCCCATAGTTAAATACCGTAGCACTAAATAGGCTTAGAGTTGTAAAGTAGAAGCTTGCAATCGAGACTAAGGACAGAATTTCTTCCAATAAGCCAATGAATTTGAATGGCTTTTAGTTTCATTTGAGTTAATTTTGCTTCTTTATGGCATTTCCACGTTAATCGCCGATCCAGATGTATACCGAGATATTTTACATGCGAATGTTGAGGAATTATTTGATTATTGATTTTAATAGGGGGGCAAGATTCCCGGCGCAAGGTGAAGTTTATATGTAAGCATTTTTGCTCATTTACCATAATCCTCCATTGTCTTAGCCATATTTCTAGTTGTACGTTTTTAGGGTGGAAGGGAAAATAAATGGCATTCATGTTTCCCTCCTCTCCTAAAAGCTCAAGACTTGACGAGACAAACTTAACGTTTACTTATTGAAAATTCTTATTTCAATATGATGCCGTATGGAAAATGTATGCATTTGGAAAAAATTAAAAATTGTTGTGCATTTTTGAATTTTATTTCCACAATTCTGAATTTATTTTACCATTTTTGTCGTATGAATGTGCCACATCGAAATAAAAACGTGAAATGGTTAAAAGTGTGGCAATGCTTTAAATCTTATTTGCAAATAGTGTCGTTAATCAGAAATTGTTTTCGTGAGTTAGCAATTCGCAAATAACTCACTGTTTATGCGGCAATTTTCTCAGCTTGCAATATACATATTTATATGCGAATAAGTGGTACGTATAAACGTAGTAATATATAATGATTTAAAAAAATTTTAAAATATTATGAATATTTAGAACTACTTATGAAACAGCGGTATTGGATTAGTTGTGAAAAACATAAAATTTGGATTTAAGATTAAAGTTATTCATAGATATTTGAAAGAGCAGGGTTCAATGTACTTGGATTAATTGATCCATTGTGATGTTACAGATAGTTTTTTTTTATAAAGCAAATACTTATCGATTTTGCCACACTTATAAAGAATTAAAATTGAGGTAGTATTTACATATATTTATTTTACACCTTCCTCAATTAAAAACAATAAACAAAGTAAAGTCGGTCAAGCCCGTTCATTTGATACCCTACACCACGGTATTTGCAGAAACTTTTATTTCAAGGGTGTATCCTATTTGGGACTCATGGAGCCGGCAAAACAAAATTATGTAATGAAGGTACGAATCATGAAAGAGTCCTATGTGCCGAATATTATCTAGATATCTTTATTAATTGTTAATGATATTTTTTTTTATCTTAAGATGTTATAATCGAGGGTGTTTTATAGGACTTATGGTCAATTCTGAACTGAACCTTCCAGTATATAATTTTTCTAAAAATAGTAACTATCGTTTAAATTATTGCCGCCAAATTTTATGTCAAAACCAACTTTTTAGAGGATTTTATGGCATTAAAAGCTATTTTCGGGAGTGGTATTTTTATGGGAATTATGGTAAAATATAGATCGATTCCAATAAGATTTGGTAAGACTTTTTATATTTGCAATAATATATGTTTGGACCAAATTTAATCTTACTGCCTGTTTAACGATTCTGAAATTTGTTTTTGTTTTTAATGTAATTTTCTATGCGAACGTTAACGTTCGAAATCGGTGAACAGGCTGTTAATATCAGCATTATTAGATCGTTTATGGGCAGAAAAACACGTTTCCAAAAGGAAGCATTTATTGGGGAAATACACCGTTTTCATTAGGAATAATTCCTGCAACAATTAGGACGCCTTCCAAAATTGCTAAATGTATTTTGTACAAAAGGTTTACATGTACCGCCATCCACACGTGCGGACGTCGTCAGATCGATTAAAAAAGTGATTCTGATTCGATCAATATACTAATTAATATTTTTTACTGTAACAAACATCAGCTCAAACGTATAATACACAAATGTATACCACCATTGTGGTCTAGGTAACTATAAATAGCTAACAGATTCATTTGTACTACATTACTAAGTTTTACTGATAGCCCCTCAAGCAGTGTGACTAATTTATCCATTTATTGGCTAGATTTAGCCATTTTTCATTTCGTTAAGACATTATAGCCTTTTCCTTATGCCAGTTGCATTAAGCCAAATTTTCTTAAAGCTTTTAAAATTTTAATACAAAAAAATTTTATAAATGCAGCATTAGTCCCAATCCATATTATGAAACATTTGCTGCGAAACATTTGAGTTTGTTGATGAAAGGAGAAAAAGGAATGGAAAAGTGTAATTTGTTTTAAGAACAAGCAGTTTTTGTATGTTTGTTATTGAAAGAAAGAGAGAAGGAATATAAAATGACTCAATGCTGTAAAATAAAATTTTTATTGAAGATAGTTTTTGCAGCAAATGTTTCATTATATGGAAGAGGACTTAGTTGTGTTATAACCAGGGTTACCGTTAGGAATTTTTGAAAAGTCGCACATAAGACCGTTTTATAAAAATAAAGTCGCACAAACACATCCTTTGAGCAAATATAAGTCGCACATCTTTTTTGACCGTTTTTTATCATTAAAAAGCATAGCAAAACAAAAACAGTCAGTTGCATTTTTCAATTTCAGAACCCTTTTTTATATTATTGATGTGCTTTTAGTTTTTCAATGCCTGCCGTTTACAAACACTGCAAACCATTTAGACATCAGTTCCGAGTCTTTCGAATAATATACTATGATATATCACGAACTATTACGGTTTTTGAAAGGACCTGCAGCGACGCTAACGCTATCAGTCTCAGACTTCGTGGTACCTTCTGCCTCTGAACACGTATTTCTAGCTTCATTTTCTTTTTCGATTTCCAGATTTTCCTTCGTTTTACCAAAAAATAAATAAAATAAAATAAATTTAATTTTTTAAGTTAGAGGAACATGCTTGTACATACTATGTATGAAATTTTGACAGAACATCTTAAGTCGAGATAAGATGGCGAAAAAGTTTTTCTAAAAAAATATTCTGAAAAAATTATTTTTATTAAATAATTAAAAAAACCAAAATAATGAAAAATTTCGTAAACGTAAACAAAACTGTTTTCTGAATGAAAATGATAAACAATATTTTTTCGACTTTCAATTTGAGTTAAGATGTTTTGTCAACATGCCACAGATAGCCTGTCTATGTTTTACGACAACTTCTTGCAAAAAACTTTTGTAAATTGAGCACTGCAAACACCACAATAATTTATTTTAAAAAGCTTTTTTGCTAAAACCATCCTTTGATAATTTTACTGAAAATCTGCGAAAAATTTCTTAAATACATTGTGTACATGGCAATGTTGCAAAAAAGTAATAAAACTTCGCATCAATATTAAAAAAGTCGCAAAAGTCGGTAATAACGTTTCTTAATAAGGAATCAAGAATAATAATTTTGCTCTCTTTTCAGGTCCAAAAAATTGGCGCTTTTAAAAACTTTACAAAAAAATCTGCCACACCGGATTTTGAATTCTCAAAATCTTATACCAGATTCGTAATCGTCGGTCCCGAAAACCCCCCGAAAGGCGATTTCAAGTAAATTAGATCAATTACCAAAAATTTCTTTTTTTCTTTTCTTATCAAAGGTGTATTTTAAAGCTTACTTATGACAAAAGTAATGCAGTTAGACAACTGTGGTTTGCTTCATTAGAAACGCTCTTGTCTATTTTAAGAATGACCAAAAAAGTTAAAATCGATTTTTTCATCCGTAGGTCCCTTTTAACTGAAATTTAAACATATATGTATATAGTATATATATTCTGGGTCCTTATGAGTATCGAAGTTGATTTAATGATGTCCGTTTTACATTCTCTCTGCTGAAATGGGGTTTTCTGAAGGCCCTATATATGATGGGGGCTTAGTTGATATATGACTACATTGCATACGCTCTAATGCAGCCTGATTGGTCAACAATTGGCTGAGGTATAAGCAAAAAAGCACGATTGCCTCTCATTTTACCCATAAGTGCCTTGTTGATGTTTTTTTATATTTCTCTATATCTGGGGAACGGCAAGAGCAAAAGTTTCCAAAGTAGCTACAAGAAACTTGGTTATCAACACACAACATCTGAAAAAACGTGAACGCTATTGGTAAATTTGGCGTGGCACTTCCCAAACAAAGACGTTATAGATTTCTTTATTTTTGGAAAACGATAAGATCGAAAGTTTTAAAATTAGGTACAAGCATCTTGGTTATCAATAGAAAACGTAAGACGAAAGTGAGTGGGAGTGGAGACGTGCACAAAACATATTTATTTATATCTAATGAACGGAAAAGAAACATTTTCCAAGTTTGGTATTAACAGCTGGGCAATTTATACACAATCTCACAAAAAATATGGGCGAAATTCGAGAAGTGAGCGTGGTACCTCCCGCCAAGAAATTAAAGATTTCCTTAGATCTGAAGAATGTCAAGAGATCAAGTTCCCAAATTAGCTACAAGCATCTTGGTTTTTAATACACAACGTCCGATAAAATGTGTTTTTAAACAAACAACGTCCGATAAAATGTGGGCGGAAGTGGGCATGGTACAAAATATGTTTATTTATATCTAAAGAACGATATTTATATAACATTCTGTTTTTAACGCACCACTTGCTTTTATTCATATTGATGCGTTTTTTTTGTGTAAAATTTAGCTGATTTTAGTAGTAGTGAAGTGTTGGCATCACTGCCCTCCATTCACATGTGCGTGAGAAATAATTTAACATTGGGTAGATGTTTTAAGAAAAAAATCCCCTTAAAATATAGATGATGACTAAATCAATACATTAGCCAGTATATTCGGAAAATAAATAGTGACGTCAATGTTATGCAGTCATTAGTGAATGAACAGATGGACAAACTTTTTCCCCCATAAATTCTGTAAACAATTGTTGTTGATTATAAAATTTTGTACAATTTTGTTAAATATTTCGTTTTCTCATTCCAAATCGACGACGTATTATATAAAAATAGATGTATTTTCATAAAACGGACGTTTAAAAAATGTATTTTTGTTTGATGAAAATCCATTAAATGCATTTTAGTTATGTTTTGCGAACTTCTGACATAAAAGAGGAATTGTGTCAAATACATAAAAGAATTTTAATTAAGGATGATCATATATTTTTTTCAATTGTATTATTTTTATCAGATCACGGTAACTGCCATTTTAGTTTTATGGAGTACTAGCCTCAACCAGAGCGCTACGCTGTCATTAATTGAACTGTATTTTGCACTTAAATGGATTTCTAAATCGCGTGAAATGCATTCTACCTACCTCTTATGTGTTTGATTGGAGGTTCCAAGCATTTCGTCATCGATTTTTAGTGCATTTTTTTTTAGCATATTTTGATCATATTTATTTTTTGAAAATTTTTGCAGTGCTTTCGTAGCGGAACAATTTTTTTTTTAAATTCTGGTTAACATACGGGTGTTTAATGTTTTGTTTTAAAATAAGCAATTTCTGTTCTTTAGGCATATTTTTTTTTTAACAATGTTAAGGCCATATTTTCAAGTTTTTACTTGATATTTAAAAACGTAAATAGATTTTGCATTTGACGTAAAAATAATGAAAAAAATATTTTAGAATATAAAAATAAAATTTAGTCATAACAATTTCAAGTGCTTGTGAAATTATGTTAACCCAATTTAATACCAAGGTCATAAGCATGATTTTTTTTAAATATCCCACTGTGCTGTAAAGGTAGATAATAATTTAGTTGTTAATTAATTTCATATACAACTGTAAATTTGCCGAATATAATTTTTACGCTTTTTATTTGATTTTGTTTGTTTCATTAAATTTATAGCACATCCCAAAATTTTGTTTATTTTTTTTTTATTTTGGAAAAACGTTAAAGTTCATTGAGAAAGTTTTTATTCTTTAATCTGTGACGTTGCACGTTTTTATACCCCTCACCGAAGGTAAACGGTTCTATAACTTTGTCATTCCGTTTGTAACTTCTACAATATTGATCTTAGACGCTATAAAGTGTATATATTTATTCTTATAACAAGAGAAGTTTAAATCCGGTAGACCATCTGTCCGTCCGTGTGTCCGTTGAAATGGCTTGTTCGAATGTACCCTTCTGAAGTGGCTGATATATGAGCAAAAAACCACGACAGACTCTAATTTTTTTTCATAAAATCTTATGTTACTTTTGTGTTTTTATACCTGAAGTACATTACAAAAAGTATTTTTACACTTTTTTGCGTTTCTTATTCATAACAAATACATACATGTACAGTAGGGCGTACCACCTTATAAAGGAAAGAAGGGCACCGTACCCGCTCTGATATGATTTTTTATATAACAAAAATTTCGAAATTTTGCTAAAAAAATTATGTTTTTAAAACGACTGCGAAGTAACAGGCGATCCCTAAGTTCACAAAAATAACTTTTTTTCGAAACCTCCTTGCAAAAATACTGTATATTAGAGAGGGTATGGGGAAACTTTTTTAGGTACGGTCTAATGTGCAGCGTAGTTAATTTACTAATGTCCGTCTGTTTTTCTCTAGAACGGCAAGAGCCAAAGTTTACAAATTAGGCACAAGCATCTTGGCTATCAACATCCGACAAGTGGGCGTGGTACACAATAGATTTATTTATATCTGACAAACGTTATTTATATAACTTTCTGTACTCATCGCACCCTAGGGTATATAGGATTCGGCACAACGGAACATAGCGCTCCTACTTGTTTTTGTTTAATTATATTCTTGAGATTTGTATTTCAAAGTAATTTACAATTTTTAGTGTTTGCTTTTGCATGAGAGCTAACAAAAGATTAAATTGATTGTAGCAGAATATTTATGATTAAATACAGAAGAGAGACTATTCAGAGATATTTATTGGTTTCATTAAAATTTATCATTTCAATTGTTTTCCGTTAAATTGTTAAAATTTGGTAAAATTTATGTCTGTGCTGTGGTTTTCTTATGTTTAAAAATTTCTTTTTAGATAATTTGCGTTCTTTAGATCTGGGATTTTTTTAGATCGATCGTTCTCAAGGTAAAATTTAAATTTTAAACATTTCATTAGGAACAAATAAGTTGAAAGGAAAAAATTAGGGAATCTTTTTTAAAAAAAGAAGCCACAGTATTTTTTTTACACATTTTTTGCAATACAAATTTTAAAAAATATTCTCAAGGGAAAGGGGAATTTTTGTTGCCCTATTTTGTGTGTAAATTTCCTTATTTGAAGTATCGTTACATTTGTTATTTGAAACTTTAATTCGCTTTTATATAGATAAGTTAAAAGCCAAAGTTAAAAACCCGGATTAAGTTTAGCTGACGGTACCCATTAATTAAGACCGTTACCACAGTTGGAAGAGTGCTATAAAAGTTTGTCATTATCAAGGAAACCACAAATATGCAATTTCATGTTTTTCCTTGTGCGACCAATTAAGGCAGAAATAATATATCTATCCGTTGTAGAGCTTTTTCTGAATATTGGCATCGAATTGTAAGTGCATATTTTGGCATATTTTACCGTTTGGAGCATATTTTTGCATAATTTAGTTAAAAGCGCCTTTTTGCAGCATTTTTCAAGTTTTTGTCGCATTTTTTGAGGCATATTTTGATACATATTCGATTTTTTTTTAGATCCTGTTGTAAGCTTTCGCATCAAATTAAAAAAAAATTTCGTTTCGAAATTCTGGTTAACAGATGTCTTTTCTGTTTTAAATATCTATCTGTATAACCAAAGTGTGGCTTTAATTTCGCCATCCGCATTTAATTTTTACTCCAGAATGAAGAACGCAGGTTGTCATTAAAGATATGGTTTTTAAACTTTAAAATTTTACATTAAAGTACAAAATTAAGGAAACATCAATTTTCAACATACTATTTTGGCGATGTGTGCCATACAGAGAAATCTGTACTAATCTTTTAGTACACCGATCGACTGAGAATCACTTTTTAACATGATTTAACGATGCCTATCCGTCCGTCTGGCTGGTTGTCTGCCCATGTTTACATTGTGCGCAAAGTACAAGTTGCAATTTTGTACATAATTTGATCAAATTTGGTAAATTCATTTTAATTGGTACCAAGGACGAAGTCAATGCAAATGGTGAGAATCGGTCTTTTATTTAATATATTCCCCATAAAAACTTCTTTCCAAATTAGACTCTTTGTGTTGGCATTTGGATTGAATTCGCCCTAAAAAAATGTTACATCAGATTAAATTCTTTTCGAATTGGTCTGTAAATACTTTGGTGTTAAGGCTTTGATGATTATAATTTAAGTATTATTTTTTTTAACGCAAATTTTGAACATTTTGTTTTGAAATGAGCAATTTATTATTTTTTGGGGATATTTTTTTTTTTTTAGCAATTTTTAGTGCATATTTTCGAATTTTTGCTGCATATTTAATGCGCATAAAGAGCATATTTCTGGATTCCCTGTTCATTTTGTTTGTAATTTCTACAATATTGATCTTAGATCTATAAAGTATGCGCATTCTGGGATCTTATGAGTAGCTAGGTTAATTCAACGATGATCATGTGAATGTTGAAATTAGCTTTCCAAAAACACTAGAAATAATGGGTTTTGTAAATTAATGTCACATACACTCCGTTAAAGTTTGCTATTGAAATTCAGCTAGATCGGTTTATAAATGACTGAGATATAAGCAGAAAGCCACGACTACCTCTAATTTTTGTCTTAAAATCCCATGTTGTTGTTGGTTTTATTACGTAGACTATTTTTTTGGTTGCTTTTTACACATAACAAACACATATGTATGTATGTACATTAGAGCGACTCACCAAAAAAAGTGCTCGATGTACCCTCCTAAAAATTAACCTTGGACTTTTTTAAGATACCATTTTAAATATTTCGGCTCCAGCTTTGACCTCTCGTGAGCTGGACCATTTTAAAAAGGGTCTATTTTTGCATGTTTTGTTAATTTGAGAATGTGTTTCCTTACCAACATATACAATTTGGGTATCTTAAGAAAGGGGTTTTTAAGGCGCGTCCAACTATATATACAATTTGTCCAAGGACGACCATCCATGCCCTTTTTTTTAAGGATTTTCTGTAAAAAAAAACGGTTTTTGAATTTTTTGTTCGGGGTTGTTTGTAATAAAAATGCCAAATTAACATATTTTAATCTTTAGTGGATTTAATTAAATTCGTGTTTCCGCTTTTTTGAAAATTCGCGCTAGTTCCCGTTTTGACAAAAATTCAATGGGGTGGCAGCCCTTCGTTTTAAATAGAGCAATATGGGTATCAAATTTTTTCTTTTGCCAAGTACATCATCTTTGTATGTAAACAATTTAGATTTTTGCAAATTAGATGCTTCTTACACGGTGCTCAGGAATATATATATGTATGTATATGGAATTTTGCAGTAACTCTAATATGATAGCGGATTTAGTTTCTATATCATGTATGTATGAAAATAGACCTAACAACTTAAATTTTTTTTAATTTGCGAAACAAAATATGCCGCCAAAAAGTCGTGGATGATTTTTTTTTCTTTCTTTAGGTCTATTTTCATCCATACATGATCTAGAAACTAAATCCGCTATCATATTAGAGTTACTGCAAAATTCCATTTATATATATTCCAGAGCACCGTGTAAAATGCATCTAATTTGCAAAAATCTAAATTATTTACATACAAAGATGATGTACTTGGCAAAAGAAAAAATTTGATACCCATATTGCTCTATTTAAAATGAAGGGTTGCCACCCCATTGAATTGTATATGTATATAAGGAAAAAGATTCTCAAATTAACAAAACATGCAAAAATAGACCCTTTTTCAAAATGGTCCAGCTCACGAGAGGTCAAAGCTGGAACCGAAATATTTAAAATGGTATCTTAAAAAAGTACAAGGTTCATTTTTAGGAGGGTACATCGAGCACGAATTTTGCTTCCATACAACTTGAGTCGCTCTAATGTACATGATTACAGCCTAATAAGAGAAGTTTGCTTTAAAAAAAAAAACTCAAAATATAACAACGAATAAAGCATTCTTGCATGTCCTATTTCAGTTTATTATTTGCAATTGTGTCCTGTCTGCTAAAAACTTAATCCGGCTTGCTGTCCGCGGATGGCTTATTATGTGTCCATGTTAACCCCGTGCACCGGGCATTTAACTTTGGCTTTCCGCTCGTAAGGCAAGTTGAACCTGTTAATGTTTCTATTGTTTCATCTTGCTGTGTCTTTTTAATGAGTCACTTGCAAATTGTCTTTATTTGCAGTCGGCTTTTTGAACATTTTAATTGTATATTTAATTTACTTTCCTAAATCTTAAAAAATAGCCTGAAAAGATCAAATATTTATGTGGCAAAAGGAAAAATGTACTTAAGTGGACCTAAGCACTTAAGGTAGATCCAAAATATGCCACAAGTCCAATATAAACCACCTCCCTAAAATTACTTTAAGGCGAAACAATATCATATAGATGTAGATATCTAGATAATATCACATAAAATGATTTTGTCTTGGAGGCTCCATGACTGCCCATGGGTCCCAGTTTGAAACTTTGTCTGGAAATACTGCGGTGCGAGGTATCAAATGGTCGGGCTTGACCAAGAATACCTTTTTAATTGTTACATCAAAAGTAGGCGTACAAATTAATTTAATCGAAAAGAAATATTGCTATATATTTTATTCTACAAAATACATACATATTATGTATGTTATACCTATTGATTCTATTTAAATAAACAAAACTTTTATTGTGGAATCAACTTGACCTCATTGCAAAGTTTAAGATGCACTCCAATTCCACGAAGGTTACAGATCCCATTTTGGCTTATCGCTTTCTAGCCAGTGCAGGGCTGCGATAAAGAAGCATTTTATTAACATCTAAAACATTTCACTTACGTTCTATGTAATATGTTTTTTTTTGTGATTACATTGTTAATTATCTTGTACTTTTACAACTAATATTTTTAGCTTACATTACAGTCTATTCAAAAGTCAGACAATTTAAATTTTATGCACTTTTTCTTTCCGCATTGGACATTTTTGCATGCTCAACTAATACAACATATTTGTCCACAATAACTGGTAAGAGGATTACATATTTTTTCATACATCGTGTTCAAACATGCAGAAGGCGAAGAATATGAAATGAAGACACATGTCTACAGCAGGTCAAACATATTGGGTTCTTACACCGGCATCATATTCTTTTGCTGCAATAAAATTGTTGATAGACCGTTTTGCGTCAAACTTTAACTAAAAACCCTGGCAAGTCAAGCAATTTTGTTAGGCTTGGAAATAAAAAATGGTCGCTTTGAAGCTCTTTTGGATGGGTTGGCAATTGTGCATTATAGAAACGTTTTTTCAAGACCTTGTGGGCTGATCAATTTTACTAATATTTTTCATTGACGATTCGTCTCTAGAAGCTAATTCTTCGATTGACAAACAGGAGATTGTGAAATGTTTTGACTTTTTCAACTTATTGAACTGCTTTTAAAGTTATTGTCAAAAATCAGTTTATAAACTGTCATTATTTAAATCCTCCACCATGCAATTTGACTGTGTTTCATAGTCACCAGATCTCTCATGGTCCCTTTTATTAAATAGCCCTCAATTTTGAAAATATTAAAGAAATTTTATGTAGCTGCATTCTTCAATAGTTCTTTCCGAAGACAAAACCGATAACCAACTTTTAAAAACAGACAATATTATTATTATTGTTTATGTAAACCTTGTGTACAAATCACATTTTAATTCAATGAAATTTGATACATAAGCTCTTATATATCAAATAAGGATAATCGGATCAAAGTCCTCCCGAAATAGGGCCTAAGCGCTTATGAACGTTCTAATTATGTTGCAAATTGGCTCAAATTCGGCGCAAAAATGTTTTATTGCAACTTAAATTTTACTGCTAAATTTTGTGGAATCGGTCCATATTTGACCATTATTTTCTATCCCTATATTATTCATTCTACTTCGGAACAAGATAACTCTATCTAATTTTTCATTATTAAACATGTTTCATTCGTCATATTCCTCTTGGACGTCCACGCCTTCGGCTCCCCTGCGGGTTCCATTGACCAAAGCTGCCATTAAAAGCCCACTCTCGAAAACCACATTTACCGATATAAGTCCCTTAACATGCTGCTAATGAGATACAATTTGCTACAATTAATTAGAATAGCAGCAATTACATTATGACAAAATTTTGTGGTGGAAAGTCCAAATTTAACTAAAGGGTGGTCGAACCATAATGGACCATGTCAATTGTGAGTCATTCCTTCACAAAAGTTTTTTTTGCTCAACTCAATTTGCCATTAATTTGTTTCAGTGTTTGCCAAATTCAACCATGGAGAGCTATACAATTGAGCAGCGCGTTAAGATTGTTGAAGCCTTTAACGAAAATGGGCATTCAAATCAAACTGCATTTCGTGATTTTTTGGATCAGCATAATCGGCCAAATCTCTCCACAATCGGGAGAATTGTGTGAAATGTGACAAATACCTGTGCATGCTCGCCCAGTTTTTTCTGCGAAAAACATTGCTGTTGTTGATATAGCCTGTCAGAAGAACTCGACTCGTCGTCGTGCCCAACAATTGAACGAACTGCGAAATGTGAATAAAGATTTGAATTTACACGCTTACAAGGTTCAATTGACTTAAGAGCTGGAACCTGATTGGTGACTTTACAAAGAAAATCATCTTCAGCGACGAGGTACACTTTCACCTAAGTGGTTTTGTTAACAAGCAGAATTGCCGTATTTGCACAATTGGGCAATAAACCAAGAACAATTCAAGAGCTAAAGGATGAGAAAATTCCGAACACTAACGACATTCAACCTCAATTATGTCTCAGTCCTTAAAAATATGGTACATCTGATAGATATTTTGTTTCACACATAATTTCTTTAATAATAAAAAAATGTTAACATAATTCTTTGAAAACTTGTTGCTTTATTTACAATTAAAATCGTACGTTTTGGTTGGACAACCCTTTATAAGTCCCATATGGACTGCCTTTTTAAGAATCATTTTAAGATGTAAAAAGCTCGTGCAAATGTGAATATCTAAGTAATATTTGGAATAAAAAACTCTTATATCAACCTATAAATATTTTCTTTTTGGTGGTAGGCTTCTAATTTCCCATATATCCCAGGGCCAAATACCGCATAAATATTCATATCGTTTAAATATTTGTATCGCTAAAAATGTATTACAATTGACTCCTCCTCTTCCCAACATAATATGTATGGTCTGACAAGTGGTGCAGAGTTTTATATTTTTTTAGGGAAGGCCGATTATACTTTTTCTTTGCTTTTAATGTACATAAATGCAATTTTTTTTCAAAATTAAAAAAACTTTTGCGTATTGTGATCTACATATGTAGGTCATACCGTATATTGTCATTTATGTAATAATTTTTATACAATTTTAAAGTAATACCAACTTAATTACAATATTCTCAAGCGTTAAGGCTCGTTACTTTTACATACGTTGCGGATGAACCTCAAATAGTTAAAATTTAACGTATTAGCTTTTTGAGAATTTTATATTTGTTTAGGTTTATTTGTTAAGCAAACATCCCATCGACGTGATATTTTTATACAAATCGCATAACAAAAGCCAAAAATTAATAAACTATTTAAATTTTGAAAATTACCTGTTTAATCATTGAAGTAGACCGCAGCGTTTAAGTGTCCGCAATAGTGCTGGGAAACTATCTTAAAATATCGAAAATAGCGATAGGAAAAATATCAATATCGATATAATTATTATTTAAAATACAGCTATGAAGACATCTAACAGCAGCTATACACACACAGTTTTTTTTTTGCCGCAAGTTTTTACTTGCTATTATTAATTCGCGCTGAATTACAGAAATGACTGCAAACAACAAGAATGGCGGGTGGTATGGATTGCTTAGCTGTGCTTTTTTACTGCTAATTAAAGGCCTTTATTTCGAAATTTGCATATTTTTACATAGAGACTGAAATGTCAAATATTTCTGTAATGTAGAAAAAAAATGCAATTGCAATTGCGAGCATAGTACAAACAATGAACGACCATTAGAGGATAAGTCCGCTATATTGATTACCTTTTGGGTTGAGAATCAAAAGCAATTTAGAAAATTATCTAAAGTTGCAATAAAATATCTTTTAGTCCCTGCTACTTCGGTGACTTCAGAAAGTTCTTATCAAGTTTTCAAAAACTGTCATCTAA
Organism: Pollenia labialis; assembly: GCA_949318255.1. Classification (NCBI taxonomy): domain Eukaryota; kingdom Metazoa; phylum Arthropoda; class Insecta; order Diptera; family Polleniidae; genus Pollenia; species Pollenia labialis. The sequence continues at coordinate 63,568,707 of OX439140.1, read as the reverse complement.
AATAACGTGCGTACATACATACATACTTCTCATACGTTCAATAAAGTGATAAAAACAACGAACTGTAGCCTGATAAAAAAAGTAGTTAAAGTTTTCCTGCACAAGTACAAACATTCAGTCGATAGTATCGATAGTGAAATCTGAACTATCGATAAATATCGATAGTATAAAAAATACACATTTTATTGATCAATTTGATTAAGGGAAAAATCTTTAAAATGCCATAAATGCTGTCACTGTGCAAATTTTATTTAAAAGAATAACGTGGTATAGAGCAATTCAAATTACTTAGTTACAGTTGAAGCCGAAAAAATCTCATTAAAAATAATTTGTGTCATAAAATTATTCGGTGTTCTTTTTCTAATCGACTACCACGTGACCATTAGATTACTTGATGGAAAACCTAGTTATAGTGCTAGAGGTCATATGTGCCGAATCTTTGATACCCTCCAACGACGGTTAGAATATTTCAGAAGTTGGCCTTATATGGGGACTTTGTAAATTAGGGATCGACCGACGAAATTTAACAGTATGATTTGTACGCATACAAAACTGTAACAGACCAACATTTATTACAATAGCAAATTTTGTTACGGGTTTTGGCGTTTTTCTATAGTGGACTATATATGGGACCTATGGTAAATTAATGTTAGATTTTGTAACAAAATAATAAATTTTTTAAGGGCGGCTGTTCGAAATTTTGCCTCAAATCGCTGCTCCTTCAAAAACGATTTTGCTGGATTTTAATACCAAACTGCTGAGGATAACTAAAAAAAATTTACACCAACATTGGTCCTTTCTTTTGAGCATTTCGAAAGTAAGCGTGTTTTACAAGGAACCAGAATATAAATTCACTTTATGGGTTCTTAAATGAATATTAAAAAAGTTTCACACGGAATGACAAACTTAGTATGCCCTCATTCAACACAAGTGGTGTTAGAGGGTATAAAAACATTAAAAAAAATTAATTCCTTAGAATATAAAATGATAAATAACATTTTGCCAGCTCATTATTTGGTTTGACCATATAAAAAAAAATTTATTTAAGTATGTGGTATATATGTATGTATATCCTAAACCTGTTTTACGAATTTATTTACGGTTTCTGAGATAGCAAGCATTTATTTTGCTCCATAGCAACTATTTTAAAGTTTATTTAGTATTGGTTTGCTCTACACGCCATATGTACAATAACGTACATAATAAATGACACTTTTACTTTCTTTAATTGTCATAAGAAAAACAAGTAGTTAAAGCGAAAGCAAAATAAAATTACAAATAAAATTACAATTACGCTTCATTGCCGTAATAAAAAAGTAGTAAAAGCAAAAAAATGCCAATTACTCAACACACAGTAGGAAGTATACGTATGCAGCACAAAAAGCTTATTTTTAAAAATAAATTAAGAAACGTGGTGTATACGGCACAAAACCATAATTTCAACTTTTAATAAAATATTATTAACTTCTAAATTCGTCCACCAAAATGTACATTTTTCTTCAAAAGAAATCAGTAATGAAGAAACAAAAAAATTCTATCGGGTATATTTTATGGAAAAAACTTCATGTACCTAATTCTTCATTGTCGTTTTTCTCCACTACGACTTTTTGACATATGCGCCAAAATAATAAGGAGCTGACAATTTGTGTTCCACTTTTTCAATATATTAAAAAAAAATAAAATTATTAACAATACTCTGCTATATTTTGATTCACAACTATTATCTGGCGATTACAACATAATGACCGAATTTGCCTGACATTAAAGATTTGAGTGAAAAGCACTTTAAAGACTTAGCACAAGAGACAGTTTTTCACTTGCACAAAATTTTATTGCAGAAAATGCCAGGTGTATAAAATACTTTAAGTATTTAAATGTCCAAAGAATCCATAGAAATGTGTGTTTGCTTGTTAATCAATTTTTTGTGTTCTCCAAATACTCGATGGATTGTGAATGAGCAGCAAAAATGTTGAAATGTATTAATACACTGAAAATAATTCATATTACATTTTACGAATGAATCTTTTGAATTATTCACAAAAGTTTTGTAAAGAAGACGATAAAAGAAGCTTATGGAAATTCTACGAAATAACCAAAATAGTTTGTTGTTTAGTTTTTCGTCAATATTATTATGTTTTTAAGAGTTACAAAAACAAGTTTATTTTCTCAAATAATCTGTCGCTTTACAAATGTATTTTTCCATAAATTACAATACTAAATACTTCGCCAAAATTATAAAGTATTGTTCAGAACGTAGGCAAATGCACGGACTAACTAAAAAAATTTAAAATTTTTAAACATTTTCGTACATGTTATTAAAAAAACTCAAGGTTTCGCACCATGTTTCTTAAATTGTACAACAGTTTTCGTATCCATACTGCATGCATTTTTTTTCGGTGTAGAAAAATGTAACTGAAACTCTTCGTGTAGAATTAATGACACTCTAAATACGAGATACTTGTCGACTAGGAAATTGTGATTTATACTACTGAACTCGTTAATAATGATGAACGCGATGTACAATGAACATATTCAGCTCATTTAATTCTACCCATGATAGTATTGAATTTAAATTTAAATCTGTGAAAGTGTTAACATTTAATTGGATATTTAAAGAGATTTTTTTGGAATTTAACAACGCATTTTAAATTTAGAATGGTGTCAACAAATCGACTAGAAAAATCTGAACGATTTGTTGATTATACGGACTGCAGTTACATCGCATTACATGTGATTGTAATTTGTTCAAAAATATTTTTGGTGTAATTGAAACCAACATAAAAATCCACTACAATTACATACAAGTGCAATAGTGAGTCGAAATAATAAGTTTTCAATATTTAATAATTCTTTTATATAAGAAACAAGTAAGAAAGTACAGTTGGTCAAGCCCGACTGTATGATAGCTTACACCACAGTATTTTACAACACATTTACGAGAGTGCACCCTATACGGGACCCATGGAGAATCATGCTTATGTGTCCATACATATATGGATCTATCTATGTTTTAAATTTGATCAAAATCGGTTTGATAGTTTCTGAGAGGCAGAAAATGCCCCTATCTCCTCTCGTTACATGGTTACATGGACAGCCAGCTTGCCAGCCAGCCGGATGGACATCGTAAGATCGACACAGAAAGTGATTCTGAGTCAATCGGAATAATTTAAGGTGGGTCCAGGACCCCATATTTTAAGGTGTTACACACATCAGCACAAATACATAATACCCTCTCCACCATTGTGGTGTGGGTATCAAATTTGGGCCAAATTATGTTGTGAACGCTATTGTGGCAAAACTATTATTTTGCGAAGAACAATGTAATTATTTGTCTATAGCTCGGGTGTTTATGAACTGATTTTGTTAATTTTTACTACTACAGGGTGGCCCAAATTTATCGAAGGGATTTGAATTGCTTATAACTTTTTTATTATAATTATTTTTTCTTTTCTTTTCAGTATTTTGTAAAGAAGACTTGGGGAATTTAAAATGGATCTGTACTCAATTGAACAACTTGCCCAAATTGTTGAGCTTTATTTTTCAAATCAACGATCCATTGTTTTGGCTCAGCGTGATTGTGACTCAGTGATTTTAATTGGCATCCGCGTTTACCGGATTTAACCGCCCCAGACTGTTTTATTTGTGGTCATTTGAAAGGAAAAGTTTACATTAATACGCCTAGAACCATCCAGCAATTAAAAAATAATATACGCTAGGAAATAAAAAACACAACACCTTAAATAACAACATAACACCTGAAGTTTTGCGAAAGGTTATCGAAAATGTGTTGGAAAGAGCACGAATTTGCGAATCAGAAAATGGCCACCACTTGCGAGTTATTATTTTTTATAACTTAACTAAAAATATTCCCCATTTATATACTGTATTAAAAAAAAATTAAAAATTATTTCTTGAATAAAAAGTTATAACGAATTCAAGCCCCTTCGTTAATTTTGGGCCACACTGTAGTATCATTCTAAGTTCATTTTACACACAAACATTTAAACTTAGTGACGGCCAGACGACTACCGATAAATAAACTTCGCTACTCACAAGGATCCAAAATATGTACATATACTTCATAAGATGTTTTTTGCAATGTACATGCCTGTCAAAATTTGCGAAAACAAAAGGTTTATAGTTTTTGCCTTCACACATTCGTTAAATCGTTCACAACTTAAAAAAATATACTGATTTCTATTTCTTTTTGCTATTGATTGCATTTCACTTAATTAGAAATGTTATTCTTTTAAAGAATATGTGTAAATAAAATAGATTTTGATGTATACATATGTGCCGCAATAAACAAATGACTTTTTAAACAGCATATCGATGCCTTACTTTCTCAACCTTGTATTTTAAATAATACAACTTTTCAGGAGAGAGAAAAAACGTTTCATCTTTTTATACGTCGGTGTTTGGGTAAAAGTTCAAATGCAATTATTAAGGAATTGATTACATCTATGTATATTAGTAGTAATATTTAGTATACTAATCTTCTTCAGTTTAAGCATGAATATATTGAGATACGAGTTTGCTGCAAATTATTAATTCTGAATTCTTTTTTATAGTTTTCGATTTCAAGCTTGTTTCACGCTTCAGTTCAGAAGTTTTTTCTTTTTACGCGTATCTTATAAGTTCCTTTTGTAAATATACTTTTAGCTATAAAAATAAAAAAATTATTTTCTTTAAAAAAACTTATTTTCTTTATAGTTAAACTATTAGAAACAAAAGTTAAAATCCGTAATTTTTACGGAAATTGTAGTTTGTTTTTTTGATAGTTAAATTTTCGAAACAAAAGTTAAAATCAGTAATTTCTACTGGAATTAGTGAGTTATTTTTTAACATTTAAAAATAAAAGGATTTTTAGTTTGATTAAAATAAAAAATGAGTTGACCGGTTTTTAAATGAATTTTCATTTGTTTTATATTTAATTTTACGTTGATTTTACCTACATTATATTTTGAGTGTGGTGATGTCGCAGAATGTGTGTGAAAATTGTGTGGGGTATGTCAACAAGCAAAATTGTCGCATTTGGGGACAGAAAACCCGCACGCATACATTGAAAAGCCAATGCACCAAAAACGAGTTACTGTTTGGTGCGGATTTTGGTCCAGAGGCATAATTGGGCCATTTTTCTTCGAAAATGAGCAAGGAGTGGCCGTTACAGTCAATAGCGATCGTTATCGGTCCATGTTGACCGAATTTTTGTTCACAAAATTGAAGAGGAGGATATTGGTAACATTTGGTTTCAATATTTTTGCTTTAACATGACATGCTTGCATTTAGAAAAAGAAATTAAAAATTTTAAGAAAACTAAAAAAATGGAAAAGACAAAAGAAATAAGACGGAGGTTTAGTTTCAAATTTAAAATGATTTGAAATTAAGGTTTAGTTTCAAATTTAAAATGATTTGAAATCAAACCTTTTCTCATATGATAAACGTTTGATAATGAGTTTAAAATCATTTGAAAATCACAGCATTCTCGTCAAAAAGGCGATATTATTGTCAATTTGGGAAATGCATTTATTTTCAACTTGCTTTAAAACGTTATTCTCAAATGTGAATTTAATTACAATGCGGAACATAAATAAAAAATATATTTTTAATTTAAATTCATTATTTACTTAAATAAACTGCCAGTTAAAAATACGCCGCTATAGCTAAAAGATACTACATATAGTGTTCTTTCCGTCCTCAAATTCTTGGAAAGACGAAGCACTTGGCTTCTTTTTATTTTGATGATTGCCATCCGTATTACTAGATTTAGCGCTTTTTACTGTCGAAAAGGCGCTTTTTTTTATTTAGTTCTTTCTTTTTAAAAAAAGTATGTATATTCTGGCTCCTTGAGCAATTCTTAGTCGATTTAGCCTTGTTCGTCTGTCTGTCCGTCTGTTGAAAACACGCTTACTTTCGAAAAACTCAAAAGAAATAAACAAACTTGGTGTCAAATTGCTTGTAGTTATCCTAAGCAGTTTGGTTACAAAATTTATAATTTTGTTACAAAAACTAACATAAATGGTGGAACAATGCACGGAATGATATACGATTTTGCAAAAGTTCGTTTTATTTGACTGGAAATTCACAAAACTTTTGTGAAGATCCGTCCATAATTAACCCTAGGCCCCATATAAACGCTTCTACCGGAAAACAGTTAAGTACGCCTAAGACCGTAAAAAATAATGCTATCATATCATGCGTCACAGTTTTTTAGGACTAAAAAATAACACTGTGAAATTTCGTGGAGGCCCCATATAAACCCTACTACCGGAAAACAGTTTAGTACGCCTAAACTCGTAATTCATAACGCTATCATTACAAAATTTGGTACGTCGCAGTTTTATAGGACTAGAAATTATACTGTGAAATTTCGGTAAAGATAGGTCCATAATTTAGTATAGGCCCAATATAAAGACCGCTCTGGTAAATTAATTAAATACGCCTATAACCGTAGCAGATATATTTATTGTGATAACATTTCTTCCAACTTAGTTTCATATGACCAGAAAGATATACGGTCCATAATTTACCTTCTGAAATTCACTGTAAACGCTACTTATTTCACCGCTGTATTGAAATTTATGTTTTTTAATACCAGATATCACTCTGCAGAATTTGGGTTCATAACTTGCCATGGCTCCAATATAAATTCCCCTCTTGAAAATCATTTAAGTTCGGCTCAAGGTAGTTAAAATTGCTATAAATCAGTGTTCGAAAATAAACAGTACATTATTTAGCGTTTGGCACACACACCCAAGAACGATACCTAATTTTTAAGTGATTGTGTAGACGAACGCAACCCTAAATACCGTTCATAACTATTTTCTCCTTCAAAAAACAAAACAAACCTTTTATTTTAATGTTCTTTAATGTTTCTTGTTTAACATTCATAAGGAAATGACAAAACAAAAATTTTTTGCAACGAACGCACCACGAACAGCTTGTGTGTGTATGTGTTTCGTTTGTGTAAAATTATTTTGCTGGCTTTGTGTTTTTTTCGTATGTGAATTTGTTTTTGTAAAAAATTTTAGCTTTTTTTTTAACTGCCAAAAGGGAGGAACATTAATGAGCCGAACCGAACACAATGAAGTTTGTGGATTGAAAAAAAACCGAACGGAATTAAATGCTCTCATCTTTTGTTGAGTTTGATAAAAACAATATTATTTTTGTGCGAAAGATGATTAACAGGGAAACGTTTTTTTGTTAATGATTTTCTACACAAACACTATTAGCGTTTGTTTTTTCCACAAATCTACCGAACCGAACACTAAGGAACGATATTTAGTGTTTATTTTCGAACACTGCTCAATAATTTAATATACTTACACAAAAACAAAATTTACGACAAATCAATTGTCGTATTGAATACAAAATCCATTAATTTTTTAGTTGAAAAGGCCCCAACAACCAAATTTGTACCTAAATATAAAAAATATTTTTGGTAATTCAAATTGTTGATATTCAACAAATATTTTAATATTGAATAAAGTTTTTATTAACAATTATACTAAAATTCTCATTACGAATTTATCTTATTAATAAAATATTTTGTTGAGAACTACCTAATTGCCTTTTGAAAGAATGAAATGCTTCTAAATTATTTCTTTAATTCATTTTTATTGAAATATAAATTAAAAATTACATTACAAACGCCATTAACATTTATGTCAGCATACTTATTCAGACGTAGAACTGGATGCGCAATAATGTTCATCATAATAAAAGGGAATCTTGCCACAATTATAGACTTGAATTTGAAAACTAAAATTATCAAAAGACCCATTAAAATCTCTAAACTTTTCAAACCACAACTTTACTTACTTAATGCTGACGTCTGTTTTTATAAAGAATAACTAATAATAAATAGATATCATATAGATATCACTCCTGATATCAGTGGATTTCCCCTTTTTATCTACACTTTCGCCATTAGAATACATTTGTATTCCTCTTTTTGGTATAAAAACATCTACCTATTAAAAAAAAGTTGTTTGTCTCCACTGAAAATTTTAGAGGCACACTGTGTGATTTGGTGGCATGAAAGCAATATTTTGACTATTACTTTTGAAAAGTGTAATGAAGCGGTTCAATTGAGAATTGTTTCACAAAGAATAGCCCGTTATTGTTTTTCGTAAAAAGTCACATTTTGTGTTGGAAAAAATCTAGTTAAGTTACTCAAATATTTAACCACAAAAACTGATGAGAATGTTCATGCAATACAAACTTAAATCAGTAAAGCGCCTAATTCAACTGTCAAATCCTTGTAATGCTGGCAAATTCACATGTGTACGAGTGCTAGATGTATGCTAACCATCATATATAAATTTTTTGATTTTCCTTCCAGCATCGTCTGTGTCACAAATAGAAATACATTTTCACCACAATGCTTGATAAGTATTTTGATTAGTGTATTGGGCCCTTAATAAAGCTGACGGAATGTTTTTATACTTGAACTTTTGTATTTTAAACTGTCAAGCTGCACACCCAAAAATTTCCTATAAATGTTGTTGTAGAACGTATATTACATTCTATGATTTTATCATAGTATGAAACAAAACAGTAACAGTGCTGCAATAATAGAGCGTCAAGTTAACAAACATATTTTCCATTAGCAAAAATTCCAAATGAACATTTAAGTATATTATTTTTTAATAGAGAAACGATTGTACAGGTATAACACCGGTATTAAGGGAAACAGTATACGTAGACCGGTATTTAATGCTAAAAACTTATTTCGATATTGGTATCAATATCCGTATTCAATTTAAATGGTATTTAAACGGTATTGGTATCGGTATCGGTTGCCAACTTTGAAAAAAAGTCACGAATATTGCAATTAGCAGAGTAGTTTTGTGATAAAATCTGTTGCATACATTTGGGCTTAATTTTTTTTAATGATATTGCAGTTATTACATAATTATAACAAAAACTTGTTAATAACATTACAAAATAAGAAAAACAAAACCATTTCAATTGTTAGAAGGCAAAAGTATAAAAAAAGTTTAAAAAATTTACGTGAGATACGTCTGACATATTTGTTGAAAAATATAATTGGTACATCATGCCTGTTACTGTCCATAATATAATGAAGCAGTTCTTCCTATTGGTATGCTCTCCGAGGAAGCAGGACTAATACGTAATTACGATTTAAGGAAGTATAGATAAGTATTTTCCAGAATGTGCAATAGAACTTCAACAAAAACCACACCTAAACGTCAAGTTTTTTTTTGCATTTCATTTGATATTTCTCAATTTCAGACTTACTCAATAGCTCTGTTCCACATGCATAAGGAAACAGTCCGAACTTGCACAAAGTTACCCAAAAGCGTTCCACATAACAATTTTTGTGCAATAAAGAGAGTAATTGAGAGAGTAATTTTTTTCATTTCCTGTTCAAATTTGCACGATCTTTTTCTTTGGGTAAGTTCGGACAGGAAAAAACAATCAGCTGTTTTTGTTTACATATGAAACTGATAAATAATTCAGGAAATTTACAAGCAAAAGGACTAAAAAACTAAACTTAGTTTTAATTAAAAAACATATTAAAAAGCAAAATGTAAGGTTTTTGTGAAAAATGAAAGTGGTTAAAACGTTATTGCATACATATTTCCCTTAATCTTTGATATAAAAAAAACAAAATATAAAAAATTACAATGATGCAAATGTTTTAGTTTTATAATGTTAGGACTTTTAAGCGTCTTAAATCACTTAAATAGATCTTAATTTGAAAAGTAAGCAGCATTAGTATTTGAAGATGTTCAAAAATGGTTTTTTGCGTTCCAGCAATTTTGGGTAGTTTCGGCAAATTTAGAGAGTAATTTTCATTTTACTCTCATTAGTCCGAACTTGCCCGAGATCTTGTGGAACACACCTAATTTGAATAATGGAAAGATACACAACCGAGCAACGCGTTAAAGTTATTCAAGCTTATTATAAAAATGGGCGTTCACATCAAAATGCATATCGTGCACTTCGTGATTTTTTTCGTTCAATTTAATCGTTTACATGTACGTACAATCGGAAAAATCGTGCATAAATTTGAGCAAACCGGGTCTGTAGGAGATGTAATAACACCAGTGCATGTGGCTACAGCTCGTACTGCAAAAAATATTGCTGTTGTTCGCGGAAGTGTGGCTGAAGAGCTGTTCACCTCAACTCGTGGTCGTGAACAACAATTGCACCTCTCACGCTGGTCGTTTTTTTGTTTTTTTATGTTTTGAAATTTCCTAAGCTAATCCCGCAAAGCTCTTCGCTTGCCTGCAGGAGAGAAACCAGTCTCTGGCGGGAATCGAACCCGCAACCCCGGTGCTGTTAGACTAGCTCACTACCAGCTAGCCTACATGGCAACAGTGGATGATCAATATTCATAGAAAACATCTTTAGTGATGAGGCACATTTTCACCTCAGTAGATTCGTCAATAAGCAGAATTTCCGCATTTGGGCGAATGATAATCCAAGAGTAATTGTCGAAAAACCAATGCACCCACAAAGAGTGACTGCTTAGTGCGGTTTATGGAGTGGCGGCATAATTGGGCCAAATTTTTTTTCCAAAAAAAGGCCGGTCAGGCAGTTACTGTGAATGGTGTTTGGTATCGTGAGATGATAACGAACTTTTTATGGCCCGAATTGGAAGATATGGATGTGGACGATATGCATTTTCAACAGGACGTAGCCACTTGCCTTTCAAAATTGTCACATCCAACCAAATAACAATAACAAATAAGTTCGACCCGAGTGCATTTCCCCGTTAAGTCAAGAATAAAAAAATTATTAGTATATTATAATTTATTTCATGTTGTAAGAAATTCTTCCTTCATTAAAATAATTTAATAAAAATTTCATTTGATTGATTTTAACTTAAGCCTGATTTAAAATAAAATCCACCTTGGATTAAAAACTATAAACAGTTCGATTTACTAAATGGAAACTAAAACTATATTTAACAAACAGTTTTAAACATTTTATGTTAATTTTTACCATATTATTGTAACCGAAAACCATAATATGGTTAAATTAGTCCTCCATAAAAAGCCACAACCATATCATAGTATGTTTACAAGATCCAATTAATAATATGATTGCCAGTGAGAATAATATGATTAAAGTAACCATAATATGTTAAAAGAAAACTTCGTTAAAAATAGTTAGTCAACGTCTTGGCTTGCAATTTTTGTTGCTGCAGATTATAAAACTATAGTTATGCAATTTTTGTATTTTTATTTTGTCTTCGCTCCTCTCCTTTTTAAATTTTGTGTATAAATACCAAGGTGGACTACCGATACCGATAACAATGCCGTTTAAACTGAATGCCGTTATTGATAATACCGTTACAATCGTTTCGGTATTTAAAAATAATTAAATAGAAAAATTTTAAAATTTTCAACACTTGTGCTAATGAAAATATGTTTGTTAACTTTACGCTCTATGGTTTCAACACTATTATTAGGTGTGTTCCACAAGATCTCGGGCAAGTTCGGACTAATGAGAGTAAAATGAAAATTACTCTCTAAATTTGCCGAAACTACCCAAAATTGCTGGAACGCAAAAAACCATTTTTGAACATCTTCAAATACAAATGCTGCTTACTTTTCAAATTAAGATCTATTTAAGTGATTTAAGACGCTTAAAAATCATAACATTATAAAACTAAAACATTTGCATTATTGTAATTTTTTATATTTTGTTTTTTTTTTATATTAAAGATTAAGGGAAATATGTATGCAATAACGTTTTAACCACTTTCATTTTTCACAAAAACCTTACATTTTGCTTTTTAATATGTTTTTTAATTAAAACTAAGTTTAGTTTTTTAGTCCTTTTGCTTGTAAATTTCCTGAATTATTTATCAGTTTCATATGTAAACAAAAACAGCTGATTGTTTTTTCCTGTCCGAACTTACCCAAAGAAAAAGACGTGGGCCAAGATAGCGTCGAAGAAATAGCGTCGAATTTGGGAATTTACAAACCGGGAAAACAAAATACCCAAATTATGGTAATATACAGAATAAGAACAAAAAGTTAGCGTCGAATTTAGGAATTTAAAAAGGGGAAGTAAAAATAACTAATATTTTTAATAAAAATACAAAAAAAAATTAACACAAATTAAAAAATACACTTTTAGGAACACAATGAGCGATGCGTGCAAAAAATCGTTCGGTCTGTTCCCGAGATATTTTGGTTAATCCAAAATGGTCAGTAAAAAGCTTTGCTGATTTATCCCATGGAACACAGGCTTTTGCACGGTATAAACTGTATATATTCTGAAAGTTAATAGTTTTCCGGACAAAAAGAGCGAATCGTGCAAAACATTGCCCATCCCGTTCCTGAGAAATCTGGGTTCATCCAAAATGGTCAGTAAAATGCTTTGCTGATTTATCCCATGGAACACAGGCTTTTGCACGGTATAAACTGTATATATTCTGAAAGGTAATAGTTTTCCGGACAAAAAGAGCGAATCGTGCAAAAAATTGCCCATCCCGTTCCTTTTTGTCCGGAAAACTATTACCTTTCAGAATATATACAGTTTATACCGTGCAAAAGCCTGTGTTCCATGGGATAAATCAGCAACGCTTTTTACTGACCATTTTGGATGAACCCAGATTTCTCAGGAACGGGATGGGCAATTTTTTGCACGATTCGCTCTTTTTGTCCGGAAAACTATTACCTTTCAGAATATATACAGTTTATACCGTGCAAAAGCCTGTGTTCCATGGGTTAAATCAGCAAAGCATTTTACTGACCATTTTGGATGAACCCAGATTTCTCAGGAACGGGATGGGTAATTTTTTGCACGATTCGCTCTTTTTGTCCGGAAAACTATTACCTTTCAGAATATATACAGTTTATACCGTGCAAAAGCCTGTGTTCCATGGGATAAATCAGCAAAGCATTTTACTGACCATTTTGGATGAACCCAGATTTCTCAGGAACGGGATGGGCAATGTTTTGCACGATTCGCTCTTTTTGTCCGGAAAACTATTAACTTTCAGAATATATACAGTTTATACCGTGCAAAAGCCTGTGTTCCATGGGATAAATCAGCAAAGCTTTTTACTGACCATTTTGGATTAACCAAAATATCTCGGGAACAGACCGAACGATTTTTTGCACGCATCGCTCATTGTGTTCCTAAAAGTGTATTTTTTAATTTGTGTTAATTTTTTTTTGTATTTTTATTAAAAATATTAGTTATTTTTACTTCCCCTTTTTAAATTCCTAAATTCGACGCTAACTTTTTGTTCTTATTCTGTATATTACCATAATTTGGGTATTTTGTTTTCCCGGTTTGTAAATTCCCAAATTCGACGCTATTTCGTCGACGCTATCTTGGCTTACCTAAGAAAAAGTTCGTGCAAATTTGTACAGGAAATGAAAAAAATTACTCTCTCCATTACTCTCTTTATTGCACAAAAATTGTTATGTGGAACGCTTTTGGGTAACTTTGTGCAAGTTCGGACTGTTTCGTTATGCATGTGGAACAGAGCTATTGTTTTGTTACTAACTAATTGTAAGTTAATATTATAAAATTATAGAAAGGAACATAAGTTCTACTTCAAGATTTATAGGAAATGTGTAGGTGTGTTGCTTGGCAGTTCGAAATACACAAGTTCAAGTTTAAAAACATTTCATGAGCTTTCTGAAAATGTGTTTCTATGTGTGACACAGACGATGCTGGATGGAAAATAAAAAAATGCATTTGACAAGTGTATTTGGCGCTTTACTGATTTAACTTTGGATTGTTATTGTGATGATAATATTTTAAGTAGAATTAAGCTTAAATAATTAAAAGTAATTATAAAATAAAGGTCAAATTAGAATAAATATTAATATGTAATACATAATAAATACATACACATATATATACATAAGGCATACTGCTACTTACCCCCTGTTTGCGTAGTATGTGGTGAATTACATGGTACAGTTCTTTGCGAAAAGTATAAAACCGACCCCAACGTAAAGAAATGCAGCAACTGTGGCGGTAATCACACTGCCAATTATAGAGGATGCCCTGTATACACTATCGTCAAGCAGTCGCAGTCGTAAACAAATTGATGTCATGATGGTTTCTGAAACTTATTTGACCTCAAGAAATACGTTTAAAATTAATGGTTACATACTGTATGATACCAAGGACCCTCGAGATAGAGGTTCTGCCATTTTGATAAAAACTCGAGTCAAACACTACTTAATGTGGGATCATCGTGAGGATTAACTGCAATCAACAAACATATGTGTTAAAGAGCTAAAGCGAAACATAATAATTTCATCTTTATACTCTCCACCTAGATTTTCAAAATCAGAAAGCCAATATTGTGAATATTATAAATCACTAGGACCCTGTTTTCTGGCCGCTGGCGATTATAACGCTAAACATACCTTCTGGGGGTCACGACTTATAACACCAAAGGGTCGTGTTTTGTTTAATGCAATCTCTTAAATGGATTTAAATGTGGTCGCGAGCGGACAACCAACATATTGGCCTTCTGATCAGCTAAAAATTCCAGATGTTATCGATTTTGGCGTGGTTAAAAACATCCCCACAGAAACGAGTCATGTTGAAGCTTCCTTAGAATTATCCTCCGACCACACATCTACAGTTGTTGCTATAATGAACCCCAGTAGAATTGTATCTCCGACTGGTTATTTTGCGACGTCAGCCACACAAATTAATTGGTTAAAATATAAAAAATATCTTAGTGCCCATTGCACAGAAAATATTCCGCTCAGTACACCGGAGTATGTAGATCGCTCCATTGAGCAATACCGAAATTCGTTTCGGTATCCAACCTTTAACTTTAAGTTAAAAAGTGTTATAATAACAAAACAGAATTGTACATGAAACTGTGTACCTCTCCCCAATTTTCTTACCCCTCTCCACGGTTGTTAGATGTGACGATTTTCCGTCATTTTGAAGATTTTTTTGAGAAAATACAGTAAAATGACGAATGACGATTTTTTTACTAAAAGTTATAGTGCTAAGACCATTTTCTGGCGTCAATAAAACACTTACAAGAAATATTTAGAATTATATTGGGAACAGTCCAAGACGTAACAATCCATTTTTCGAAATACAAAATTATTGGAAATTACAAATTCTTCCCCCATCACAAACCAGGTGGCTTTCATTAGAAACATTAGTAATTCAAATTTTATAATTACATATATGAATGCCATCGATACTGCAAAAAATAAACAAAAGAGCTAAATTGGTTAAATCCGCTTTGCTTTTTAATGATTCCTATTTGCGTCGTTACAAACGATTGGATTTTTTCACTGAAATCACATGTGCTGTTTTCACAACACAAGTGACGGAACGTGTAGTAAAATTTATATGAAAAGCACTCAGTTATTTGAGTGTTTTCACGTTCAGTTACTTGTGTTGTGAAAACAGCACATTAATCACATGTGAAGAATTTTTCTATTTGCATGTAAAAAGGCGAATTCCCATTTAATTCTGTTAGGCAATTTTTTCTAAGCATAGTTGAGTTTGAGCAAATAAGAAGTAAGTTCTTCATAAGAAGTTGTGTAGAAAAATGAGTGCAAAGAAATGAAAATGCATTAGTTTGGAACTAAGATTGGACGTAATAAAACAGAACCCTTCGCTTAGCACCTGCAACAGTAAAAACAATTTGCAACAAAGATAGCGCTAAAAAGTCATCATTTTAAAAAGCAAAAACAAATTCAAAAATATTTTATAATTTTGTTGTTGATTCCTACAGATATTCATATTAAATTATTAAATTTCAAACACTTCATATATTGGGCGCGGAAACTGGAGCAAAGTACTGTTGTAAGTAAAATTTTGACGCTTCTGAGGTGAATAAAATTTTACTAGCCTTGGATGCTAGTAGAATTTTCGACACAACCAGCAAAATTTCTGACAAGCAAAAATTAGAAGTTTAAGCTGAAAAAGTAAAACCAAACCTTTATAAATTTTATGAATTCAACTGATAAAAAAATTTTGTAATGTTATATATTTTCCAAAATTGCTTATTCTTTAATATGCATTTTTTAATTTTTGTTTACAAAAGTCAAAATTTTATATCTTAAAAAAATATATAATTTCACACATCAGAACCATGAAATTTTTTTCCCAACAGGAAAATATATTTCTACCATAATACTTTGCTACCATTTCACACACGCTCAAAATATGAATTTCTATTGAAAGCAACAACAAAATTATAAAATATTTTTGAATTTGTTTTTGCTTTCAATGAAATTTTTGTGCGTTGTGTTTTACGGAATGAGGCACTTAATTTTTTGTGAATAGGGATAAATGAAATAAATTAATTTTTGTTGCTTTTATGAAAATGTATTTTTTCTTATGGATTTACTTTCTTTTGCTGAAATAAATAGAATAAAACGTAACCATATCACAAAATTTATATTCTTGAACCAATCAATAAAAAATCAGTGCAATAAATTGCCTTTGATTGGTAAAATTTAAATATTTCACGAATTTTTGACGATTTTGTTAAATGTTCGTGACGAATTTTGTTAAAACTTTTGACGATTTTTAAAGAAAAAAGCATAACAACCCTGCCCCTCTCTCATATAAATTCAAGAATTGCTGCAACAAAAATTGCAAGTGTGGACGATATATGCATTGTTGGCCCTATAAAACCAACATACAATCGGATATTTATTGATATTGCCACAATTTTAACAAGAATCTATAATGCATACTTAATTAGTGACTGGTGTCCTGGATATTTTTAATTTTGTATAGAAAATCGTAGCAGATAATCGGTAATTATATTACAAAAACTCAAAGAGTCGTACTCCAACACTTGATGATTAAGAACCTCTGCATTAAACTTGCATTTTAATTGCAAGCTAAATAAAACACTTAATTATTAGTTTAAGCATTAATAGTTTTTTAATTCATACATGCAATACAACAAAATAAAAAAAAATTTAAATAAATGTTTTTTATATGCAAATAATCGTAACTAACAAATAAAAGAACAAATTTTTTGAAATTCTGCAAAATAAAAACTCACGATTTCAATTGTAGAAGGTCAATATTGTTGTTTTAAAAGCAAAGCAAACAATTTAGAACAAAAAAATAACGCATATCTAACTTAAGATAAGAAAAAAATAAGAAAAAAATTGCGGAATTATTAAACTAAAGAAATTGTTTAAGAAGCATTTTCTATGTAAAAATAATTTGTGTTATTTAATAATTTTCTTTGTACTGGCAAATCAGAATCTTTTTTATCAAAATATTTAAAAAGATTCAAATTAATTTTGATATTTTTAATCAGGCTTGAGTTCATCAACTTTAATTTTCATTAAATTATTTTTACTGAAGGAAGGAATTTTTGCAACTTGGAATTTATTCACATGTTTGTTATGTTCTTCTGTTTTTTTGTATTCTTTCTGTCAAGACTTTGTCTTGAAAACCTGAATACATTTGTTTATTATGTTTTTTGTCCACTTTCGTCGACATTTTATTTGTACAACTTTATGTACAAATGGAAAAATTAGAGCTTGTGCCATAGCCCTTTTTAAGAACAAATGTGATTTTTCGTTGAACTGTAAATTTTAATTTTGATATTTTTAGTCAGGCTTCATAAAATTTTATTTGCATTAAATTATTTTTACTGAAATCAAATAACTTTTATAAAATATTTTGACTGCAACAGTTTAACACTTTAAAAACCTTAGTACCTTAGAGAAGAAAATTAAAAGTTTCAACACTTTTGCTAAGGAAAAATGTGTTTGTTAACTTGACGCTCTATGGTTGCAAGTTGCAACACTGTTATTTACTACGATCAAAATATAGAATGAAACATAAGTTCTGCAACAACAAATAGGAAATTTCAAGTACTTAAACATTCCGTCAGCTTTCTGAAGGGCAAAATACACTTATCGATTATACTCGTCAACCATTGTGGTACCCTGCAAATATTTTTGGAAAACTTGATCCATTTTGATATAATGGACTACTTACAACATGGTCCAATGTAATGCAATCATAGACCATGTCTTTGTTAAAAAAAAAATTTGTAGTTAATGGCATGTCTTCGTTTTTTAACGACATGTTTTAGTTTTTAATCGATTTCAAAACTAATCCTCTTGAGAATCCCTCCTAGGTTATTTGGTCCTGCCGTAGGACATCGTAATGTTAAATACACCATGTTTTTCCATACATCGGGGTTAACTTTGGACTAGTCCTAGTCCAGTATGGGCTACATTTTACATGCGTGTATTGACTAGTCGCATAATTTGTAGGGTAGTACTAGTGAAAATGTGTTTCAATGTGTGACACCAATGATGCTGGATGGAAAATCAAAAAATTTTAACATACATCCCGCACACGTTCACGAGTAAATTTACCAGCATGACAAGCATTTGACAAGTGTATTTGGCGCTTTTCGGATTTAAGTTTGTATTCCTCCTGTGGTGATAATATTTGCGGTTGAAATCAATAAATAAAATATAATTCATAAACACATGTATATATGAATAATAAAATATAAATACATTTTTCTTTTTTAATTTATTTTTTTTGGTTTGGTTCATTTAATTGTAATACCGATATATACCGTTATAAAAGTTGCTATACCGGTATACCGATACAATTGAAATATCGATACCGATACCGAAATAAGAAGAGTTAAATACGGATACATAAATTTGTTTCGGTATCAAACCTTGGAAAAAAATACAAGAAAAACATGTCGGTTATGAGAGGGTTAACCCTTTCGACCCGGATGGTACATATGAGAACCACTGTAAGTTTAAACATCCCAAACAGCTTTAAATTTAATGTTGCTGGGTTGCGAAATGTACCTTATAGTCTTTAAAGTCTACTGACCGTTTTTTGTAAGTGCATAGCATGGTTTTTGCATGATATTATGCGCGAAAGCTTATTTTACCTTACGGTTGGTACTTATTTGTACCACATAACATCCCGAATGGTACAACGATGTACCACAACCCCCACAACCATCACAGCCACCAATCTTTGTTTTTTGATTTTCTTTTACCCATAAGTTATATATTACTAAAAAATTCGGTTCCAATCAAAAATTTTGTTTTACCATTGCTATTCGAAAGCCGGGTCGAAGGGGTTAAAGGAACAAGAAAATCTGTTGTTAAATACATAAGTGCAGTGAAAGCTGTTTATATGCACGAGATACTTTTGTATAAAAATAAGTTGGCATTTTTAACATTTCAATGGATTTTTTTATTTCTTTACGAACGCCCAAACATAATTAAAAAGGCCTAAAGTATATATTTGTGGAATTTTGACAAAACATCTTAAGTCAAATTTAAAAAGTTGAAAACAATTTGGCTAATCATACGAATATCCATTCAAAAAATATTTTTGTTTACGTTTTGTATAAAAACAAGTTAGAGTGCTATATTCGGCTGTGCCGAATCTTTGATACCCTCCACCGACAACTCAGTGGGCTTTACATGGGGCCTATAGTAAATTATGAACCGAGCATTACGAAGTTTATTAGTGTGAGTAGTGAAGTATTTAATTTTATTTTAATAGCATTATTTATTACGGCTTTAGGCGTACTAAACTGTTTTCCGGGAGAAGGGTTTATTTGAGGCCTTGGGTAAATTATGGACCGGTCATCACGAAAATTCACAGTGTAATTTCTAGTACTATAAAACTGTGTCGTGCCAAATTTTGTTATAATAGCATTATTATTTACGGTCTAAACTGTTTGCCGAGAGTAGGGTTTCTATGGGGCCTAGGGTAAATTATGGACGCATCTTCACGAAATTTCACAGCGTGATTTCCAGTCGAATAAAACAAATTTTGGCAAAATCTTATCTCATTCCGTGCCTTGTTCCACCATTTATGTTATTTTTTGTAACAAAATTATCATTTTTTTAGGTGGTGGTTCCACATTTTGATTCATAGCTCTGGTCCTACTGCACCGATTTTGCTGAATTTCAATCCCAAAATGCTTAGGATACCTTCAAGCAATTTGGCACCAAGTTTGTTCATTTCTTCTGAGTTGTTCGAAAGTGAGCGTGTTTTCAACAGACAGACATACGGACATGGCTAAATCGACTAAGAATCACTCAAGGACCCAGAATATATATATTTTATGGGGTCTCAGATGAATAGTAAAAAAGTTTCACACGGAATGACAAACTAAATATCCCCTAATCAAACTAATTGTGGTGGAGGGTATAAAAAATGATTTTTTCACAAAGTTTTTTTTAAAAAACATCTTAAATCGAGATAAGATAGCAATTATCTCAAATCTGATAGTTAACGTGTTTCAATGCTTGATTGTTTAATATTATCTAAACTGTAAATATCCATCTCTAGGAACACTAAACTGCTGTTTCCATTGCCGTAACAAATTTCGCGTCTTCTAAGGCCTTAAGTTATATTTACGGACAAAAGAGCTGGTCTTAACGACATCTGGGCTAACTGTGGAAAGCCGGATGCCTCTAAATAAGATTGCGGTTCATTTCAGAGTAACACTGACGTGGGTACCAAGGCACGGTAGATGACTGGGGAACCAAATTCGCTATGAAACTCTTATTTCTTGAGACCAGAATTGCTATGTCTTGGGTAGGACTGAAATCATTATTCAGGAAGTCGGGGTGATACGAGGCTACAGTGATTTCGGGAGAATAACATGGTGAATACTGGCTGACTCCGGTCACTGGCTAAGGGTATAACAAAGGAACCGCTATTAGGAACCCAGTGAGCTATCCTCGTGTTGGCTGCCCATTGAACCTAAACCAGCCCACCTAGGGCTCCAAAATTATGGAATCATATTAAGGACAATAAAAATAAATTTGAATGGGCTTAAAACCACCGAAATGGCTAAGGGCGTTATTGTGTAAAACGCAACGCTACGCAACGCCGACAATTTCGTTGAAAGCAAAAACAAAATAAAAAATATTTTATAATTTTGTTGGTGCTTTACGCAGAGAAAAAATATGGTTGGGCATTGTTACGGCAGCTACACTATGTTTATTGTAACAATATACAAATAATTGTTATTTTTATTTAATATCAGAAATATTATAGTATAATAATTATTTTTCTTAACAACTAAATAATGATAACTTTTAAAACATATTATATCATCATGATATTTAATAGCCATAACATGATAACTTTCTATACATTTACCATATTATGTTTGAGATGCAATCAAAATATCTTTACTTTAATAATATATTGTTAATCCCATTTGTAAAATAATTTTGTATCAGTTGTGTCGTTTGTTTTAAATATGCCTCTCGAATTATTTGTTAGTGAGTGGTTCAACAATTAAAAACAAATACAAATTAAAAAAAAAAACAATTAAAAAAAATGCATAAATAAAAAAATCTATGCGAAAAAAGCCTAAGTAACCATTGAAATGCGCATAGGAATAGCATATCCCATCAACAATAAATTTCAGTTTATCAATAGTATTAAATGGGAATTTTGCACATTTAAAATAAACCTTGTTAATGAAATTTGTTTAATTATTGTGACAGCACCACTGTATCAGAATATGATTACTTCTAAATTTATTATGATTCACATTATTATAATGTGACTTCATCTACTCGTATTATGATTAATATGACAATAATTTGATAACTTTTTAATATTTCTGCTTTCAATGAAATCGTCGGCGTTGTGTTTTACACAATTTATCTCTTAAAGTAAATCGGTATTTACCTAAAAGGCCAATATATAAGAGAATATTCTTTACAAAATCTCTGTCTGCCAAAGTTTTCTCATTAACAGTGTGGAATTTTAAGTTTTTGCATATTTTGCAAAGTTTTTGGAAATGTAACAACAAATACCAAAAGCTGAAAGGCATTCCTTATACTCCCTTTTTAAAATCCTTCTTCTGAAAGCCTTTTAAAATTCTTTCAAAGAAAAGGAAGTGTGGAAGGGATTGCTCTCAATGACACCCTGTGTAAAAAATAAATAAATATGGAATGCGGCGAGAAGGGCTTGTGTCTGCTAAATAAGACCTTCTATTAAGCATCTTAACTTAATCTTTTTACCGTTGGGTAGTTATTGTAAATATTTAAAAATATATTTTAGGTTATATCCCAGCTCTGCAAAAATCACCAAAATGAGTTTTCTCAGATCACTTTTGGTGATTAAAAACTGATTTATCACTTTTGCGATTGATGATTTATTCCTATGCTCAAAAGGGAATCAGAAAATTGTATCTCAAATGATTCTTTGAGATGATGCATCGGTACGGTACTATTTTCTCACAACGAAAGTATGTATAATTTATGATTACAAAATTAAATCATATCCGGTTATTTTGCTCTTGAAGCTGATTCCGAAAATATTCGATTATGATGCAAAATGCTGGCTGTCCCAGTATGGGAAGTTAGATGTGACGATTTTACGTCATTTTGACGATTTTTTTCGATGAATTTACCAAAATGACGATTGACGATTTTTGGTGTAGAGTCACTAATGTTTTGACGATTTAATCCCGTCAGTAAATTTACTTTAAACTTTAAGCTGACATCAATTTTATTACACTTTAATCTGGCAAGCAGGTTTGGTAGATGGATGATTTTTTTGAGAAAATACAATAATATGACGATTGACGATCTTTTGACTAAAAGTAATAGTGTTATGACGATTTTCTGGCATCGATAAGACACACAAGAAATATTTACAATTATATTGAAAACAGTCCAAAACTTAAAAATCAATTTTTCGAAATACAAAAATTTTTGGAAACTAAACAAAAAATTCCTCCCCCATCACAAACCAGGTGGATTTCATTAGAAGCATTAGTAATTCAAATTCTACAATTAGAAATGCCATCGATATTACAAAAAATATACACTAGAGCCCTAATTTAGTCCGCTTTTTAAAAATTGGATTAACCCGCTTTGCGTTTTTATGATTTCGATTTGCTTCTCTACATACGAATGCATTTTTCGATGAAGTCATAATCACATGTGAAGAATCCCATTTAATTCTGTTAGGAAAGTTATTCTTAGTAAAATTGCGTGTTAGGAAGTAAGACGTTACTTTTTAAAAAGAAGTTGTGTAGAAAAGTGCAATGAGAAAAAAATGTATTAGTTTGGAACTAATATTAGACGTAATAAAACGTTTCAAGTCGGTTGATATAGACAGAATCCTTGGTTTTTAGCACCTTTAACAATAAAAACAATTTGCAATAGAGATAGCGCTAAAAGTTAATCATTTAAAAATAGCTCGAGTTAAAAGCAAATGAGATTTTATTTATTATTTAATATTTTTCTGAATATGGATAAATCAAATAAAAAATATTTTTGTTATGCATTTATGCAAATATATTTTTTCTTATGTTTTCTTTTTAAATGATAAATATATTCAGCTCACTTGCTGAAATAAATAGAATAAAACTTAACAATATCACTTTCTTCTTTCAACCAATCCATGCAATAAATTATCTTTAATTTGTAAAATTTATATATTTGATGTTTTGTTGACGATTTTGTTAAATTTTTGTGACGAATTTTATAAAAACTTTTGACGATTTTTGAGGAAAAAAGTCTAACAACCCCGGTCCCAGAATCATATATGAGTTCTGTTTTAATCGCTCAAGTGATAAGTAAATTTTAAATCACCAAAAGTGGCATTAAAATACTCATTTGGGTGATTTTTACAAAAAATTATCACCCAAATGCTTGGTGGGAAATGCCGAAATTCAATCGATAATAAAAGCAAAATCAAAAATATCTCAGCAACGGAGAACTTAAAATTAATGAAACTCGATTAAAACCAAATTATTAATTAAAGTTTTATTTGAGTTTGAAGTGAAAATTCTCTTCATTAACTAAGATTCCAAATACTCTTGGGAAACTATTAATGAGCTAAACCCTCATCGTCGACATCTCCTTCATCAACACGAAAATGGAAAACTGACTGTTGAAATAGGAATTATTTTAAATAAAACAAAATAAAGTGAAATTAAGTGAAATGTTCTTGCTATTGTTCGCATACTTAAAGAACGAATGTAATGAGAACAAAACGATTTTTCATAATTTTAAGATTTTAAGTCTTTGGTTTCCCATAGCGCAGCAATCACAACAACTTTTGACATTGTGTGCACTAACCGCCCGACCTACCGACAGCCAATGCCAATAATCCCTCCCCTGTTTACGTTCATTCATATCCATACCCAAGCTCATGCTCATGCCCCGATAAACAGTGCAATTGTTTTCCATTATTCCCAATAGTTTGTCGTTAGTTGGTGGCTTCTGATTGTTTTCATATGGCCGCGGGTGGGCTCTTCTTTAAAACTGCTAATATAAATGATTGTTCTAACTTCTGCTTCTTGTTCGTCGTCTTCAGCCTCCTCGCCAACATTTCCATTCAGTTTTTCCCATTCATTCCTTTTGACTTTTGATGGTTTTCAATTACAACTTGCACTTTTTCTACTCGCTCGTAACAAAATAATTATTTTTAGTGTTCGAACAGCAAAAGTGGCAATAGCAGCAGAAACAGCAGCAGTTGTGCATCATTGTGCTATATATATTTTTTTTTATTAAATGCTGTTTTAGTTGTTGCTGGCTGGCATTAGCACCCTTTTAATTTTAATTAAATGAAAATGTTTTTTAAATCTTTCATTCATGCAAAAGTGCAAGATTCGTTTTTTTTATATGGAAGAGTGTGTATTGAAATTAATGATCATTTAATATTTTATAAAAATACAATTTTTATTTGGCTTAAGATTTCACCAATTATTTGTAACCTTTAAAGTCTTCCTATATTGAGTGTATTTATTAGCAGATTGTTTTATGCCCCTATTTAAGAGTAGGATAAGAAAGTAATTGTATCCGTAAATTGGAATTGGAAATATGTATGTTAAATTAAAAAAACAAAATAGATTTTTATGAAAGTTTTATTTAATAAAAGTTTCTTTTATCTCTATCTCTATACATATACATATGTATATGTACATTTATACCTCATCGATTTTCTATAGACCGTGAAAAGTCTTTCGATGTTTTCGTTTAGATACAGCGTCGCTATTTAAAGTACGATTTCGGGGCGTGGCAAACATTTTTTTCAAGTTCTGGAAACTTCTGGGAGTTAATTTTTTTTTGTCTTGTAGTGGTATCGACCTGGATTAATGTAACATGCATGTCGAAAAAAAGAAAAGGCGCAATGTTGAGGCTTGCCATAAAAGTGACTACAAGTATATAAAAAGCTAGACATACTAAGCCACTAAGGGAAAGGACTTTCTTGGCACGTTAAAAAATTTGGACATTAGGGAAAAGGATCCTAGATGGCGTAAGTGGCGCCCAGAAATTGATGTCGGACTTTAAAGTCACAAAGGGAAAAAATAAAGGCAAGCACAGAAAAAATTAAATATATATTTTAATCACCAAATACGTAGAATCAAGCAAACAATTTTTTAAAAATTAAAAATTCTTTGTTTTTTTCAATAAATGATATTTTAAATTTTGTTTTAAAAAAAACTGCTTGATATAAAAAAAAAACTTGGTCTACAAATTTGGAAAAAATTGACTGCAGAAACGAAGCATGTTTTTTAACTAATCTGGGTGTGCTGAATTCGAATCTGGCATAAAAATTGGGCTATCACGTCTTGTTAATTTTTTATAGCATGTTAGCAATACTGTGAAACTGTCAATACTGACACTACAATTTCATAATTATTTATCTGACAGAAGCCCACATTCATTCTAATGGCAGTTGTCTCCTTACACGATTAACTTTTTTCCCAACGAAAAATTGCACATTAAAGAAATTTGGTTTTCTCAATGTCTCATTTGCTTCTATTCTGTCGCAAAGCTAAACAGCACTCATCTGATTATTATTTTTTTTCCTTTTATTTGCCATACAGATAAATTCAATCTGCTGACTATCAACTTTTACATGTATTTTGAGAGGTGTTGCCAACTCAAACCCATTTTTTGTCGGTATGTTGAGAAACCCAAAATTTTTAACAGACAGTTTATCGGTCTAATAAATTTATGTTGACATTTAGTAACAGGCAGTTTGACGGTACATTGGGAAAATGGCCATTAGACTCTTTGTGCCCGTAAACCATCTTAATATTATTAGCCCCAAAAATATTTTACTGCAAATTAAAATATTTTCGAACCGGTTTACATTTGCCTAACGCTTCCATCCTTAAAAAGCTTAAACTTCTTTTTAAATGTTAACATTAATAAACAATTTAGCGACCGTACCTGAAATTCCTTTAAGATAAAAAGTTTCATATTGATGTTATTGATCTAGATAATATTCGGCACAAACATCTCCTTTATGAATTTTAACCTCAAAACATACCTTTGTTTTTGTGAACTCATGACTGCCCATAGTTTTCAAATAGGATAAAATGTCGAAAACCGATTATAATGTTAGGATTGTTTTCTTAATGCAAATTTTATTAAATTGTTAAATATTTTGTTTCAAATTAGCAATTTTTGAACTGTTAAAACATATTGTCAACTAGAAGTTAAAGAAAGTTTTAACTAAACTTGGTTAACGTGGTCGTAAATATTTATTTTATTCTTAGAAGTTATAACACAATCGTTAAAATGTTTAAACCTGGGTTTAAAAAACTGCATTCGAAACTAAAAACAGTCGAGCTAAAAACGAAAACTTGTGTACAACTTTTCGCTTTTTGAGCTGGTTTGACAGCGACTGCTTACATTTAATGACCCTGCAAATATTATTGGACCACCTGAACCAATTTCATGAAATGGACTACTCCATGGACTGGTCCGATGCAAAGCAAGCATGGACCATGTCATTGTTAAAAAGTGTTTGTAGTGAGACGACATGTCTTCGTTTTTTAACGGCATGTTTTCGTTTTTAAACGAAGTTAAAACTAATCCTCTTGTTTATACAATGGAGTAGTTTTAAAACTACTCCTTTGTAGTCCAAAGCTGGGTTATATGGTCCTGCCCTAGGACATCGTAATGTTAAATATACCATATTTTCCCATGCGTTTGGGTTACTTTTGGTCTAGTCCTAGTCCCTTGTGGGCTACACTTTACACGCGTGTTTAAACTAGTTCTAGTATTTGCAGGGTATTAAATGCTGGAAAATACATTTTAGATAAATTAACAGAAAATGCTTCCGCCATACTTTAATCTGATTTTTTATTTTGTGTGTACGTTTAATTGGCCATTTCGTAGATTTCCAAAAAATATGTTCGTCGTATTTGGAGAATTAATTTTTTTTTGCTTTGTTTTAATGTTTATACAGTAAATTTTTTTGGATCTTTGTACGTTTTATTGAATACTGTACTGTCAAGAGGATTTATATTAAAGAACCAAATTATACCTAATCTTTACTTTTCTGCTATAAACTGTCTTATTTTTGCTGTTATTTGAATGAAATTTCTGTGAACAATTCGATTTCTAGGTGTCGCTTTTTAAAACTGCGAAACAACCTACTTAACCATACTTGTGACCTACATGTCATTTTGAAAGCGTATTTTCACTGTCCCACTGTGTTATGAATCAATTACAGAAAAAAGTTGGAAGCTTGAAAAACATCGAAATTCGAAATGAATATTTAAATATTATTTTTTTTTTGTTAATTTTCACCTTTATCTAAAAATAAAAAGATGTTAAAAGACATGTGCAATTTTCGTTTATCTTTAAAATCTTTTTATTTTAATAAACATTTTTAAAATTCATCTGCATTTAATAAAAGATTGATAATATATTGTAAATAAAACTGAAAATCTCATATTACACATGTGATTTCTGAAAAAGGCATAAGAAAGTATTTAGTTTTTCCTGAATGATACATATTTTTTGTTGTACATTTTCTATCTTAAAAATCGCTTCAAAGGAAAGAACGTGCCATTTTAGTGGTATTTAAGATTTAGAGGAAGAAATAAAAACTAAGGGTTGCACTCAAATAGACGTGAATGTGCTTGTGTTTCTTACTTTATACTCAATCGTATACATAAAAACGAGTATACGAATTGCTAATGCTATTACAGCAAATTGCAAATCATCATATGCTGTGGTTGTTTTTGTTGTTATATCGATCGATTTAACGTTATGTTGTTGTTATTACACAATCATTATCCTTCATTTTGCATGTCCTGTTTGTCTGCTCCAGTTTTATT
The DNA here is from genome assembly GCA_949318255.1 of Pollenia labialis. Classification (NCBI taxonomy): domain Eukaryota; kingdom Metazoa; phylum Arthropoda; class Insecta; order Diptera; family Polleniidae; genus Pollenia; species Pollenia labialis. The sequence continues at coordinate 63,540,629 of OX439140.1, read as the reverse complement.
TGTTTTGAAATTGCTTTTTATCTTAAAAATTGCATCTACATACGAATGTTTAGCTTGTTGTATTCCTCAAGGAATCTAAAGAAGGATGTTCAAAGGATGACAGCATTTCTGTTATTTTCGTTTTTTTGTTACTTTTGTTGGTTTTTGGTGTATTCAAACTGTGTCAGTGAGTCAGCTTGTCTTCGGTTTATTAGTGTTTGTTTGAATCTTGTTTCAGTTTCTAGTCGAATTATTTTATTATTTTTTTTGGCATATATGCACAAATATGCCACGTTCTTTGTTTTAGCGTACGTCGTCTGTCAGTCCTCCTTTTCGCCAGCTTGTGTTTTCTTCATGAGGCGTATGATTGAGTTCATTTGAGATCAAGTGGAAGGCGTAACAGTTGATGTGCCAGATGATTTTTAATATAATACAAATTTTAAAAATTATACAAAACAAACATGTGACGGTGCTGCGGATAGTGGTTATTGCATAATAGATATTTCATAATTTGTTGAGTGGATCAAATTTCTTTTTTTTTCTGTTTCTAATTAATGTATTGCAATTTTTAAGATTTTTTTTTTTATTTAAAAAGGTGACTTAAAAATAAAGTCGTTCATGTATCACATCACAAGCAGAAACCCCTATTTATACCCACACCACAATAGTGGAGAGGGTAGTATGCATTTGTGCTGATGTGTGTAAATATGGGTCCTGGACCCATCTTAAAATATACCGATCGACTCAGAATAACTCTCTGAGTCGATCTAACGATGTCCGTCCGGCTGGCTGGCAGGCTGGCATTCTGGCTGGATGTCAGTCCATGTAACCTTGTGCGCAAAGTACAGGTCGCAATTTTGGAGATAATTTAATAAAATTTGGCTTATAGGTTCTTATTGGGGCAAAAACCAAGCCTATTGAAAATATGCCGAATCGTTAATGGTTACAAATTGATTGTGGACATGATTTCTTTTCCGTAAATAATTTTTTTTTTTGAGTGTTAGCCAAGGGTTGGTTTCAGCAAAAATAAAGTGAAAAGGGAATAGAACTATTGCAAAAAGCTTTACAAATTTTATTTGGACTTATAGAAGCACATTGGAAAAATTGTTTTACATCATTTCGAGGCGTTACCGCAAAAAAAAGCTTAAGCGATATCATATAAAATTTACGTTTTTCTTAATAAATGACTTTATTGGCAACACATGCATCAATTCCTAAAATGTCATGGTCACGATTTTATAACAACAACAATTTAAACGCAAGCGACAACCTTCATACAAAAATGTATATGAAATAAAATAAACAAAGACCTCCAGTAAAATTTTGTTTTTGACACTTAAGCTTTTTTTTGCGGCTATGACTCGATATTATGGTTGCTTTAATTAAATTAAATATTGTCACCGGCAACCATATTTCGAAAGTTAAGAAAATCGGCTTTTAAATAGATGAGATTCTATTCATACATCGGGTAAATACCGGTTTAGTACCAGGTATATTTTCTCTTTTGGGCATTTATTTGCGCTTTTATCAAAATTATTTAAAAATGATGCATTTAAAAGGCAGCATATGCCAACTACTAATTGTTCCTCAGCTGGTATGTAATTTCAAATGGGTTCTAGATTTTTGTATATATTGTGAGCTGTTAAAGGCTAGTTTACTTTGTATTATTACATGTGAAAAGCTCAAGTTATATGTAAAAGTGTGTTAGTGTCATAGTTGGGGATAGTGCAATAAATATCGATTTAAATCAGCAGTGCACTATCACTTAATAAAACTGCAAAGAAATTAGTTTGCACTCTTTCTTACCAGCTTTAGTGATGATTGCAATTTTTTTAACTACCACTAAAAAAATTTTAGTGATATTGCAAATTTTTTACATCACTAAATGCAGATTGAATGCAAAAATCTGCACTCAATTCAAATAGTGCAAAATTTGGACTTGCAATCAAAAAAACTGCATACAAATATTGTATCACTAATATTGTGCATTGTTTTTGATTTTTTTGGAGGATATGCATAAGCAAAGAACATTAAACAATATGAAATTTTGTCAGTAACGATATAATTACTGGCTTTGATCACGAAAAAACAAGTTTTTGATTTTAAATTTAGAGCAACAATTTTAGTTGAGGGAAGAAAATAAAAGTTGCATTAAACTGATGATTGCTTTTTTTTGATGTTTAGTGAGGCTGCAAATTTTCAATTCATCACTCAACATCAACAAAATGATTGCAATATTTTTGCACTATCGCTAAGTGCTAGTTGAAACTGCAAAATGAGTGCACTACCCCCATCCATGGTTAGGTTAGGTTCCATGGGCAGCCATCAAAAGACAGCTCACTTGGGTCCTTTATTGGTCCCTTTGTGATACCCCGCGCCAATTCCCATCCCTTAGAGCAGTCACTCAGATGGCGTCACTGCAAAGTCCAACCACCTCGTCTTCCTAGTGAAGAGAAGGAGCGATTTCAGTTCCATCCCAGATAGATCCTCCAAACAGGCAAATACTGGTTCCCCCAGGCATTCCACCCTAATACCCCGCAGTCCAGGGCAATGACAGAGAAAGTGGAGCACAGTCTCCTCTTCCTCCTCGTTCTGACAACTTCTACAGTAGTCGTTAAATTCCAGACCCATTCTTCCAGCATGCGTCCCCACCGGCCAGTGTCCAATTACAACCGATATCACAGTCCTAATCTGGTCTCTGCTGAACCCAAGTAGAGAGCTAGTTCTCCGTCCATCATATCCAGGCCAAAGGATCCTGGATATCGAGCAGGTAGATTCACAGGTCCACCGCGTCTGCGCAACTCTATAGGACTCGCGCCCTATAAGTGATTTACAGTGAGCCATTGGAAGGCCAATGAATTGGTCAATGAATGCATCATCCATGCGACCACCCTGTTTGGCCAGCTCATCTGCTACCTGATTGCCCGGGCACCCAGTGTGCCCCGGTATCCATATTAGCGTTACCCTTGAATGTTTCGCAATCTCATCCAAAGACATCCGACATTCTACAGTTAACATTGATGTCGTGTAGACACCCGCTAGGGAAGCAAGGGCAGCAGAAGAAACCTCCGCCGACCCTCTCATCTTTCCTCGAACCATCAGTGTAGACCCCTAGGGTCGGTTCACGGAAAGTATCCAACAGCACACTGCTGTGCGCCATTTGCACCACGAACCCCGCACCAAAGAATGGCACCGGAGTGCAGTAATCCACTCCATCAGGGACTATCGTACGTTTGATAATCCCGGCGTGTCTAAAGTCACGTGTCGACCAGCTATTCACCGCGTGCAGCCGCGTCGCCGAACAAAGAGCCAACTGTCTGGCCATTATATCCACCGGGAGCCAGTTCAGTATCGTGAACAGCGCCCTCGTTGGAGTAGATCGCATTGATCCCGTAATCATCAACGCGACAAGTCTGTATACTTTCTCAAGCATCGCACGGTGTACGCCCTTATCCAATGCAGTCCACCACACAACGACCCCATAGTACAGGGTCGGCTTTACCACAGCCTCAAAGATCCAATTGACACACCTCGGGCTCATACCCCAGTTCCTGCCGATTGCACCCCTACACGCATATATGGCAACTATTGCCTTTTCCACTCTCATCCGGACATTTAGTCCCCATGACAGCCTGCTATCCAGAACCACGCCCAGATACTTCGCACTTTGAGATATCCGAAGCTCAATTCCATTTAACCTCGGAAGCCTAAAGTCCTCGGTCTTATACCTCCTCGTGAAGAGTACCAGTTCCGTCTTAGACGGATTTACACCCAGACCGCATGATGCACTGGGACATTACGCCCAAATGCCTCCCTGAGATGGCCACTGCAACATCATCAGCATACGCCACCGCTTTGATCCTCATGTCGTCCATCCTTGTTAACATGGTGTTCATAGTCAGGTTCCACAATAGTGGGGATAGAACTCCCCCTTGGGGAGTACCCCTGTTCACCAGGTTCCATGGTTAGTGTGAATGCAATTTGTTATGCAAATGACAGGTATTACGAAAAAATTTAATATCACATACGACTTTATCGTTTTTTTTTGCAAATTTTCTAAACAATTTTACTTTTCTTTGGTTCAGGGAGGCTGGCATTTTAAGAAAACATGTTCATGAGTGATAGTGTGAACACAAACATTAATGTTGAATTAGTTTTTTGACAGTTGTAACAAAATTCTTTTGATTTTTATCTCATTAGGTATAATGGAATACGTAAGGCTTGTGTGATAGTGTAAACTATCCGTTTAATGGGCCGTAACGATTTTAAAAAATTGTCCGAAATCTATGTAATGCTGTGTTAACAAAATTACTTTGTTTACAGTTAACCATTGGATTTAATTACCGATTGCACAATTTTAAATGCAATATTCATGATGTGTTTTAATAATAATGCAAAAGTAGTGAATTAATTGGCTTACAACTTAATTGTACCTAAAAAAGATTCTTTGGTAAGAAAATAATGCAAAGCAAACATTAAAGAATTAAAATCCTTTAAGTTTACGGTAATACAATAAATGATTTGGTTGAATGTGAACAAGAGGTGAATGTATTAGGATATTTAATACATTTGTCCCAGGTCTGATAAGCTGACAGTTTCAAATAAAATTTCTAAACAATCTAGCATCTTTCATTAATCAATATGTCTTATATTATACCGACATTCTTTCGGACATTCGGTCGATTGTTTAATTTTTTCGAATTATGAAATTTGGTACGATAGGGCCCAGTCATATAGAATTGATTGATTTTTTTGAGAAGTGCGGCATTGGTAGGTTTAACCACGCCTTCCTACATTAATCTTGTAAAATACTTGCATTTGTAAAACGTATTTGAAATCAAAATACGCATTTTGTATATGTACTTCAAATACATTCCAAAAATGAATTTTGTATTTTGAATACCTGTCACGCAAGTACTTTGTATTTTAAATATTTATGGTAAAATATATTTACTATTAACCCATTGATTCGCTTGTTGAATGTGATCAACAAGAGTTTTTTTAAACCAAATTCCTAAAATTTAACGGTAAATGTTTGTAAAACAAATTATTTCAAAAAAAAAAAAAACAAATTAGTCCCGTACTTTAGATTTTCTGTCGACCTTGGCCCTATTCCACAAAACAACTTTTCACTTTGCACTTATCAAATTGCATTTTTTGGGAAAGTGTTTCTCATTAATAAGATTTCTGTATGACGTGCTAAATTCCCAATTTTTATATATTTGATAAATTATATATTTGATAAATACACTGAAATTAATTGCTGAAGGAAATCTAGCTTTTATGCGCGTTTCACTGGTTGCTTAGGCCAGATCATCAGGAAACCTTTTCTAAAGATTTTAGAAAAGCTTAAAATATATGCAAATAAAGCCCTAAAGCGAATAAGAATTTTACAATATCAAAGCTTAAACAAAACACCAACAATGAACAGCCAGTTTATCTTTTCTTGCACTCCCCTACAATTGGTTGGCTTTTTTCGAACCGAATTGTAATTGTAGTGGGAAAAAAGAAAAAATACAATTAAACTTTCCTCTCTTTGCAAAGTCTTTGCTCTCTTTTGCAAAGATAATTTGCAAAGTGTTCCACAAAGGATTTAAATATCTTTGCATTTCTGCCTTATAACTTTTCCCTTTGCATTAAGTTAGGTTAGGTTAAACGGGCAGCCGTCACGAAGACGCCTGTGATACCCCTAGCCAGTGACAGGAGTCAGCCAGTATCCACCAGACTATTCCCCGGAGGTCACTGCAGCCTCGAACCAACCCGATTCCCTGCAGAACAGGGAGATTGATTTCAGTCCCACAATGGACATATCGTCCAGACATGGCAATTCTGGTCTCCCAAAATGCCTAAGACTAATGCTCCCCAGACCGGGGCATTGGCAGAGAAAGTGAAATACCGTCTCCTCCTCCTCCTCCTCCTCATCATCATGACAACTCCTACAGTAATAATTATAAGCAAGACCCATCCTCCTAGCATGAGTCCCTATCACCCAGTGACCCGTAATGACCGACATCACTGTCCTTATCCTTATCACATTTAAAACAAAAACAAATTTTCGAATTTTGTTTTATATATAATTTTCTATGCGAACGTTAAAAAAATACTTAAAAAGTACTCCCAACAATGCAGTAATTCCATTATAACGTAAATTTTTTTTCTTTGAATTGAAAAATATTATAAATTGTAGTGTTTATAGATTAACTTTGTAAAAAAAGAAAAAGCGTCAATGGAAGAAGCAGAAATAAAAAAAATACTGGAATACTTGTTTGAAAAAAATTTTAAGGTGGATAAGTTATAAATTATACTTGAAATTTAATAAAATAAGTCATTTTGTGAAATGTTCAATAAACTTACGGTCCAAATTTATATTTTTTTTTAAATAATCGCAAGTGCATTCATCTTAGGATATTGTCAAATGGAAGGTGAGTTATTTAAAAAAAAAATTCAGAAGCTGAAAACTGAAGGTGCAAATAAAATGGGTTTCTCACGTCAAATAAGTGCAACTGTGCTATTTTGCACAAGAGAACGAACGTGGAACAGAAATTTAAAAAAGAATAAAAAAATTGCAAAATTCAATTATCAATTTCAACTTATCACTTATCAAATTTAATAGTTCTGTAGAACATACGGTTTTGCAAACTGACGACAAATTCGATAAGTGTAAAGAGAAAAGTTGGTTTGTGGAATAGGGCCCTGGACGTAAGTAAATGCTTTCTGTGATTGATGTTAAGCTTTTGAAAAAATTAAGCTGCCCTAAAGACGTTTGCCGCATTTAAGGGTTACTAAGTTAAAAAAAACAAGTTGTCTCACATATTTAGTTCTTTGGACACTAAAAAGAGCCACTTGTTTCTATTTGTTAAGAGTACTTTTTTTTAGAATATTTTGAAAAGACCCAAATCGTCAGAAGCTATATTAGACTGTCTTGAACACATGTTATTATGTCCATGTCTAACAAGATGAAACTCTCCGTATCATACTTTACCACAGCTTGTACAACAAACATAAATGCAAACTAAATAAATTATTTGATAAGTTGAATAAGAACAATGCCATAATATTTACAAAACTTTTTCGGCTTTCGAGGTAGAATATTTAAAGGAATTCAAAGTAGAATTGCAACCAATTTCTTCATCTTTAGATAACATTCAGAGGAACAATTATATTTATTTTTCATTTCATTTATACTCTTAAAAACGTTGTCTGATGCCGAAGGTTGCTCCTTAAAGCTAGATAGATCTTCCTCTACGAAGCAAATTCCGAATATCCAATTTTTTTAATTTTTGAAGAATTAAGGTTTCATCGGAATATCGTGTAATGAATAAGGATGAATAAGAGTCTGTAGGGCATGTTGTGGATTGGTGTCCCTCCGTGTGTGGCAATTTTATTTATTTATAAGCCCGACTTCTAAAGTAAAATTGTGTTATTAATTTATGGCTTGTTTTGCTTGGAACTTTGTTTTTTATTAGTGTAAAAAAAATTATTTTCCATTTCTTAATTCATAAATAAAACTTTACCACTGGTTTAATATTGATTTTTTTACAATATTAACAAAAACCTTTAGCTTTTGTATCCTTTTTGGATTTACCTTCGTTGCTTTTTTAATTATATGCAATTAAATAATGTTATAAAATATTTAAGTGTATCTTATGAATGTTAAACACAAATTAAAACTAATCTTGATTGTAAAGTTCATGTTAAACACGACCTTAACAAATTTATGAACAGAGCCTTGACATTCATAATAATTTATTCGCTTTAAAAGGGCAAATAACTATTGAAAGCGTACAATTATTTTAAATGCATCATTAGAAAATTTAATAGAAAAAGAATTTATGTACATACATACATACATATGAATATAAATCCTACAAATGAATGCAACCAAACGATTTGGAAATGGAATTTTTCGTTTGTATGCATCCTGCATGTCATTTAATTTTCTTTCTTTTTTTTTTTTTAATATTTTTGGGGGGTAAAAACCCATTATTTAGAAAGAATTCTTTTTAAATATTGTAAGTATTCGTATTTGTTTTTTGGTGAAAAGAAAATTGTATTGCATACAGACATAAATCCTTAAAGGTTACATATTTTGTTGTCTGGGAATTTTGTTAGGGAAAGCACGTGTCAAAGCATACATTTTCCGGATACTGACTGTGTGTTCTATCAGCTCCCAAAGAAAAAAAAAATCATATCATGTTGTCTGTAATAATTAATAATTCTCTTTTCGAACGAATTTCATCAAATTATTGTAGATTGACAGAAACATCATTGTCAAATTGGATTGTATTGAAAACCAAGGTGGTTAGCATGGACAGAGTTATGTGACTATCAACAATGAAAGTAAAGTATTGTATTGTTATGAGTTAATGGATTTTCTCTATTAGTTTTTTTAAAATATTTTACGATTAACAAGTGCTTATCAAATATGCACCAGTGTAAAGTGGTCGTCTACGTTAAAATTTTCTTCAATTCATTTCGTCCCTTCACCAAATTACTTGCATTATTGTCCGAATTTTCAATTGCCATTCAATTGATTTTATATGGGTGTGTTGGATGGAATTGGTATTCGTGAATTGTAACGATAAATAAGTGTGCACATGTTTACATCAGTTTCCCCCCGAATATGACCATATGTATGCATAGCATAGTTAAGGGTTTGCTTTTCGATTAATATTGTAACCGAAATCCCACCATTTACATTGTAATCGCTTAAAAAAAGTTGTTTTTTTTTTAATTAGAAATGTTATTTCTTATAAAACATTTCTACAATCAAAACGTTATTTATTGGTAAGCAATTATTGACCGGTAAATAATGGTAGAATATAATTTGTAAGCCCTGGATGTAATAAATGGTGTTGTTTTAAGCCCGATATAGTTTTAAATTTAATAACACAAAAAATTTGATTTTAATCAAAACTTTTTTTTTATTAGAGACTTTAGTACAGGGCAATAACATCCAAAAATTATTTTGGGCATATGGGGACCGCAGTTATTTTCGACGACTCACTGATTATTGTGTTTTGTTTAAGCTTTGATATTGTTACAGGTATAACTTTGAGTAATTATAATTCTTATTCGCTTTATAGTTTCATTTGTATAATAATAAAATTATCTCATGATTCCCTCAACAATAAATTTCAGTGTATTTATCAAAAATAAAAATTGGGAATTTAGCACGTCATGGCGAAATCTTTATAATAAGAATGCAATAAAAAGTTCTCATGTTTTTGTTGAGCTGGATAAGTACGGTATTATTTTTGTGTTCGAAGATCATAAACAGAGAAACGTTATTTTTTAATGGTTTACTAGACAAACACTATTAGCATTTGTGTTTTCCACAAGTCTACCGGAACGAACACTAAGGAACGATATTTAATGTTTATTTTCGAACACTGCTCACAACTAACAAAGCTACTGGCACACGGTAGGAATGATAGGATTGTGAATGTCTTGCCGAGAGATTTTCATGGGTTGCAGTTTTTTCTGGAATTTTGCTGAAAAAGACACCGTGCAAAATTCTTGCTATTATGCTTTGCTTATAGCTAGATAATATTTGAAAAGATCTTAGGTTAATGATAATATGTATGTGAATTTCACGCGCCTTAAAAATCAAATACGACAGCATTTAAATACACCAATACCCCGGTTTGCGTCGTTTTTGAAGTTGCGTTTTTTTAAATTTCTGTGATTTTGAATTTGCGTCATTTTTGTTTCACTTTGCGTCGCATGGCTTCGAAGTTGCGTCCTAGTGCTTCGATTTGCGTCGTTAATATAAAATTGCAAATACGTATGTGAAGGTTGTCTGCTGATTGCAACTGATTTTAAATTATATTTGCTGAAGTAAAGTTAAATTTAAATATTTTGCAGCAACGAGTCAAAAAAAGCAAAACTTACAACAAAAACTGGGCATTTTGACGCGTTCTAATTCAGGGGAAAAGGCTGTTGATTTAAAAGAAAGCTTGAACTAGTCCCTAATAAAATTAAGAAATTTGCTGAAATAAGAACAGCGTTACAACATAAACAGGTTACAAAAATGAGAAAAAAATGCAGCTACTGCTTACTATTTGAGTTGAAGATAAAAAAGTTTATTTGAAGATCTTAAATAAAATTATCCGTTATAAAGTCTATCAAATCAAAATTTATTTTTCAGCTAAAATTATGAATCTCGGAACCCATGAAATGAAAATCAATACAAATGTATGGAAGATCGTGCTTCGGTTTGCGTCGAGTTTTTCCTTTACTTTTTTCCGAATTTTTTGTTCGAGTAAGATTAAATGCAAACCCTGATATAGCTCAGTTGTATTAGTACTTACACTTATTGACTAATGCTTTCATTTAATTTTGGCTAATCATTGCAAACATTTAATACACGACAAATTTACTCATTCTATACCATTTTCAATGCAAAATGTCTGTCATTCATTTTACGTGTATTGCGTTTCGTTAAATAACCAGCCGACTACGGGGCTGTTTGTGAACATATTGAGGAGTTTTTAAAATTTTTTTTTCACTTCACAATAAAAATGCGTATTATAAAAAGTTCTCCCCCCTGATTGCTAAAATAAAAGATTTCATGAACATACAACAAACAAATTAAATGATTATCATTTCATTGGGCTTTAATATATAGTGGTGTATGAGCGTGTAGAGATGGCACGATTTAGTCATTGTTGGTTAAGTACGAAAGACTGTCCTGAAATTACGGTGAAATCTCCAACTTGGTAACAAAATCCCTTGATCTAAAAACAATGTCTGTGTTGTGACTAGAAATAAAATATATTGACCGATCATGAATATACTTTGTATTTACTTAAATCTATTTTAGGCATAGTTTTAATTTAATATTACAACAATTGAATAAATATTTAAACCGTAATCGGCCTCTAAATTTGAACAAAGAGCTATTCCTATGCGCATTTCACTGGTTGCTTAGGCGAGAACATCAGGAAACTTCATCCAAAAATGTTAGAAAAGTTAAAGATATAATTCAAATAAAACTGTTAAGCGAATAGGAATTATAAACATTCAAATGTCTTACCCGTAATACTATCAAAGCTTAAACAAAACACCAACAACAAACAGTGAGTTTATCTTTTCTTACAATCCCGACTAAAATTGGTTAATTGTTTGTCAACTCTAATTGTAGTTGTAAGGGGAAAACAAAAATTAAAACATATTACTTTATTTCATTGTTGCCAGTTCAGTTTTTTCCACTGCCACTTGCATATTTGTTTTTAAAGGTTTTCTTAAGAATTTCATTAATAATATCTAGTTTTAATGTGCTAAATTCCCAATTCATGCTATGATGATCTGGCCTAAGCAACCAGTGAAATGCGCCTAGGAATACCTTATTCCACCTGCAATAAATTTCAGTTTATCAATAGCAAGAATTGCGAATTTAGCACATTAAAACTAAATTTTATAATAGTTTTTATTTGATCAGTGTTGCATTTTAACAAAAGCATATTCATGTGTGATAGTCTGACTACAAACTGTTATGTTACATTCGATTTTTGGACAGTCGCTACAAAACTCATTAGATGTCCATCTCACAAAGTAATATGGAATACGTAAGACTTGTGTGATAGTGTAAACCAGCCTTAAACAGTGGTTTAATCTTGCTTTAGATAATATTAAAAAAGTTTCACGGGGAATGGCAAACTTAGTATACCTTCATTCACCACTAGTGGTGGAGGGTATAAAAAGGTTAAAATTATATGACTGAAGTTGGCAACTCTGTTTTTTTTTCAAGTAAAGGCGCCCGTACATTAAATTTCCCACTGCAAAAAACACACATGTCCTGTGTTACCTTTTTAAATTTGCTTCTGAAAAAGTCAGACGCAAAGTCATCATTGGAGCGTGCTCTATTGTTATTTTGAAAAAAAAAAAATGTTGCTAGAAATCTATGCCGCAAGGCAGCGGCGGTGCACTATTGACGGAATCATTTGCCGGCTGAGGTTGATATTTTACAATACCGATAAATGTATGTTCTTTTTTCATTATTCTATCCAAAATTGACATTTCGAATTTAAAGAAAGAATTTTTAAGATGGCTGAACTCTTTTACGGCGCAAATTGTAAACCACGCTATTTTGAAACCGAGAACTACTTTGGTTTCTGCAATAACTATGCGAAAAAAAAACAAAGACAATGTCAGTAGCCAATTACATGTACGTTTCTGACCGAATATTAAAAGCCTTATGTAGAATAGCAATTTTGACAGACATGCACAATTCGAGTGAAATATTATGACATGTATAATATTATGACTTGTATAACGTAATCCCTTTTGATTGTTTCAATTTGAGAAGTTATCACTAAAGTTACAGAACATGGGTACTAGAAACTAATACAAATTCAAAGCAGAATTTTATAAAATTGTAGCAACAAAAATTGCAAGTCTGGGCGATGACTAACGAATTTTGTACGTACTGAGAGATTTTTCTTAAACACAACATACTTTTCATAAGGATTATTGTTAAAAAAAATCGTTTTGGAACCACTGTGCGATGTAAGAACATACATCGCATTGTAATTTGCTTTAGTGGTTTTACAATTCAACTCCAATTACTTATTCACTCACTCATATTGGAATTTGTCCATTCGACATGTTTCGACATCACGTTTGTAATTCCTATTTATTTGATTTCCTAATTCCTATTTTGCGATACTTTTCTGTTTTTTTATTATTTGATTTTTTCGTATTTCTTTGTAGTCTAAGTCGCAGTCGACTGTTGTGGATTTGGATGTTGGATGTTTATGTGGCTGTTGTTGCCGTCGTAATAGCTCTATTTACATTTTCTAGGCATGCCGCTGTTTGCCTATTGTCGTTTGACTTTGACATAATGATTTGAGAGGATTATAGCGCTATTAAATCCTCTTAAATTGTAAATGTTCGTACATCTGTTAGTATACATTTTTATACAAAATATATTCAATATGTACACAGCCGAACTCACACATATCCTTGCATATTAAATTGTATGAGTAAGTGTGAGTGTGTGTATATGTGTGATTATACCATTATCAGGATTGTGTTTAATGTAATCATTTGGATGTGGTTGATTTTAAAACCCATTTCAAAAATTACTTTTAATGTCTGACCCTAAAAGGACTAAACAAAAGCCGACTCCCCATAGTTTAACTATACAATATACAAATTATATGTTTGTTTAAATGAATTTATTCGCTCACATCCTTTCCACATTTATTCAATATAATTTAATGTTTTTCTTTTTCTTCTTCTTGTTATATACATACATGCAAACGTATGTTCAAATGACAAAGAAGGAGAAACAGAATTCATTGCTGAACGGAAAATAAATTATATTTACTTGTTAAAGACCGATTAAATGGCTCTCTGCTGAAACTGTTTTCCAAGAAACAAGACGTAAATAATTGCAAAAGAATCATTGTTTGTATACTGTGCTGTGCACTGAAAAACAACAATAATTTGCGAAATATTATTTTTCCCTTTTTTTGATTAAATTTGATAAGAGGTTGTTCTAAACTTTATTAAAACAAGATTATTGAGGATTTCATTTGTTCAGTTGAATTTGGTCATCAAATCTGAATAGATTTTCGATTGATAGCTACAGTTTTTGTAGTTTGTGAATATTAAATTAGCATAATTATTTTTTGTCCCAAGGACGAATAAATTATTTTTTTTTATCCGAGGACCAAATCAGTTTTAAACAGTAAACATTTGTGTAAAAGTTTATATTCGTTTTAAAATTTTGAAGGTTTATAAAGTATTTAAACCACATTCCAGCAAATTAAACACATCCTATTTTCATATTTTATTTTATGTCCTGCCATATGTAGTTTTCACTAATGGTACGAATATGGTTTTAATTAATATGAGCACCTGCACTATGGCCCACTCTCATGGTGAACCTCAACCACTTGGTGATTTAAGCGAGAAATAATAATTCATGCATATGTCACAATTTGAGTGAACAATCCGAAAAACTTTATAATCCCACCCCTTGCTAAGGAGCTGGGCAATCTAACCTACACTGCTATATCGATTCAAAGCAGCTTCTATTAATGATGTAAACATCGCAGCTGGTGACCACTTCAAAGGACTCCTCTACGAATAATGACATTAACCACAAACCCCACGTGCTCTACGAAAGTGTTACCTCGAAACACAAGACAATCTTCCAAGTTCTTGGGATTCAGGTAGCATTTCTTTAAAAACATACTAACGGAGACCCCACCAATAGTCAGACCAGTGTGTTACCACCGGGGCTACAGACTCCCACGGCACCAGACGACAATAAGGTGCTCTGATGTGCAAATCAGATTCATAAAGTCCAAAAACTTAACAAACCATGTCATTTCGGATGTTTGTTGCATCAACATCTCCATGGAAGTACGACTATAAAACAGAAAATATAAACCTTCCGTTACCTCTCAACGGCTTCTCTATGTGCGCGTTAACTGTTTCCAGTTTTAAATTTATGATCAAACTGAACACTTTCCAGGAATGAACTAGTCCTGATTTGCTCCGGAGGATGTAGCACCAAAAGGTGAAATATCCCTAAGATGATCCCTAAAACCCCCAGGGGTTCACTAATGGCACATTCAAAACTTTGCAAATATTCGAGTTTTGAACATATTTGCATAAGGAGGCTGTGATTATTTAAAGGTTTTTTTTCACCTTTGGATTTTTTCAATTCTGGAGGCCGAGGTAAGGCCCTATTAAGGCTTACCGTACACTGATAGAAAAGGTAAGTTTAATAAAAACTGTCATCAGTACGATGACTCAGTAACATCGGAAGTATTAGGCTTAATTTAATGACAAACTGTCATCCAATTGGGTCATTTAGATTGGCTTTAGTTACTTACCCGTTACACATATTTGCTTCATTTTTATTGTAATCCGTCATTTGTATACAGAAGAACTCTGAATTTTAAGACACCAGCAGCATGCACGATATGGTTTTTGTAATCATTCTACTTTGAAAATGTCATGTATCCAACTAAATAATTTAAACAAATAGGATATGGGAATTTTCGCATCTTATTTTACTTTTCTAACATGAGAATAATATTTATAATACACAAAATGTGGCATCGAATTGATGTCAATGTAGTCATAGCATATGTGACGCATAAGATATGCCACTAAATATGTTCGCCATTAGATTGATGTCAGTTTTTGCCTCATTGATGTCATTTGTAATAACATTGATGTCACAATTCTGATGTAAGGGCATCATCAATATGAAGAGGCATTTTTCTATGAGTGTAGCACCAGTTTGGCTTTAAGATAATGTTGTAAAGTGGACGTTTACAATCAAAACAAAATTTCTTCTAATAAGCCAATTAATTTTCATTGATTTTAGTTTAATTGGAGTTAATTTTGCCTCTAAGGCATTTCCATGTAAAACGTGGATCAAGATGCATACAGAGATATTTTGCAAGTAAAAGTAGAAATTTTATTTGGTGATTGATTGCAAAAAGGCAGCATGATTCCCTACGTAAAGTGAAGCGAATTGAAATTTTGCACAAAAATAAACTTTTGAGTTAATTGATTAAAAGAAACAATAGAAATATGCATGTTTTTTCTGCCTCCGACATTAGAACCTCATGTTCAATATTTTTATGAAATCATAATTTTCCTATTGTATGTGTTTTTCGATCTTGCCAATTGTGTTCTTTACTTTTTCTTTCTTTTGCTTCCCTAACTTGTGTGGATTTGCAACATAACCAACAAAAGTGCCCCACAAATATAACCTTTTTATATTGTTTGTTTTCCTATGTATTATATTTATAAAGAAAATTGCATAAAGAAAGAAATTAAAAAAAAAAGAATTAAAAATAAAACAACGTGCAATACGACACCGGAACAAGTGGTACATACATCTGGAGTGTGTACACAGAAACAAAACACAGTCTGCACACACTTGCTCACATATGAATCAGGAGCAAATTTTATGCTAGAAATTAATGTATCGGAGTATGTGCTGGATGGATGTGTTCTTGCTGCTGCATTAGAGCATAAACTGCTATTGTTTAGTGGCAGGCAGGCAGCACTTTATTATGTAAATTATGAAAAGGTAAATGCCACTTACACATTATTTCTGCCAAAGAGCGTGTTTTAAGGATTCAAGGATGGCGGCTGATGATGGTGTGATGTTATATGAAAAATCTGACTTAGTTAATCGAATAACTCGGGAAATATAGAAAGGAGATTCGATGGATTGAAACAATTTTAAAACAAGTAAGAAAGTACAGTCGGCCAAGCCCGACTGTATAATACCCTAAACCACAGTAATTTAAAAACCTTCTAGTTTGAAATTTCATTAAAGTGATTCTGAGTCAATCGGTATACTTTAAGGTAGGTCCAGGACCCTTATTTTAAAGTGTTGCGTACATCAGTACAAATACATAATACCCCTTCCACTTTTGTGGTGTGGGTATAAAAACTTATCTAATAATCGTGTTATCAAATGCGTAGCTGTCAATTTCATGTAATTTTTGTTTGCTGTATGAAAATGCATTTAATTTTGTAAAAATATAAATTTTTTAAAACGAGTCTAAGTGGAAGCAAAGGAAAACCTTTAGAGAAATGGGAGAAATGATAGAGAGCACGATTTCTTCTATCCAGAGAGTAATCAATACTCACAAAGAAACTGGAAATCTCATATCTAAACCACGTCGTGGAAGTCTCTTAAAAATAAAACAGAAAATTATTTAAATGTAGTTTCTAAATAAAGTTAAATCTATTTTGTGTCACGGTCACTTCTCCTCCCCAGCCCACATTTTGTCGGATGTTGTGTATTGAAAACCAGATGCTTCTTCCAATTTTGAGACTTTGAAAGGTTGTGTATTGATAACTCAGCTATTGGTACCAAATTTGGGCAATTTTTCTCTTGCCGCTCTTTAGTTATAAACAGTGTTAAAAAATAAACACTAAATATCGCTCCTTAGTGTTCGGTTCGGTAGATTTGTGGAAAACACAAACGCTAATAGTGTTTGTGTAGAAAATCATTAAAAAAATAACGTTTCTTTGTCTGTCATCTTTCGAATACAAAAATAAACTTCATTGTGTACGATTAGGCTGGTAAAAAACCAAACATTTTTTACAAAAACAAAATACACATACGAAAAAAAAACAAAAAGCCAGCAAAATAATTTTAAACACAAACCCAAAAAAACATATGTATTATGTTTCATTTAACAATATTATTGTTAGTGACAACCATATTATGGTTAAATTAGTCGTCCATCAGGAAGGCGCAAATATATTATGGTTGTCTCCGATGATAATAACTAAAATATGTTTAACACTTATAATACCATGGTTATTTTTCAACCATAGCATGTTGCTCTTAGAAAAGAGGAAAACAAATTATTGTTATATTTAACCATAACATGTTTAGAGGCTCCAATAATATGGTTGGGGCTTCTTGATGGAGGACTGATTTAACAATAATATGGTTGCAGTGCGAATAATATAGTTAATGAAACATATTATGTTTAAAATTTTTTTTAAAAACATGGTTAGAGAAAGTGCAAACAAAACATATACACAATACACACACAAGCTGTTCGTGGTGCGATCGTTGCTAAAATTTTTTGTTGTTTCATTTCTTTATCAATGTAAAAAAAGAAACATTAAAGGCCAGTTTACACGGTAATACAATGTTTTACGACTTTGTAAATTCAAAATATTATGAAATCCTCTCCGTGTTAAAAAGATAAAATAAAAATAAGAGTCTGTTGTAAGTATATTTCATGTTTACACGGAAGGTATAAGTAAAATTAAATAATAACAAAAAAGCAGATGGTAACAGTTTTACAATGTTTACAAAAACAACATACAAATTTCTTGAGTTGTTTTTGTAATTGTATAAAAATGCTATCACCTTCAATATACTCCGTTAAAATACACCCCTGGTGTCATGAAAATTCACAAGTTTCTAAAATGGTTTAAAAAAAACATTAACCAACCGCTTGTCAGATTTTGTATCCGTATTCTCTCTTACTCAATACATTTTGCTTTTACACGATAAGATTTTTCTCATTCTACTTCAATTTTCGACTCGTCGTAATACATTGTATTACCGTGTAAACTGGCCTTAAAGAACATTAAAATATAAGGTTCGTCTACAGTATCACCACAATTGTTTTGTTTTATGACGAAGAACAGAACATTATATAATGTTCGGATCTTTCTCTTTTCTACGATACGAACGATTGTGTTCGTCTATACAATTACTAAAAAATCTTTTCCTCTTGCCGTTCTTCAGCTACACAGAAAATTATAATGTGCCACGCCCACTTTACCAAAACGACCCACATTTTTTTCAGATATTGTGTTTTGATAACCAAGATAATTGTATGTACCTCATTTGGAAGCTTTAGCTCTTTCCGTTCCCCAGATTTATAGAAAAACAAACGGGCAGATGGACATCGTTAAATCAACTGCGCTACTCATAAGAGCTCAGAATATCAAAATTTGCTATTTAGGATTTCATGTTATATCAGTTCAAGTTAAAATTTTTATGTATTATAATTGATATTTTTATTTTATTAGAAGTGCGATTAATCGATAATCGCCACTAACGAAAAATCTTTTAATCGTAGCGTGATTAAACGTTTATTAAATTTCTTGTTTTATTCCACTTTAATTTAGAAGGGCTTGTGAGGGTTGGGGGTTTGGCATACAAAAGTTGAGGTTAAAGCGATTTTAATTCAGGTTGAAACAAACGACAAAATGAGATAAATAATAAAAAAATCCAACTACAGCAATTTTTATAATAAAGTAGCAGGGATAATGGTAAACTGTTAAATGTTAAAAAGATTTACACATGCACAATGTTTGTTTTTAAGCTTTTGTTTCGTTACGTCAATGCGACCAACTATAAACAGTCAGTTGTACCCGTTTGATTCTAAACATCTTGTATATTCTTGTATAAGTTTGTCATAACGTTTGTAATATCTACAAAATTGATTTAACCCTTTCCGAGTACATACAAAGCCCATGTCCTTAGAAAAAGGACATACACATACGTGTACCTTGGAATTTCACTTGGACAAAATATAAGCATTTTTTTATTTTATTAAAATTTAAGGGGCCCCCTGAATCCAAAAAACGGCCCCGCCCACTTAGTCTTATGTGTAGGTACTTTAATTTAAGGTAATTTTACAAGAAAAATACATTTAGAGTGGGCGGGACTTTTCGAGCCAGAACCATGCTGGTAAAATACCGAACAAAGAATACAAAGGAATTATTCAGCAAAGTCCTCACCAAACGCTTGCACCTATTCACTGTTTCCTTACGCAAAATTGAGGTAGTAGACACCCATATTGAGGTAGTAGAAACCCATATTACACAAAATAAAGAAAATTCCATATCTTGTCTTCCGCACTGCGAAACATGATCATCTTTTTTGCACGCGTCCACACAAATACATACTAAAATAAACTTAGGAAAAAATTATAAAACAACGATTAGAAGATAACACATAACATGTAGAGACTAAAAGAAGTGAGAAAAGTTAGATATTTATATAAAAACTTCTCTCTTCAAAAAACGTAAATTTTACCTACACGTTTGTGTAGCCAGGGCCGGAAAGGGTTAAGATCCTTATTATGTATTCCGAATCTTTATAAGCAGCGGAATTGATTTAACGATGTCTGTTTGTCGGCTGAAAAGACCGCAGATATGATGGGTAATAAGTTGTTATACATATATTTATAGCCATATCGGCTCACAAATTCTGAGACATAAGCAAAACACCACGACTGCCTTTATGTTTAACTCTTAATACTTGTCTTTTTGAAGTCTACGTGTAATTAGCAGAGCTGTAAATGAATCATTCTTTTTTGATTTTAAGACGATAAGGATTTGCAGATATAACCAAAAATCTACGCTGGCGTGACGTTAAAGAAAGTTTTGCATTACAAAACTGAATAAGACTGCGAACTGAGCAAGACTATTTGTATAAAACCTTTTTTTAGTAACTTTTGGACTAATACAGATTTATTTTTCAAGCTATACAATTTATAAATCTTTGCTCGTTTTAAGGTAAATATGGACATTTTCAACGAAAAGTCTACTTTTTTTAATGTAACGCCAAATAAGGTTGTATTTTCGAACCATGTTGTTCAACCGTTATCCCTTTTGTTACGTAATGTAGAGTAGTTGCACTTTACAACAACATATAAAAAAGCAAACTATACATATAAAATTTTTTGAGAAACAATTTAAAATACTGGCGTTACGTTACAAAAAGTAGACTTTTCGCTGGAATTGCCCATATACAGGAGCGGACTTTATAGGTCAATGCTTACTTTTTCTGATTTATATTTTTGATTGATTCCTTACGTTCTGTTTAAAATAAAAGCAGAATAAGTCTTTACTTTATATTTCTGTTCAGTTCCGTGCCGTTCTGTTACGCAATTTTAATAGTTACTTTTTCTTTAGTAACTTATCAGCTTTTTATGACAAAATTATTAGTTTTGCACAGTCTATTTTGATTTTAACAGATTGGACCGCTACAGAAAGGAACAGAACAAAAAAACTAATCAAATTCACAGGTGTTTTAAAAACAAAAACAAATCCGCTGTTTCGTAAAACAACAGAAAGTAACGACTAATTCTGCACTAAGTTCCATCTTATTTATGGGTGGCAAAAACTTGCTTTCGGGGGCAAACTCTTTGAAACGTTTATTATTGGTCACGTTAATGACTCAGTGCCCTATAAACAAACTCATGTCAACAAGCTCTCCTTTTTTAACAGTGTGTGATTTTTTCGTTCATTCTTCCTGCAGTTGTATGCGGTAGGTATGTATAAGAATAGAGTAACTAATATACACCGATATCATTATTATAATGAAAAACTCTATAAAGACAACTTTGTAGTTATTAATTATTCATTTAGACATACTCTTTTCCCCCCTTATTTTTGAAATACGCACATACATTGGTACTTATGTATGATATTACTTTGACTTAAGGCTAAAACAATTAAAATAAAATGCATATTTTCGTTCAATTTAATTAATTATTTATTCATACATAATTCAATGTATTTGATGTAGAAAAACTCATACACACTAGTTTTTCTTAAAATATTTAACTAATTTAAGGCTCTTTTAGTTGTACTTAATTGACCTCAATGACCCCAGGCACATTAAATTTTACAGAAAGGTTTTCAATTGAATTGATTAGAGGAAGAAGACATGAAACACATTGTCTCGGCGTTTTAATGATTGAAGTTGTAAATCCTGTTGTATACAAATAAGGCAAGGTGCAATATTTAGTTTGTTTCAAATACTTATAAGTAAATTCGCGTGCCACATGCGGCATAAACACACAACAAATAAGCACAAGCAGCATATACGAACATGAACAATAAACAAACAAATAATCACAATAAGAAATCAGGATAATAAGAAAAATAAAACATCCGGAAATGGGATAAAACTATTCTTATAAACAGAATAAATGTGCCTGACGATTAAACATAATGAAAATGTTAATGTATGATGAAGAAGTAGACTAAAATACAACTGCTGGAATTTGATATTCAAAAGATGTCTTTTCAGATTTCTACTAAGACATTCAGTTACGTAGAGAAGAGTAAGAAAGTGAGTGTTGGAGTGACAATACTGGTGTCTGCATTAGTGGTGGTGGTAAAGGAACTAAGGAACAAAAACACACATCCATGCATTCCTCACATATCCGGCATGTGCAAAAATGTTCCACTTCCACTACACTTATGTGCATGTAAGTATGCGCTAAGTGTAAGAGGATAATGATAATGAAGATGTCGATGATGAGGATGATAGCACATGCTGCTTTAGTATGTTAAAAAGATTTTTTATTTCAATATCGTTTGATAAGGTTGTTTGTGCATTCACTCATGCTTTTATCACGAGCTAAGTCTTTAATAAAGTGAAATCTTAAAAAAAATCCACCTTGTATTTCACTTTAGGTACATTCATAATCGACTAGAATTTGTTAGGGATGTTATACAAAGGAACATTATTAATAATTCTGTATTGCTTTTTGTAAGTGATTCGTTATTTATTTTTTTTTTTTTTTTTTTATAAAATTTTTGATTACAATAGTAAAAAAAAAGTTAAATAAAACGTTCAATTTGAACTTAGCCAGCGTACCCAAAATCTTATTTCTTTGTAAACGTTTTAATACCTTTAAACACATATCGATTATACCAATCTTTACTTTATTTATTGAGAGATTTTAAAGCTTGGACTTTGAGGACAGATAGATATTGTTATATAGTTATAATTATGAATTTTAGAAAAAGTTTATTTTGGAGCACTTAAATTTTTTTTAACTCAATACTGTAGCGCCAGAATTTTTTTAAAAGGGCTGTATCATTGTTAATAGCTTCATTTTCTCTCTATATGGCATTTCCACAATAAACGCCGATCGTAACTTAAACATATATATCTATTTTATATTTTAGTTCTAATACACTGCTGTAGCAAAATTCCTGGTGCCACTTACAAACAAACTTGGCTATCTTGCGAGCCTGTGTTTTTAATATGTTATAAGACAAATGAATTTTAAATCATTCTAAGAATTTAGAGATATTTTAATCTTTCTGTGGTCAGATCTACCAAAATCGCAGCTGAGCAGAGTTTGATTTGGTATCATGGACACTAGACAGGCCCCGTGGTTAGAGATAGGCGTAGGTAATTGGTGAAAATCCTTCGGAAATCAAATGGTGATTAAGGGAGTGTGGGAGGGAGTTGTTATAATTGCCGTGATTTTCGCCTGCAACTTTAGTTGACGTTCGTGCTTCTGGTGGATTTTCTTCTGTTCTGCTGCAATACAAAAGACACTGCGTTAGCGCAGGGTAAGACCCATTGTGAGATTTTGTTAACCGAGACCACCAATACCCTCGGGGTTTTGCTTAAATGTTTTGACCACTTATCTCCTTACGTTGTGCTTTCGGGGAAAAAAGATATTGCAAATACCTGAAGCTTATAGGAAGTTTGAAATTTGTAGATCTTCCAAGATCGCGGCTTACCATTTCTTGGTGGAGGATGTAGGTGTAGTTAGTACCTGAAATTTGGGTTTAACAGATCTCTCAAATAACACGGCTGACCAGAGAAGTTAGGGATTGAGTCCTGTGCCCGTGTTCTGTAACTCTCGCGTCGAGAAACTTTTCGATTGAAATGTGTGAAATGAAACAAAAATGCCATATGTTGAAAAAAACAGCTGTTTTTCTCACTAAACTGTGTCTGTAATTTTATTGGAGAGTTCTATTTGTCACGTAAGGAAATTACTTGCCAATTTACAGAAAAAGTGTATCTGTAACATTTTTGTGAGAAAAGTTCCCGCTTTGAACTGTCAAACAAACTCACGAATAAAAATGGGGCGAGGAAAAAATTTAACACTAAAAAACAATTAAAAATGCAAAACACAAAGAATAATAATAATAATATTTTGTTCTTGGCACATTTTTTATTGTTTAATTCTTTTACTTTTAACATTTTTATAAAATATACGAATATTTTCAAAGCTCGTTTGCAAGCAACAAACATTAAAGTCGCACTTTACATTATTTGGTATAGCCGACGGTTGTATTTTCACCGCCGTCGTTGAAAAACTTTTAACTTTAGTAAATTTAAGTCGCCGTTAACGATATGTGTTACTGGCGTTCTCACCGTCTGCAATGTCACATCGGCTTCGAGTGCAATGTTATGACATTTATAACGTAACGACGTAATCTCTTTTGATAGTGTTCGACATGAGTTACAGACACACTTTTTTCTCACTTTTCGAGAAACGATGGAATATTTTGTTTCACATCTTTTCGATGCGGGAAGTTCTCACTATAGTTACAGAACATGGGTACTGGACGGGCTATTAGGGTAGCTTCTTCGAAATTAACTTGATGGCTAAGGTTTCAACACGCAATCGTGGATGAGCTGATATCAAACCTTATGTTTCTGTTCTACTAATTTCAATTGTGAAAGAACTCAAGTTTCTAGAAAGATGTGCTGAAAACGGCTATATATAACGACTATATACATATGTATATGGTACCCTCCACCGACAGCTTTTGTGTGTATGTAATTTCCTGTCTTATAAAACTATGACTGACCAAATTTTATTTAAAAATAACATTATTCGATACCAAAATAATTTTCTTGGGAATACAAAATTTAATTTAAATGATTTTGTTAATCGTGCTTAATTCCCAATTTTTATTATTTAATAAAAACACTGAAATTTATTGTTGATGGGATAGCTATTCCTATGCGCATTCCACTGGTTGCTTAGACCAGATCATCAGGAAACTTCATCCATAAACATTTTAGAAAAACTAAAGATATTAAGCCAAATAAAACTGTTAAGCGTATAAGAATTACAGCAACAGTTCTACTTGTTACAATATCAAAGTCTAAACAAAATCATCAATAATAAAGAGTGTGTTTATTGTAGTGGGAATTTAAGGAGAGATAAACTCACTGTTTATTGTTGATGATTTTGTTTAAACCTTGATATTGTTACAAATAGAACTGTTGCTGTAATTCTTATACGCTTAACAGTTTTATTTGATTTAATATCTTTAGTTTTTCTAAAATGTTTATGGATGAAGTTTCCAGATGATCTGGTCTAAGCAACCAGTGAAAGGCGCATAGGAATAGCTTATCCCATCAACAATAAATTTCAGTGTTTTTATCAAATAATAAAAATTGGGAATTAAGCACGAATAACAAAATCATTAAAATTATTCGATACCTTCATTCGTAAAGGAGTTAAGCCCAATTTAATCTATTTTACAGGAGAGGGAAAAAACTTGCTAAAATCTTTTGTTCTGAATATTTTTGAAATCTATTTATGCAGGTTTGTTTTATTGTCGACTAGTTTTTGACATGCAATACATGGACATCTAAAAATGATCTTTGTTTTTGTGACTTAGCAATTTTTCTGCTCAATATTCTGTACTTTCAATGGTAATAAGGTCAATGGACTCAATTACTTTTTCTCTCACTTGTTTTGAATTTTATATAACACTAGCTTAACCCGGTGCGCTTCGCTACACTGCTTTAACCACTTTATCGGTTGAGAGATATTTAATATATGCATCCTATGGAAGGTAGTTCCCCCCTGCGCCTACCCGCTATATTTTTATTTTCTCACTATAATAGTTTTTAAGATATCCGATATTAAACATTGGCGTCCTATGGGGGGTAACACTTCCCCCGCTGCTATTTTATTTCAATTTTGGGGCTCAGAAGATCCTACTTCCAAAAGTTCAACAAATTGCTTGCAGCGGCTCTTATTAATATTTCTATCTATGAGGGGTACTGCTCCTCCTCTGGCTACCCCGCCCATTTCTATATTGAAATTCATAGTTTATCATAATAGTAGCTTTAACTACGTTTGAAGGCTATCCCTTTAATTGTTCTTCAGTTGAGCGATATTTAATATATCGATCCTATGGGAGGTATTTCCCCTCCTACGCCTACCCGCTTTATTTCTATTTTCAAAAGTGTAGTATACCATAAGACTGACTTCTACAAAGTTTGAACATTCTCACTATAACAGTTCTTAAGATATGCGATATTAAACATTGGCGTCCTATGGTGGACACCACTTCCCCCGCTGCTATTTTATTTAAATTTTGGGGCTCAGAAGATCCTACTACCAAAAGTTCAACAAAATGCATGCAGTGGCTCTTATTTATATTTCTATCTATGAGGGGTACTGCTCCTCCCCTGTCTACCCCGCCCATTTGTATACTGAAATTTATAGTTAACCCTCATAGTAGCTTTAACCACTTTTGAAGACTCTCCCTTGAATGGTTCTTCAGTTGAGCGATATTTATTATATGTATCCTTTGGGAGGTATTTCCGCCCTGCGCCTACCCGCTTTATTTTTATTTTCAAAAGTGTAGTTTACCATAAGAGTGACTTCTACAAAGTTTTAACTTTCTCACTATAACAGTTTTTAAGATATCCGATATTAAACATTGGCGTCCTATGGGGGGTAACACTTCCCCCGCTATTTTATTTCAATTTTGAGGCTCAGAAGATCCTACTACCAAAAGTTCAACCAAATGCGTGCAGTGGCTCTTATTTATTTTTCTATCTATGAGGGGTACTGCTCCTCCCCTGTTTACCCCGCCCATTTATATATTGAAATTTATAGTTTGCCATAGTAGTAGCTTTAACCACGTTTGAAGACTCCCCCTTTAATAGTTCTTCAGTTAAGCGATATTTAATATATGCATCCTATGGGAGGTTCCCCCCCCCTCCCCTACCCGCTTTATTTTTATTTTCAAAAGTGTAGTATACCATAAGAGTGACTTCCACAAAGTTTGAACATTCTCACTATAACAGTTCCGGGAATCGATCCCGCAAACCCCGGCGCTGATAGATTAGCCCACTACCAGCTAGCCTACCGGGGCACTGTAGTTTTTGAATAAAAAAACTATGTTTGTTGCCATTACTTAATTAAGAGCATAAATATGAGATTAAATTGTCCATAACAACAATAACAACGTTGTTTTTTTGCTAGCGCATAATAAAAAATACCACTATATGTGGGTAGGTATGTCCATATTAAAGAAAACCAAAAACATACATATTTATGGATTTCATTCGTTTCATTACTATAATGTAATTTTTCATTGTCATAATGAAAATTTTAATTTATGAAGCCATGCTGAAATATTTTTATACTTTTAATTATTAAGACTATAGAGTTATTTGAATGTTAAAAATAATTTATTTTTTCAATTATTGAAATATGTTGCTTTTATAAAAAAATTTTTGATTTCATGAATTTAATGGCGTATTACATTAGATGTATGAAATAATTAATGCCCCTATTGCGGTTCTCCACTCAACTCAGTTTGGTCGTGTGAGAGTCAACCCAACTTATGCACAACCAAACTCATTTTAGGTATTGTAATACTCAACTGTTTTAAGTTGAGTTTGTTATAAAGTTGCTATCTTAAAAAAGCGATTTGCCAACTTTAAATATAACGTTTGACAAGTGAACATTTTATAAAATTAAATAATTTTTTAAACTAAAAGTATTTTTAGTTGTTGCGTTGAAAAAAATGTATTTTTAATGGATATTAGTATCGATTTAATTTATGATGATGAAAATGAAAACTCTTGTGCAGATGTGCTACGTATAAGAAGAAAAATTCCTGATGATTCCAACCCTCTTCAAAACCTCTAATGCCAAGTATGAACTTCATAAGTAACGTAACTAAATAATAATCTTAAATTTGTAGATTTTAAAGTAATTTCCGACTAAACTAGGATGCGTTTTGTTATTTGCTGGATGAAATTAAAGATCAAAGATAAAAACACTTGTTCGCGTAGTGACAATTCCTCCTATATTAAAGTTATTCGCTGCTCTTCCATTTTTCGCTGACGGGAGCTACCAAAAGTGCAGTGGTTACGATTTTAATATAGGAGTAGCTCAATCTACAAAGTCACATGCAATCTCTGGGTTTTTTCATTAGAATAACAAGCCTCTCAAACTGTGCTTTATTTGTAATTTTAAAAGATCTACGAATATATTAAATGCAGTGAAATTCTAATATACAGTTAACCAAATCTTTCTACTTACGGTTTTTCCATTGTTATTTTTTTTCTTTAAAAATAAAAGTCAATTAAAACTGAAAACAACACAACTACTTTTTAGCAGTTGTGTATTTATAACGTTTCTGTCAACCAAACTTTTACAAAGTTGAAAACGGCAATACCACGAAAAAACCAGATACACAACTGAAAAGCGAATTAACCAAAGCCAACCAAACTGTTACAAAAGTGGAGAACCGCAATAGGGGCATAAATCTTACATTTTTTAACTTACAATTAAACATTTTTTTAAGGAAACTTTAATTTTGTATTAATTTATGAATAAAGTTATGTTTGCATATTGTTTTTTTTATGTTCCCAATTAAAATTTTTTGTTTAAAATGGACAAACTGAAGTTTTCATATCCAATGAAAATTTTTTACGTAATTACGAAATCCAATGATGCGATTGTAACGAAAATACTTAATTATAACTATGAAATTCCATTTAGATAATGAACATTTTCATTTAACCAATGAAAATTTTTTTTATGAAAATGATTCGTTTGATATATGCAGCATTTTTCTTTCAGTGTAGGTAATGTGTTCTTATCTTCACATATGGCAATATAGATAGCGGATACATTAAGTTGTTTGTGCTGTATGGCCCTTCATTTGACGTATGGCCAAAGGTTTTTTTTCGATAGAGTAAGCCCATACGCGAATTCGTCAGCACGTTATAAACAGCAAATGTTAATATTTTGTTATAAAATTTCATATTTAAAGGGGACTTTGCACTTCTTCTTTATAATTATTGGACTTTGCACTTTAAAGTACCATTTTAAAACAACAAATAAAGCATGTAAAATATTACTTTTTCTGGAAACTATGTATTGTTGTGTACTCTATTGAACTACATCAAAAACTAAATTTAAAATATATACTATACACTTAGCTCCTTTACTACTAAAGGTATCGATATATTTTTACTTTAGGTGAAGGGCTTAACCCATTTTCGGCCACTGCTCGTACTTGCGAACAGTAAATTTACTGAATTTGATTGCAAAGTTACAAAGTTTTGTACATTTATTTGTTCAAATTTAGTGTTTCCACTATTTAATATAAAGTCTTAATTATAATTAGCCGTTATAAAAAAATTAAAGATATGTTTTATTTTTGCCTGCAGGGGAATTTTTAGGGACGCTTTTTACATAGAAAGATTTTTATATAACTGCAAAAAACCATAAATTGTTAAAAAAATGGATACAAGATTTGGTGTTTGTGTTCGAGTTGTGGTTATTCGTTTAATTGTTTAATTTGACAACTACGATCGTCAAATTGGCTTGGGTGTAGGCGTGGTTTTAAGACAATTGGAATGTGTAAAAGATCCCATTATCTATAAAATTTATTTTGAAAACTTTTTCACATCGTATTTTTTGATGTGCCTTTTAAGTGAAACAATGTTTTGCGCAAAGGGAACCGTTCGACCCAATCGAATTGCAAAAGCCCAATTACGCACAGGAAAACAGTTGAAGCGGGGAAGAAAGTGACTATCAATATGATAGAACAAATTCTATATTGGTTTGTCGTTGGGCATATAAAAAAAGGTAACAGTTCTCACCAAATTCGAACGAATTGAACCGATGCACAGCGTAAAGCGATGGAAAAAGGACGTAGAAAATACGAGAATGTACCACAACCATTGCTTCACAACACCTTCAATAATGGGATGGGGGGCGTAGACCTTCACGACAATGCCGTCTCAAATAACAGAATAAAATAAGGTCAAATAAGTATTTTGCTGGTTGGTTGGTAACCGTGGTAGCACGCACAGTACTAGGTGTGCTGCAAGTAGAGTCGACAGTGACTCCGTTTTGACACCACACAACTCGTTAAGAATTGGAACCCCCAATCACACTTGATCTAGGGGCAATACTGAGGTGGCTAGAGAAAGCCCGTTGCGTTGTGATATTTCAGCAAGTTGCTTAGTTTCACCCGCGATATCTCCGATAATCCTTGTAGAAGGTAATACCCAAATAATCCATGTCGTATTGAATTAAACGCTGGGAAATCACATGAAATACTGTCTCCTCAGTTCCAGGTTCCCTGCAGCTGCGGCAGCATTCATTGAAAGGGAGGCCTAGTCTAATAGCGTACTTCCATATCGTCCACTGGCCAGTTAGTAAGTTTATAAGAAACGACACGTCTCTCCGACTGAAGTTGAGAAATCGCTCAGAGCGATCTATGCCATTTGTGGGTCACGTCACTTTGGTAGCCTTGCAGCCTTGCAGTTTCTTCTATTTATCGTCAGCCATATTCAGATAGTGTCTCTTCTCGTGTCGCTTCTGATAGCTTAACAAAAGAAGTGGTATTGGCCTTTATTTATTTCTGTTATAAGCTCCTCACTCACTTATGCTTGGAAACTGCACTGCTTCTTTAAACAAGAAGACAAGAATAATATGCTGTCTCAAAGCAATTCAGATTAAGCATAAGCGAAGCTTTGCTACTTAGTTCTCAAACAGATGCTGAATACACTCAGGAAAGATGCGACAAACGCGTTTGTTTTAATTGCCAAATATTGTAGGGGAGGATATTTCAATAGTTCAGCCACAAGGGAAACTTCGCAGGTGCCAACTTAACGGATGAGGCAAACCAATCAAATACATAGATGTGCCAAAATGCAACGCGCAGTTGCATCCAAAATGTTTTGAAAATTTCATTTACAAAAAGACATTATTATTTAAATATCCAAATAAATATATTTTGAAACATTGCTCAGTCGTTATTATATTAAGGGTCCTCATGATGTCGCTTAAAATTGCCATTTGTGCAAATGCGCAAACTTACGAGTCTTGTTTCATGAAGCCCCTTTTTTACTTTTGTGTAATTTTAAACAATTAATGTCAGTTTGTAAGAAACGTCAATACAAAAATATATTAAAAATTAAAATTCAAAAATATAAAAATTTGTGTTTAAATTTGTGATTAATATGTATGAGAAATTTGCTTTTAAAAATGCTCAAAGAAAGCCAAAAGACCAATTTACTGAAATTATTGCTAGAATTTATTATTTGTGATTTATAGACACTTGGATTTTTCATTGAAAACGACGTTAAAATCATTAAAAGATCTGTTTGTATAAATGCACAATTGAACAGCCAAGTTTACGAGCCAAAATTGTTGGGCAAATTTACCAAGTTTGTGTAAATGAATTCTCATACAATTTTTGACAGTTCATTTACGAGGGCGTAAAAATGCACAGTTTGCACAGATTACGAGACTTATAAACGATATCATGAGGACCATTATTATTATTTTAACATTTTCATAAATGAACAAAAATTTGGTGATATTTCAAATTTATGTAAAATAGCACTTGCTGACACCCATTTCAAGGACTCATGGTCAAGACATCGTCAAACCGACATCGGATTTGCATTCAGAGGACCCAAATTACTATAAAAAGACTATACATTTTTAAAAATACCACGTTTGAATTTTATTTGCCGAATATGAGTTAAAAAACAACAACAACATGTGATTTTATGACAAAAATAAGAAGCAGTCGGATTTTTTGCTCATATCTCTATACTTAATGTGATATATATATATATATATAACAGTCGATTCCCAATAATTTCTGAAACCCCCTTTTCAAGAGACACGCGGGCAGATGGACATCGTTAAATCAAGTTTGAAACTCATAAGGACCCAATATACGTATATATCGAGCCTTTGCTGCAATAGAGTAATATCTTAATTTTGAATTTTCTAACACCTTACAATTTAATTCTCCTCTCAAGAGTTGAGTATATAACATATTTGTATGAAATTTTTACACAATATGAAGAATCGATATGGCGATTTACTCAACATTTTTTGCCTGTAGGCGGCCCTATGTTCCTCTGGAAATTAAAGAATCAAATACATTAGCTCAACTATTTGGTGTTTTCAGTTATTACTCTATTGCAGCAAAGGCTCGATATATACTTTAAAGGGTCTTAGATACAAAAATAGAAAAAAAAATTTGAGAATTTTTGTTCCGACTTTCGTTGCTACGTGTATTTTTCATTCCCTTGTTAATTTTTGAAAGTATTTTTCATACCCGCACTTTCACTATAGTTAAGCATTTGTTTTGTTTTCTTCTATACGTTCTTCTTCTATACACATTTAAGTAAATTTGTTGTTACACTTCTTTTCAGTGTTTGTTAGTAACCCAACAAAATAGTAGAGTTTGAAATTTTTTAATCAGGTATGACGATTTTGATTTTGAAAACGAAACGATTTGAATCCACTTAGTATATTTCAAAATTTGTTTGTAACTAGTACATTTTTCTCCTATTTTCTGTATAAATTCTTATATTCGGGTATGTTCTAGAAATCGAGCGATCATTTAAATTCAATTAATTACAAAATTACCGTGGTTGTAAGTGATGTTCTTGCAAAAATAATAGACACTTAACACGTTGGCGGACAAGCCGGCATATAGCGTCGAAAATTTAGCAAATTTTGGGACATGACGGGAAATACCGTCGTTCATTGTTTCAGGTATGTGGACGAAACTACATATGCCGACGCAAAATGCTTTATAAAGTATTGAAATATAATTGAAGCGTCCCTATAAAAAACATTTTATTTTCATATATTAGCAATTAGGAAGATTTCAATTGAAAAACAAACCGTTATCACATAAGGTTTCAAAAATGTTTCCTAGAAATGCATGACGGCATATGCTACTCTGTTTTCATACAATTTGCTTCAGAAGTAAAAGTAGTGTCAAGATAGAAGGTGTTTTTTTTTTGTGAAGAATAAAAATTAGTTTTTGTTGATTTATATTAAATCTGTGCTAAATTTTTCCTATAATATTTATAAAATTAATTGAATGAGGTAAGATAAAAGTTAATTTCAATAGTTTTAAAAATTTTATCCAATAAATTTAATAATTTCTTTAGCAAGAAATGGATTGGTACAAACAAAACGAAACAACAATTTTAAAAATGTTTTTGGAATGTACCTACAGATGAGGATGATTCCAATTCCGGCAGTTGTGAAGATGAATTCGGCAATGATCCTACATACAAACCATCGGCAAATAAACAGGATGAAGATTCAGGTGGTGAAATTATTGATGATTTCGAAGAATGCGCAGGAGATGATAGTGATGAAGAATTTGGAAGCGATGATGAGGATTATGACAATGACAATGAAATAGAAACGGATAATAATCAGCTAGGAAATAATCACCCTTATTATGTTACGCCTACGACTGTTTGGTAATAGATTAAAGAGAACGTGAACTTAATTCCTTTAATCTATTACCAAACAGTTGTAGGCGTATTTTTAATACGCCAAACACAATTAGGGTGAATGATTCTATGGACGAACTAGAAAGTGAATGGGTAGAGAATACAAAAGATATTCCGAACTTTAATTTTGATAAAGAGAATTGTGGTATTAAATTAGATGTAACGGCAACTTCAACTCCCAGAGAAGTCTTTGATTTTATATTTTGTAAAGAAATTATGGAGTTAATCATCAATAGTACTAAAGAATATGGTAGAAAGCTTTGTACAAATCGTGGTATTAAGACTAGACATTCGAGATTAGCTACTTTTAAGCCTACTACTATAAAGGAAATGTATCAATTCTTAGGCCTATGTTTATTGCAAGGTGAAATTAAAGTACCCAGAATTCGTTATCTGTTTTCAAGAAATACCTTATTTTTTCATCCGGTTTTCCAGCTTCAATATCAGGGAGACGCTTTGAGCAGCTTCTTTAGTTGCTTTGGATGTAATGATATTGATGGTGATGAGCATAAGCTAAAAAAGATTCAGCCTTTAGTAAAACTCCTAATAGAAAGTTTCCAAAGAGCTAATGTCCCTGAGGAAGAGCTCTCATTAGATGGATCACTTATTTTATTTAGAGGTCGGCTCAGTTTTCGCCAATATATAAAGAGGAAAAAAGGCTAAATATGACATAAAATTATACGAATTGACAAGTAGTGATGGCTATGTTCTAAATATAGAAATTTATCAGGGAAAAGATAGAACAAAAGATTCAAAATTGCAATCTTTAGTCTTACGATTAATGCAGCCGTATCTCAACAAAGGCCACAAATTATTTATGGATAATTTTTATAACAGTGTTAAACTATGTGAAACTCTTCTATCAAATAAAACCCATTGCACAGGCACTTTACGTGCTTATAGAAAACTAAATCCTAAATCCATAATTCAAAGAAAACTTACCAAAGGAGAACATATTTGGTGTCGCAAAGGAAAGATATATGTATCTAAATGGAAAGATAAACGGGATCGTGATCGTCATGATAGACAGACGTATAGCGGAGATCGATTTAGTTTATCATTTATTTGAACTGCAATTCTTCTATAACGCGTTATTTTTTGCAAATTTTGCATTTTTTGTTAAAAAACACAAAAAAAACATACAAGAGATAGAGACTCTAATAAAAAAAAAAAAAAAAAAAATTTTAAAAGAAAAAATTAAAACAAAAATATGAGTCAGCACAATGCTCGACAAATAGTAACAAATATTGACAATGATAACAACATAAATCAACCAAAAAATAATTTAACAGAGAATGCTAGAAAAAGAAAAAGCAACATGCTAGGTGAACAACAAAACAAACAAATTAAAAACAATTACTGGGCAATACTTGATAATGACAAAAATTGCAATCAAGAATGCTTAAAGCTATTTGAAAAACATGTACAAGAACACGAAAATACAACAACTGCACACGCTGCAAGAAAAAACTCTGAATATAGAAATAATAATAATAACAATGAAAACACAAATAACATTAAACCGGTTAAAAATAATCAAAATAAAAACACTGGAATCCCACCAATAAAAATTTTTGATGTAAATTCAAAACAACTTATAGAGTTTATTAAAATTGGCCTTAACATATCAGAATTTAAAATTAAAGATTTTCGAAATAAAAAACTTTCTTTGTTTATGTCATCTATAGATGATTATTTTAGAGTGAAAGCATATTTAGAAAAAACAAAAACCAAATTTTTCACATACACCCCAAAACATATTAAAACCAAATCATTTTTACTAAAAGGCCTTAGTGCTGACAATGACATTAATGAAATTTTAGAGGAATTAAAAAAATTCCAAAACGAAAACCTAAAGTTCATTAAAGTAAACCCATTTAAAACCAAAAAATCAATAAATGAAAATTATGCCCTTCCAATATATTTGGTGCAAATAAGTAACGATAGTAAAGTTAACGAACTAAAATCAATTAAAGGTCTTCTACATCACTGTATTCGTTGGGAAACCTTAAGAAAACCTGAAATTCCTCAATGCAGAAACTGCCAAAGTTTTTTCCACAGCGCTGCTAATTGCTTCCTGCCACGTAGATGTGTGAAATGCAGCGAAATGCACGACAATGATAAATGTACCATTAACAATATTACCCCAAATGAAAGAGATAAGCTATTTTGTGTGCTTTGCAATAAATACGGCCACCCAGCCTCCTATAAAGGTTGCGAAAAATATAAGGAGATTAAGCAGAAATTGCATGCTAAAAAACAAAACTTAACTCAGGGACGAAAAAACAATACATCAATTCCTGTGAATCACAATATTAGTTTTGCTAATATGGTCAAAAATATCAATCAACAAAATGGAATCAACCCAAATCCTATCCAAAATGCATTGGAACAATTAAATAGTTCAATGCAAAACTTATCAAACCAAATTATAAATTTAAACAAACATCTTCAATTACAGACATCTAGAATAGATACAATCTTTTCGATGTTAGAAAATTAGTTTATCAAAATGGCAGAGACAATTGTAAAAAACCTTAAAATTATTGAAATTAACGTTAACTCTTTAATAAAATTAAGTAGAAGATACGATTTATGTAATTTTATAAAGAAATATAATCCAGATTTAGTTTTGTTAAATGAAACAAAACTTAATGATAGACACAAACTGAATTTTCAAGACTATAACCTAATACGTAAAGACAGAAAATATTCCAAGAGAGGTGGAGGAACAGCAATTTTATTAAAAAATGGTATCAAATATATTAATTACAAAAATAACACTACCAACTCTTTGAACTATTTAGAAACATGTATTATAAAAATACCTCTACTAGCAAACAAAATGTTAGTTGTGATATCAGCATATTATCCATCTGGTAACAATGATAGACATTTTAAGACTGAACTTATGCAACTTTTTCAATCTCTAAATTTACACGACCCAAATAACTTTTATTTACTAGCAGGTGACCTAAATTGCAAGCACAGTGATTGGGGTAACGAAATTTGCAATGCAAAGGGAAATAAACTAAAAGAATGGCTTTCATGTAATGACACTATTTTCAGATGTAGTTTATACGCTTCAGTTTCACCTTCATACCCCCGTTGTAATTCGTACCTTGATTTATGTATAGCCGATTCTCGTTTACTTATTCACAAAGAGAACGATACATTAAATTGTCTTCAAACCCTTGATTACGATAGTGATCATAATGCACTAGAAATTCAAATCAATAACATAGAAAATGACCACCCACTCGTTTTTTTCAAAGAGTTGCCTGTTCTTAAACTAAATTATAAAAAAACAAATTGGAAAAAGTTCCAAAACGGAATATTAAGTGAATTGAGAAAACATGAGCTAATTGCAAATGATAGAAATCTAACAAATTCTGAGATAGATTTCTTTTTACTTCGACTAAACGAATATATAACAAAATCAATAGAAAATTTTGTTCCTAAATTCAAGAGTAAAAACTCGGTGGAAAAATTCACTAATATAGTCATTAAGAAACTACAAACAGAAAAAAGCAAAATTGTCACTATGATTAAAAATCATAATAGATTAGAATCTGTATTGTCAGACTCAGAACGTAATTTACTTAAAACTAAATTAAAACTTATCAAAAAACTTATCAATGATAATTTTGTCCTAGCAGTTAATAAACATTTCCGTGAAAAACTTCTAAGCATCGATCAAAAAAATCCCTCAAACATGTTTACTGAAATTAAAAAACAATTCAAAACAACACAATCTCTGAAAATAGATGTTGTTAAAATACCAGAGGATAAAGAATTATTGCTAAGAAATGCAGGAATCAGTTCTAATGATATTGAGATAGAAAATAATTCCTTTATAATAAAAGACGAAGAACATAAACTTAATGTAATTGGTTCCTTTCTAGAATCAGTTCACTCTTATAAAGAGATTGACACTGATAATAATATGCATGTTGAAATTGATAATTGTTTCGCTAATTTTTTGCAAAATAAAAATGAATATGAACACAATAAATCAACTATTACTACATTTAGTGCAAGTAAAAGGGCTAATCAACTAAAGGAGGATTATTTCGTAACAAGGGAATCAGTCGTTTACATTTTCAGACACTTAAGACGCAAATTGTCGTCAGGGTTCGACAACATTCCAAATATTGTGTTAAAAAATATTCCGGCAGAATTAACTTTCGAGTACTGTACTCTTTTTAACAATATGCTTAATAATTCATATTTCCCTCGAGCATGGAAAACTGCAAAGGCAATAATCTTACCAAAAAAAGATAAGGATACGAGTGATCCAAGGAACTTGAGAGCAATTAGCTTACTTCCTAATATCAGTAAAGTTTTTGAAGTCTGTATTAACACCAATATATTAGATTTTTGTAAAACAAATAAATTGGTAAATGATAACCAATTTGGATTTAAATACAAACACTCAACAATTCAGGCAATACATGTACTAGTTTCAAACGTGTGTTGGAACTTAAACAAATCATTATGCACAGGCGCTTGTCTAATAGATTTTGAAAAAGCATTTGACAGTATTTGGATACCCGGCCTAATATATAAATTACGCAATTTTAGATTTCCTATACATTTAATGATTCTTATACATAATATGATAAATAATAGGACTTTTTTAGTATGTGATCAGGACAAAATTAGTACAAAGAAATTTACTATTATTAATGGTTTGCAACAGGGTACCGTAAATTCGCCAATTCTTTTTAATTTATATATATATGATCTCTTATCTAAAATCAATAATATTATCGGTTTTGCGGACGATATCATAATTTATCATTCTGACAATACAATCGAAAAAATAAATGAAAATCTTCAAAACTATTTCAACACCGTAGAGAGATATGCCTTTGATTGGCAAATGAAAATTAACTTCAATAAATGTGAAACCATACTCTTTCGTCCTCCGGTTGGAAAGTGTAACAATAATATAAAAAAAAATTGGAAATCTTTTGGTATACAATCTAATAACAATATAAGCATTCCAAATAAAGAAATTGTAAAGTACTTAGGTGTTCACCTTGATAAATTTTTATATTTTAATGATCACATTAATCTTCAACTTATAAAAGCGAGGAAAGCTTTTTTTGCATATAAAAAGTTATTTTTTTCAAAATACATAAAACCAAAGGTAAAGAAAATTATGTATCAATTATTAATACGACCTATTCTAACATATGGTTGTCAAATATGGTTCAACATTTCCCCCTCTTACATGGAAAAATTGAGAATTTTTGAAAGAAAATGTCTGAGAGGTTGTACGTCTCTTCATAGAACCTCACGTAGTAATTATGTAAAATATATTTCAAATAGTAAACTATATAATGAAGCACAAATCTGTAGAATTGATAACTTCATTATACACGTAATAAGGAATCACATTATGAAAAGTCTTGAATGCTACGAAAATAATTTAATTATGGCACCTTATTATGCTAGTGATGAGTATATAAAAAAAACGTTACAAAATGGATTTGTACCTCCTGAGGCCTTCCTATACCTCGATAGTCAAGGTTTTATACAAAACGAAACTGGCACTCCTATATTTTACCACATTTATAGAAGAGCCAACATTAAGAATGTATATAGCAAAGAACTTACAACACAAAATAGCAGATTTGATACCAGCGTTTACGCAGCGGATAAAAATATAGACACAAATATAAATATGAAAAAATATTGGTGGCTCAATGAATAATTGCCATTTTTTTTGTTTTATCTTTTGACTTTAGTTTTATTTCTTAAAATATATAAGTAAGGTTTTTTTCAAATTTTTGCTTTGCATTTAATTTTATAGAAATACATAAATCGTATCATTAAGAATTAATATATATTATCCAAAAAATTATGAAATTATAACATATAGAAAATACTTGAGAGCTCGTTTATGGGACTTTGTATAAAACTAAGTTATAATTCTACTATTTGTTTATTTATAGTTAATTATATGTTGTTTGTTCAAATAAACGTTAATAAAAAAAAAAAAAAAAAAATGGAAAGATAAACGTGATGTAATTTGCATTACAACTGCTAGTCATCCAAAAATGGTTGAAATTGTCCTGATAAAATTCCTCTTTGTTGAGGTGCATGCTTCGAAAATTATCATAAGGAAGCTTGAATTAATTATTATTTTGTTTTTGAATTGAGGTGAATTAGTTTTTTTTAACTTTATATTTAGATTTCTATATGTACAATTTCTATAATTTCTATAATTTTATTTAATTTTGCTATTTTTATATTATTGCTCACCAGTAATCTTATGTTATTATAGTAATAAAAATGAAATTTTGGTGTTAAAATTAATAAATGTATTTTTTATTATTATATAATTTATTATTTTAGAGTGACGGCATTTAACGTTCTGTCAACATATGTTTACTTTTTCCCTATTACTGGACAGAACGTATATTACCGACGAGACAGCTATAGCCGTCTTGTCCCAAAATATTTTTTTTAGCAATGTATAGGGTTAAAACGGCATATGCCGTCAAAAAATATAACAATGGAAACTAGTATATTTGTATTAATTAATTATTTAAAATAATTTTGGTCCAAACCCCGACTTTTTATCTTTAGAAATGGCCGTTTTATAGCAACTGTCCCTTCACTTGCCAAACACTAATGTTTGCTGTCCGCCAACGTGTTAAAGAAAGAAGAAGATAAACTGGAATATTTTTATGATCTTTTATTACAGAGTCGTTTTTAAAATATGCTAAATTTTAAATCCACTTCATTTCGATTTCTAGAACACGCCCGATTATATATGATTTTAAAACAAAAAATTAATACTTAACCTCAGATAAGGATTTTTAAATCGGTTGAAATTCATCGCACCTTTTGAAAACGATTGTTTTGAAATCGACAGGTTTTCATCACAGACCTGAATTGTGCAGGGCTCTACTACCTAAATAGCCGAAATTGTTCTATAAATGTTTTAAATTATTTCCTTAAATCAAACTTACATACTGATGTTTATACATTTACGAATAAAATATTCAAAATGCAAAGACAGCTGTTGCATGGTGATTATCTTGATAATTTATTAAAAGAGAACAAACCATTAAACCATATCAAATCGATGAATAAAATTTTCGTCTCCAAACAAATTTAACTTTCATCAGTTGATTTTTTTCTAGTAAATACCTGGCTCACGTTTGACCCTTCTCACTATTTAAATTGTTTTTAAAATCTTCTCTACTATCATTTAACGATTTATAAGACAAAAACCAAATTATTTGTCACCTTGGCATCTAGCATTTCATTAATGGACGTGTGTGCGAGTAGATATTTTGCAAAATTTAACCCCAATTTCTAAATTGATGTACGGCATATGGATGATTGGTATTGTCATGAAATGTATAAAAAGTTTTGCATTGTTATGCAGGAAAAACCTTTGTATGTTTGTTTTCTTATTTGAGTATAACTTAAAACGATCAGCAAGAGCAAAAAAATTTCCAAAAGAATCTGTTGTGTTTTTTTTTGTTTTTGTTTTTTCATTTCAATAGTAATTATGCAGCACATGTTGTACGTTTTTCATTGATGTTGTTGTCTTTACCCCAAAACATCCTTTTAGTTTCATTGTAGAAACTAAACAAGGATAATTTCAATAGTTTTATACAGAAAAAGATACAAGCAGCATAAATACACATGCCAAATTTATTGATCAAAATAAAATCCTGTTTTTGTGCATTAGTGTGTATGCATGTATATCTATCCAAATAGCTAAAGACGATTGCGTGCCCTTTTGAATATTCAAAGAGTGAATAAACCTTCGTATGGATTTAATGTATGTACATATATTTCGTTTTTGTACACTCAAAAAAAAGACACATACTAAATGAGAGGAAAACGATTTTCTTTAAAATAGTTCAAAAATTTCCTTAATTTTAAGTCACATTTTATTAAAATTTAGAAAATTTTATTAAAATGCAATAAAACTAACTTAAAACGTGTAAAAATATAATAGTTCATTAACTTTAAAATAGGTTATAAATTTACACAAAAAAATTATTTGACTTTAAGAAATTCTTACTAAAAGAAAATTAGTACTTCCTAAAACTAGGGTTACCTAAGCTAAACTAAAGCAAATAACATCGTTAAAACAAACAAATTTCACTAAAGTTCAAAAAATATAATTGAGTAAATGATTTACTCCGAAGGAGTTTATAAAATTTTAAAAACTTATAAATTGTTAAAAAATATAATTTATTTTAGTATTCAGTTTTCGTTTTTGTTGCATAATTTATACTTAATTTTAGAAATAATTTCCAAAAAGGCAAATTTAGTTCATGTGTTACTAACCTTTAAGAAATTTTTTCATCAGTTTAGTTCAAATAAAGATAAAAACAAACTAACAAATCATTTCCTTATGTTAAGTAAATATGTATTATTCCCCTGGTGACAATATTCTAACAAAAATTCAGTAAAAAATGTCTTTTAAAAAAGTTCAGATAAAAGATATATTAATTTTTCTTATTTTTAAACTACTTTCCCCTGGTGACAATATTCTAACAAAAATTCAGTAAAAAATGTCTTTTAAAAAAGTTCAGATAAAAGATATATTAATTTTTCTTATTTTTAAACTACTTTTTGCAATAAACTAACTAAAAGTTAAGTTAAAAAAATACTGAAAAAAATTCTATTTATGAGAAAAAATATATTAGATTTTAGTAAATATTTTTATTATTTGTAATTTTCCTAGAAAAGGTATGTAGATAAAATTATGAAAAAATTTCTATATTAAAAAAGCAACGTATGCCTTAATTATTATAGAAAATTTTATAGAAAACAAAGTTGTTCTAAAGTTTTTTAAAAATTTAAATAAAAATTAATTCAGGAAGTTGGATTAACTATTGTGGTTTATAATCATTTATTAAGTATTAACACCGACAACCTCATCAGCAAATTTCAGAGCTACAGCTGAGCAACCACGAAAGGTAAGAGCAGGAAGAAAATATGTATGTGTTCTTCCTAGTTATAAATACTTTTGTTACCAGTAATTTAATTTTTTAAACACTTTCGATGTTTTGCTTTAAGTGCTGAGGTTCGTGCACCATCGTATGTATTTGTGCGTGAACTTGGTTTTATCCATTTCGGACTATATATTTGTTTTGTGATTAAACACTATTTTAATTAGTTGGTGTTTTGTTTAAAAAAATTTATTAAAAAATATGGAGTACTATTGATTTCACATCGAATTTAATAATTTAACTGTAGCTTTGAGTAGCATTTACATCCTCTTAAAATTAGTCATTGTTAAAATTTGCAGGTCTCGTCTTTTCTCCATAAATCACTACGTAGACATGGATGTAATAAGATAGAATTCATTTTTATTTTGTATCTTAAACAACAACGTTTGTTTCGTTTGAAACTCGATTTAATATAAATAATGCTTTTACATGTAACCAAATTAAATTGTGGGTTACACCACTTCTGCGCTGATAGCATCATATAGTATTGTTGGAAAACTATTAATTTACTGCAACTCTTATAAATATATTTCCATATTTACTTGTTCTTCAGTTTTTGTTCTTTTGGCTGTTTGAAATATTGTTTAGAAGTAATATTTTGTTTTTATTAGCATTATTAATTCAAATACGCAAAGGTTACATGTCCAATATGGAATTAGAAGATAATTTAAAATATTTATTGAAAACACTGAAGGGAGAAGAATTTTTGAAAGTTTTTAAAGGTTAGTATTTGTATCAAAAGCCCTATTTTATGTTGAAAATAATTTTATTTATTTTTGTAATATTAAGAACACAACACATCACATTTGCATCAATGCTTTAAAATATATGATTTCTAACCATTTAGATGTCATTATACCAAAACCATTGTTTGGCACAAGAATTTTATTTGAATACCATCTAAACTCTTGGCAAAAGGAGGTGGCAAGTTTGTCAAATTTTTCGAAACAACCATCTGTTAATTTATTATTAGATCAGAAATAAATAAGTCTTTTAAATATAACTTATATGTGGAATAACATTAACAAAAAATTGATTACAAAATTTCGTCGAATAAGTGCTCGTTGTGTTACAGCTTACATTATCTAAAACAAAATAAGTCCATTTTGAAAATATTGTTAAATATTTTACTTCTGAAAACAAAGTAAGTTTTGTCAAAAAAAGTTCTGGAACCAAATTTAAAATATTTCTTTTTAAATAGGACTTGTATTTTATACGCA
This sequence comes from Pollenia labialis, assembly GCA_949318255.1. NCBI lineage: Eukaryota > Metazoa > Arthropoda > Insecta > Diptera > Polleniidae > Pollenia > Pollenia labialis. The sequence continues at coordinate 63,497,592 of OX439140.1, read as the reverse complement.
AGAAATGTAGAAATGTAGGTGGTTGTTTATACAGCAAGTATCATCATTCTATATCAAACTTGAAAAAAGAGGGTATAATCGATAATGTTCTGGAAAAGGAAACCGAATCTATTGAATTTGAGGAAGTGCAGTTTCCAGGTACCAAGTTAATGTATAATAAAAATATATTAAAATGTTGTGGAAAATAACGCAAACGAATTTAAAATATGAGCTTTTACGTAATTTAATTTTTTGTTTTTAAAAGTACAAAAATCGCAACATTTAATTAATAATTTTTCGTCAGGTGAAATTTAAAGTTTTATTTACAAAAAATATAACTCCTTTTACGATTTTTTACTTTTGAAACAATTGCCTATTGCTAGTATAATTAGGAAGACTAAGGACCTCAAGTGTTCCTTAGCCATAGATGCTGTGTGTCACAAAGAGTGTCCCTTCCACGTACTTCTCTGAAAGAGAACCACAATTAAACTAGAAAAAGGTTTGAAGTATAATCTTCAATATATTACGTTTTTGAAAATATTCAGAAGTACGTCTTTTTAATTGGTTTACTTTGTTGGCAACAAAATTTTAATATATAACATTAATACATTGAAGTTTTTTGTTTACTTCTTAAATCTTTATACAAAACATTTAAACATTTAGACGAAGGTGATTCGTTAAATGATAAGGAATGGTTAATAAGCAATATTGAACCAATGTGCGATGTAATTAAAAAATGGGATAACATATTTTTTATTAGAACAAATTTCCTAAAATCGCCAGATAACAGTTTGGATGATATTTTTAAAGAATGGCCTTTCAATCTTTCTTTGTTCTTTGGTTGTTTTTAAATATAGCATTAGGAATAATTTTTGTTTCATATATTTACATACATATATAGATATTGGCGGACTTTTCAAAACTTCATCGAGGAAAAGAACATTTACTTGATGAAAAGTGGCAGAACTTTTGTACGCAGATAATGAAAATAATAGAACGCGATGTAAAAGATAACAACAGTTTGGATACATTAGTAAAATTTAAAGCATCTGAGTACAATTCTGGTAATAAAGATAATATTTTGATATTTTATCAGTACACTTACATTAAAATTAAGTATTTCGACTTATTAATGACCTTAACTATACAAATATTCTCTAAGTTCAGTTTTAAAGTTATTCTTTTTAACTTATTGTATTAAAATTTACAGATGTAAGAGATTGTGTTGTACTGGATCTTATTCACTCAGTCTTAAACCCAGCTTAGAGAAAATGTATTATAATTGACAAAAAGATTCAAAGAACTGTTTTGTATTGTACTCATGTAATAATTCCGAACTTAATTCAAAAATAAAACTTTTAGTTGATTAATATTTTATCCAAAAACAAACGCTGCAATCTTTTATTTGTGCAGTTGGATCTTCAGTATTTGATTTTTACGAATTTGATGTTTATTTTGGAAATATTTTTTACAAGTTGGAAAATATTAAATCGTGTGTTGATTTGACATTCAAAATTTTTAGTTCAATTAATATCAAATACCCACAAAACTGCAATTTAATTTGGATAAAATTTTAACTGATAATCAAAATATTTGAACCCAAATACTTGGTAAGGTTAAAGCATCAAATAATAAAATCGCATTCAATAAATTTTAAATTTTATTTACAGATTTACAAAAATCAAGTACTATATTACTTATACCTAAAATGTAAATTAACAATCGATTAGAGACGAATTTAAAAAAATAAACAATGACCTACAAACGAATGACTTCCCGCAAATAAAAAATAGCCTAAATAATCCAGCGTCCTTTTGCGATAAGCCATTTAATAATTTCGAAAAAGAGTAAAAGTTTATAAAAACACTTAAGCACATACGTTTGTACGAAAGTCCATTGGTAATAAAATTACATAATACAATTAGCAATATTGTTTTAAATAATGTTAATGCAATGGATGAAGTCATTGCAAAAGGAATTTTATTTCCAATTAAATTCAAATTAAAAATTTGTTTTGATATTCCCGGAATTTATTAAGAATTTCAAGAGACTATGGGACTAAAAACTCCTTTATTTTTTATAATTACGATCCCGATTTTAATGCATCTAAAATTCTTTTTGAACTAAATGGAAATAAATTTGTGCTATGTCAAACAATAAAGATTTTATCATAAGTCAAAACTTTTTCATCGTATTCTGTTGGTTCTAAGTTGTTAGACTATAGCATAATATCTATAAAATCGTTAAAATCGCCTCCAATTTACATTCATGAATTAAACAATATTATATAAGACCTAAAACACTTGGTTATTGTAAGTTTTATTATTAATTTAAAATTTGATGTTAATAAATTTTATATAAATATTAAACTTAAGATATTTTGTTTCTTCGTTTTGAACTGAGTAGAATTTTTATTTATATGTAATGTATTTTATTTTATGTTTATGATTTGTATCTAAGTATTAATCTTACGGCCAATTTCACCAAGTTCAGTTAAAACTTAATACTACCCTAACTTCTAGTGACCAATATGACTGATGGTAGGTTATAAATGAACTTGGTGAATTTCGCCGTTAATGTTATTATTTCAAATGAAGTATATGCAATAAAAAAATATAATTTCTTTAATGCTCCGTTCGTATATTTTATTTTAATTTGAAGAGAAAAATGTGTTATACATATCGCTCATTTGCTGCAAGACCGGCATAAGTCAAAAAAACCCATTTCGAGATAAACGCGTTTAAAGTTTTTGATTTGCTCTAATTACTTAGAAAAAATAACGCTTCATTCTCTTCAAATGGGGAAAGTATAAAAGATATAAAGATGAATTTTATACACAATATAAAGAAAAACATAGCGAACAATTCTGCATCTCTAACTCCAAAATTTAATTTTTTGATTTATGCCGGTCTTGCAGCAAATGAGCGATATGTAGATATAAATGTATATATTTATCAGCAATACATACATATTTCTAAAAAAACTAAGAGAAATTAAATAATTGTGTATACCGCACAAATTGAATAATAGAGTAGATATTTATTCCAAATTTTTATTTTTCACTTTGTGAAAATAAGCGATACGTAGAAATCATATCTACTCGCTGTAAAAATATCGTGCAGTGTTGTCCACTTTCTAGTAATGAAACGGTTGGCTTAAAAATTCTTTTTGACGTATAAATATTTGCTTAATTGCAATTCCCTTTTATTATTTTAAGGAAATACATAATACTGATAAGTAATCAAGTTCTTTGAAGTTCCCATTCAAAAGGAAACATTTATAAAATTTTAAAAAATAGTAATCAAAAACTGGTAAATCTTTCCCATTTTTAATAAATGTATATTCCAATTATTAGATATTTTTTTATAGAATTTATGAAATGGGTGGGTTGGAAAGCTGTATTTTTTTATTGGCTTTTGCAAAAATATTTACTAAATCGAAGTAAACTTAAGGGTAGAAACTTTAGGAATATTTTTACTTAATTCAGGTAAAATTTCCATTATTTTAAGTTAAAAAATTGGATATATTTAACTTAAAATTTGGAAAAGATTTCTTATTTCCTATAGCCTATAAAAATTATCTGAACTAAATTAAAGTAAATTTTATCATATTTCAGGGAAATCTTAAGATAATTATAAAACTAATATAAGAACAAAAGTTTATATATTTTAGTAAACAGTTATTTAAATTGAGTAAAATTTTCGTTAAATTTTGATATTTTGATGTAGTAGTGAATAAAATTTATTTCTTAATAACAAGAAATTTTTGTACTAACTTGCTGTAAAAAATGTCTTTGGCGCCATACGACAGCCATTGCTTACTGAACTTTAGTAAATTTTTCTAAGTTCTAGTTAATTTTTTTTTTGAGTGTATCTTTTAAATATTGACTGTAGAAAAGATCAGAAACCGGCGCAGATGTTTAACAAAACCGCACGCGTGCACTTTGTCTTTTGTAAGATCACATGTACAATTTGGTTAGTAGATATCTGTGTTGGAGGAAGAGAAGATGTTTTTGTGAAGATTTGTTTCCTCTCTTTGCTAACTGCAGGAGTATTAATTTGTTATTCCTTTTTTACCTTGATAGTTGGAGGATGTTGAAGGTACAGTTGAAATTTTGTATTTGTGGTGGAAATAAGTAAATTTTTTAAACTTTAATTTATATTGGAATATTCAGTTATTTTATTTAATTCAGTAATTTTCGTTTACTCCACAAAAGTGCCGAATTTCTAAAAAAAATCATAGACAGGCACCTGTCCGCTTGTTTTTCTTATGAGAGAGAGAGAATATTATTATTTACTTACCCCGTTACACACGGTAGTTTTACTTTTGTTGTACTGACCCCGTTGTTTACATAAAAATCAATTAAAAGACACCAGCAGCATGAGCGGATATGGCTTCGCAATTATTTTCCTTTAAAAATTTAATGTATTTAATTAAATTATTTTAACAAATAGAAAATGGGAATTAATTGCACAAAACAAGCAATTCGTTTTTTATAGATAACTAAAAATTTATTTTTGGTAGTTAAATTATATAAAATAACTGATTATTCCTTTGTTTTTTTACGGAATATTTAGTTAATTTTTTGACAGTTAATTTATATAAAATAACTAAATATTCCTTTGTTTTAACGGAATTCCCGATTGAATTTTTGACAATAAAAATTTAAAGAATTTAACTTAATCAACGGACAATATTATTAACTGCAACTGAAAATCCGTATTAATATACACTTAGTTTTTTTAATAAATTTTAGAACCAGTTGAAAATAAATTTGCTTTTAATTTTAAATGTTTATTTATTTCAAAATGACTGAACAAAATACTTCTTAAATAAACTACAGTCCCTTACTGTAATAATATTGTGAGTGTAGCTTCCAGGCGGAAGCCGTTGAAATCATATTTTCCAATAGCCAAACGGCAATTATGGCTTTATCAGTTAATAGGGTTTAGTCCAAGTCCCTATTGGACTGGAAAAAGGCCTTTACCCAATTTTCCTCTTATGGTAGGGTCCGTATCATATGGGTCCCGCGTCACTCGGAGATAGACGGTAGCGAAAGAGCCAATTTGCTCACTAGCAGGGGAAGAGGTTTGAGGCAACGAAAAAGGAATTGAAAGCGTGGGCTAGTTAATTCCGCACGAACAGTTGGAATAATGGAACTGTAGGTAGGACCATTATGATTTTATGGGATAACCCAAACGAAAGGAGGACAATAAGTTTTCCCAATAGGAGTAAGTCCGTAGCTAGAGTGGTTATACAGGACTGCGGGTACAACTGAACAAAATTTGACGGGCAAAATCGGACGAGTGTAAAACGTGTGGTGGGGGTCGAAGAGCTGCAACACTTTCTTGCCACTGTTGGACCATTGTTGAATTAAGATTAGGAGTGATGTCATATTGGACTAAAACTGATTTTCTAAGCGCCGGACGATAACCTCTCTCTTATTTTTCCTGTTTCTACGGAGCGCTCAACAGCCCCGCTTGAGGCCGAGAAATTTATGGAAAATGTTGCAAAATGCAAAAAAACAAGAAATTGACTAATTTATTAATGATATTGGGTATTGCAATTTTAAATAATATCTGATTTACCCTCACCTATTTTTTGAAGTTCCCACAACCTTTTTTTCGTTTTTATAAAATTCTCCTATTGAAATTTCAGAGCACTAAACATTGCGTTACTAATCGGTTATTAATTGACATCTCTTTGGTGTTTGGCAAAACTGTCTTAAATCAAAAACTGTAGTTTTTCGTTATGTTAAAAATATTTTTTTGGTGTATTTCATAGACTTTTTATCTAAGAGCAGATGATAACGATAAGAAGGAATTGTGGTAGACTAAAGTGATTTAAACCAAACAAAAGAGATAAACAAATTGAATTAAAGCAAATTACAAACTAAAAATTGGTTTTTTGACCCAAGACCTTTTTGCCTAAAGGCTAAAAGTTGCCATAATTAAATTAAGAAAAATCCCGGGAATTCCCACACAAGTTTCCCGGGATTTATTAATCGAAAAATGTGCGGGATCCCGGGATTATTGTTCCGCGAATTCCCGTGTGAAAAACACTAATTATAATTAAAACCCAATGAAGTTGGTTCTAAATTTGCATACAATTTTTTCTGTGATACCAAATGCCTTTAAATCATTTAAGGCATCACTTAATATTGCGTAAAAATCATTGCCAACAATGATTTGAGGTTTTTTTCCTTTCCATTCTTTTAATAATTTTTGATAATTTTTTCAAGGTATTTGCTTTTGCTCTTACTTGTTCGAACTTAATTCAAAAAACCCTGAAAAAAAACTTATAAAAAAAAAATAAAAAAGATTAAAACCACGTTAAACCTTTCTAAGGGTTGATGTATTTGAAATTTAGGGTCATTTGCCTAAATATTTGTAATAATACAAGTCATGATAACAAGAAATCATTCGTGTTTATTTTACTTTCTTTCAGTCTGCTTTCAAATTAAACTTAAACTTATTCTCGAAGTTACTTAAAAAGGTTGAAGTTATCAATGTTTTGTACTTTTTTGCCTCAAATCTGCTACAAATACATATTCAAGTAATATTTCATCCTCCCAGGAAATCCGTAAAACATATTTTCCTACAGTCAGTAATTTCGCCTGCTTTAACAATAAGGAAACTTATTCTAACAAGTAAAGCAACAAAGACACCTACAAATACCTTCAATGATTTTTACTTTTTTCAGTACTTTTTTAACACGCAAACTAAAATTCTTTTAAGTTCTGGCAATTTTTATTAACTTAATTTTGGTTTGTAAATAAGATTATATGTACAGTAACTTAAGTGAAAACAAAAGGTATTAAACTATTATTTTAAGTCTATTCCTGTATACTACAAACAAAAAAAAAAAAAAAAAAAAAACAAAGGGAGTATACCGTTACCTAAAACGCAAAAGGCCCTACCTAGTATTTTGAAAATTTTACAAGAGAAACAAAAAACTATAAAGGGATTATAAATCAGAGCAAGTTAAACTCTCTTTTTGGCTTAAAATGTGTCAAAACCAACAAATCTATTAATCTGTAAACCTATAAACTTACGAGTAGGTGAGATGCAAATCTCGTTCGTTACATTCGAATTTCGGGAAAATGCAAAAAACATATAGCGCCAGATTAGTGGAAGTTTTTTGATTTTGACGTGTTATGCCATTCTTGATTAATAACTAAAAAGAGTTCTGTTGGTGGGAGATAAACTATCACGATTCACATATTTTTTTTTTTCAAAATGCGTTTGTTTTTAAAATAGATAAATTAAAAAACTATAATTTTGGTTCTATTTTTTTATTTAGATAAACATTTCAAAGAATTTTGTTAGCCATTCTTATGAAAATAAAATATGTTTTTATTTAAACATACAGATGCGCCTTCAATTTTGAACTGTAAAATTTTGTATAATACATTTTGAAGAGAAATGTAAGGTAAAAAAATTTGTGCAAACCTTGTATTATTTTTCGGAAAAAGCAGACCTTTTGTTGCTGGACTTGGTGCTGTTGTGTCAAGGGACTTAATCGTATCAATACCGACATGGGAGGCATAGTACACCAAGCCAAATATAATAAGTAAACGTATGTTACCTTATAAGACGTTATTTTATTAAGGATATTATCGACCTAAATAAAACATATAAGAGTCATAAAAAATATTCGGGCAAAGGCAAAAATATAGGCAAACTTTTAAATATAAAATTTTTGCGGTCTTTTGTAAAGTTTTCAAAATGTGGCTTGGTGTTGTTTGTCTCCCACCTGCTGTGTTAAAGAAATATGAATTTTTAAACAAATAAATTAAAATCTTTTTCTTCAGTTTACTCGTCATTTTTATTCCGTTCCATAATCAATATAATTATTCTTCAAGAATAGAAAATTTCAAGTCTTTATTTTCTCTCCAATTTTCCCCAAGTGAGTAGATAAAATTAGTTTCAAATCGTTTTTCGGGTAAAGGAAGTATATCTGGAACGATGTCATGCATTTTTTTCGAGTTCCTTGTCCATGTTTAATCTATTAGCATTCGCTTTGAAGGTTGAAATTTAAAAAGTAGCTCACTTAGTGCTTTCACCACAAAAGCTTCAGCAGATTTTCAGTCGTATATAAGAACATCCCTACAAAAATTTATTTCAAAATACGATTTATAAAAACCAAACATGTCAAAGCGAACAAATTTGCATTTTTAAACCCCCTAATTCGACTCTATTTAATCAACGATATTTTGGTGCACTTTTAACAGAAAGTTTAAAGCAATGAACCAGCGAGTTTTGTGACACAAAATGCAAAGTGATAGTTTTGAAAATGTCTGTTGAGTTGAAAAAACCAGTTTTGTTACCAACTGCAATTGTATGTATGTCACATAAAATCAGAGAAGAGGACATGCTTCGATACAATCTACATATGTATATATCAGTTACCATAAAGTGCTAACATATCTGTTAGAATCTGTCAATTTTTAATTTTTGAAACGAACGAGTTTTTTGGGCGCTTAAGCTACCAATACAGACCATATAAATTGGACAATATTTATCGTAGTGCTGCCTTAAGATATTTTTTAAACTACGGGACACTGATTTACATCTTTTTAGTTTAAACAACATTAAACTTAAGTTTAGTTCATCTAAACCAGCGTTTAAAGATTCACTGATTTTTTAGCCATTAAAGTGATAAAATGGTAAATTACATTAAACTGTTTATATTTTATTTTATTCTATTTTTCTTGTAAAACCTACCGGCCGTTACGACCAGCGACCGTAACAGTTATCTCCTTTTTCACCAAAGTCAGATGGTAACCGTTATTTTTTGATATTTATTTTTGCGATCAAAATAAAAGTTAGTTTTTGATTTTTGTTGTTTTGGAGCGGCAATAAAATTTTTTTTCTAAAGAATTGTTCGTGTAGAAATAATTTAGTTGAACATTTTTTATTTTTTCGAATTTATTCTGTGAGCTAAATTTCAGTTATGTGTTTTATAAAGCTTTTTTGTAATAGTCCTATTCCTTTAATTTTTAGGAATGACATTATAAAGAAATAGGACTATTACAAAAAAGCTTTATAAAATACATATGTAACCAAGGCGAATTAATTTTTCAGGTGGCGCTGAAAACACAGCTGTGCTACTTTTTTTCTTAATTAGAGAGAGGAATGTCAAAAGTTACTTCTGTTTTTGACATATCGCCAACGAAAGCAACAAAAAAATACATTGTTGTGTTTTTGGTGTTGTTACTTGTTGTAGTATCGACACCACCGTTTACATGAATTCGCCTTGTATGTAACTGAAATTTAGCTCATAGAATAAATTCGAAAAAATAAAAAATGTTGAATATAATAAAGTAACCTATGAAAGGAAATAATTCCCAGTTTCTTTCTGTTATAATTTTGTTGATTTTAAATATTTATTTTACGTCCAATTTCACCAAGTTCGGTAGTAATTAGCTCCAATTTATAACTGTGAAAATGTACTGTTAACTGGAAGTTAAAGAAATATTTAGTTTTACCTGAATTTGGTGAAATTGGCCGTAAATGTGCATAAGAAATGCCAATAATGATCACACATTTAAATAAATATTTAAAGTCAACTGAATTATTATAACACGCAGGTAAATTTCTTTAGAGAATAACTTTTGTTTTTGCTGGAAAAAAAAATCAAAACATAAATTTTATTTTTAATCGAAAAAAAAAATCAATAAGGGTCCTCATGATATCGTTTATAAGTCTCGTAATCTGTGCAAACTGTGCATTTTTACGCCCTCGTAAATGAACTGTCAAAAATTGTATGAGAATTCATTTACACAAACTTGGTAAATTTGCCCAACAATTTTGTCTCGTAAACTTGCGCTGTTCAATTGTGCATTTATACAAACAGATCTTTTAATGATTTTAACGTCGTTTTCAATGAAAAATCCAAGTGTCTATAAATCACAAATAATAAATTCTAGCAATAATTTCAGTAAATTGGTCTTTTGGCTTTCTTTGAGCATTTTTAAAAGCAAATTTCTCATACATATTAATCACAAATTTAAACACAAATTTTTATATTTTTGAATTTTAATTTTTAATTTATTTTTGTATTGACGTTTCTTACAAACTGACATTAATTGTTAAAATTACACAAAAGGGGCTTCATGAAACAAGACTCGTAAGTTTGCGCATTTGCACAAATGGCAATTTTAAGCGACATCATGAGGACCCTTAATATATATATAGTATAAGTGGTGTTTGTAAATGATTAAAAATAAATATCTTAAAAATCATAGAAAAGTTCAAAGGAATAAATATGGTATACTTGATTTAGTTTTCCGATATTTACTTCTATATATATGTATACCTGTTATTTTTGGTCCCTGGTTTTGACCATTGACAATGTTTCATATTGTGCAAACTGTCAGTAGGTCTTTTCCAAAATTTTTTGTGGACATTCGTCTTGATTCAATACATCAGAATCAATGATTATTATTTTTGGTTAGTTAGGGCCTTTTGCGTTTTTCGTAACAATATTTATACATATACACGTACATACAACTTTATATATACATTCATACATACATTAAAGTAAAAATATGAGTTATACGGTGATAACCGAATACTCCTCACACTCATTTATTAAGCGAACGCCGCAAGTGGTTGTTTGCGAGCACCGTTGCTTAAAATAACACGCAAGCCAAACATTGTTCTAAATAATTTGGTTGCACCGTACCAGGGCTGTCAGATATGGTGATTTTTCGCCAAACGTGGCGATTTACTTGGCTATTTTTACCATTTATATTATTTCAGCGATTTTTTTTAACAGTTTGTTATCACAACTAATTAAAAAAATTTGGAAACTTTTTTCACAAGATATTTGTTTTGTTATCATTTTAATTGAGTTTTATTTTCAGTCACTATTTAATGCTAATAGTAATAATGCTGGTCAAACACTAGTAATGAAATTGATGGATGAGGCTGAAGTGTACGATCTTATAGAATTGTGTACTTAATTTTAATTTTTTTTTAACTTAATATATCCCTGCATATAATAGGACCAGTCCAAACACGCTTGTAAAGGGTAGCCACAAGGGACTAGGACTAGTCCAAAAGTAGCCCAAACGTATGGAAAAAACATGGTCTATTTAACATTACGATGTCCTAGGGCAGGACCATATAACCCATCTTTGGACTCCAAAGGAGTAGTTTTAAAACTACTCCATTGTGTACACAAAAGGATTAGTTTTAACTTCGTTTAAAAACGAAAACATATCGTTAAAAAACGAATAGGTACTTGTCGTCTCACTACAAACACTTTTTAACAATGACATGGTCCATGCTTGCATTACACTGGACCAGTCTATGGAGTAGTCCATTTCATGAAATTGGATCAGGTTCCCCAATAATAATTGCAGGGATGATCTCCTTTTTATATTAAAAAAAAAAAACATAACAGAAACAAAACCAAATTTGCTTTCGGCGGCTTTTTTGTATTTTTTCTAGTTTTTGGCGATTTTTGACTGAAATATTATATTAGCTTTTTTTTTGTATGCAAAATTTAATTTAAGAAAAAAATATATTACGGAAACTGATGGTGTTTTCTTTTCTAAAAAATAATAACGCATTATATTTGTGTAACATATTTATCAGATTACACACACCCTTACAAAAATATTGGCTACGTTTTACACTCAACACTGATGTGTACTTAGCATGTCAAATATTGAATGCAAAGTGTATACTAATAGGCGATATTCACCACGTTTGTAGCGATATTCAATATAACATTTTTTTTTGAATTTCAATAAGAGTGAACAACACTTATTTTCAATAATTAAAGTCAGCTGTTTTAAAAATTTTGTAAAAAAAAAAAATACAAAATATTAATAGAAGTAAAATAAACGAAAATCAAAAAGCTTTAATATCCATCACAATATAAATCACAATCACAATACAAAACAAATTGTGCGCCAACACAAGTTAAAAAAAGAAATGCTTGCTTGCAAAAAAAAGTACTTAACTCAAATGCAAAAAGGGTATTATCTGACAATTATAACTGGGGGTAAGAAATGGAACAAATTTGCCATTTATTAGGAGTGTCATGGAAATCGAAAACGTAAAACGAAAGAATTTGGCAGTCCTTTTTATTAAACTTTTAATCTAATTTTTACAATTTTTGTTAAAGAATTCTGTTTAATAGAGCATTATTTGTATAATAATTGTCATACAATTTTTTTATTACAGAAACCTTATTAAAAAATAACTCTTAAAATTCTTTCGTTTTATGTTTTCAATTTCCATGATTTGCAACATATTTAGAAAGGAAAACGACCACTTTTCACATTTTTGCATATATTTTTAGAATGGAACAAAAACCCGCGCGAATGGCAGCATGCATGGAACATTATTGTCAGAAAAGAAAACACCATGAGCAAAATTTTCGTTTGGTGATTTCTGACATTCGGTTTGGCAATGGAGCTAAAAAAAAATCTCACAACCCTATATGTGACATGTTGCGCAGCTCTGTTGGAATCACATTCTACCCGATAGTATGGCTGATCGACGTTTTGGGCGCGCTGTTTTCATTAAAAGAGAAAAACGGGCCATAGACATCGTCGGAATGATGATGCAAACGTGATTGAAGCATGTATGTAACCTCCATAAATTAATAGTATAGACTTTCGGGTCAAACTATATAAAAATTTAGATACCAAATTTACTTTTATATAAGAAATATCAAAAAACAAAATGCGTCGTACCTACTAAAGCTAAGGTACACACGACGCGTTCTATGCGTTTGATACTTTCTAATCTTTTTTCAAGAGGCATGCAAAAGAAGAAACTAAACTTTGCGTTCATGTGTTCGATACGTTTGCTATGTAACTTCTTAATATAATTACATTGATTTCTACTAACAGATGCATAAAGTGCATCAACGCGTTGTGTGGACCTCCAGATTTAAAGCCCGATATTATTTATGAATAGCTATTAGAAAAACTTGAATACAAATACCAGGTGTATTCCTTTTTGGGAAATTATTTGTGTATTTATTTAACACAAATTCATATGGCAATCTTTAACTGACAATAAACTCAATTTAATTTTAAATTACTTGTCGTTTTTAAAAAACGTCATTAAAAACCTTGATAAATTACACTAAAACTACAATAAACTGGAAAATATTGATTTAAAGTTGTGAAGAATGTATGTGTTTATTAGTGAAGCTAACATGGATTAAATTAAACAATACATTTTTATCAAATTTTGTACAAAACGTTTATATCCACCCGCTGGGTAAGTAGCATGGTATTAATCAATTCTTACTCAATTTTCCCTATTTACCAGGTATTTGCCAATTGGATATTTACCCTTTTTCCAACTATACGCATGAGGCAAAATTCTTTATAGAATTTCTACTTTGTGATACCATGTTTTTGTTAACCTTGATTGGGATTACATCGAATATAGTTGCACGAGCTCCTTTAGAAATATTTTTCTTTTCTGCGGAACCGGAATTGTCTCTTGCTAGTTTTAAGCGATGTCTACGTTTTCATTATGTCTTATAGAAACTAAACAACAATTACCGTTTTATATTTTTTGTAAACTGAAAATTTCAGACTTTTTCCCTTAAAAACATGAATCTTAAACTCGATAACAACCATGAATACAAATTAACATACATTTGAATGTGTATTTAATTAATTATTAAAAGCCAACCTTAGCTTTTTTTTTAAATTCTTGATTTTTGATTTGCCATTCCTAAAAATTAAAGGAATAGGACTATTACAAAAAAGCTTTATAAAATACATAACTGAAATTTAGCTCATCGAATAAATTCGAAAAAAAAAAAAATTTTGACTTCTTGATTTGTTTAAAAAAAGCTGTTAAATAGAAAAATATGACTAGAAAATTGTGACTGGGTTTGCGCAAGAACTCAGTTATCGCAACAGCCCAAAATTTATGTTGGTTGCGTTCACCGAGGTTACACTGTATTTTTTCCAGCCCGACTTCAATTTACATAAAATATAAGTGAAGTAAGACATATTTACCGATCCATTCATATATAACATGTCTGTGTTGTATTTTCATAAAGTATTTAACAGACACCTCAGGTCAAATTTGTCAACAGAGTGCCACAGAGTCACTCATAGATGGGTACAATGTAGGACCAACCTCATTAATTTTTCCCTTTCGGAATTTTTTAGAACATACTTATTAAGGGGGGGCCATTTCTTTTGTAAATCGTATAGCAAAAACGTAAACTACATGAAAATGTATATGCCCGCCTTTGCGAAAAAAATAAATGTTTGAAAAAATATCTTTTTTCAAAAAGAAATCGCATCTTCTGAACAAAATTGTTTTGTAAGGTAGTTCTTTTGCACTTTACATTTTTCAACACTCAAATTTTTTTACATTCAAAAGTTTTTCACCCAAGTAAAAAGAGGTTTGATTTTAGACCCATGATTTCTTCAGAGAATTTTCTTAGAATTTTATGTAGATTACGTTTTTGATGTACGATTTTTCATTTTTTTGTTTATCTATACAAATCAACCCGCCCTAATACTTATACTCTATCTTCATTCCTTAAGGGGACCTCCAAACAAAGTTTATGAAATTCCAAAAAATTGTCCCTTCACTCCTATGATGCCCCTAGACGGGTCGAATATATGAATGCCCCTACTTTATTTTTCATTCCTAACATTTGTTATTACCATACATACTTGCAAACTATCTCTATTCCTTAGGGGCGCTCCCATACTTCTGATTTATATTCTGAATACTTTACACGTTGAAATAGCCTTAAAGAAGATTTTCACAAATTGCCATTTTATCACCATCCTTTTTTGGCTTCGATAATAGAGGTAAGTTAAATTCATTTTTAAAGTTTTTTATTTCCTTTTCAAAAAATTGATAGATATTTATGCCAACATATTTAACCAATCATACATACTTCATGAAGAAGGCATACACCAAAATCCGCCAGACAATTTACATTAAAAAGAAAAAACTAGAATGCGGTATTACACATACGCCTTTGAAACACCCTTCTAAATAGAGTGGGTGGGATGGGTGTGCATTAAAATTAAGTACAAAATGCACTTGCATGCATGCAGTCATCATACCCTGCATTACATCACATACATGCAGCCATACAATTCACAGACTGGCAAGACGATTGATGGTTTAATGTCATGTAGAGAACAAAGTTATGCTTCCTCTCTGTATCTCGCCAAGCCCACATGACAGTAAATGTTACTTAAGGAAATGACAAACAGTGCAGAACAACAGTTACATCAAAGTTGTAGAAGAAGTGAATGAGTGAATCGTTAATCTTGGCTCCATTAGGCTGCCTGCAATGAAAATGAAAACTCATTTGCATCCATCTACTTTGAGAAAATTATGATGGTTGAGTCAATAATAATAGACACACACATACTAAAATACAAGTACATACATACAATCTTAATAAATTTTTAAAGTTAAGAATATTATAATGAAATGGCGATCGATTCTACCTCCTGCAATTTGAATAGTTGAGCACAGCTTGAAACCCAATCATTAGTTTAATGCAATTTAAAAGATTATTTACTTATTGTGATATGCACTATCGATTGTTAAAATTTGCTTGTCCTTTGAAAAAATCTTTGTTATTTTGGAAAAGTTTTTTCTTATGTTCTTACTTAAAGACACATATTCTCGTAACAATTTCATACATTTTGTAAACAAAGAAAAAATAAAATAAGAAACGAGAAGTTAATTCTGACGATTTCCCATGCCTACACCCAAAGAAAAACAAGTTTGAATATGTTCACCTTCAACAAAATAATTTTTAAAGAAAGTTTTTAATATATTATGTTTAATTTAACCAAATCATTGTTGCCCACAACCATATTATGGTTAAATTAGTCCTCTAGCAAGAAGCCACAGCCATATTATGGCTGTCTCCGAATATGTTATGGTTAAATGTGACTATAATTTGTTTTTAAATTAACAATAGTATTTCTCTCTTTCCCAAGGGCAACATGCTATGGTATAAAACCAAACAATTAAATAAAATATGTTTAAAACTTTCTTTAAAAATAGTTTTGTTGGAGGTGACCATATTTAATCATGTTTTTTCTCTGCGTGTATACAATTTGTAAAAAGCATACCGAAAGCCTAATAAGCTACCGCATCTTAAATAACACTTAAAGCCGTTTTACACTATCCCACAAAGTCTTTAGTAATTTACGAAAATGCAACCCTGTCATGATAAGTTGTTATTGTTTTTTGAAAATGTTCAAAGGATAATTACATCAGGGAAGCATTTTTGAAAAATACGTAAGACTTTGTGAGATAGTGTGTAACGGCCTTTATTAATGAAACCTCAACTATATTTAACCAAAAAATCTGATAGGGGCCCTATGCTCCTTATAGGATCTTCGGGAATATATATATATATATATATTTGGAAGGTTGTTTTGTCGAATTTCATAGATGTACTAAAAAACTAACCAAAATATGAGCGAATATATCCGCATTCAATGTAACTTACCCCATCACTGTTTTACAAATGTCACGAAACAACGGTATAAAATTCCATACCATACAGAATAGTACGTTACAACTACGGTACATTACATTTCAGTAAGCTTTTCTATGGCTTTTCATATAACAAAGCTGATTGATACAGTACAGATACGGTACAGAACGTTCGCCAAAGTAGACTTTATGCTGGAAATGCCCATATGCGGCATTTTACGAAAGTTGTTTTGTAAAACATTAAAACAATTTTGTAGTATTTATGGAAGATTGGACTACGAAAGACTTCGTTACTGCCGTAAAATTAAAAAAAATGATAGAGTTATCGTTTTTTCGTATTTTAAACAAATCTTTCCAAATAGTACAAATTTAAGTGTATACAAATTTTAAAAATATATTGTCGTCCGACAATATTATTGAAACTTATTTTATATTTATATATAAATAAGTTCTCTATGTTCGTCATGTTATAACTCAACCGATTTTCAAACGAGTACATGCGTTGGAAAGGTCTACTTTCACTGATGGTTTATAATATAGGTTTCGCTGTTGTCGTGATATTTAAATATTTTTATTGATGGTAGATAGCGCTGGAGTCAAGTTATTTACAAAATTCTCCAGTATTCCATTTTTTATTTTTGTTTAGAAAATCCCGAGCAGCGCCGGGACCAAACAGCTAGTTACATGTATATAAAAATATGAATACTTAGAATCTGCGAATGGAAGATGTGTTCTTTACTATTACACAGCACATGTTGATTTATTAATAATAATATTTTTAATAATCAAAAGGTATTTTTATGATGCATCCCCTAAAAATATCCACTGAATGCATAAGAATTTAAGGGAACTACTAACAAGACATTCCCTTAAATTGCGGTTTATTAAAAGGTAAAACAATTCAAAATATAAATTTTATTTTTTAAGAAGAACGAATGCACATCATTTATTATGGCGTTGATTCATGTTAATTATAACGCATTTAAATGATTTATGAACTCATCTGGCAGATAATAATTTTATTCTATTAACTCGATACTTTTGTGAACTTGTAAGTGGCGTTGGCGTTAATAGAAACCACCCCTAAGTGTTTAATGTTTTTTTTTGTGCAACTTAAATGATTTATTTTCTTTCAGATACTTGCAACAAAATTTCGTTTTTGTTTATTTCATTTTTAACTCATTGGTTTTTAAGTTATCAACACTTTAATGGTTTTTATTTAATAAAATGAATACAAAATGTGTAGCTACTTTTGATTGTAGTTTTTGTTGATGATGATACAATTCTGTTGTTTAAATATGTTTAAATATCAATATCTTAATCGGCCCAATTATGAATAAAAATTCCCCGAGAGTATTCTCCCTTTTCCCATTTTTCCTATGTAGATTTAATTGTAAAAATAGGAAAAGGGGAAAAACTCCCGGGGAATATTTATTCATAATTGGGCTGAATATTTTTATGAAGATTTTGTATTTATTTTTAAGATTAACTGCCTGTTCAACAATATCGAACGTCAACGTTCGCATAGAAAACTAAAACAAATTTTCGAATATTGTTTTTGTTTTACATATAATTTTCTATGCGAACGGTAACGTTCGAAATCGATGAACAGGCTGTAAAATAATTTAAGTTTTTTAAAAAATCTATGGTAATTTAAAAAAAATTATGGTTTGGTAATGCCACTTTAACTTGCTCTGATACTTAAGTACTTACGTTAAATAGAGGCTTAGGAATGGCTTCCATACAGGACCTTTTCCAGTAAAATGTTATGCACTCTTTTCACAACTGTCAAATTTGGCTTCAATACTTTTTTCTTTAAAAAAATATATGCAAGATAAATTGCTCATTCAAATTTTATTTGTAAATACGTTCATTTAAAAAATAACTCTGTTACAGATCTTAATTTGCAGAGAATGATGGCGAAACTATAAAAAATTCCAGGACAACGTGAAAAAAATTAACAAAACAGCTACGATATTTTGCATTTGCACTTTTGCAAGACTACTACTGAACTCCGCTAATAAAAGCATATGAAATTAAATAAAAATTTGGCCAATAAAATACAAAATTTTGAAATTCATGGCTCCTGCTGTCGAATATTGATCGTAAGTATATGTTGAACATTTTCAAATAATCTTACTTTTTTTGTTCTTTTTAATGCAAAACAATTCAACTTGAAAAATTTGTCGGTGAAAATATTTCGTGAATTCGCTGTAGTCTTATGACTGATATTTCTTTAAAATAAATTTTAGTTTTAAAAGTGTGGAACAGATTGAATCTCAATTTACGGTCACATTTATTAAAAGTTTGACCAAATAAGCATAACCTCTACTTTTGTTAAAAGAATGTGAGATAGAACATGGTCATAATATCGCAAAATAAAACTAATTATACTGCCACACATAGCAAAAAACTGTTTTTTTAAGATGTTGTATTATAATTAAAAATAAATATTGCAATTAAAGGAAATTATATTTTGTTTTGCCTGTTGGTTACGTATTTTTCGTAAAATATTTGCCAAGTGTGACCGTAGTTTCAGTGTTATTTGTTAGCTGAAATTAAATTTGAAGTTCGTTTGCCAAACTGATTTTTGTTTGCATTATTTTAAAATGTTTCTTGAAACTCTTAAGATTTGAATGCAGTGGAAAAACAAAATCACCGTTTTTGCGATAATCAACTTTTGGATTTCAAACAAGTTGCAAAATTGCCGTAAAGTATTTGCTTTAGTGTTCTCCAGTTCACTACACGTGAATAATGAATAATATTGACCCATAAACAGCGTTGCCGTTGAGACACTAAAGTATCAAAAGTATTTTGATCCTTTTTTTAATTAATCCCTTTGTATCATTTTAACAAAATTTAGGACACTTTTTGAAACTTGTTGAAAATAACTACACGTTTCCATATTCCTAACGAAAGTTCTCATGATTTTTAGTGAGCATATGTGCATACATATGCATGTCATTACGTCCAGTGTCATAGTGTCCACGGACACTATTTACAAACAAACTTAAAATAGAAACTTGTGAGTCCATGCTTTCCTATCTCAATTTGCCCGAATCGGAGCTGGAAGAATTGACTCATAGTGAAGAATGAATATACAGAATAGAATTAAAATATAGAATGAGTATTTCTTAAAAGAAATCAATCAACATTATATTGAAATGTTCCAGTGAATGGTTTCTTAGTTTTAACATTAACATTTAACAACTTACATTTAGTCTAATGTATTTAAATAATACATGCATTTTGCTTTAAAATACCGAGAAAAGATTTCTAGAATAAACACCATGCATATGTATTCACTTCCACTCCCTTCACCTTTTATCTTTTTTTAAATAAAGCTTAAAATTTGAAACAAGAAAAAAGGCTATGGCGTTACAAGGGAAGACATATGCAGGGTGTTTATTCTAGAGATAAATTTTTTTTAGAAAATGTTTGAATTTTTTTTAAATTAAAGAAAAGTGCAGAAAAAGGAAGCGTATATTCACTTAAATATAAATTAAATTTGTACTTTTTAAAACATTTTTAAATAATTTTTTTTTATTTATAGAAACATTCAAAAAAACATTTAAATTTGTTTTGACTTCCTTTTTCGGCAGTTGTTGAATTTATTTCCACTTTTATTTGTAAATGTAATTTTTATGGGTTTCATGAGTTCAAGAAGTACTTGCGTTCCTTCATTCACTCATTCATTAGTTTAGTTACTTTTGAGTTCACTCTATGTTTTTGTAGTTTATTTAAAAATAGATATTATTTTTATTTTTATTCAAAATAAAAAATGAAACATAAAAACATGTAGATGTTTAAGAACTCATCATAATTTTATTAATGTTTTTCGTTTGAAGCATTTAGTTTTGTTTTGAATGCGATCTTTGAACTGTTGACGAAACCTTTCAAGTGGTGGGCGCTAACAGCAATTAGACAAAAAAATAAATAAAATCTTTTTGTAAATATTATTTGTTTTTTATTTTATCACTATTATTGTTTTTGTTCTTTGTGAAACCGACAACAAAAAGGGTAAAATTGTTTTAGGCGATTTAGGATTTTCTGCTTCTGTGGTTCCACTTGAGGTGATTTGTGTCTTGTGTTGTTTTTTGTATAACAACCTTATTATGTCTCTTTTTCTAATTGGTTACACGTGCACTTGTTTCGGGGTTTAATATTAAATTTGAAAATATGTTAACTTCCTAAAAAATTTAATATCATTACAACTAATTTTTATTTAAATTTCTTAATCCTTAATGATCTGCACGTACAAATCGCAATGAGAAAACTTCCTTCTTAACATTTTTAAATATCCTGTTCCAAAATTGTTTTATCACCATTTTTCTGTTACAAAATTTTTACACGTCTTTAACAATTAAAATGTTGTAAATACACCTACAAATAAGAACCTCTACGAATACTGTCAAGGGTCCCAGTTGGCCAAATCACCGTTGGCGAAATCGTTATCGACAATTTATGCAGGAAGTTCTTAAATTTTACGCTCATCGTTAAGTTTTCTCCACGCTTTTGTGAGCGACTCTGCCTTTAATGTAATCATATTTAGCCCCTTATTTGGCGACAATTTAATGAAAATGTATTTAATGTTGTCTTCTAATTAACTTTACTGCAAAAAAAAAAAATACAATATCACATGATCTTAAAGAGGGTATTAACTCAAAATTTAAAAATGTTCAGTATCTGGAAGCAAAATAGTTTTTTATTTAACAGTATAAGAGAAAAGGAAAGAGCATTTTTAAATCAACCGTTTCATTACCAAAAAATTGCGAAAAAAACGCGATATTTTTACGGCGGATGACGTGTCTATTTTTTTTAAAAAAGTGAAAAATAAAAATTTTAATAATACCCTCTTTATGATTAAGTGCGATATATTATATAACTACATGACATCCATGACGAAGTATTATAAGTCATCTTCTGAAAATTGAAAAAGCAACATTATTAACGAGAAAAAGAAAAACAGAAACTATGTTTCAAGCACCATCTGTTTTGGATACAAACTATTGCACTGTAATGAACAGTGTAATGAACATATCTTACACCAGAACCGTAACCAAATTAAATTGGGGGTTACACCACTTCTGCGCTGATAGCCTCATAAATGGTCGTTAGGGTGGCAGCGAATTTTTTTTATTTATGTTTTTTATTATTGCACTTGGCTTGGAACTCACTATGTGAGCCAAATCGAGGAGTGTTAAACCGTGCCCCTCCAAAGTCAAAGCTTTAATTTGGCAAAATTTACTAAATTTAACTTTATTTTGAATAAAACAATCCTGCTTTAGATGAGGTTATAGAAACTGAGGTTTTCAAACTCAACGTAAGTAATATTTTATGGTGTTTTCTTTTCTATATATTGTTACAAGTAAAACTGGTGCTTATGATTCTTATTCGCTTAACAGTTTTATTAGTATGACATCTTTAGTTTTTCTAAAATCTTTGGATAAAGTTTCCTGACGATCTGGCGTAAGCAACCAGTGAAATGCGCATAGGAATAGCTTATCCCTTCAACAATAAATTTTTATGTTTTTATCAAGAATAAGAATTGGGCATTAAGCACGACTAATAAAATATAGTAAATTATTTATTAAAAAACTATATAAATAAAAATATAGTCCTCCTTGATTTTTATGTATTATATTCGTTAAATTTCTATATCTAAGATTTATTTTCTATAGTTACTAGGGTTAACCGTTTAATATTACCCGATTAACTGATCCATTGATTTAAAATTGTTAATTTTTAATTAACGATTAAACCGGTTAATTTCAGTCGATTAACCGATGTAACAAAATTTTTAATTTTTTTAAGTATTATTACATATTTTTGTGTTTTTAATTATTTGTTTCGTCTTATAACACCGCGTTACACACATTCTGTCCTATGAACCAAATATCCTTTTGCGGAAAGGGGAGACAAAATAAAAATACACGTGTATGGGCGATTTTCATGTACACGTCAGAATTTTTTTTGTCCATCTGTCCGCCTGTGTGAAAGACTTTGGATCGATTTTAAACCCTTTTTCCGTGATCCAATCTAGCTGAATTTTTCCAGGCAGACTCGTGGAAATGTCTGTATTACATTTAATTTAAAAAAAATAGATTTTTATCAATTCTCAGATTATCCTGAAATTTTTTTTTTGAAAAAAATGGTTATCGGTTTTATTGTAACGGTTTCAGTTCGTTAAAAAATCGATTTTTTTATTAATATTGTTATATTAAAATTAAAAATTGTAACATTAAAAATTTCAATGCATTTGTGTCAGTATCGCGACAAATAGACCAACAGTATTCGCCAAGCATATGCGTAATGTCTTGTCCTTAAAAGTGCTTTTCAACGCAATGTCCTGATGGAACCTTTCGCCATGCTTATCGCTACAAGCTCCTAAATCATCAGGGAAAACATCTAAATGATTGTGAAGGAAATGGATCTTTAGCGCATTTCGCGATATGCCAAAATCATATCTGCGACAATAGTTTTATAATTGACAGCTCGTTTGTTGCCAAGAAACTGCTCAATAACGGCAACTGTGCCTTTCCATGCACGTTGTTCGATAGCATTAAATTTTGATGAAAATGCATAACTTGCAACTATTATTATTAAAAGTATATTTGGTTCATAGGACATAAAAAACTCGTTTTTGTAACGCGGTGTAAAAAAAGGTATTAGCAATACATTCTTTAAATACAGTGGAAGAATAAAATTTATGAATCCGGAAATAAACTTTTTTTCAAAATTTTCGGTGCTGAGTTTTGCCAGAATAAGTCAGAAGATGACCAGGCAACAGAATAAACTCTCGAAATTAACAGAAACAATCTTTTAACAGAATTGTTTCGGTTAAAGTTAAAAGTGTTACAATTTTAAGAAAGTTAAAACGGGACTAATCATAATCGAAGATTTTACATGTTTAAAGGAATGCAGGAAAAGGTCTAATTAGATATTCTGCACTATGTGTTGCTTTCGATTTCTCCAGCATCTGCAATAAGTGAAATAATTTTTCCAAGTCAATTTTTATTAAAACTAAAGAAAAGAATCGCTTGAATCCTAGATTAAACCAAATTATTTTACTAAAAAATTATTTAAAAAGATCTCCAAAAACTTTTGAAATAACTAATTAAATGATCTCACCGTTTTTTTTTAACAAAGACATAATTTGTATTATTTAAAAAATATGTATTAAATATTTATAAATTATTTATTTATTGCTCGTTTTAGTTCAAGAATTGTTATGTGTTGTTTTGATACCCTCCACCATAATTAGTTTTGAAGATGGACTACTAAGTTTGTCATTCCGTGTGAAACTTTTTTATTATTCATCTCAGACCCCACAAAGTAAATATATTTTCTAGCTCCTTGAGTAATTCTTAGTCGATTTAGCCATGACTGTCTGTCTGTTCGTCTGAGCGTCTGTTGAAAACACGCTCACTTTCGAAAAACTCAAAAAAATAACAATAATAAGCGATTTTAATAACAAAAAACAAACGGCCCTATCTTCAAAAAAATTATATAATAAACGCTAAAAGATCTAACTAACCGTTTGCTTAACATGCAACATTGTCAATTATCAAAACAACTAGGTTTTTTTTTAAGGTCTTACAAGAGAAAAAAAGAAGAAAAATTAATTATAAACATTTTAAAGCAATTTATATTTTAAAATATTATTTTGCTTCTCCTGGAAAATTTTCAAAATGAGAGATAAGGCCTTTTGCGTTTAAGGTAACGTTATATTTAATTGCCACCCTAAAGGTCGTTGGCGAACATGCTAAGAACTTTTTTACTAGTATGGCCATTGGCGATGATATTAATGATGGTTCGGGCCAATTGCAACACATTGTCATGCACCCATCCTCGATGATGTCTTGAAGAAGTGGCCAACTGGGATGTATTAAATGTTTAAAAAGACATTGATAAACTACTAAACTCTCTACGTATTTGAATGTCTAATTTTGAAAATTACTTGTATTTGCTCTTCCACTTGTCCTTGTAAATAACTGTACCTGAAAAACCATCTTCTGATGTGGAAATTACATCCATATATACAACTGTAATGACTATTATGAATTCCTGCCACAAAACCGCAAAAAGTTGTGAAAAGAAATTAAAAAGTTCGTTTCTTTCGTTTATTCTGACAGTTTGAATTTAACATTTTAAGTTTTTTTTATTGTAAGGACTTGGAGGGGTGATCAAAAAGTTTTGAAGAAATTTTCCTGTCGAATAAAATGAAATAAATTAATTTAAATTTTGGCTTGATCACATGACGGCATTTTCCAGATTATTTTTTTAAAAATCACTCAAATGGGTCATTTCAGAACAGTTTTGATGATTAAAAACTAATTAATCACTTGAGCGATTGAAAAAGGATTTACATATGATTTATTTATATGCTCAAAAAGGAATCAGCAAATTGTATCACAAATTATTATTTGAGATGTTTTATCGGTAGGGTGCCACTTTCTCACAACGAGAGTATCATTTATGATTGAAATATGAGCTCATATACGGGTATTTTGTTTGTGAAGCTGATTCCTAAATGATTCGGTTATGATACAAAATACTAGCTGGGATGTTACCAATAAACATGTTTAACTACATACATCTATGTTAACTGTATGTCGGATGTCTTTGAATGAGATTGCGAAGCATTCAAGGGTAACACTATGGATACCAGGGCACTCGGAATGCCCGGGTAATCAGATAGCAGATGAGTTGGCAAAAGAAGGTGGTTGCATGGATGACACTTCCAACGGCTCACTCTAAGTCACTTTTCAAGCGCGAGTCTTATAGAATTACGCAATATGGAGTCGACCTGTGAGTCCACCCGCTCCATGTTTAGGACACTAAGACCTGAATATGATAAACGGAGAATAAGCTCTCTACTTAGTTTCAATAGGGACCAAATTAGAACAGTTGTAACTGGACACTGGCCGGTAGAGACTCATGCTAGAAGAATGGGTACGTAGAATTCCATGACTACTGTATAAGTTGTCATGATGAGCAGGAAGAGGAAACTGGGCTTGACTTTCTTTGTCAATGCCCTGGGATACGGGGCATCAAGGAGGATCTATCTATGATAGATTTTAGATCGCTTTTTCTCTTCACGAGGAAGACGAATTAGTTGAACTTAGCAGTGACGCCATCAGAGTAACTGCTTTATAGAATGGGATTGACGCTGGGTATTATTAAGGGACCACTGAAGTTCCCAAGTGAGCTGTCTCTCGATGACTGCCCATGGAACCTTATCTAACCTACATAAATACATGCATAGCTCGGGGCAAATATCGATCTTTCCCCCCCGATCGGACTCGGCATCAACAACAGAAGGAGATTACCAGTTTCTGGTTTTTATTTTTCCTGGAAAACTGCAAATTAAGAAAATTTGTCATTGACAAAAAAAACTGTTGCTTTTACTTCTGATTCATTAAATGTTTACAGTCGATGTGAAACCAACTCAAAAAGCGAAAAATTGTACAAAGTTTCGAGTGCAGTTTTGTAAACCCTGGTTTAAACATTTTAACGATTGTGTTATAAGAATAAAAGATATTTACGGTCAATTTCTCCAAGTTCAGTTAAAATTAACTATTACTTTAACTTCCAGTTAACAATTATTCGGCAATTATAACTGAACTTGGCGAAATTTTCGTATTGATACTGTGAGCTGGCCAATGAGAATGGCAAGTCAGACTAACTTTCTGTCTAAGGCTCAGAAGTGTGTTGCAATCGGCATGCCAGGGGATAAGAAGAAGAACTTCTCAAGCGACTTCTTCTAACTATTAAGCAGTAATTGATGGGAATGGCTGCCAAAAGTCTTCTTAAACTGAGGGAACGGGTACTGCTAGGTAATTTTGCGATTGGTCACTTTCGGATCTGGAATGAAATTGGCATTGCTAGTTATTGCCTGGCACCGCCAGGGTCCGCGAAAAATATGGGCACTAGCTATTTGGCCTTTTTGGGCCTTGTTTGGCTGGCTTGTTAATTCTAAGCTCTCGAAAAATGATTCCCTATGCAAACTAAGTCAAGATCCATTATAGCGGTTTTCGTGGACGCTTAGAAAACTGTATCATCAGCAAAGTTTCATGTTTGGGTGTAGTTGTTCGTTGGAAATTCTGAAGTTTATATCAGATACAAATGTGTTTTTCGAAATTTTAACAGCATTAATCGGTTGAGGAAAACATAAGGAATTTCCCTCTTTAATAACAAATTGTCGACTAATGAAATAGGTTTCCAATAGTTTTTAAGTGTGTACGGGTAAATTTAGCATCAGTTTATGTATTAGGACTTTACTCTATTAAGTGCTTGAAAAACGTCAATGAAGAGTGCGGAACAAAATTTTTTTCCTCCAACGTTTTCTGAATGTCTATGTGCTTGTTTAATTTTGCAATGATTTCTTCTTAATTCAAGTATATGATTTAGAATACGTTCATCTAGTATAAGTTAGGAACTAATAGTTTTTCATCTCCTGAGCTACTTTCCGATATTTTACAGAATTAATGTTACAACCACCCTATTTCTGACTTTTAGGATGCTATATTTTATATTTTGATCTGGAACTAACCCTCTTATTTTGATTAAAAAAAACATTTAAAAAATCGTACGATGCCAACATATTAAAATAAACAGATGTACAAAAGTTGTATGTACTGTAAAATAATGATATAATCATGAGCTTTTTCCTATTTTTCTCCATTTTTTGAATGAGAATTTATTTTAAGTATCCCAACTATTTTCACCTTTTTCTCTTTCTTTTAATATTCAGAGGTAACAAGTACGTTTAAATGTGAAGTTTGAAAGACATTGTAAAAGTAGAAACATTTAATCTGACCTGAATAATTCATGTTCTATTTTAAAATTAGCATACGAACTTATCTCTGTGTGTATGTTTGTATGAGTGCATGCATATCTGTATAGGTGTGTTTCTAAATATGTACGAAGAAGTTCAGATAAAAATACAACTTTTGCACTAAAAATCAAAAGTTACGTACAAAGACTTTTGGCTATTAAGTGAACTTAACCAGGCAATATATTTAAGTTAAAAACTGGATAACATTTAACATCACCCAGTCAGTCCGCAATGATAGTAAAGGAGTCCGTTAGTTAGCCATTCACCACCATAATAATTAACTACGCAAGAATTTTTAAGCTAAACTCTTAACGGCATTATTTGAAATGGTTGCCACACTTTATGATATTTGCCACTTTGTTTCTGGAGTTTGAATTTTAAATTTGGGCACGTTTACGTTTATAAGGTCAGATTCACAGTGTATGCAACATTTTTACTTGGTGTTAACAATAAAGCAACAATTTTTCACAGGCACGCACATGTTCCAATAAATTTTGCCCAGAACAAAATTACGTATTTATTATTTTTTAAAACAAATTTTAATGCACAACCAAATAAAAATTATTATAAACGTCATTTAAAATTGTTTGCTGAAGTAGAAGCTAAATTTTTTAAAAAACTATGTTTAATTTTTGTTCAAAAAATGAAAGGAAAATATATGAAATACACTGGAAAAAGGCATGTTCGGACAATCACAAAACTCTTAACATTGGCGATTCTGACTTGAATTCGCACAATAGTTATACACTGTAAATCGAAATAGCAAGAAATTTACACACAGAAAAAAATCAAGTTAAAAACGTAGAAAACAAGGTTGATTTAAAATTTTGTGGTGGTGATTTATCTTCATACGTTTTTCATGTTAATTCAACCTGATTTTACGATAACTTGCGAACAAATTTTTTTCTTTTAAAATAACTATAATTCATGTTAATTTAACATTGCAGTAAAGTTAGAGCAAAATGTCATTTATATTGAAATAACAACCCGAATCACGTTGAATGAAAGTTATTTCAAGTTGAAACAACGTGAATTTCATGTAGAATCTAATTGGTTTAAGTGTGTTATAACAGTGTGAAGAAGCTTCAGAGACAACATGTGTATTAATTTAAGAATAATTCAAAACACTTACCACTGTAACACATGTTTCATTTATTTTGTATTCTCCTTTGTTAACAGAAGCATCAACAGAATCGCCCGATATGGTTTTCGCCATCATTCTACTCTAAAAACTTGATGTACTCTTTTACTAAAAAATTTTAATTAAAAGAATACGGGAATTGTCTTCATTGTATAACATGTTTTAAGAATGAAAATTAAAAAATTAACATACTTAACTATGTATGCATGTTAATTTAACAAGATAAACTTTTGATTTTAATATAAAACAAGTTTTTATAGATTCAATATTGAATATTGAATATTTTAATATTTTTTTTAACACCCAGTAAAAACTTCGCCTACAAAATAATGTGTTAAGTAATCAGAAAAACATAAGAGCACTACTTACAATTCTACTGAAAGAACCAATGAATTTTATATGGAATGTCCCAAAAATAACGCATTCAAAAGTAAGTCATTATTTTTTTACATTAATACACCTAGAAGAAAGTAGTTATAGAAGTTGTTATAGATGTAGTTATAGAAGAAAGCTACTAAATAATAAGTTAAAGAAGCTATTCATTTTGAAAAAGTAAGCGAAGTTTTTACTGGGCGGTTAATAATATTAAATAAACGGGATTTAAGATTATTTTAATATTTTTCATTTAAAATTAATATGAAATAATGATACATTTAAATAAAGGGCATACTTTTGCAGAAATTTACTATGATTCTCAATCAACATTTTTCCATGTTAATTTTACATTGGTATTTTTTTTCTGTGTGTAGCGGCTACAAATTGCAAAAGTATGATCAAGGAAATATTTGTAAGAAACTATGCCAGATCGCAAGCTAAACGCACGAGTTATAGAACACACTGAACAAAAAGTGTTCATAATATCAACGCACAACGATTATTAAAATAGTTTTCGTAAGCTCAATGATTTATTCATTAATATAATGAAAAATAAAATTTTCCAGGTACTGGAAATTAAGTACTGTTCATTGACACAATGAACATGAATTTATTAATTATTTCATATAAAATGTACGTTAAAGTAAATAAAATGTTCTTTAAAGTAACGCAACATTTATTAATGGCGTTTTCTTCTCTAAAAAAAAGTGTTGCATAAGTGTTACATGTGATTTGGCAACATTTTTAAATGCTCCTCTAATTTTTAGGAAGTGTTTCATATTTTACGCTTACAAAAGAACACAAATTTCGACATTAAACAATAAAGTACAATTAGCGCAAGGTAAATTCAATTACAGGTGGTGGCAATACTACAACAATCCAATGCCAACAGAAACAACAGATGTTTTTTGTATTGAATTGTTAGTGTTTACGGCTCGAAACTTGCCTCCACCTTGTATTGAATTCGCCTTGATGTAGTGCTGCATTCATGCCCCTTTAATTAAAATGAGTGTTGAACATGTAGCATTTTTTTTTATTTTAAATGGAACTTCATCAGAAAATAACGCTTTACACTTTTAAAATAACACATGTTTTTCAGAAAAGAACATAAAAAAAATAAAGGCAGAATAAATGCAGAATTTTACTCAGAAAATAAAACGCCATAAGTCTTGTTAGCACAAATGCCCATTAATTTTATAAACTCGAACGTTAACATTAATGAAGTCTTCGTTGGCCTGTTATACCGAACTCGTATGTTAAAATGTATATAGTGTTCATTCAGTTTAATAACCTTAATAAAATATTATCCCCCCGCATACAATTTAGTGCCGGTTCACACACGTCAAGTTTGACTCGTCAAGTCTTGAGTTTTTAGGAGAGACGGGAAAAGAAATTGCCTTCTCTTTTCCCTTCTCTTCTAAAATTCCAAGACTTGACGAGTCAAACTTGACGTGTGTGAACCGGCACTTACATTTGATTTGTCGGCTCAACGAACTCGTACGTAGAAGTCAAACAATTCCAGGGGGATAACGTAACGTATTTTATTGGTTTATAAAACAGTTTTAGTTTAGCATTTTTTTTTTGGCATTTCTTGTTATTGTTCTATTCGAACTGGTTCTTCTTAAAATATTAATTAAACAAATACAAAAATGCAGTGTAAAATAAAAAATAATGTCGTGTCTGTAAAAAACACTACCTGAAATTAAATAAAAGTGAAATAGAACATTTGTGAGTTAAAATCGATTCAGAAAATTTATTTTATTTCCGTTTTAAATAAAATTAAATGCGGTGGATTTGCTGATAGTTAAATTAATCAGCTTCAAGTGGTTAATTGGCGTCCAAATTAATAAAGGAAACACCAAGTTCCATTGAAAACCAAACGAGTTTACTATAATATTTAATTTTCAAAGAACTTTGTAAAAATTATATAAAAAAAACTATAAGTATGTATGTATGCATATATCATCATATGTATATAAAATGCATATTATACATACATAAATATATGTAGTACAATAAATTAAAAAAATTTTGTAAAATATGAAAAAATATAAAATAAAATATCTGTGGCATTTTGATAAAACATCTTAAGTCGAGATAAGATAGCAAATAATTTAAAAAAAAAAGTCATTGAAACACTCATTTTCATCAAATAATAAAATAAACCAAAATTAAAGAAAAATTTCGTTTATAATACAAAATTTTAAAAATAAAAGCAAAAATGTTTTTTGAATGAAAATTCTTACGATTACCAATATTTTTTTCGACTTATAAAATCTGACTTAAGATGTTTTGTCAAAATGCTACTGATATAAATAAACACATTTGAGTTATGAGTCTTTTTAATTTTATAGGGGGTGACAGAAGTAAATTATGATGGATTGGTCAGGTGGTATAATTTTGCGGGGGGAAATTGAAAAAAATAAACAAAATTGTGCATTGAATTAACGTAAAGGTTCACCAAGTTAACAAAATAGATTATTGAATTGAAAAATTCGTTTATTAAATTATAATTATTAATTTATGATAATTTTTCGTTATATCAATGAACAGTTCATTAAATTATTCAAATAAAATCTTTTAAAGAACGGTCATTCATTGTTACAACGAACAAATTCATTGGACGAAAATTAATACATTTTTCGTTTGCTTAACGAACATTTTCGTTGCCTCCAAGTACTTTTTCAGTTCAGTGCACCATAAAATAAGTCTGGCGTTTTGCGATTGTCAGAACATGGACGATTTGTTAAAATCTATTGTAATAGTCTGGCAGCACCAGGCTTCAGCATGAGCCAGTTAAAGTGTTGACTAGATGTTGGTAAAATGTTTAATGTGCCAGCAACATGCTACATTAGAGTTGGAAAGTTTGAAATTGTTTGATTTTTCTTTTTGCCAGTTTGAATATGAGGAGAATATTTAAAGGAAATTAACATGAACTACATGGAACATGAAGACATCCTGATATTTGTGCATTTTTTAACTTTGTGCTCTGCTTACAGACAATTACTAGGGATGGACAATTTAATATTGACATCAAATCAAAAGAATATGAATAAACATTATTGAAAGGGGTATTTTCATATCGTGTCGGAAAATATTCCGAAATGAAAGCATTTATTTACGTAATATTTTAATGAGATCTATAGCCACCAATTTTATGCTAATATTTGATACTTTGTCGCGCAAAAAAAAAAATATAAAATGCTTTTTCTCAAACGAGAATATATCGTTGGGATACATTAAAAAATTCAAAATAACAAAAGATAACGTATAAAAAGACTATTCAATTTTTGGGGAAGTTGGTCCATATTTGCACCCAGAGAAAAAACATGTTTAAATATGGTCACCTCCACACTATTTTTAAAGGTAAGTTAAAGTGTAAATTATAACTTATTTTGTTTAATTCACCCATATTATTGTCCCCGACAACCATATTATGGTAAAATTAGTCCTCCATCAAGAAGCCACAACCATATTTTGTTTGCCTACGAACATGTTATGGTTATTAAAAACTAAAATATGTTTAACACTTATAATAGCATGGATGGCCTGGGTTTGAACTAGTCTATCAGCGCTGGGGTTGCGGGTTCGATTTCCGACAAAGACTCTGGTTTCTTTAATGCAGAAAAGTGTGGAGCTTAGAGGCAACCATAGTATGGTTGTGACGTTGTGATGGAGGACTAATTACACCATAATATGTTGCTAAGATCCCTTTCACACTCGGCAAGTTACTTGCGCAATTCTTGGTTTGTAGACGTCAGCGGTAAGGTCGGGGTAAGGAAATAAAAATTTTGTACAGACTTTGTTGTACTCGGCAAGTAAGTTGCGCAACTAACTTGCCGAGTCTGAAAGAAGTTTAATCAAAACATGCTTCTAGCATGTTTCCAAAGGTGAGGTGAGATTGCTCCTTAAAATCAGCGATTTATAAAATTGTAAGATTATGCACTCTAATTGCTGCCTGGGTGTACTGGTTACTCTCACACTCGAAGGCGGCTTTTAGTAAGCGCATTGTTTGCCACTCAGTGGTTAAGAATTAACTTGGAGTATGCCCTATAGCACGTATTCATGTAAATCTTTTCAACAGAGGTATTTATTAAATATTAATGGCAATTTAGCTATTTTAAAGTCAATCTAGTTGGTTTTTAAGCTTGTTCACAATCAGAGAAACAATTTCGTTTTTTCTTCTATCTTTTTCCTTCCCAAAGTATTTCATATATTTTCCTTTCATTTTTAGAACAAAAATGTAACTAAAGTTTTTTTAAAAATGTAACTAAAGTTGAGTCAACTAGAACTTCAGCAACAATTTGTATGAAATTGTTTTTGACGTTTAATATATTTTTATTTAGTTTTGAATGAAAATTTCAACATAATGTTTTAAAAAATAATAATAAATGCATAACATTGTTGTGGCTAAAATTTGCATACGGTTTCTTAATGCAAAATGTTTGTGGTTGCAAAAGAAATTGTTGCTCTATTATGAACACCAAGTGAAAATGTAACTGTGATTGTGAACGAAGCTTTAATCTCAATTTTGTATTAAATATCTCTCATTTTTCAATACACATAGTTGATGCTTTTGCTTAACTTTGATTTTTCAGAGTTAAATAAAGGCGGTAATAATTGTTACGCTTTCCGCGCGGATGTCGGTAACCTGTTAAATGTCAGATCTTAAAAAAATCATGAGAAATTTCACATACACATGATGTGATAATGTAGCAATAATTGTCTTAATTTGCAAAATTCCAGACATTTTTAGGTGCATTTATTTGTGGCCCACCGTTGTTAATGTAAGTGTTTTCATACTTGTACATATGTAAATGTAATATACTTCAGTAATGTACATATGTATGTAATCAAAATTTCTTGTCTTCCGATTATACTTTTTGGGAAAATATGTAGTGCCTATATTAAGGCTTTTTATAATATTTGCTCTCTTGTCGGTAAGCACAAATTTAACTTACAACTACTTGCGCACATACAAACTATTACGTTTATTCATTTATACACACACTTGTTAAAACATTCTACTAACACTTTAAATTATTTACTTAAACATTTTTGTTGCTGCCGTTTGTTTTTTAGTCTTCCTCTCTGCAACTAGACGACCAAGTTGTTTCCTACAACAATTAGACGTCAACTCAAAGTCAAATAAAACTTTAAATATTTACGTTAGCTCATGGAAAAGTGCCTTAAGGGGTAAAAAGTTTATAAAGTTACTTATATGAAAATACACTTCTTCATTGTACATTTCGTTGTGAATATGAGTAAAGTAATTGTGAGGAGTATTTATGTAAAGTATTCACACAAACTTGAGAGCATAAATACTGAGTAACATGCATGTTTCGATAGGATTTGTGCATGTGTAATGTGCATGTGTATGAGGTTGCAATGTTGAACTGCTTGATTTCAAAAGGTTTCTATTGACTTTGAAACCAACATTTTTGCTTATTTCTTGTCTATATGTTTGTAATTTTTCCTGCATCTCAAAGCATTTATGAATTTAAAATTTTATCTCTTCATAAAGAACCACAAAAGCTCACGATTTAAGAAATTTTATTATGAAACAAAGTCATAGAAAATGTTGATTTTAAAAACGCTTAAATGGAACTACAGTTACTCACAATATAAGTGGGAACTTAAAATAAAATCCTTAATTTAATTTCAAAATTTCAATTTAATATTGCTTATTTTGTGTGACTTAAATTATCAAAATGAAATTTAAAGCTACATAAAATAAATTTTCATATTAATTCGGAGGTGTCCCACTTATATTCTGAGTGGCTGTACATACTAAAACGGTAAATTAAAACTAACAAGGAATTATAGGATGGCCAAGCGAGAGATACATTAGGTGCGTTTGAGAACTTTTACAGTAAAATGCAGTAAAATTAAAAATTTGCTCTCACAAAAAGCTGCCGTACAAAAAAGTACGCAAAATTTGTAAAAATTCGTAAAATAAAGGCAACAGCTGATGGCAAATAATTGAAGGGTTAAAAAATGTTTACGCTTTTGACTACTTAACTCGTTTTCTTATCGGTACTCGATTAAATACTTTGTATAACACGAAAATTTTTGTTTAATACAAACAAATTATTTAATGTAATCTTTCACATTTGGTTGTTTTTATTTTATTTGATTTTACTAATTTGTGGGGGTTTAGTTTATTCAAATGAACATGGATAATTTTTTTGCTATTGATTACTTAAGTACCCAAATACTTCACACTTTTACAACTCTAACAAATTAACTTAACAAAAAGAATTTCAAAAGTTTGTGTTTTGCCAAATAAATGCGTCACAAACAAGTTTATTTAATTTATACTTATTCACCTTTTGTTTTAGTTTAATTTTTATTTCCACTTTTCTTTTATTTAATAATTTTTTCACAATTTGTAAGTTTTTTGTTTGTTACTTTTGTTTGTTTACCTTTTAAAACATATGTTTTCTTGTTTTACTAAATTTTACTGCAAAAATTTCTGCAGTAAAAATTTGTAAATACTCAGACAAGAACTGTCACTTTACGCTCTCAATTTGTGTTCTCATTTCCTGTATTTTGTGTACGCGAACGCAATTTAGTAAAATGCAGTAAATTCAGTAAAAAATAGTTACAACTTTTCGAACGCAGCTATTATATTACAAGTAAATCTTATAAGACTTACTGTCAATTATGATCTAATTACGAAAAAATTTTGTTACGTTTTAACTTTAGCCTGGTAGTCTGTTCAGTATTTCGTGCGAAATGTTTTCAAACTCAATATAAAAAAAAATTTCTGCGAAAAAAAAGAAAAATGTTGATAGAGTTGTAATCTATTGATATTACGAAAAACATGCGATATGTTACTAGCAACATTTTTATTTTCCGTACGAAACAAGTGCATCTCATACTATTTCGCACGGAATTTTTAGCAAAAGATAATCATTTTTTGAAATTTTTTATTTTGTAAAAGAAAAATGTAGAAAAGTGCAAAAATTAATAATAAAATTAAATGTTTTTGTTTTTTACTTTAGGAAATTATTTAAATGAAATTGTTTTACTCTTTTTATTGACAATTTTGGACATGATACCTATTGTTACTGTTGCTGCAAGATTCTGTAATAAATATTAAGGCCCCAGTTAGACGACAGTGAGAGTAATGTAACCGATGTAACGATTATGGAACAGTAAAAACATATCACGATTAAACAATAAGCCACAAATAATTTTCAAGCAGGTACTGAATGAGTAGTTTAGTGTTTAAAATTAAGAAGTTGTAGAACTAAATTTGCTGAAAAGTTATCAAAAATTAAAATCTTGAAGAAAACGTCGATAACTGCCCGTTTATACCAGAGCTAAATAATAAGAAAAAAAATTAAACTCAAAAATAATTTATATTTCCTGGGGAATTCAAAAAAAAACTCAAACAAAAAATCGATGAACTTTCCGTTTGTAAATAAACAACTGGATAAAACGGTTTTACGAAAATAAAAATTCTTTACAATTTTACAAATTTACTTTAATTTTACAAAATAATTTTGCTACAAAATATTATCTTTAGCTTTGTTAACTGAACCGGCACATCACATATCGCTCATTTGCTGCAACGTGGTTATAACTAGGCTGTTCAATTAATCGGGTTTTATTTTTGCTCGATTTATTTCGTAGTCACCATTGTTTTTAATAATTGGTGGGAGGGTCTAAGACCAACAAAAATATCCAAAGCAAATCACGGCAGCATCAATATTTTTTAAGAGATGGTTGCAAACGTACAAAGGTCATTTTGAAAAGCCAGTTTGTGGTCGTCAGTCAGTTGCTCAACCAGTTTTCATCCAATCAAACAGCAAGTTAATGAAAAGATCTGCAAAACAGGTAGTCAAACTAACAGTTATGGTAACTGGGAGGGTCAAATGTGGGAAGATACCTTGTTTGTGGCATAAAAAAAATGGCAAAACTAAATCATTCTTCTTTTAGTCAAGAGATTTTCAAAACAATTTTTATTAATTTGAAATAATTAATTATAAATTTCTACTTGAATTAACAGCGATCAGTAGCAAGAGAAGGCATAGAACTTTTAACAAATTACCCCTTTTTTATGTGTTTAAAATGTTAATGAGATCGATCATTCACACTGAAATGTAGTGAAAAATTAGAAAAATAAGAAAAATTATGTGTTTGAAATGTGTTTTCACTACCAACTTCTGAAAAAATACTTGCGTGAATGTTTGTTGCGATGGGAAATTATGTAAAATTATACAAAAGGAATTACATTTGTTTTAATGTCTATTTTCTCTCCCCAGGTTTCTTTTGTATATTTTTTATAATTTGATTGTGAAAAGGATTTTAAGAAATTACTCAGCATTAGTTTTCCTTGTGCAAGCATGCGTGTGTTTGACTGTTCATGGTTAAAAGGGTGAAATATTCTTCTAGACCGGGGAAACAATGAATTTGAATGCTTAATTACGTTGTTTTTGTTTTTTATTTGTTTTGTTAATGATTTTATTTACCG
Organism: Pollenia labialis; assembly: GCA_949318255.1. Taxonomy (NCBI): domain Eukaryota; kingdom Metazoa; phylum Arthropoda; class Insecta; order Diptera; family Polleniidae; genus Pollenia; species Pollenia labialis. Next base: position 63,460,297 of record OX439140.1, on the reverse strand, counting down.
GGTTTACAGCAAACAGGTTTAACATGATTTCGTTTTGTTGAAAATGAAATTTAAGTACGACTGCGGTTTTTTTTATTAATATAGTTTTGTTAAATTTAATTAAAAGTGTTGTTTAATGCATTTTTTATACCTTCTGAGCTTTTTTTATTTTTGATTTAAGAAAATGTTTTATGATAAAAAGATTTCATTTAGGTTGTTACAATTTCAGTTTATTTAATTTTTTTTTCAAATAATAAAATTATTTCGCTTATATTTTATAAAAACCAAGTCAATTTTTTTAAATTTTGCTTTGAAATTGCACTTGTGCCCAGATTAGGAAATTCTAGGATTGCAATTTGTGTATTTGTATCTTGTTCTTTTAATATTTTATTTATAAATACAAATACACCAAAAGCCAACTTCAAGTTGAAAAGTGTGAGATTTACGAAACAAAACAGAATTTCAGAGTACATGAAACTGGGTGCCCCATTCCAATCTTTTAATCTTTCTTAGCCATAAACACAAGAATTGCTGCAACAAAAATTGCAAGTCGTGACCATGACTATGCAGATAAATAATTTTAGTCGGGACTGTAAGAAAAGATAAACTCACTGTTTATTGTTGTTGTTTTTGTTTAAGGTTTGATATTGTTACAAGTAAAACTGGGGTTTATAATTCTTATTCGCTTGGCAGTTTTATTTTTATAATATCTTTAGTTTCTCTAAAATCTTCGGATGAAGTTTCCTGACGATCTGGCCTAAGCAACCAGTGAAATACGCATGGGAATAGCTTATCCCATCAACAATTAATTTAAGTTTATCAATGGTATGAAATGGGAATTCAGCACATTTAAACAAAACCTTGTTAAAGGATAAATAAGGTTGTATTGTTATTCCGAAAATATTAAAATTTTTGTTGAAACTGCAATTTTCTTCAATTTATTCCATTAAAATATTTTAAAATAGGCATAAAACCGCAAAATAAGTTAAGGATTAATGTTTTTTTTTTGCTTTTAAAGCCAAAATTTGTTCCAAATTAGATGCTTTTGAAATTTTAGATTGCGCAATGTTTTGTTTGTCATTTCTTTATATCGCCAAAACATGCTTTTCAATTTCCCCAATTTCAGTTTAACACTATCTGTAAACTGGAAGTTAAAGTAATAGTTGGTTTTAACTGAACTTGGTAAACTTGGGCGTAAGTCAAGTTTGTATGCAGCTACACCTAAAGCCTTGTTGAATTTATCCCATTTTATATAAACATTTTGACTTAGTCACAGTGTTGCCAGTTTAGGGAATTTCTGCCCAAATTTAGGATTTTAACATTTATTTTGGGGCAGAGCTGGAATATGAATAAAAGTTGATTTTTTTTAAAAAAGTGGAACCTATCAGAAATAAAAAATTAAATAAAATTATAATTTGACACTTAATAAACAAATTGAAAAAATTTACCATAATATGGTTAACATTGCCCATATTGTTGTTATATATATGTATTTACTTTTGGCAAAAACTAAAAAATGTTGACCATATTATGCTTAATTTTGAACATAATATGATTAGTTTGACCATCATTATGGCTGATATTGACCAAAATATGGTTAATTTTGACCATATTATGGTTGATTTCGGAATTTTTTTTTTGTTAATTTTCATATTTTTATATTTAGAATGTTGCTCTTAGAATATGGTTACCTCCAACCATATTTTTTTTCTACGTGCGGGTACAAGTATGCGGAATTTTTATTATAAACAATTGGTACGACAGTGTGACCCACCTCCGTCCAAACGCAATGTCGACTGCACTGTGCTGAGTGATTCTTTCCTGCTTTTGTTTACAGTTGGATCTAGACGTTGTGGGGACAACCGGCATGCGTTGCAGACGCAAGTGTCAATAAGTATCTATTTATATAAAATAGGATGTGTGTATGTATGTGTGTATGTAACGCATGGACTCCAAAACGGCTGGGCCGATTTTGATAAAATTTTCAGGGAATCTTCAGGCGGGTGACACTGTGAAGTCTGGCTTGACCGATTTGAACGATTTTTTCTTTAAAATGATCGCCATGGTCCAACTTAGGTTTTTACGGAAAGAAAATTTTGCCCCGCCCACTTTTACGCCCACTTTTTTCGATGTACCTAAAATCAGAAAACGGCTCCATCGAGTTGATTAATTTTTCTTTCAAATGTTGGTATTAATCAACTTTAAGTTTTCATCGAAAGAAAAATTTACCACGCCTACTTTTACGCCCACTTTTTCTATTAAGCGCATAACTGGAGAACGGCTTGACCGATTTGGACGATTTTTTTCTTTAAAATGATCGCCATGGTCTAACTTAGGTTTTCTGGAAAGAAAATGTTGCCCCGCCCACTTTTACGCCCACTTTTTTCGATTTACCTAAAATCAAAAAACCGCTCCATCGATTTGACTAATTTTTCTTTTAACTGTTCGTATTAATCCATTTTACGTTTTCATCGAAAAAAAATTACCACGCCTACTTTTACGTCCACTTTTTCTATTAAGCGCATAATTTGAGAACGGCTTGACCGATTTGGACAATTTTTTCTTTAAAATGATCGCCATGGTCCAACTTAGGTTTTTACGGAAACAAAATTTTGCCCTGGCCGCTTTTTTCGATTTACCTAAAATCATAAAACGGCTCTTTACACCAAATAAAAAAAAAACAAAAAACATTGTCTATGCGCTGGCCTTAAGATAAAGTAATAAATAACTATAATTTCCAATTTGCCATACATATATACATGCGTTTCTTTTTTGATTGAGCCCATATCTACACCATATGTAAGTTATTTTGTAAAAAAACTTTATGACAGGTATTCCATGGATTTTTATTTTAAAGGCCGTAAATTTCGTTAAATGCTCAATTTAAATCGTGTGGCAATACAACACTAATGTTTGCTTAGGGCCAGCAACGCGGACCGGGTCTGCTAGTATTAGAATAAAATTTGAAAAACATTTGGAAAGCGTCCAAACATCCAGTCAACTTTGTATTTACTTTTTAAATTTGCCTCTAGTATCGATACCAAAATAAAGATAATCCGTCAAAATAAAACTAACTATTGTTGGTTGGTTGGTAAAAGTGGTAGCACGACCAAAACAAGGCATCCTGACTCCGTACTTACGCCACACAACTCGTCAACAGTAGGATCCGGATCAGCGTGACACCAGGGCAATACTGAGGTTGCAAAAGCCAGTCCGTTGCGTTCAGATATTTTACATAGTTGCCGAGTTTCACCCGCGATATCTAAGAGAGACCTTGTAGAAAGTAATTGCTAAATAATCCATATCTTGTTGGATTAAATACTGTGCAATGATATAAATCACTGTCTCCTATGGCCAGTAAGTATGTCTCTTGTGAGGACCGACAAGTATTCTAATTTCCTTGTGTGTAAGCCCTTTAATATTTAAGAATTTTTTTTTATAATTCAGAAAGTTTTGAAATATACTTTTGGTTTTTATTTCAAATATGCTGAAACATTTTCATTTTAAATTATTTTAAACCATAGAATGTAACAAATATAATTTTGTGCTAAAGAATTTTAAATATTGAAATAAACGGAGAATTTTTAAACATTCAAATAAACGAGAGATTTTATAAATAAACGGGTAATTTAGAATTTGATTTTCTGCGGGAAAATATATTTAATTAACAATTTATTGTAGATTTCCTCCAAGTGCAAATAATATTTAAGAGGGGAAAAATAATAGGACTTGGGCGCGTACAGAGAAAGGAAATAAGCAACATCTCAAATTTTCGTTTTTATAAAACTTTCCTTTAAATTTCAACTAATTAAAATTTTGTATCTAAAGTATTGAAAACTACCTAAATTGTTATTTCATTGTGACGAGGTGTTCATATTCGGAAGAATTAAAAGAATCTCACCAATTTCCGAATAGCTTAGCCGGTAATATAGGTAGCGTATGTTCTGCTGAATATGAATTTGTTTTTAATAAGAATCGTTACACTCTACGACTGAACCCAGTAAAAAATGTGCTCCAAAAGGAGCAGGTTTTACGTATGAATGCATACCTCAAATCGCTTCAAACCTGCTGATAAGATGCCTGATTTTTGTATGGAGTGTTCCCGGTTTGGAGGACTATTTACTGCTGACAATAAGCGCTTTTTTTAACATGAAAACAAAGCACTCATAAAGCGCTTTTTTAAGGGATGGCTATATTTCCATATTCATTGATGTTTTGCTTTTAATTGCTTAAATGCATTGTTTCAATAATTTTCCAGATAGTGCCTGAAGATTTTGCTGCTGATAGTTCCAGGGATGTTGTGACTGCCACATCCAGTCTTGGCCAGCCCATCAGTTAGCCTTCCCAGTCTGGATTGTTTCCCCCTTACACTGGTTGACGAGAATGGACGTTGTGACATCAGAGCCGCCTGGCTATCGACAGAAATGGCAATTCTGCCGCTAATGTTAATGTTATTTAGCGGCTTACATGCCTCTCTTATCGTCAGTTCTTCCGCTTGAAATCTGAAAGAGAGATTCACTTCTAGCTCCTCCGAGAAACCCCCAGAGCCAGCACTATCGATTGTCTTGCAGCTCTACAGCTGAGTTAAAAAATAAAAAAAGCCTACAGAAATTTTTGAAGTTTTTAATTGTCAAGAGTTCTTTTCAAAATCAAGATTTTTGTTAGTAATTGTCATTGCCATAATTTTGCAAATTTAATTTGGCAAGCCTACAAAAACTGAATCTTATTACATAATTTTTTTGTTTTCTTATCCTCAAATGAACTCCAAAGTTAAGTTAATCATGATAAATGCTTAAAACACTTTAGGGGTGTTCATTGAAATTAGCAAAATATATTTTTCAATGGCATAAAAAGTATTTCATAATAAATATTCAAAAAACTAAAAAAAAATTAAAAAAAAAACAAAATAATTATTATTTGTCTTTAGTACAAACCATTTACAATTTCATTAATATAATTTCCATATTAAATTTTAAATTTCCTACTTGAGGGCAAAAGAAATTTTTTATATCAAAATTCTAATTAATTTTCAATGCAAAGGCGTAGAGGTACAAGTTAATTTGATTACAACAGCAACAATAAAATGTTTTTTTATTAAAATTATTTCAAAGAAATTGAATGAAAATAATTAAAATTTAACATTGAATTAAACTACACAGGTATAAAAAAATACTAAAAGTCTATATAACACAACAACAAAAAATGTAGTGGTGGTTGCATTGTTCGATACTGACCACAATGTGTTGGGTTTGATGGTTAATGCAACAACAATAACACTTTACAATTTTATTGGGACAAATGCCATTAAACTCTAATACATTTAACTCCAACATAGGACTTGTATGATAACAAACACTTATATCTAACATGAAAACAAGTTGCCGTTCGACATAAAACATGCTGTACAGCTACATGTTTTCGTATGAGCTGCAACAAAAATGTTTGCTTCAGTCTTGTGGATGAAAACAAAAACACTTGCTGGTTTGTTGTTGCTGATTGATAGATAGACTTGATTATTTAATATGTATTTTTTTCGTTTTATTATTTATTTATTGTGAAAATCAAATTCGTTCGCTACGAATACAAAAGCGTGATTTTGTCTGTTGGCGATCAATGAATTTGTTGCCAATAACGACGATGTCTAAGACTACGTTAAGGTCTTTCACAGTGATAGGATTGTCATACACGTAGTATCTAGAAACTCGCTCGTACTAAACAACTATAACACATGCCTAACCACTACATCGAGTTTTGACACAAAAAAAAAACAAAAAATTGTATCCTCGTATAGGTACTTTTAAAATTTGTTGTTTTACTTTTTTGCTCATTGTATCTTGTATCTGCTAGTGGTTGTTTTGAGTGTCGATGGCTCTCTGCATATTTGGTGGCAGAATCTTATGTGTGACTCATATGTTGTTTTTGAAAACAATTTTTTTTGCGACACCAAAAGCAACGGCAGCAACCGCACATGCAATTACCAATAACAAAAACAAATAAAACAAAATAGCGTGAAACCTAAAGAGAGTTTTGAAATTGTTCTTGTGCAAAAAAAAAATAAATTTTAGGAGTTACAATTTTAAAGTTCTTTTTTTTATTTTGTATCTGCTGCCAAAAGTAAATATTGCTTTTTAAGTTTACTCTTTATGGTTCATTTTAGTTTGGTAATCTAGAGTGATCTATTTTTTTATACTGTTTGTATTTGCTATAATTTTATAAATGCCACATTCCCTATTACCTATTTTGTATGTTAAAGCAAAAAATCTCACTAAGTTTTTTGTTTTAAGTATCTTAACCTTGTTGGTAGACAAAAACATATTTTTTTCTAATATTTTAATATTCTAAAAAAGGCAAAATCATTTTTCAGGTGACGTTGAAAGCACAGCTAATCTGCGTTGCCGTTTTGGTTACTTTTAACCAAAATTGGTTACTTTTTTCCAATGTATTTTTTCCATTTTGGTTACTTTTTTTCAACACAAAAATAACCAATTTTTTGTTTTGGAACTAGAACTACCCGCTGCGCTTTTTTGACCGTTAAAATTGTGTGTGGTATTTGTACATCTAAAACCAATACTTTTTTCATCTACTTAAAAATTATTCTTTTAGAAGCTTAAACTTTCAAAAGACTATCAACTTAACCATATAAGGTATATAATTTGAAATATTAATGTATCATACGTCTAACTAAAACACTTTTTTAGATCAAAAAGCCCTTCCGATCCCATTTCGTATATATAATATGATTATATTTTCAACAGGGTTAACAGCATCTATAAATAAATGCTCAATTTTGCACTTTGATATCATTATGCACAGCAAGACTTTAAACGTTTTACCTGTAAAAGCCCTTTTTTAAAAAAGGTTGAAAGAAAATAAGTATTAACTTTGTATAGGAGGTGCCACTTTCACTAAAAGTTTCAACAAATTATATAGTCTTTTGCTCTTTCCATACCTGTCAAAAGTTTAAAAAATATCGGCCCAGCGGTTTATGAGCCTACAAGATACAAACAAACATTCTTTCTTCTTCAGACACACAACTTTTAAACTGAAGCGAATAAAATAGTACTTTTGATACAAAATAATTTTGGCTACTGGCAATGATTTTAATTTTTAACTGGTTACAAAAAGAAGTCACAAGTGAATAAATGTTACATGCAATGCATTTTGTACACCAGAAAATAAAATCATAAGATAAAGTTCGATGTGGTCTTTTTTCTACGTGAATGATAATAGAACTGCGTACGCACAATGCAAGTTGTGCAAAAAGGTGTTAAAAACTTTAAGAGATTCTACCAAAGGTCTTTTGACACATTTGCTTAAGTTTATTTTATTAGATTAATACTTGTATATGTATATATTTGATATACAATAAATTAAATATTGTCATGTAGCATATGCACATGTAACTAATTATTAACGATACCACCCAGAAGCGTTTATTGCGAACATTGCTTTCGTCGGCAGCATATGTTTTCAATAAAATAAGGTATCGATTATCAGACGTCATTAGTTTGTTTTAGAAGCTTTTTAAAATATATGTTTTAATACATAATTTTTCCATATTACTTTAAAAGAATACATTAAACTGTTTTATTTTGTAATGAGTATGTATATGAATTTTAAAAATTGGTCTTTATATATGAAATCCCGAAAAATCCCGATCCGTCCCGGGATCCCGTTTTTTTGAATAAAAAATCCCGAATCCTGGGATTCAAAAAACCTGGTCCCATTTGGCATCCCTAGTCTACATGAACTAACCTTGATTCTAAGCATTGTTGCCAAAAGTGACATTTGTCGATTTTCACCTAAAATTTATTAATTTTTTTTTTCGAAATTATAAATTTTTTTAATCGAATTCGAAAGAAAACTTCGTTCGCGTAACTTTAATTTAAAACAAAAACTAATAAAACGACATTTTCGTTTAACAATTAAAACATTTGCAAAAACTATAATCTTCAAAAAATTTTGGACGCTAAAAGTATTGAGTCCCGAATGTAAACAATTACGACCGCAGTTGTTGTCATTGCTGTTTTTGTATTTTTTTTTGGTGTTCTCCTTTTTAATTTTTTAGCTGCCTTTAATCTTTTTTTCATACGTTTTACAACTTGTTAGATGATAGTAACGAAATTCAAAGGTTAAAGAGGTTTCATGTACTTGACCTACCCTTGAGAAAATAGGAAAATATTTGTAAGGAAAAAATACCGTATTATTAGAACTACAATTTGTATTTTCTTTTTTGGGTTCATTGGAACTCAATATATGTAATTTTTTGTAATTATGTATTTTGCTTATTATTTTATTCTCTGTAAAATAGATTGCAAATAAATATGAATTTAAAAAAAAAAAAAAAATATAAAAAAAAGTTTTACAAAATTGGTTATAATTGTGGGACAATTTTTTCCCAATCTTTAACGATACGCTGCCAAAGCTTATCAACAACAGGTCGTTCAATTCGGTACAAGCCAGGCGACTAAGGATGCCAATTTCAAATCGCTATCTTTTTTCTGGCATAGCTGGGTGCATAATTTGCCTCTGAATAAGCGGAGTACTCGAAACAGGCTACCGCGAAAACATTCGGGAGCTATTAATGAGCCCTGTAGAAAATATTCCGTGCTTTAACTCTAACAGTTTTATCCACCCATGTTTACCGCCTTCCGTCTGTCCCTAGTCTCTTAATTTGTGTCTCATCTAAGCATGCCAGTAAAAACTGGAGCTTTCTGATAAGCAGTTTTGTAAGAGAGAGAAGCACAATACCCCCTTACAAACCTGCTTACAAGAGGCATGGATACATATAAAAATGGAAAATTCTCACTTGGAAAAATAGAAAAGAGTACATTATCTATGAAAATGTTCGTTTTAAATACAATTTTATTTGCTTTATGGCGTAAAGTGAAAAAAGTAAATTTTTCTATGGAAATTCTCATATTTACATCATGATAACTATTAAAATTTTCAATTGGCAACTTTATAAAGCTAATTTAAATATTTTTCTTTATTATTTTTATCAGTAGGGCTGAGATTTGCATGCACCAAAAAATGCAAAATATGCACTAAACTAATTAAAACATGCACTGAAATAAATTCAATTAAAAAAACACAGTTTTTTTATTTTATTTAATTAAAACGAAAAAAAATTCAGCCAACTGAAATCATAGAAGCAAACTTGAAGGATGCTACTTTATTTCGGGAATGATTATAAACACATTTTGAAACCGTTGCAATACAACCTGCTTCCATGGAAGGGATTGACGGAGCACTTAGAACTTTGTTCGTGAGTTGTTTCTTTAAAATAATGATTTCAATGGGATAATGTCAAGTTATTCATTTTTTTTTATTTACTTAAATTAAGAATTCACAACGGTATTCGCTTCCCTCCTGCTTCTTAGTATATGTAATAGAAAGCGCATATCAGCGCTCATGTACTTTTCTTGCTTTAAGAAACCTCAATTTTTTTTCAACTGGCCTTACTGTCATTTCAATGGCCCGCTGCAAGACTCTCATCAGACGAGAGTCGTGCAGAAGGGCTCAGGGGAGATGGCAGGTGGAGCATACATGATTGATGGCCAGAACTCTATGGCCTGGCTATGACGCGGCGAGAACGCGCGTGCCACTTAGTCTCGGTAGGGACCAGATGAGGACAGTGCTATCGGTCATTAGGAATCACTGGGTGATGGGGACTCATGGTAAGGTCATGATTACAATGACTACTGTAGAAGTTGTTATGATGAGGAGGATGAGGAGACGGTGTTTCACTTTCTCTACCAATGCCCCAGTCTGGGGGACATTAGGTTTAGGCATTTTGGGAGACCGGAATTGCCATGTCTGGACGATGTGTCTAATGTGGGACTGAAATCGATATGTGGGACTGAAATCGATCTCTCTGTTCTGCAAAGAGTCGGGGTTGTTCGAGGCTGTAGTGACCTCTGGGGAATTGACACTGATTGACTTTTGTCACTGGCTATAGGTGTCACAGAGGCACCACTATAAGGAACCAAGTGAGCCGTCCTCGTGACACCTGCCCATTGAACCTAACCTAACCTACATGCATATAACACTAGCCAACAAGGTTGTGGACTGAAGCAACCAAATATCATTCCTAGGGTTATATGTTGGGCTGAATTCGCATCTGTATATGGTTTTTTTATATCACGTCAGGTTTTCGAGATACAAAAAAATGTTTTTATTCGTTTCTTACATACAAAATTACTGTTTTATTAAAAAATCAATGCATTTTTAAATGTGAACGGCGTTATTTGCACATCGTTTGTATTTTGTTGGTTCGGTTTCACGTATTAAAGTCCAGCAATATTCTCCCAGCAGGCTTTTGTCACAAAATCCTTGATCAATTCTTTAAATTTTCATTAAATCTTAGTGAGCACGCTCCCGTTGTTCGCGCTCACTGCACCAAGTTTTTTTTCTCTAAATGCGAATGAAGAATTTGCCAAACATTGTCGGTGCCCACGGTGCATATTTTAATGATTCTTATATTGCATTTCTATTTTTTCCAACCAAATATTTACCACACACAAAGCAAAATTAGCTTAAATCAGTAACACACGATCTTCCTGACATGCTTAAACGCTACTATTATGAAGATTTAGAATGAATGTGGCTTCTGTCAAATAAATAATTGTGAAATTGTAGTGTCAGTATTGACTGTTTAACAGTATTGCCAGCATGCGATAAAAAATGAACATATCCCAATTTGTGTGCCAGATTCGAATTTAGCATACCCAGATTAGTTAAAAAACATGTTTCGTTTCTGCAGTTAATTTTTTTTTCCAAATTTGTAGACCAGTGTAATCTTCAAAATTTTTTTTATACATTTTTATTTGCAAGCACCAGCCGTTTTCTGGGGTTATTTTTACCTTAAAGTGGTTTTTACACTAGATTCTAGCTGCTTATCCACTAGAACTGAAACTATTTCGAAAGTTTTGGTGCTTAAATATAAATTGTACTCTTTTTTCAGTATTTGCTAGACCTCCCTCAACCGCTATATTGTTTGCACAAGCAACGATTGGTCGACTTGCTTCGCGGAAAACTTCTGCCAAAAGCTTTTTTGGGCTACCTGCTTTTTTGCTTGTAAAATGCAAATTACATATTTTCTTTTTTTATTTAAGAGACAAATCCAACTTTTTCAATAATGTTTTGTTTTAAAAATATCCCTTTAAATTACAATGTTTTATCAAATAGAATCTGGGAATTTATTTTTCATGGTGAGTCACATTTATTATATAAATTTTCATATTATTCGAATGCGTATTCTGAGTCAAATTACAATCCTGAAAAGCTTCTATACTTTAATAGTCTTATTCCTTCAATATTTTGCGGGAATATTTTCTATGCTCTATCAGAATTTTCGTTTGTATATTTCTGTTACGAGGCTAACTTTAGCTATCTTTTGGCTAGCAATGAACTAAATTGGCCCGCTACGGCCTTCGTCAGCATTCTTTGTATCTTATAACTGGATAGTGCCCATTGTAAATTTTATGTATTTAACTTAATTATTTTAACAAATAGAATCTGGGAATTTATTTCTCATGGTGAGTAACATTTATTATATAAATTTTCATATTATTCGAATGTGTGCATAGAAAATATTCCTGGAAAATATTAAAATATTTAAGTATAACAGATTTTAAAATTGTAATTTAACTTAGAATACACTTTCGAATAATATGAAAATTTATATTAAAATGTTTTTCTTTTCTATTAAATTTTTAATCAATTTAGATTTTTGGACTTTTTTTAACTATTTATGAATGATTCAATATTGGGTCAAAATTGTTTACACGATGTCAAACAATTATATTTACGAATCAATAAATTTGCTTTAAAATTGCATCGACTGTTTGTTTGCATATTGTTCCATATTTTGGTAAAAATGCATATTTTAATTTTAAATGCATATTTTTTTTTTGCATATTTTGACATTTTTCAGTGATTTTAAAAATTTTTTAAATGTTAAGATGGCCAACCTGGCTAGATGCTTTAGAATTATATTCAAAAAACTTTGAGCAATTTAAGAAGAAGAGCTTGTTGAGACCGATGACTAGACAATTAAAAAAGTATAAGGACACACTTATGCCCAATTTTCAGGATTGTATTTAATTCTATATTAAGTTAATTTTCATAAAAACTTAAATCGTATTTAAATACAGATTGGTTTTTTGAGTTTTATTTGAAAAGTCTTATTTAATTAAGAAAAAAGTATGGTAGCACTACTAAATACAAAAAAAAAATATAAGCAAGTGAATTTTTTTACAAGGTGGTCTGAAAAAACAGCTGACTGTTCATGCTTTGCCTGTTGTTGTTGAATTCTTGTGATATTGAGGCCACCTTGCTAAAATATTACAATGGAAACTTAAGTTAAAATTAAGTGTACCACATCGGTGACTTAAGTTCCACTTAAGTTTTTAGTGAAGAAGTGAATTTTGTATTTAAAACGATTTTAAAAATAAATGTGTTTTAATATCAATCCTGAAAATTGGCCATAAATTTATTGAAAGTAAAATTAACAATGTGAAAAAAATCCCAAAACCTTTTGCTAAAGCAAATGAAGGATTCCAAAACATAAAATATATTTCAAATATTTTTTATATGATCTGGAATGAAAGTGGGATCTGAAAACAACTATTGTGCAAATGCATTGGCATCCTTCAAGTATGCTCCTATGACTTAAGGCCCAACCGCAATGTGCTTAAGTTGGCTTAAGCAAATGTGCGAATACATGTTAATTATATGAAGCAAACCATATTGAACTTAATTAAACTTTTTGCTAAGTTTAATGAAACTGTCATTTGCTTAAGCAAGGTAAGAATCTAATCACACATTTCGTACGGAATCAAATGTTTTTGTATTTTGTTTTTGTTTTTTTAAATACGTTTTAAATTAATGACAGTAGGTTAAGCATATTATGGTTAGGCATTTAGGTAGACTGAATTTTTATTTTTTTTTTAATTTATTAATATTATGAACTATTTATAATGGAATTTATTTAAGATTTTAGTACATATTTTGGATTTTAAGAGCATATTTTAAGCGTCTATTTTTAATTTTTTCGTGCATGCAAATCTCAGCCCTACTGATAATAAAATAAAGAAAGCTCTATAAAATAGCTTTAGAGAGTTGGCAAGTAAAAACTTTAATAGTTTTCATGATATAAATATGAGAATTTCCATACAAACATCAATTTTTTGTCACATTTCGCCATCAAGCAATTAAAATTGTATCTTAAACAGAAATTTTCATATCTTTATTTTTTACTCTTTTGTATTTTGATGCAGAGCGCAACAAGCTCTACATTTAGTGGAAAAAGGAGAAAAACTTAAACAACATGGATCTAAAACACCAGCTTTATTTCTTGCTGGCGCATCAATGCAAAAAGTAGATTTTCCGTGGAAATGCCCATATATTTTTTTATAATTTCCTGATCAATTTTGTTCCTAACATTATCTTAACCTCATAACATCATCTTTGGAGGGTGTATCATTGACCATATGGTCCCAAATAGGGGACACTCTCAAAAGTCTATTGATTTTAAGTAAAATTCTTTGTTGCAAAGAAATTATTGAAATGTCAACAAACATAAATTTTTCTAAGAATTCATTCATAATTTCTGACTTTTATTTTTTAAACAGGCAGGGCAGTTTCATTTTGGCCATTACAATTACAGTGCTTCCCTTAACTTATAACTACAAGATATTTTCAATGTGCAATTCATAAACTCGTACGCTATTTATGGAAAAGGCAGTTTTCAATTTAAGTTTGTTTCTTTTTACTGTATTTATTATTTAATACGAATGTTCAGAAGATACAACTTCATTATTATGCGTCAGACATCGCCAATGAATTCTTTTATCGTTGCAGTTCTTTTTCCTTTCGATTGTTTCTTTTTTTTATTTTTTTTTCATTTGGTGTTTCTGTTAGTAAGACAAGTTTTATTTTTATTTTGGTTCTTTTGTTTCCTTATTTTTGTTTTTATTTTTTTTTAACCACCACAAAAATCAGGGTTTCAAAGTTCTCGCTGCATGTTACGTCGTTCGATAGGTTTTTTCTTCTGTAGGTTAATTTTACGATACGGCCGTGGTAGGAAACACAATTAAAAGGATTTATTCTATATGTTTGAAGTGTGCGTTATTAAACACACAAGTTATTAAGAAACAAAAAAAAAAAAAAAAAAATTACGTTTGTGGGTTTGAACTGCTTCAAGAATTTTCCTGACTGCCAATTGGGCGCTATAAATTTCTGTATCTCTGGAGAACGAAAACAGTTAAATTATCCAAATTTGCTACAAACAACATCGTTATCAATACAAGAGATCTGTATTAAAAAGATTTTGCTTATTTTATTTCAATGAGGAGAAACACATTGGGTGAAGCTGGTAAAAAATACAAAAATTTGCCACTGACTTCATCTTTTCTAAAACTTAATCTTTCCTTTAACTTTCTTTAAATCCATTATTGACTTTAGCTGTTGTAAAAACATCTCTTCCTTTAAATCATTTTAAATGTTTGGCTTCGAGAAAGAATTTGTTACACAAAAATTGTTAAATTAACCGCTAAGATTTTGTAAACATTAAGATTTGGTTCTTTTCAAACTCTGACAAATAATCATCTGTAACTAAAGTGCTGTAATATAAACATTTCTTTGTGCTTGCACTAATATAGCAACCCTGCAGATCGTGAAACAAGTTCATGCAGGCGAATTTTGTAAGGGGATGTCTTTGCAAGTGAGCAATTGACACAATTTTAAGGCATAACAATTCACTAGGACAGGATCCCATATTAGTAAATTATCCCCCAGGTCATCTAAAGGGTATTTCAACATTTGGTGTCACATGATCCGCAGCAAACCCGGGCTAGGTCACTGCTGCGGTCCGAAAGGGTTCAATTTGGCCATAATTTGCAAACTGGCAGCAGTTGCCGCGCATAGTCTTATGATTTTCAGTTTTAATTCAATGGAGTTCTTCGGAACATAGATATTGTAGCGGGCTAGAAGAGTATGAAAGTTTACTGTTGTGTTGATATTTTCTCCTCCGATGCTGAAAATCTATGCTGGGGCGGTCAGGTGTATGAATAACTAAGATGCGACAAGTAAACGAAATGGTAGGGGCTTGAAGTTTTCAGATTTCTGAGTCTGGGGGTGCTAAACAGAGCTCACCATTGTCATCTGGTGGCACGGGACTCAGTATCCTCCTGAGAGTAGCAGATCGATCTGACTAATTGGTGAGGTCTCAGTAGTTATGCTTTTCCAAGAA
This sequence comes from Pollenia labialis, assembly GCA_949318255.1. Classification (NCBI taxonomy): domain Eukaryota; kingdom Metazoa; phylum Arthropoda; class Insecta; order Diptera; family Polleniidae; genus Pollenia; species Pollenia labialis. The sequence continues at coordinate 63,445,062 of OX439140.1, read as the reverse complement.
AAGCTTTCGGAATCCTGTGGTTAAAAAAAGAGTGGTATTATTCGCAGGGGAGCCCATGTGTAGTGTACACCTGCTGCGTAGTTTATATCACTCCTGTTGTTATTCAATAGAAGCTGCTTTGAATCGATATAGCAGTGGAGATTATATAGCTTCAACTCCTAAACAAGGGACCAGAGTATAATGTTTGTCGGGTTATACACTCAAATTGCATCTTATACGAGAATAATGGTTCTGGCTTACACAGGGACACTTGGTAAATACATATTAAAATCACCAAGTGATTGAGCTCCACCAATGGGATTGGCCATAGTGCAAGTGCTCATGCAAATTAAAACCATATTTATTAGTAAAAATATATCGTGGGTAAATATGACCATAATTAAGTTAAAATTAAGCATAATTTGGTTAAAAATACCCATAATGTGTACAAGATTTACCGTAATTAAATAAGACATTTGCCATATTATGGTCAAAATTAATCGTAATAAAGTACAAATTTGTAATAATTATGTCAAACGTAACCAAATTATGGTCGGAATTAACAACAATGTTAAACATTTTATGAATATAAATTTTCATATTGTTCGAATGTGTATTCTAAGTCAAACTACAATTTATTTTTTAAAGCTTTTAAACTTTAATAGTCTTAGGCCCGTTTTCACAACTTACCGATAGCTAAAGGTAGGATTTTATCGGTGGCTTTTTAATGGATCCTTTATTCAACCATAATTGGGTTGCCGGTGGCAATAATATTGTTAGACTAATCATTATCTGTTTCAGTGTATGGTTCTAGCTAAATTGTATGAAACCAATTACTTAATTAATTTAACCATATTTAAACTTTCAAGCGAGGTAAATATTTTATTATTAAATATATTTTTAGTTATCGTGACAAAAGTAATATTAAGAACAACAATAGTTTTTTATGGCGATTGCGGGGACCATAATATGGTTTTTTGTTAACCATGCTTCAACTGTGTATTATTCTGCGTGTACACGCATACTGAATTAAAACTACCCTACTAGCAGAATTTTTTTCTAGTTCGAATTTGCTTTTGGTCATCATTTATTTTGTTGAGAAAATTAAATCCATTATGAGATTGTTTAAGCACCACTTTTATGTTGTAGAGGTAGTAAATATAACTTTTTTCAAGAATCCAATTGTCACTTTGAATACTGCAGGGAATAGCACGAGAATTCCAATCCATTGTATGAGTAACATGTTGTATTTTAGTATTTCCTTCGCTTTCCGTTTTCCGTAGGTGTGTATGTATGTGTGAATCTTGTATGTATGGCTGAACCTGTTCATTTTTTTTTTAATATGTTAAATTATAATATAGTAAATATAAGACAAAGTTTGCTATTGACTCACTCTCTCTCTTTCTCTGTCTGTCTGTCTGTCTGTCTGTCTGTCCTCTAACTGCAAAACAAAATGCACGAACTTGTAAAAAGACTCTTCACGAACAGTCTAGTCTGGTGTTTTTATACCTTTTTTTATGCAGTTTGTAATAAGAAGAGAAGAAGAGCCAAAAATTAAAAAACAAGAAGAAGAAGAAGAAGCAACATTAAAAAGACGATAAAATAGTTGTTTGCGTTCAAGCGATATTTGCCGTTTGCAGCTGCTCCTTTTGTCAACAATTGTGTAGAAAACGGCTCGTTCCTTTATGAAGATACTTCTGGCGTTTTTTGTTCGTGTATACGAGTATTTTATTGTTAATATTAATGCATGAATGTTCGTGTATATATTTGTTAATGGTATTTGTGTTTTTTTTTAACTATTTGTTTTCTTTTACTTGTTCGCCCTGTTGCAGTTGTTTCCGCTTTAACCACAACAGAGGCACAAAAAAGATCTTATTAATTATGAAATAAACCCCCAAATTCTGTGTTTACGAAAAATAGCAAGAAACAGGAATAATAACAAAGCAAACAAAAAAAATAAATAAAAAGTAAAGCAGGAGAAAAAAATTTGCAACAATAAGACAACACCTGAGTAATTTGAGCTGTAAACAAATCAATACGAAAACGACTATATAAAATATCTTTTACGTTGTGTGTGTACTTTTATTAGATGTGTAAATTTGTTAATGTATTTATAAGCTAGAGTTGAAAGGAACTTACTCTCTTTTAAATTCTGCAGCATATTTGAATTGTTTTTTTCATTTATTTTTGTAAATGATTATGTTTTTTTGTTTGCTTTTGTTCACTCACGTCTTTATTGCAATTAAGGAGCACGCGTTGCAACGGAACTGTGTCTTTACCTTGAACTGATCATATTGATGGTCATGCTTTAAATTTTTGCCACATGATCTTGTTTTTATCGACAAATGAATCTTAGACGCATTTAAAAACTAGTGACATTATTTGAAATACGCGCAGAGAAAAAACATAATCAAAGAATCGCCAAGATAATTATACGAAATAATGTAATTTGTAGTGTTAAAAAAATTCAAGTTGATTTAGAGAAAAATGTTGGAGATGAAAAATAAAGTGGTTTGACCCGTTTAGGAGCATTCTATGAGTTGTGTGGGCCATTTTTTGCACTTGCATAATATTTTAAACTTTGTATGAAGCCCCGTTAAGAAGTGAAGTTAGGGCTTAAGTAAGTTCGGCAAAAATGTCTGAAAGGAAAAATTAATGGTAGTCTCTTACATCACTAGGAGTGACTTTGCGGAAGTTATGGAGTTTTTTTTGCCAAGTTTCTCCTGTTTCCCTGCACTTTTAGGCCGATGACCTGGTTGCTTTATTGTGAGTAATCTCTAGGTAAATTTTAGATTTAAATAATATAAAAAATATTTGGTCCAACCCGGCGTTTCCACATGCAAGTAATTACTTGCAAGAAGTGTATTCGGATTATCAACGAAAAATCGAGGAAACAGCCGATTGGATGAACGTACAAAAATTGTGTGAATGTTAGTGAAAAAGTGTGAGTGTATTAAGGTTTTCGAACTTGTACTTGCATGTGAAAACGGGTGGTTAGTTAGAAAAATTTTAATTCAAAATAGTCGCTTCAAGTTTTGAAGTGCATTACGTGAGTAAAGAAATTTGAATAGCTCTTAAACTTATGGAGATCCCATTCTTAAACATTCACAGTAAAATGAGGACATTCTAGGCAAATTTGGGTTAATAAAAAATAATAAAAAAATGGACCGACTATAGAAAGATTTTAATTTAAATTGGTAATTTCCGGTTTTGCGGATAAAATTTTATTTCCAATTTTTTTTTTTGTGAAAAGATCAAACAATTTTTTATAAGAATCACTTATCAGATTTTTGTTTGTTTTTTAGTTCGAAACAATAATTAAAAAAAAAAAATTATAAAAACGGCAACAAAAATATTTGGCATACACATTCATATCTACTAAAGGAAAAGTTATGCCAAATATAAAGGAAATTCGGCAAAATGTCTTTTTTGGTTGTCCGCTTTACAAATATCGTATGGACACTTCCACAGAACTATCACGATTATCCTGTATTTTTCTCCCACATTGTTAAACTTTTTCTTCTCCTTCACTAAATTGCACTTTTCACCAAAATTTAAAACAATTAAATAATATATAATTTATTCTTTGAGAAACAATTTAAAATGCTTGGTGGCGAAATATCCATAAACAATATTTTTTTTTTAAACGAAATAAAACTTAGAACAACATATAATTTTTAATTTGACTACAAATATATAAGCCAACCATAATATGTTGCTTTATAAAGCAAATACAGTAGAACAGATTTGAAGTCTTACTCCGATCGCCGTTGTGCCCTCAAGTGGTGTTGGGTTTTACATCCCTGACCGACTATACTTTCTTCTTTCTTTATAACAACCAAAAGAAATAAAATGTGGGTTTTGTGGTGAATTTGTAAACAAATGCATTCTAGTAAGTTCACACTTTATTTTTACTATAAAAATATACATAATTAAATTATAACTTTTTATTATTTTCGGCTAGCTACATACTTACCTACACATATTTTTGTAAAACAAAAATCTATTTTGTTATTTGATAAATTTAACAACCGCAAAAATCGATAACCATTAATTTTCATTTTATCCTTAACTTTCATACAAAAAGAATTTAATTTCTTAAATAACCACAACAAGGTACATACTCTATTTCACTGTATTGTGAGCATTTTCGTCTGTATGCAGTGAATGGGAAAAGTTATAAACAAAAATAATAAAAAAGTTTATGTAATTTAATTATTTATAAAATTTATTTAAGCTTAAAAACACATTGGGTAATAAATAAATCCTATTTATTATTCTTAAAAAGTAAATGAAAATATTGTTGTAAAAAAGTTAAAAAATTCTTTGTGTATGTGTGAATTTTTCGATAGATACACAAGGTTACATACTAATACATTCTAACTTTATCTATTCCACTTTCTAATCGATTTTGCATTTTGTTGTTTTTCTACTTAGTTGCCTCTTTTATTAGTTGGTTTTTAAAAAGAACAAAAACAAAAGTTACAATAAATACAGTCAAATACAAATAGAAATATTGAAAATTGAAACAAATACACTGTTACACATTTAATTGAACTTACAAAGAAAAATAAAAAGCACATGATACCACTTCAATAATACAGTCAATAAAAACAACAAATAGAGAAAAAAATAAAAACAATCCCCAAGGATAACAAAAAATAAATAAAAAATTATACAGGAAAAAACGAATAAAATTAAAATTTAATCAAAACAAGAAGGATGGAAAAAGGACAACCGCATTAACAAAACGAAACAAATAAGAAAATATAGTCGGTTAAGCCTGATCATATCGAGCCCTAACCGCGAGCATAACGTAAAAATAAATTTTCGTTTTGTTTTTAATAAATTATTTTATTGGCAACACTTGCATCATCTCCTAAAATTTCATGTTCACATAAGGTACCGTTACGATTTTAAAGCAAGAAAAACTTTATTGTTAGCGACAAATTTCATACAAAATTTATATGAAGTAAAATAAGAAAAATTCTCTCCTGTAAAATTTGTTTATTGGCGCTTACGTTATTTTCACGGTTAAGGCTCGATATAAACCATTTCAATAATAAAGTAAAATGTATATAAAAACAAGTTAGAGTGCTTTATTCGGCTGTACAGAATCTTTGATACCCTCCACCGACAGTTCCAATATTTCAGTAGTGATATCTATATGAAGCTTAGACCTGTATTAAATTATTGACCGACAAGCTTAAGCAACTTGAGCCGAACTTAAATGATTTTCAGGAGGGGTATTTAATTGGAGCCTTGGTAAGTTATGAACCAATCATCCCAAACTTCCGCATAGTGGTGCAGTTAGTTTGAGCGTTTACATTAAATTTCAGAAGGCTGCTAAATATGGGATCTAAGGTAAATTATGGACCGTATATCACAAAAATACACAACATTTTATCTGGCCATATGAAGCTAAGTTGGAAGAAATCTGCTACGGTTTACCAGAGTGGGCCTTATATGGGGCCTAGAGTAAATTATGGACCGATCTTCACGAAATTTTACAGCGTTATTCCCAATCGAATAACACGAATGTTTTCAAAATATTTTATCATTCCGTGCATTGTTCCACCATTTATTTTTGTTTTTGTAACAAAATTATCAATTTTTTAAGCCTCCGCGTATTACATCAATCCCAAACTGCTTAGGATAACTACAACCAATTTGACACCAAGTTTATTTATTTCTTTTGAGTTTTTCGAAAGTGAGCGTGTTTTCAACAGACTCAAGGACCCAGAATATACATACTTTATGGGGTCTGAGATGGATAATGAAACAATTTTAAATGGAATGATAAACTTAGTATACCCTCTTCACTACTAATTGGTGGAGGGAAGGCTGTACAAATATTTAAAAAAAATATTTGAGATATTTATTTTTGCTTTTGCTGATTCCTGTGATAATTCGAAATACAAATTTTTAGTATAAATTTATAAATATTTTATTGAATTTAATATTTAAGTAATTAAAAGCATTAATACTGGAAACGCTTGCTTGCACTTTTGTGCCGTCTGTAAATTTTTTTTGTCTTTTAGCCTTCTCTCATTTTTACAATTGAATTTACATAGGACAAAATGGTAGAAGGGTGAAAACTGTCAGGGAATTTTGGGCTGATTATGTATTTGCAACCCAAACAAATTAAATATTATTTTAATGAATAAATAAACATGCGGCAGCTATCTTTACATTTTATTTAAAGGGGCAATTTTAACGATGCATACTGGGGCTAAACGCCCTTTTTCCCCGGATCAGTTTATATCTTCTCAGCTTAGGTATATTTAATTTTTCTAAGTAAACTTTAATGCAAATCAGATTTGTGAGCGTTTCCTTAACCAGCTGTGGTTTTAGTGGGGTCTTGGTAAAATATGTAAATGAGCTTTACTTGAACGAAGGGCATGCTACGGAATCACAAAAAGGTAGGGTTACGACAATTTTTTACTAGTGTTTTAAATATCCGGACAAACGCATAATACCTTCATCTTCCATATTTGTGTAGATTATAAAAAGATGATAAATTTAGTCAAAGTTGTGCATGCAGTATTTTATTTGCAATGAAATCTATGTGAACAGGCATATCCAGAATTATAAGGACAGTATAGGAAATTGTTTTTAAGATAAAAACTGTTATGAGTACCAAAATATCTCCGTATATTCTTAAAAAATGTTAATTTTTTGGCTGAGTTTTAACTCAGAGCTCAACTTAATTAAAAACAAGTAAGAGTGCTATATTCGGCTGGGCCGAATCTTATGTACCCTTCACCATTGTGCGAGCAGAATACAGAGCAACTAGACAAAAACTAAATAATTTTTACATATACATACATATTCACATACCGATAGCTATACGTAGACTTTAACCAGCCTTATAAAAAGTGTTCCATTGTTAAAACGTTACTTTAACCTAAAGTGAGCGATAAAGTAAACTAAGGTGCATCCTACCTGTTAGGTAAAAGTTAAGTTGTTATAATGGAACACATATTATGCTGCCGATAATATCCTACCTTTAGCTATTGATAAGTTGTGAAAAGGGGCCTAAAACTGGTAAATATTTTTTTAAATTTGTTTTTTTTAGAACAAACAAATTTAAAAAAAATTCTCTTTGTAAAACCAAGATTTGAACCAGAGGACTCACAGTTTCTAAACTCAACCCCCTAGACGACTGAACTATAAACGAACGTTGTTTGAATATCATTAAAATGAAATACGACCCGTTTTAGGTTTCACAACTCAACTCAGTTGTGTCAACTCAACTCAGCAAAGTTTTAAACCATAGTACAAAAATTACAATTCAACTTATTTCAGTTGTGAACCGTAATAGTGGCCTATATTTACCAATATGGTTTGTACCATGTATGTGTGTTTGTTTGTTTCTTTTAGTATAGGCAGTGTTGTTAGAAATGTACAAAAAGGCATACCGAAAAGTAAAAGTTATGAAATGGCATAAATACTATTTCGATTTTCTCCAAGCATTTCCGCCTGGAAAACACTACTGAAAACCGAAAGCCTCCGCGTATCATAGAGGTGGAGTTTCTTCGAGTTTACTCCGAAACCAACAACTTTTCGTGATTTGGAACCATCCGTGCAGAAGTTCATACCATTTCTCTACGAATTGCTGTTTGGTATCATCATTTTGAACTGACGATCAATAATAAAAAAATTTGGAGGTGTGATCCAGTTCAAGATTGTCGTGTTTTTAACCTTGAAGTATCTGCAGCTATTTTCTCTTCACTGTCTGGTACATTTTAGGCGAATTGCGGTGTTCACCGCTATCTTTTTACCAATCAAATCTATGGGCATCCATCGAAGTAGTGCGAAGAACCCCTGTAGTGCCCAGCGATGCCAATCTTTGCACTTCTCTTAGCCTTCCCAAGTAAGTTCTCCTCTTTAAAATTTGCCACCATACATGTATGTCGTATAGAAGATTTGGACGAACTATGCTTCTCTATTGAGCTAATCCCTACTTTATTCTAATGGATACTTTACAGGAATACAAGGGGACCTTCGCCTTTCTGTCTTAATGATAATAACCGTCCAGAATGACTCAAATATATTATGCGCTTTTTGTAAATTACTCAGGGTAACAGGAGGTCAGCTGGTAGCTCAGACTAGGGGAACTATATGTAACATCGGCCAGAGAATGTAACGTGCCGTGTAAGTCTGTGAGGTTACGTTTCCAGAGGCAGCCAGAAACGTAACATCACGGTATAACTTCGCAACATCTAGCAGTACATACCGAGCAAATTCAGTACAGCCCGTCTGAGGGCGCAGCCAGCATCCCTGGCCCCAGAATCAGATGCAGTGGACCAATCACCCACCCATCTCAAACTGTAAAGATTAACGAAATCGAAATAAGTAGAAACAAACGAAATGATAAATTGAGGACGACATTTAGCATAAAAAAGTATAACAAATAGGAACATAGAACTTGCATGTACTACTTGGACCATGCAAATTAGCACAACTTAGCAACAACGTCATCTTGACATTCGCTACGGTCTACACTTATACAAAAATACATCTTCATATTGATGATGCCCTAACATCCGAATTGTGGCAACATTAAAAAATAAATAAGAAGCAAAAATTCCCATATTCTTTTTGTTTAAGTTATTCAGTAAAAAAATACATCAAATTTTCAAAGTATAATTATTACGAAAACCATACGGGCATACTGCTGCTGTCTAATAATTGAGAGGTCTTCTGTTAACAAAGGGCGCAAAACAACAAAAGTGAAACAAGAACTTTGACTTAAGTCAATCTCAATATCTCAGTTTAATGCAGTGTTGCCAATTTAGCCATTTAGTGGCTAGATTTAGCCATTTTGCAGTCAGTTTAGCCATTAAAAAATGAGTTTAGCCTTTAACCATTTTTTTTTTAGCAATTTTCAACTTTTTAGCGATAACAGTTTTTCTGCCGTTTTTCTTTTAAAAGAATAATTTTCATTTTATCATAAAAATTTATCAAGTAAAATAAACATTTTTAACAATCAAAACGCTTTTAATTTAAATCACAACTATAAATTATGATGATGAAACATCTTTAAAATTTAGGAACAGTATTCCAATATTAAATTTATAAAATGGATCAACACAAACATCGGTGTTTCTTTCTGTTTGAAAGTACTTCAATAAAGAGATGCAGGCGAGGCGGCAACAATTTTTTTTAGAAATTTCAGAATTGACATAAAGTTGCTCTCACTTCCATGGTCAAATGCTAGAGTAGAGAGGGTTCACGTTCAGAGTCGAATTAACGATGCTTGTCCAGCTGTCCATGTAAACCTTGTGCGCAAAGTACAGGTCGCAATTCGGTGCAAAGGTTCTAATGTGGTGTAGGGGATCATAGAGTCGGGGTTGACCGACTATACTTTCTTACTTGTTTTTAATTGTAGATATGGACTCAAAAGGTTGGGTAAATGTTGTCGTGATTATGATTTACCTTTTAATTATTTAAAACTAATAGGCACGAGTGATTTCTATGAAACGAACAATAACGACATCGAATTTATCGATGATTTAATTTTTCAAAATATTAATTTACGTTAATTCTTATTTAACAAATTGATCTTAACTTACAATTTCATCGTAAACATCTTTAAATGAATTATTTCTGTTTTGTTATTGAATATTAATGTGTTTTTATTTCCAAAAAATTTAAGTCATTTTTTAGCGCATTTTTTCGGTAATTTAGCCATTTTTGGTCACCAAGTTTTGGCAGCACTGGTTTACTGACTGTTTGTCAATAAATTAAGCCTAATGAGTCCTTTCTATTTTATTACTGAGTCATTGCACTGATAACATTTTTTATTTAACTGACTCGGATTCGGTGATGCCAATATGTCATCTCATTGATGACATAATTGAACCTGATGACAATTTGGACAAGTGATGTTAAGGCTAAAAACACAATGATTAAAAGTATCATGGGGTGCAAAAACGAATAACTTACTAGTAATGATGTCAAAATACATTAGCGTTATGACGCCTTTTCTATTAGCGTACGGTCCAACTTGGAGCTATGGGAAAATATATATATAAAGATT